>OY747134.1:2920773-4137759 GCA_963556465.1 Berberis vulgaris | reverse complement strand
GTTTTTCAAACATCTTGTGTGGGAACACCTCAACAAAATGGGCGGGTTGAACGGAAACACCAACATATTTTGAACGTAGCTCGGGCGCTGCGTTTTCAGGGCTCTCTTCCTATTGAGTTTTGGGGAGAATGTGTGTTGACGGCTGGATACTTGATAAATAGGACTCCCTCCTTGGTCTTGAATGGGAAAACACCATATAGTGTTCTATATGGCAGCACACCCACTTATGATCACTTGCGCATTTTGGGGTCCTTGTGTTATGCGCATGTACAGACGGAGGATAAGTTTGCCAGTAGAAGTCGAATGTGCGTCTTTGTTGGGTACCCTTATGGAAAAAAGGGATGGCGTTTGTATGACTTGGAGAAACGAGATTTCTTTGTTTCTCGTCATGTTGTATTCTCGGAAGGAGTTTTTCACTTTGCAGATCATTTTAATTTAGACCACGATGGTCTGCCTAATATTGAGGCGGTTCACGAGGACTTTGAGGAGACATCTACGGCTGTTTTGAGGGGGGGTGCTGAGGAGTTTGTACAACCAGATGGGGATGCTGGGCAGCCGACATGTGCCGAGGAGTTTGTTCAGCCAAATAGGGCTGTTGGGCAGTCGGCGTGTGCAGAGGATGGGGCAAATGTTGGTGCCGAGGTGATTGTACAGCCAGATGAGGCTGTTGGGCAGCCGGCTTGTGCGAACTAGGAGGACAACCTGGACGCAAGTCAGGAAGATGTGTTGGGCAGGGGTCAACGCAGAAGGCAAGCCTCGGTACGACTCCGTGATTATGTTACTCATACCATTAGGAAAATGAGTCCATCCATACCAGCTTCACCCGTACCACGGCATTCCTCAGGTACACCCTATCCTATAGCACATTATGTGAATTGTGATAATTTTTCTATGCGACATAGACATTTTCTTGCAGCCTTGACAGCAAATCGGGAACCTGTGTGCTATTCTGAGGCCGCGAAAGACAGCCGCTGGAGGGATGCCATGTGACGAGAAATTGAGGCTCTTGAGATTAATGAAACCTGAGTTGTAGCAGACTTGCCACCAGGAAAGAAAACTCTAGGATGCAAGTGGGTATACAAGATCAAGTATAACTCTGATGGTACCATTGAGCGATTGAAGGCTCGGCTGATTATTCTTGGGAATCATCAAATTGAAGGAGTTGATTATACAGAGACTTTTGCTCCAGTAGCTAAGATGGTTACAGTAAGGGTCTTTCTTGCCGTTGCGGCTGCCATGAATTGGGAAGTCCATCAGATGGATGTTCATAATGCATTTCTACATGGTGACCTTACGGAGGAGGTATACATGAAATTACTATCCGGTTTTCAGGTGGGGACTTCTGGAAAGGTGTGCAAGCTTAGGAAATCATTATATGGGCTGAAGCAGGCACCCCGATGCTGGTTTGCTAAACTGTCAACTGCTTTGAAGAATTATGGTTTTCGGCAATCTTATTCAGATTATTCTTTGTTTACTCTACAAAGAGGTGCGGTTCAGCTCAGTGTTCTTGTCTATGTCGACGACCTTATCATCTCTGGGCGTAATCCGGGGGATATACAGAAATTCAAGGGTTACCTCAGTGTTTGTTTCCATATGAAAGATCTGGGTCCTTTAAAGTATTTCTTGGGGGTCGAAGTGGCACGCGGACCAGATGGGTTTGTGCTTTGTCAACGCAAACACGCGCTAGATATCATCTCTGAGGCCGGATTGCTAGGGGCAAGGCCAGCGGCGGTGCCATTGGAACAGAATCATTGACTCACCTTGTCCAAGAGTCCAGAGCTTGCTGACCCGGAGCCTTACCGTCGCTTGGTGGGATGGCTAATTTATTTGTGTTTCACTCGACCCGAATTATCTTATAGTGTTCATGTTTTATCTCAATTTATGCAACATCCTCGGGCGGACCAATGGGAAGCTGCTTTGCGGGTGGTTCGGTACTTAAAAGGTAATCCAGGTCAAGGTATACATTTGAGTAGTAAGTGTGACATGCAGTTACATGGGTGGTGTGACGCTGACTGGGCCGGATGCCCTTTGACTCAGAGGTCCCTCACTGGTTGGTTGGTGTTCCTTGGAAACTCGCCGGTATCTTGGAAGACAAAGAAGCAACATACAGTATCCCGCTCCTCCGCAGAGGCGGAATATCGGTCTATGGCTATGACTACATGTGAGTTGAAATGACTTAAAGCTATTTTAGCTAGCCTCGGGATGCCTCACACACGTCCTATGTCTCTTCATTGTGATAGTCAGGCGGCTCTCCATATATCTCAAAATCCTGTATTTCTTGAACGGACAAAACATATTGAGGTCGATTGTCACTTTGTCCGTGATGACATTGTTGCTGGACATATCAATCCCACATTTGTCCCATCCAATGAGCAACTCGCTGACATTTTCACAAAAGCATTGGGCAAACGACAATATGAGTATCTACTTCGCAAGTTGGGCATACGAGATCTCCATGCACCAACTTGAGGGGGGGTATTGAGAATATTCTGATTGATTGGGAATATTTTATTAGGAACGTTGCTTGTTGAGTCAAAATTGTATAATAGTTTTAAGGAAGTTAGCAGATTATATTGTGAATATTCTCACAATATTATCTTGATTAGTTTGTATATAAATAGGAGAATGAAATGAGAAAAGCAGAAAGCAATACACACAAAATCAATTCTTTTGTGTCTAGTATTTCATCAAAACCTGTATAAGAAAGCCACCAGCAACCCAACTTTTTATCGATCACCTAAAGTAATTCCTTTGTCGCCTTGCTCACCAAATAGGGTCCGTCAAGAGTATACCGGCCATCCGTAACAACAACTAGACTCCAAATCTGTTTTACAACAAAAGCTACCAACCACTGTACAGTGGGTTAAATTTTTTTTGTTTATACGGTGATTTTAAATGGTGAGGAAACGAGTGAGAACCCTCCATCTCCCTCGAAATGCGCATACGTGTGAATTTCGAAGGGGATGGAGGTCAAACCCCCTTCCCTCGCTTGTTTCCTCGCCGCCTAGAACGACTCCTGTTTATAAGTACTAGTATTATTGTAGAGTTTTGCTAGGGGTTGAGGGATGAGTGTAACCATCCTTCTCGAGATAAGTGTATCACTTTGGAGATGTGCACTGACGCTCACTTATTTCGAAAAGAATGGGTGATTCTCGCTCCCTTTCCCTCAACCCTAGAATTTTTGATTATTGTAATGTATAAAGAATTCATGTGTTGTCACTTCATATAATTATCATTGATGTAAGGTATATGAGCGCTTCTACCTGTCGAGGAAGCCAGTGAGGAAATCAGCGAGGGAGGGAGAGAGGGAAGGAGGGGACCCTCCATCCCCCTCGGGATGCGTGCCATCAATTTTCATGTGCACATCCCGAGGGGGATGAAGGGTCCCCTCCTTCCCTCTCTCCCTCCCTCGCTGATTTCCTCGCTGGCTTCCTCGACATTTAGAATTCCTGAAGGTACAAATATCATGACAGATACTTATGCTGGGACGTGCATGCCAGCTCAATTAGGTAAAACTTCCTAAATGTGGTATTTCATCAAACGAGTAATTCTTGCTGGTTTGAGCCCAGCTGCTCCCCCTCTTTAAACACTTTTTTTTAAAAAAGTGGTTAAAAAAGGGGGGGAGGGCAAAAATGTACATTTGCATTTCAGGCAGCAACCTCGCCCCTTTTTCAGGCCAGCTAGAATTGGGGTCATCAAACATATAACGAAAATTCTAAGGGTCGAAGAAAAGGGAGCAATGATGCGCTCATCTTGAGGAGGATGGGTGGTAACGCAAATTTCAAAATAATGCAAATTTCGTTAAAATTTCGCAAAATTTCGCCAAATCACATTCCTTGACTACAATTATAGATTTTGGTAAAGATGAAGATTGTGATTTTCTGAAATCTGACTTGAAAAACTGAAAGAGAAATACGTTTTTAGTAAAAATACCTTAATCGTCCTTAATATCCTATTTTGGCTTAGTAAAGTTTAACGAACATCCGGGAAGTCATAAGTTTATAGATATAAAAGCATAACCAATAAACAAAATAAAGGTATACTATTCTTAAGGGTTTTCAATTAACTCAAATGTGAGTTCCTGCATTTCTTAATTAATAGTATATTTAATTAAAACTGATCCGACGAATAAGATTTGAAATTCGTTTTTGATTATTATATATTAAGATATATTATTCTATTCCCACTTGCATTTAATATGGTTGGTAATGTGAAATTGATCCACCAAACAATGTGGGAAAGTCATTCTTGATCAATATTTGTTATTATCGAGTTGTTGACAATGAGAAATTGTGAGAAATTGGGCCATGTATCGCTTCTTAATTAATAAGTTGATTAAAAATAATATGCATAACTAGACTTGAAAATTCTTCTTGATTAATATTAAAATATATTATTCATTTTCCACTTGCATTCTGAGTAGTTGGTAATGTGAACTTTACCCACCAAACAAGGCGTGATTCTTGATCAATATATTTGATTAAAGCTGACCCGCCAAATAAGAATTGGAAGTCTGGATTAGTATTAAGATATATTATTCCGTTCCCACTGGTACTCACAGTGGTAGGTAATGTGAAATGGACCCATCAAACAAGGTGGGGAAGTCATCCTTGATCAATATACTTGATTACAGATTTGTTGATAATGATAAATTGGGCTATGTGTAAGTTATTAATTAAATAATTAATAAATTTGATTAAAATCGACTCACCAACAAGAGTTGGAAGTCGTTCTTTCCATTCCCACTTGCATTTAGAGTGGTTGGCAATGTGAAATTGACCCACCAAACATGGGGAGGAAGTCATTCTTGAGCAATATATTTGATTACCGAATTACTGATAATGAGAAATTGGAGTATGTATCATTTTTTAATTAATTAATATATTTAATTAAAATTGATTTATTGGTATATTTGATTAAGGTATACTAAATATTCCATTCTCAACTGCAACATGAGTTGTTGTTGATGATAATATGAAAAACCAATAAGATACAAAATATCACAATTCTTTATCCGGCCATAAATTCACCTTCACACTACATCAAATTGGCATATTTGCAACAACTTAAAAAATAATAATACTTTTGAGCTATTACAATCAATCAAATAATTTTAATTCAAAACTAAATTTAGTCAATAAAATGAAAAATAGCTAAAAAAAAAAGTGATACAATAAATTAGATCACCATGAATAGCATCACTTGTAAGTCCATACTATTTATGGTGATACAATTATTGAATCAATTTATTTTTGAAAATGTATAAAATTTCTTTGTGAATTATTACAGCTAAAAAAGTATTCAATTTAATGTAGTGGCACTGTGAGTTTTATGATACCATGAACTCGCAGTTTTACACCATCTAACAAAATAAACAATGCATTATTTGGTGGTGTTTCTTGATTGACTCACCAAACGAGACCGGAAGCATTTCTTGATTAGTGCACTTGGGTTGATTAAGCTTGCTATTCTATTCCCACTTGCAGTACGTGTTATTGTTGATGATAATATGAAAAACCAATAAGATACAAAATATTACAGGTCTTTATGTATACCATGGCTATAAATCCACTTAGTTGAGAGAGCAATACCACTATCTTTTCCCAGTCTTCATTTTCCATTAGTCGAGAGAGCAATACCACTTTCTTTTCTCACAGTCTTCCTTTTCTCTTTGTGGAATTTCAAACAACCATCAGTTGAGAGAGCAATACCACTTTTCTTATTTGTGTGAGTCGAATTCCAAATCCATTTCCCTTACCGTACGTAACAATCCTTCTTGTCCACTCTTTGAAGTTGTTTATGCAAAAGGAGGAGATGGCAGCAGATAAAGTAGTATGTCCTTTCTTTGGAGTTGTCTTTGAAAGGCTCAACTCTTTAATCTACAATGATCAGATGAAGAAACTTGATCCATTAGCTGGTCTGGTGAAAGAGATGAAGAAGCTTTACAAAACTTTCCTTAAAATCAAAGAAGTCCTTGATGATGCAGAGGAGAAGCAATTCAATGAAAGAGTGGAAAGAGTTTTGTTTTGGCTACATGAGCTGAATGATGCAGCATATGATGCTGATGATGTTTTTGATGAGGTCGAATATGAAGCTCTACATCCACTAGCCTCGGAGGGTGCCAACAGCCGCAACAACAACGTCATTGAAGAACTTCATGGAAAAATTCAAACACTTACTGAGATTTTTCAAGATTTAGCCAAAGAATGTTCAGAGCTTGATTTGCGAAAGGGAAAGGAAAAGAGTCTGGTAATATCTCCAGAACGTATAACCATGTCTCTTTTAACTGAACCCCAAGTTTACGGGAGAGATAAAGACAGAGAAGAGTTGTTGAAGCAATTGCTTGGCTCAGCTTATTTGACTTTGGACCAATTTCGTACCGGAATAAGTAGGCACCCAAAAGCTCCGGGGGCAGTGCAAAGCAACGCGAGCAGCAGTAACCAGGGCAATATCTCTGTTTTACCCATTCAGGGTATGGGTGGCCTTGGCAAAACGACTCTTGCCCAACTGATTTACAATGATCAGCGGGTGGAAAATCATTATGAAGTCAGATGTTGGGTTTGTGTATCATATGATTTTGAGATCAAACGTCTTCTGAATGCGTTCTTGGCCTCTGTTTCAGGAAGTAAATGTAATGTTGAAGACATAGAACAACTCCGAAAGCTTGTTCAAAAGGAGGTCCATGGCAAAAGATTTTTGTTGGTGCTAGATGATGTATGGGAAGAAAGACGTGATGAATGGAACAAACTAATGAGTTTTTTTAGAGGTGGAGCGCAAAGTAGTTCAATTATTGTGACTACTCGCATGCCAACAGTAGCATCCATTACCAGTGCACTTCCTTCTTATCCCCTAAACATTTTATCAAAAAAAGATTGTTGGGCTTTATTCGAGCAATATGCATTTGGCCCGGGAAATGAAAAGAAGCCAGTATTGGTGAAGATTGGCAAGAAGATCGTGAAGAAGTGTTATGGTTTACCATTGGCGGCCAAGGCTCTAGGAGGCTTGTTATGCTTCAAAAATGATGAAAATGAGTGGCTATCCATCAAAGACAGTGCAATTTGGGAGTTTCAAAACGACATTTTACCGGCCTTGAGAATAAGCTATTACCATTTGTCATTTACGTTGAAACAATGTTTTGTTTATTGCTCAATCTTCCCCAAAGATCTCAATATTGAGAAAGAACATTTGATTCAATTATGGATGGCAAACGGTTTGGTGCCGTCCCAAGCAAAAATGGATTTGGAGGATGTTGGAAATGCGATTTTCAACGAGTTGCTATGGAGGTCTTTCTTTCAAGATATAGAGAAGGACATATATGGTAACATAATAAGTTGCAAGATGCACAATCTTGTGCATGATCTTGCAAGTTCTATTGCCGGGGAAGAGTACTTTGTTAAGGATGTTGAAAGCTCAAGAAGTACTTCAGAAAGAACTCGCCATGTGTGCTTCAAGTTTGATATTAAAGCTTCGCCATCTTCTCTTCTTGAGTCAATGCGAAGTTCATCGCCACGCTTACGCTCTCTCGTTCGGTCAAGTGACAATTGCTCGACTGTGAATTCTGAATTCGTCTTCTCAGGTTTTATCCTCTTAAGGGCATTGGATTTGCATCAATGTGGGATTAAAGTGGTACCAGATTGCATTGCTGAAATGAAACATCTAAGGTATCTCAACCTTTCTGGCAATCCTGATATTATAACCCTGCCAAAATCTATTTGTTTGCTTAGAAATATGCAAACATTGAGTCTTAGAGGGTGTCATCATCTCTCATCATTGCCAGAACATATTGAAAACATGAGGTGCCTCATACACCTAGATATTGAAGGATGTAATAAGTTAACTAGCATGCCAATTGGGATTGGGCAATTAACTTGTCTTCGAACATTATGTCAGTTTATTTTGGGCAAGGAGAGTGGATGTAGGTTGGATGGGTTGCAAGAGCTGAATAACCTTAGAGGAAGATTGTGGATATGCGATCTTGATGATGTGGAAACTTTAACGGAGGCTGAAGAGGCAAATTTGATGAGCAAGAAACATCTACATTCATTGAGCCTACGTTGGGGCAAAGGCTGGGCCTTGGGCTCGGACACAGACTCAGAGTCTCGACAGCAGCGGCATCAAAATGTGATAGAAGGCCTCCAACCTCACTCAAATCTAAGAAAATTTTTTGTTAGAGGGTACGACGGAGTAACCTTCTCTCCAAGTTGGTTGACACCTTTGTTAGTCCCAAATTTGGTGATAATCCGTCTCTCTCATTGTACGTGTGGACATCTTGGATCTCTAAGGAAATTTCCTCGCCTTCAAATATTGGAGTTGGATAATATGGATTCACTGAAATTCATCGATGAGGAAGTGGTGGATGATGCAAGTACAGGAGGATTCCCGTCATTGGAAGAACTAAGTCTGAGGCGGATGAGTAATTTGGAGGGATGGTCAATGTCATCATCATCTCAAGCAGCAGCAGCAAGTGCAGAAGAAGGATTCCGATGGCTAGAAGGACTAAGTTTGGAGGAGGAGCCTATGCACAATTTGGAGGGATCCTCCTCCTCATCATCGTCTCAAACAACAGCAGCAGCAGCAACACCAACACTGCCGGCAGCAGCAGTACTACCTGGCCTCAAAAGCAAAACCACGAAGAAACTTGAAAGATGCCCGATACTAAAAAGAGGAGGAGTCCCATTGTCATCGTCGTCATTGTCTCAAGCACCAATAACAAAACAGGTAGCACTATTCCCTTGCCTGAAAAAAGTGGAACTCTGTCGTTGTCCAAAACTGAAAAGAGTCCCATTCGCATGGTCCCCGCTCCAAGATGTTGACATTGATGGCAGCAATTGCAATGGAATGGTTCTGGGTTCACTGCGAGACCTCCCTTGTCTTTCTTCCCTTCAAATTCATGGGTTTCAGGAGTTGGAGTATTTTCCACCAGGGACGCTGACTAACCTTAATGCTCTCCAGAAGTTGGTGATCGTAAATTGCGACAACCTGAAAGCTCTTCCTGTTGAACTGAATAATCTCGCTACATTGACAGAGTTGTCCATTTTGGGATGCCTCAACTTGGTTTCATTGGCAGATGAGAGAGGGGGGACTCAAAAACCTCCCCTCTCTCAAAACCCTTGTTATTCAGCGTTGTGAAGCTTTGAAGCGCTTGCCAAAGCTTGAGAAGGCTTCTCTCCTTACTCTGAAAATCATTTCTTGTCGTCAGATGGAATTCTCCGAGGAGGATTTCCAGCACCTTGTTGTCATTGAATCGCTTCGATTGTTTAAGTTGCCCAAGTTGACATTTTTTCCACAGGGGTTGAAACACTCTGCTACAACACTTACACATCTACAATTCCAGCCTCGTTCCAAACATGGTACAGCTGTGGACTTGCCGGATTGGATTGGTACCACTTTAACCTCACTTGAGTATTTGGAAATTGATGGTCCCAAGAATTGGAAAGTGTTGCCACAATGGATGCAACGCCTCACTGCTCTTAAAATACTAAAGATCTTTGAGTGCGACAAAGAACTAGTAGAAAGATGGAGGAATAGAGATGAGCAGAGAGAAGACAACAACAGCTTCAACATGGTTGCCCACATTCCCGATGTTTATCTCTGTCGATAGTAAGCCTATATACCCTAGTGGGTTAAACTTAAATCTATGATCATGGTAAGAACCAAAACACCTCCCTCCTTTAGAATGCCATATATTTCATTATTAGCTTCCTTCAATTACTCCCCTTTAGACTTAAATTAACATAGTTTTACCCAATTCCTTTTATTGCATCCTTTTTTATCTTATTTTCTTGTAATATCAAAGTCTTGAATTAAGTGGTTTCTCTCCTATGTTAGATGTAAGTTCCAATGAAACTTTTTCTTTTAGGTCACCAATCACAAACAAGTTTGTTTTTTGAGTTTCCTTTAAAGAAATTGTCTAACCAAATCTTTATTTTAATCCTTATGTCTCCTATATGATTTTGATTGGCGTGGTTTATTCAGTTTTCCACAATATTTCCATACCTTGTGATGTCTGATCAATTTGAGATAAACCATTTGATTAGTGTTTTTCGTAATGTTGTAAGATTGTGTGAAGTGAGCAAAGGGGCAGGACTTGCATTGTAGCAACAAGCAGAATTTACCACAGATTTATTTGTTTTTGTCTCTGAAATTTTGTGGTCTATATGTTGTTTCTTGGTCTTTTGTTTAGCTAGAAATGATGATAGATTATTTGAGTTATGCTAAGGAAGAACAGTCAAATACATATTTTGCTTCAATTAGTTATTTCCAAGGATTTGCTTCTCATTAAAGAGTTATTTTTTATAAGATGTACAATACTTAAATTTTGTTGTTTTTCATTGATGATATCTTCCCTTGCAGGAAAGAGGAATGCTATACGTCAATTTGGGACTACAAGGTATTTTGACCATTGTCACAGCACAAGCCCACAAAGAGGATCATTTTGGAACATGCTAAGTATGATGGTTGAAGGAGGGAGAACATGGGAAGAGACAATTATCTGATCAACTGTAATACTCAAATGGGTGTGTTCTGTCTCATCTGAGATGTCATTTACTACGGAATGATAACATCAAATGATAATGTCAATATAAGTTCTTTTTTCTGAATATTTACAGAGATATTTTGTAAATTCGCAAATGTTTTTATCATGTTGTTTCTCGAGTGAGTCTTATTTTTGTTGTTATCTGTTTTTGGCCTTTGAGCATGGTGGAAATTTTTGTGCAATGGGTCATTTGATTCTTAATTGAGCATTTGCTTCCAATATGTTGATTTCTATTATTTTCAGGTTACGGATTTGACATTAGCAAGAGAAAAGAAGACCTATTTTGAGGAGTATCTGAACAGTCGGCCTCGTGCAAATCCTGGGATCAAGTTGATGGTTACTCTCCTTCGTATTGGATTCTGGACCGGAAGTTGTAAATCATTCCATTTGAGTTTACATGTGGAGATGGTGAGCATTTGCCAGTCACTCTACATATTCATTATTTGGGTGTAGGATGTTTTAGAAATGACTAGTTGCATTCTTGTCCCTAGGCACTTGTAATATTCTTGCTTCTGTTTGGTTTCTCTCCATTGATTTTCTCTCATGAGCATGGGCGGATCCACTACTTGGATAAGGGGGTCAATTAGTTTTGTAAAAATATACATTAAAGTAGTTAAAATTTCACTATTGCCCCTCTTTGAAAATTTATATTGCCTCCCCCCCCCCCCCTTGAAATTACATATTGCTCCCTCTTATCAAAAAAATCATAGATCCCAAATCGTAAGAGAAACCGAGCCTCTTGTGTCTGTGTATGCGCTTGCGTCTTGCTATATCTTCTTCAGTTCTTCTTCATCTTCGTTTGAAACATGTGAGTTTGTTTAATGTTCTTATTTCTCCATCTCTGACTTGTTGATTTTATGCCTTGGCCTTGCAGTAAAAATTCAGATGAATTTCTGAAACCTCAATTCCTGAATTTAATATAGTTTTTCATGTCAATCGATTCAGAGATTCTCCATCTAATATTACAACTAACAAGAAAAAAAGAAACAATGACAAACTTACATGTCCAATGAATGTTGTGTCAATCAAAAAAGCAATTGGATCGGCTGCTAAAGCCATTGCAGCAAGCAATACAATATGAAATATCTCCAAGCCAATCTCATCATTCTTGAAAAAAATATCACAATAAGCCTTAATGATCTTTCTATAAAAGCAAAAAAAAAAAAAAAAAAATGCTCTACATAAAATGTTACTAAGCAATCAATCTCACACTCAAAGACAAACACACCCCATACACACCACATGTACACATTCCACACTACACACATAGTGACATACATAGTCTGTTTGCAATGTACAGAAAAATTGAAAATTTTATGCTGTATATCTCAATCAGTTAAACAGAACCCAGAAAAAGAAGACAAACTTTGATGCCTTTACTAATTTCTTGAAAACTTCTTATACAAAGGACATTTTTTATATTATATACCGAGGAAATTTCTTGAAAATGTTACATATTTTCTTGCCCCCCCTTTGTCTGCAATCCTGAATCCGCCCCTTCATGAGTCCTGAACTATGATTACATTGAAATGTGATTTTTATAACTTTCACTCTTGAGTTGTTGAAGAATTGAAAGTAAAAATTTTGATCTTGTGTTTATAGCCATTTGACTGCAAAGCCATAATTTGAACGGTGTTCCCATGAAAAAGCTGAAATGCTTGAATGTGCTGAGGTGATCACAGCAGGATGCTATTTTCATGAAGAATGTCTTGCCATTTGGGCTCTTTAAACAGAGGACATTCCATCAAGAACAACTATTTTAGTAGCTAAAAATCCCACTCTTCCACGAAGGTTGGTTACAACTTAAGACGGGGACAATATCAGTGATGAGAGTAGGCTGTCACAGTCCCAGCATACAACTTTTACAATGCTTTCTGATGGCAAGGGAAAAAGCTGGCTTCTCTTCAACAAGAGTATGAATGATAATAATGAAATATCTTGACAAAGCTGAAACAACAATTAGGTTGTCAATTCACATCAAAGATGGAAGGGATAGTCAGTTCAGGGAGTCATTGGACTGCCTCATTCCCTGTCCTTGGAAAAAAAATGCAAGATTCTGAATGAAGAACCAAACTCGAAAACCATAAGACTGGGTGACCAAGCACGAATTTCGGAGTGAGCTCATGGCCACTGCATCCTTGTAGATGCAACAGAATCAAAAGAAATTTGATTCCCTGCTCAACAATTAAATATCAAGGAATTTAGAAATTGAAAATAAAAACTATTTTACCTCTTTATAGACCTTTTCAATAGTTCAGACTGTTCCATTGTCATGAAATCGACAAGAAAAATATGATGAGTAAATTAGTAAAACATATATACGCATCTCCAAAACATAATAATTCATTTGTGTTAGGAGATTATTTAAGTGGTTTATTCCTTTATTTTTTCCTTTATTCTAGGATAGCTATATATGGGTACTTGCTTTGTTATAGGAAACTACTTCTTCAGGAAGTTTAATATTTCCTAAACTATTGCTAGGTATTATGCGAAATTAGGGAAGCTACTATTGGACTTCTTGTATAAATATTTTTCATTGGGTTAATGAGAATACAGAAAAACAATTACCCTAAATCTTTCATGGTATCAGAGCAAAAATTGCTTCTTCAAATATTTTTTTCCTAAACCATGGCCGGCGGCGCTACACCTCCACCATCGGTAAAAATTGATCCTAGTTCGCCTTTCTACTTAGGGTCGCAAGATCGCCTTTCTACCAAATGCGCATCTCTTGGGAAGCCGAACCTCGCTCCTGCTGCGCAACTTCTTTCAGGTTTTACTGCCGAACAGTGGGCGGCGTTAACAGCCGCATTTGGTACTCTTCACACTCCTTCTAACAGGTTGTATGGTAAGTTGGAAATGGATTCTTGGATAATTGATACTGGATGTTCTCATCATGTTACTGGTGATGAATATTGTTTAGTGGATACTAAAGTAGTTTCGCCATGTCCCATGGGCCTTCCGGATGGTCAAACGGTGGTTTGGTCAAACGGTGGTTGCTACTAAGGAGGGTGTCGTGAAACTCACGGACAAAATAACACTCCAACATGTTCTTTTTGTTCCTAAGTTAAACTGCAATTTAATTTTGGTTTCACAACTAAATGATGATCTAAATTGTTTTGTCCAATTTAATTCTAACTTGTGTGCTATACAGGACCTACATTCGAGGGAGGTGATTGGCACGGGTGAGAGACGGGATGACTTTACTACCTACGGCATGGATTACAGGTGCAAGCGGTACTGAGTTGGTTTTCAACTTTAGTTTTGAAAGACTTTAAGGAAGAATCTATTTCGACTCCTACTACTATTTTTGACAATGTACATGTTTCTGTACCTGTCATTGATCAAGAAACAGATATGGAACCTCAACAAGACAATGTTGAACAACTCCCTGTTCAAATTGAAGTAAATGTTCCAGGGGAATAAACTCAACAACCTCAAGGACAAATGTCATTAAGGAGATCCACGAGAGAGAGGAGAAATGTTATTCCAGATGATTACATAGTTTTTCTCCAAGAACATGAGGAAAATGATGGATTGATGGAAAATGATCCAATCAACTTTCATCAAGCCATGCAAGATTCTAACTCTCAACAGTGGATAGATGCTATGAATGAGGAGTAAAAGTCATGCAAGACAATCAAATTTGGGATCTTGTCCCATTACCTAAAAAATACAAAGCCCATTGGTTGTAAATGGATATTCAAAACCAAGAGGGATTCAAAAGGTAATGTGGAAAGATATAAGGCTCATCTTGTAGCTAAAGGCTTCACTCAAAGGGAAGACATCGACTATAAAGAGACTTTCTCTCCGATTTCAAATAAAGTCTCATTTAGGACAATGATGGCATTTGTTGTGCACTTTGACCTTGAGCTATATCAGATGGATGTTAAGACAACATTTCTCAATAGCAACATTGATGAAACAATTTATATGGTGCAACCAGAAAACTTTGTGTCTGGAGACCCAAAGAATATAGTTTGCAAACTAAAGAAATCCATCTTGGGCTCAAGCAAGCTTCTCGTCAATGGTACCACAAATTTCATCAAGTAATTGTCTTATTTGGTTTCGAGACAAATGCAGTTGATAATCGTGTGTATCATAAGTTCAGTGGGAGTAAGCATATCTTCTTGGTTTTGTATGTTGATGACATACTGCTTGCCACTAATAACAAAGACATGTTGCACGAAACTAAGAGATTTCTATCAAAGAAATTTGATATGAAAGATCTTGGTGAAGCTTCTTTTGTTTTAGGGATTCATATACACCAAGATCGCTCTCGGGGTATTTTTGGATTATCGCAAAAGAGCTATATAGAAAAGGTGCTTAAAAGATTTGGCATGCAAAATTGTAAACTAGGAGACACCCCTGTAGCTAAATGAGACAAATTTAGTCTTAAACAATGCCCTAAGAATAAACTTGAAGTTAAAGAAATGCAAGAGATTCCCTATGCATAAGCTGTTGGGAGTCTAATGTATGTTCTGGTTTTACACGTCCAGATATAGCATTCATTATTGGAATGCTAGGCAGATATTTAGACAACCCTGGAATGGATCACTGGAAGGCAGCCAAACGGATTATGAGATATTTACAGATAACTAAGGATTACATGCTTACATATAAGAAATCAGAACAGTTGGAGATCATAGGGTATTCTGATTCTGATTTTGCTGGATGCCAAGATAGTAGGAAATCCACATCATGCTACATTTATCTGTTAGCTCGAGGAGCTATTTCTTGAAGGAGTGTCAAACAGACTCTCATAGCTTCTTCCACTATGGAAGCAGAATATGTAGCATGTTTTGAGGCATCCAATCATTGATTATGGCTGCGAAATTTTGTCACCGGGCTGCGCATTCTAAGGAGTATTGAAAGACCACTAAAGTTATATTGTGACGATAACTCAGCAGTTCTATATGCCAACAACAACAGGAGCTCATCTAGGTCAGATCATATTGACATAAAGTTCCTGGTTGTGAAAGAGAGAGTACAGAATAAATAGATTTCCATAGAGCACATTGGGACAAACTCCATGATTGCGGATCCGCTTGTTAAGGGATTACCACCCAAGGTCTTTCATGAGCACACTGCTCATATGGGTGTTATATCATTTGAGGATATTTTGGTTTAGTGGGAGTTTGTATATTTTATTGCTCTATATTGGATTTTTTTGACACATTTTGTGTATTTGGGTATTTTATGAAGAAATAAAGTATTCAGTTTATTCACACTCTTATTTATTGTGTTAAAGTTCGATCTCAATAAAATTTAAAGTAGGATCAGTTGAAAATAGGCATGTTTAGATCACGTTACATGTAATTTTCATGCTACGTATCCATGATTGATCTATGTCATTTGATTTTATGGGCATACGTGACTATTGATGGATTTAGTTACGCTAAATGTGACGAAAGTTCCTTTAGTCCTATATATGTATAGTCAATGGACGAGATTGTTTGGAAATACCTTCATATGTGATAGCAAATTTTGAGCTCATTAGGTTATACACATTTTTAAGGTAACATATGTGGCCCAAGTGGGAGATTGTTGAAAAAATCCAACATGTGTGGGCACATATATGTATTTAATGTGTATTGCTATCTTAAAGTATAGCCCAATGGATTGTAATCTAATATGGTTAATTGGGCTAGGATATTAAATTTTCATGGGCTTAATGTGTAGATACACTTAAGCAATTTCTAATTTGATGATGAACCAAATTAGAAATTGGTAAGAATAATTGATTACCCAATCAGTTATAAATACAGGGTTATAGTCCCTGATATTCACATAATTATTACATAATATATCCCTTAATTTATGCATGTTAGTATTTCGATTATTATATTGTATAGTAATTATTTCGTTTTCATGTCTTTGTAGGAATTTGAGCATAAACGATGAAATCACATTAAAGCGACAAGTTAAGGAACGACAATTAGTCGATTCCAACGGTGGTATAAAGCAGTCACAAACCTAAACCCGAAACCTAATTCATAACCTAAACCCAATCCATAACCTAAACCCGAAGCCTAATTCATAACCTAAACCCGAAACCTAATTCATAACCTAATCCATAACCTAAACCCAAACCCAATGCCAAGCCCAATCCTTCTCCTATCCTCATTGATGAATCATTCCCTCATTTCATCCCTATTCATCTTGATGGGAGGAAGAGGGGAGAGAAAAGAGAAGGGAAAAAAAGAGAATTAGACAAAAATCAAAACCTCTCTCTCAAATTGATTCACAATCACCACCACCACCTATCCATCTCTCACTCACTCAGCAATCACCACCTCGCCACCACAGTCACCTCGCCATCGCCACCACCGAGCATCACCACCACCTCCGGACAGCACAACCGCCACCACCACGAAACAGGGGTGTGACAACTCTGTTTCACGTCAAACCTTCACTCTGCCACCGTCCCTGTCCCTCTCCCTGTCCATCATCCATCACCACCACCACCACCTCCGCACTGACCACCGTCACAGACCAGACCAAGCACAAGAACCACCGCGAAACAGAGCTCACCGCGGCTCTGTTCCGCCTCGCCACAGACCCTGTTTCCCCTCTTCTCTCGGCCTCTCTTCGTTTCGAGCTCCTTCCTGCCTCCTTCTCTCACGACCACCGTCACGACTAGACCAAGCACCATCACCACCACCTCGCGAGACAAAGCTCGCAATCACAGAAACAGGGAGCCCTGTTCCTCGCCCTCCTTTGCGTTTTTGTTGATATCTAACTGTTTCCTCACCTTTTCTCTTCTTGTGTAGGTTCTGGAAGCGATTTGAGGTCGAGGACTATCGCGAGGAGTGAAGGAAGCCCGCGAGAGCGCCGCTGTCGCGCTGGAGAAGACGAACGGAGCGAGCGGCTACTGTAGCAGCGGGAATCGGTTAATTCGGTTATTTGGCTATTCACACCCCAGCTATCTGTAAGAGCCACCACAAAGTGCTTTTGGCCAGTTGTCTCGGGATTCATGTTCGGACCACCTGCTGATCTGCTGAGTACCACCACATCGAGCTTGTGAAAAACTAAATGGGTTGTATAAGTTATTCTGATTTATTTTACTGAATTGTGTGCAATTAATTACAATTTATTTCTGAATTTTTGATAAATTGCTTTCACCCTTCATTTTCGGGAAATTAATCTTGATATGTTTGGTAGTTAGAATTACCCTTTATCAATATTCAAAGCATGTGTTAAAAATATTAAGCTTAAACTTTGATTAAGTGTGCCCTAAAAAGACACTTAATACTTGGTAAGAGCGTATTTGCTTGAAATGATTTGTCAATGTTTGATAGAAACATGATATAAGTTTAATTGGATTTTAACGATCACATATTCGGTGTAAGCAAGGGATTCTCATCCCTAAAGCTTCTCGTTTTTAAATTCAGTAATTTAGATTAAATAATTTTGCTAACTCATTGGTGAGTCCAAGCCCACAAAATCATCATCTATCTTTTATTTTATTTTTTCGTATTTTAAATTTATTTTTAGTTTAGCTTTAAAAATGCTGTAACCCAATTTCCTACAAATTAGTTTAGATAATTTCTAAATTTCAATTGCATCCACCTTCTTCGTGGGATCGACCCGTACTTGCCGTTCAAAAACTTGATGCGGGTTTAACTAACCTAAATAAATAGGTTAATTTGACCCACTTGTAATAACCGCAAGTGCACGGTGCCTAACTGGTAGACAACGGCAAGTACGGGTCGATCCCACGAAGAAGGTGGATGCAATTGAAATTTTAGAATTTAATTAAACTAATTTAGAGAAAATGGGGTTACAACATTTTTTAATACTAAACTAAAAATAAATTAAAAATAAGAAAAATAAAAGATAGATGAGATGGATTTTTGTGGGTTTGGACTCACCAATGAATTAGCAAAATTATTTAAATCTAAATTACTGAATTTAAAAACGAGAAGCTTTAGAGATGATAATCCCTTGCTTACACCGAATATGTGATCGTTAAAATCCAATTCAAATTATATCATGTTTCTTTCAAACATTAACAAATTATTTCAAGCAAATACGCTCTTACAAAGTATTAAGTGTCTTTTTAGGGCACACTTAATCAAAGTTTAAGCTTAATATTTTTTAGCACATGCTTTGAATATTGATAAAGGGTAATTCTAACTACCAAACATATCAAGTTTAATTTCTCGAACATGCAAGGTGAAAGCAATTTATCAAAAATTCAGAAATAAATTGTAATTAACAATTAAGCACACAATTCAGTAAAATAAATCAAAATAACTTATACAACCCATTTAGTTTGTCACAAACTCGATGTGGTGGTACTCAGCAGGTGGTCCGAACACGAATCCCGAGACAATGGTCCCAAAACGCTCTATGGTGGTACAGAGCAGAACCGGGGGTGTGAATAGCCAAATAACTGAATTTGACCCGTTCCCGCCTCTGCTACAGTACTACTACAGTACTGCTACAGTACTCTGCGCTGCTCCGCCTTCTTCTCCAGCGCGACAGCGGCTGTCTCGCGGCCTGTTCTTCGCTCCTCGCGACCGTCCTCGACCTCCAAATGATTCTGAAATCTGCAAAATAGACAGAAGGTGAGGAAACAATCGAGAGAGATGCGAAAATAAACAGAGAGAAATCGGGAGGGGACTCCCTGTTTTCGCTTCCTGTCGCGATGGTGGTGCGCCGCGGTGAGGCCTTTCTGTGGTGGTTGTCCGGTGGCGGAGAGATGGTAAGGGGCCTGGACGAAGAGAGGACAGAGAGGAGAGGAGGACGCAGGGTCTGGCTCTATCGCGAGGCGGAACAGAGCCGCGGTGAGGCTCTGTTTCGCGGTGGTTGTGGCGCGGTGCGACTCTGTTTCACGAGGCGTGGTGGTGGTGCTCGTGCGGAGGTGGTGGCGGTTGTGTGGACAGGGGAGAGGAGCAGAGACGGTGATGGTGGAAAGTTGACGTGAAACAGGGTTGTCACACCCCTGTTTCACGGTGGTGGCGGTGGCGGTTGTGCTGTCTGGAGGTGGAGGTGATGCTAGGGTGACGGTGGTGGCGAGATGGTGATTGCTGAGTGAGTGGTGATGGTGGATAGGTGGTGATGGTCACCTTGTGAGAATCACCTTTGAGAGAGGAGCTCCTTTGAGGAAATCTCCTTTGAGGAAGAGGTTTTGATTTTTTCTAATTCTCTTCTTTTCCCTTCTCTTCCTCTCCCCTTTCTCACCCTATTCTCTTGTATTTATAGAAAGTGACCAAGATGAATAGGGATGAGATGAGGGGATGGTTCATCAATGAGGGTAGGATTGGGCTTGGCATTGGGTTTGGGTTTAGGTTATAGATTAGGTTATGAATTAGGTTTCAGGTTTAGGTTTGTGACTGCTTTATACCACCGTTGGAATCGACTAATTGTCGTTCCTTAACTTGTCGCCTTAATATGATTTCATCGTTTACGCTCAAATTCCTACAAAGACATGAAAACGAAATAATTACAATAAAATATAATAATAAAAACACTAACATGTATAAATTAAGGGATATATTATATAATAATTATGTGAATATCAGTCCCCAGTTGAGCACATGTTTTGTTTCTTCTGGAATTCCCTTCTACAGAGAGATATACAGAAAACATACGTTATCAACTGAAAGATCAAAACTCATCCCTTATTTGAAGTGCTATTATGGATCAAGGTACGCTTCCGCTTTATTCTTGATTGTTTTTTTTTCTCATTGAATCAATATGGAACATAACTGTATCTGTAGAATAAAGATCCAATAATACAATGATTAGCTGACTGTCCTAGTCGTTTTTGTAAATAAATTGTTGTCTATGTCTTGTTAAGAAACCTACACTTTGTTTAGATGTTGAATATGATTGTTTTATCAGGACTTTATACATGATTGTGCAACACTATGGCTTTGATGATGTATAGACCCTTTTTGTTCAAATTTCAGAGTCGATTGCATTGGAAGGTCTTTATGAAAAAAATATTTGATAGTTTGACATCTTCTAAAGAAAAATTTATGTTACTTGATTTTGTAATCTAAGATGAAGCATTACCAATCTGAAATAGTAACCTAACAGACTGATAAAACCCGAATCGATAAAAACCGACCAAACCAGCCGAACCGAATCGAAATATAACCGAAAAAACCCGAACCGATAGAAACCGAAATCGAACCGACTTGGTTTGGTTCGGTTTTTGTTTTTCACACATTCGAAACAACCAAACCGAACCCTTCCCCTTATCTTGTTTTTAATGCCGAACTCTCTCTCTCTTATTTAATCCCCCACCAACCCATTCTTATTTAAATTCTCACCCGATTCCAATGCACCCCGCATCCCCACCCTCTCTTAGTTCACACTTTGCCCCATTCAGAGAAATAGTTGAAAAGGCCTACATATTCTATCTTATTTAAGCCCCCACCCACCTCTCCCCACATATCCAACTTCTCTTTCTTTATTAATGTCATTTAATTCTCTTTTTTAACTCACTCTTTCTATCAAACCACTTGCAAGTTGAGGAGGAAAGACCGAGTTTGACTCAATATTGTTGAAGAAAACCAAATTTTTCACTTGCTTGCTTGCAGCAAAGATGAGCAATGGCGATGGCGACAACTTCGATACTTCTGATTTGATAAAAAAAACCTTCTTGCAAAATGAAATTACGTGACTTGTGAAATCGTCATAGAAGGTTTCGGTCTTGTTCAGATCATCACATGGGTGTGGTGGAGATAGATTAAGATACAAACAATGTAATTATGGTTATATTTTTTGTATGATGTTATAGCATTGTGTATATGAGAAACAATGCAATTTTTTTTAATCTTATAGAACTATCAAGAGAAATAGGCAAGAAAAAATTATCTATAAATGAATAGTCGGAGCCTTGAAACTCTCTGTGTTCATCTGGCATTTGCTTTCCCTTTACCGCTTCTCATTCTCTATTTCTTTTATTTTATTTGTACTCTCCCTGTCTTTGGGTTTTCCTCATTTGCAAACCAAACTTCATTTCCTTCTTTCCATTATTTGTTGCTTTGACTTATTCCTTTTGTGCTAGAGCCAACTCGGTTGTATGTAGCAACAGGAAATAAATAAAATAAAATGAATAAAAAGGAAAAATTCGAAAATACCGAACTAATCAGTTTGGTTATTTATTTGATAAATGTGAAAACCGAAAACCAATTTCTTGGTTTGGTTCGATTTGGTTTTGGTCCAATTTTGAACCGACCAAACCGATTAACACCCCTATCTATTAGTTGTAATCATTGCCTTGGACTCTTAAGTCAGAACCATAGTTTTAGAAAGGCAATAACTACCCCACACCACTAATTCCTCTCTCTCACACCATTATACTCTCTCACATCATCTACTTACTTTCTCACAACACCATACTCTCTCACACCACCTATATAAACCAAAACTATTCATTTTCTTCTCCTCACCATTCAAATCGACAATGGTTCATCCCTCTCCCATTCGAAATCTCCTCTTCCAAATCTCTCCCCACACTCAAATCCCTTTCAAATCTCCTTCATTTATCTCTAAAACTCTCAAAATCCCTTCAAAGTCGAAACCCTTAAACCCAAACATAATAAATACGCATAACTTAACATAACAGAGAAACTTAAACTCAAAACGAAAAATGAAAAAAATGCAAAACAGAGTAACTTTCGACTAATTTAAACCCTCAATTGAGACCGATTCTCAAGCTCATCATAACACAAATATTGTAGTATTATGAGTTATATAATAAACACTACTTGAATCACTTGAAAATGTTTTGAAGTGAGCAAGTTATGATCATTTTACTAAAGTCGCGCAAATCTGTCCGAAAAATAAAAACGGGATAGTGTTCCTGACTTTCGACCAAATTATGTGCTCGATCGAGACCGATTCTGAAGTTGGTCAAAACACAAACGTTGTAGCAATCTTAGTTATCTAATAAACACAATTTGGATCACTTGAAAATGTTTTTAAATGAGCAAGTTATGCTAATTTTAGTAAAGTCACGTAAAAAAGAAAAAAAAAAATCAGTTCGCAGTGTGCACTGCGAGGTATCCCAAATAACGCGAACAAATATATATATATATATATATATATATATATATATATATATATATATATATAAAATGACCATAACTTGCTCATTTCAAAATATTTTCAAGTAATTCAAGTTGTGTTTATTAGATAACTCATAATACTACAATTTTTGTGTTTTGATGATCTTGAGAATCCGTCTCAAGTGAGGGTTTAAATTAGTCGAAAGTTACCCTGTTTTGCATTTTTTTTCATTTTGAGTTTAGTTTCTCTGTTATGTTAAGTTATGTGTATTTATTGAGTTTGGGTTTAAGGATTTCAACTTTAAGGAAATTTTGAGAGTTTTTAAGGGAGAGAAATGAAATTTGCAAGAGATTTGAGAATGAGAAGAGATTTGAAAGAGAAGATTTTGAATGGGAAAGGGAGGAACCATTGCCTTGTCAATTTGAATGGTGAAGGAAAAAATTGATGGTTTTTATTTATATAGGTGGTGTGAGAAAGTTAAAATAATAATAATAATAATAATAATAATAATAATAATAATAATAAATAAATAAATAAATAAAAATAAATTTTTCAATGGTAGTGTGAGAAAGATGATATGGTGATACGAAGTAGTCCCTGCCTTCTAGAAATAGTTGGTTTCAGTTTCAGTTGCCTTGTGTTGCGAGGAAGACGCCCTTTCATTGAGCTCTACATAAACTGGATTGAGCTTTGCCAGTAGAAACATTAACGCCCTTGAGGGTGCTTATTTTCAAAATTTAAATTTAAATGCGTCTTTATTGATCTGATGGTAGGATTTATTTACATCGAAAATTCTATGAAACCATGTTTTTGCAACCATGGTGACGTTGCGTGATCTTGAAAGAATGATAAAATTCTCAAAGTGTTTATGTGTATTTCAAGGTAGTAAAAAATCTCTTCTAGCGACGCCACATCATCCTGATTATATAAAACATAGTTGCAAAACCTGATTTTCTAGCCTAACTCTTATTCACATTGGTTTCCAACTTGCAACTGCAATATTTTGACGAGTTCATTTATTTATTTTCTAATAAATTTTAAGTCACGATTATGTTGAGATCACAGCTCTAAAAATTTCCAAGCCATAAAACTCCAGGGAATGATAAAATTTCACAGCTCTGCATGTAGGGGATTTCTAGCTTTTGGAGACTTATTGAAGGAAATGATAAGAACAACCCAACTCAAATGAAAATGTTCACTTTCTCCTTGAATCCCCTAAAATTCACCGAGGGTTAGATCTCAAGGAAAAATGACTTTCCTAAAAAATAATAAATATTCGAAAATTTATTTTACTAGGAAAATGATTTCTGACATAAAAAAGAAACAACAATAAGCCATGCTAAATCTATGACAACCAGAAATCAAGCCATCGGGCTGCCCAAATTCTACGAAATTTGATTAGATGTATGGTGCTATGATTTTAGATGTAATAATGATTAATGCTTATGCTTTGAAAATAAAATACATATGTATACACATAACCACCAATTCAAAACTAAAAGACATAACTCAAAACCTTTTTTTTTTGGCCATTGTGCAAATAACATAAAAAAAAAATTTACAAGCATTGAGCACCCCTCTTGCAAGAGATGAAAACATGAAAGCCTCCCTCTTCATAAGCCCTTCATTACACACCCTTTTTCTTGACTATAATGTTTTTTTTTTTTTTTTTTTTTTTTTAGCTATAACCATACATATCAACTACAAGAACTCCGGTAACTTCGCTACAACACCAAGACAAACCAAGTTCAGGCTTCATCACTCTTTCCTACTTAATTCAAATCCTGCACCACCCTTATAAACGACCAAACCTACCCAAGCTTGCGCTTGGTGGAAAAGGCGAGGACGACACATTAGACACATCATTCCACCATACAAAATGCAGATACAGCGCTATTACTGGGTAACAACTTCCATAGGCTCAACGACAAACTTTACTGGTTGATGATACCTTCAGAGCTGCCCTGTTCGCAGAGGTCAAGCAAGGCCAAGGTCTGTCAAAACAAACAAAGATAATTCAAAACACAAATCAAAAATATGTTTTTAGCTACAACTAAAGATGAGAACTTGGTAGATTAATAACAAGATACTACTCAAATTTAAACATAAATATTTCAAGTCATCTTACCTCAGGAATGGAGAGCTCAAGACGGAACTTGGGGCCATCATAGTGGTGCAGAACTGGCCTGAAGGCATCTTCCTCCAAGGCCTTGCAGAGTTTCCTTACACGAATTCTCACCTGAATTTAGTTTGAATAACCAATCAGTCCATGAAAGAATCCCAATGATATTAGTAAAAAAAAAAACAGAATTTTAGTTTACCTGTGCAGGAAATCTTGACTCGCCTTTACATTTCTTATCTTCCCAAGCAGTAGGATCAATGTTTGATCCTCCAAAACTCACGGCCTGTACAGATAAAGGAAGAAATATGTTACTAAAATTATAAACTTATCAATACTATTAAAGTGGTCACAAAGTCCTTGCACTTTCTGTGAATAGAAAATCACTGTAGTCACTGAAACCAACCTCAAATATCCCATGTAGCTGATGAGTAGTGTAGTTATAGAGAAACAGAGGCAATCCTGGTGTTATAGCCCTCACAGAATCCCGGTACCTTGGTGGCAAACCTGCAACACAGTTGATCTTTCTGTCAGGATAACATGACATCAAAAATATCCACAGGGCAACCAACAGAAACAAATTCAAATTCTAAGTCTTACCAAATAGATGCCGCTTCAGATCTTCTTGCATCGTGTCATTGTTGCACACAAAAATGTATCCTCCAAGCACCTCATTTCGTGGAAGCATCTCTGTTGCAGGCAGGGTCTTGAAGCGTTTGTCAAGAGCAGTGTTGTTATTGTTTTCATTGTTATTGTTGTTGGCACAGCTATTTTTACCCTCCTTGTTGATGTGGTTATTGTTACTGAACTTGTTCCCAGCCATCATATTCATGTTTCTATAATTGTTTCCATTGCCCTTTTGGTAAACAGCATTCATATTCATATTGTAAGCACTCCCACCAAAGGCACTTTTGCCAACGATATCAGACATCTTGTGGTCCAAACTCAACATGTTGAAGTTGAAGTTGAAGTTTTCAAATTTGTTATCCTCCTGAAACCCAAACTTGTCTTTCGGCCTCATATCTAGAGAATTATTAGACAGGTCAAGATTGTTCATCCTCTCGCTCTTTGATTGTGTCTGCTCAGCCAGCTTAGACGCAACAATGAACCACTTGTGATCCTCAGAGACCTTGGACTGTCCTCTAAGCTCATCACCTAGTTGCCAGAAGCTCAACTGATCCATCTTTTCTATAAACCTGCGAAATTCATCAACCAATTCATACTTTAGATCTCCTTCCATGTTATTCTAGGAATTAAACTCTTGAATAAAATTACACAAATAAAAATCTCCAAACCCCACAATTTAATTTTCCATCTAATAACCCACCCACCATATACTAGCAATTTCCAGCAATAAATCAAAAACATGTTCAAAACAGTATTTTTCGCGAGTGTTTAAGCATTTTGCCAAGGATTCAACTCACCACAGAGAACGATCCAAGCTGATACTTTTAACCTTAAATCAACAAAACAAAACCAAGCTGGTACCTTAACCCTAAAATCACTTAATTCATGCTTTAAAACCAAAATGGTACTTGAAAAATTAAGATATCTTCACTTTCTCACAAGTTTCAGACCAAAATTCTCCAACTCAACATGAAACCCCATCTCAGCAAAGATTTCAATCCACAACCATTAAACCACAAAATCAAAACTTCCCAAAACAAACAGAGATCTTTAATTGGAGAAACAAGTCTAAAACCCAAATCTCAAACAACATTTTCCAACAAAATAAGATCCTAAATAAACCCAGAGAAGAAACACTGAACTTTAATAACAACATAGACATCAAATTCAACTCATACAGAAAACATCATCGACACAAAGAAGAAGAAGAAGGAAGAAGAAGTGAAATTGAAGTGAAGATCAATCGAACTCACCGATAAAAATCCGAACTTGACCACTCTCTGAGAAAAAATCCTAGATTTAGGGATCACAGAGAGAAAGAGAAGCCCTAATTTTTCTCACCGACAGGTTTTACTTAACTTACAAAATGCAGAGAGATTTTCCGTCGAATATATAGGGAAATCGTTCCTAAATTACCCCTGAAATGTCACTCAAATTACGACTCTCTCCTACTTTACCCCTTGTTGTTTTGAACTGTAGTGGTTACTGAATGACGAAACTGCCCTCGCTTAGTTTACGAGCTCGTTGGATTCTCTCTGGAGAGGGGCACGTGGCGGGCGGTCAGAGGTCTGTTTCGAGTGACCGCAGTTGTGTCTTGGCGTTTACAGTTCAGATGGAAACCGTGACTGAACAACCACTTAATGGCAGCTTAGGTTTTCTCGTTCAAAAAAACCAAAAACCAAAAACAAAAAACAAAAAAACACTTAATTTTTGCAAAAATACTCAACCACTGTTATGTGGTTTTGAATTTGTTATTTAATTAAGAAATAAAAATGAAAATAAACTTACAGAAATAATGAATATACAATGAAGTCAAATGTGTCGCGCAGAAAAGATACTCCAAAAATGCTGATGAACCTTTCTATGTTGATTGGGGAGAAAACACCGATTAGTGCTTAGGGAGGGTGTTCAATACGTGAATGTCAATTCTAACCCTTTCTCCATCTTCTCCAAACCCATATAAAGAGGGGTAGAATTAGCATTGGACACTCTCTCCAAACATTAACTAGACACAAGAACCAGACTGATTAGATAGTATAAAAGTGTAAGAATTGCAAATTTACAGAGAACCTACATAACGTGAGTATTTGATTTTGTAAATTTTTTTACATTCTTTATAAAACTTATAAATATGGCATTCTAAGCATGTATTTAACATAGTGTTGCAAACGTGAATCCAAATTTTGAGATATCAATAGATGTTGAATCGTTATATTCAAATTTTATTTTAGTAAGGCATTCCTCACATATTGATTTACCAAAAGAAAAAACAATTTATCACAACATACAACATGTGGATGCCCTCATATAGAAAAAAAGGTTAATTTTAAGGGGCGAGGGAACGACCCATCCCTTGCTCCTCTCCCTCGCGCGTTCCCTCGCTCCCTAGAAGGGCTCAAGAAAAAGAAAAATATATATATCACATTAATGTATTGTGCAAAATACGTCGACATGTTTCAACTACAAAAATTCATTGTCACCCAATTAGCAGAACTCGTCGACATCAAAAATTGCTTAATTGAACCTATCGATGAATTGATCTATCGTCTTCAGCATATGTGTTGATAGGATGTCATTATCTTCAACCAAACTAAGGATATATTATTTAATACTTGTTTTGGTCATAACTTTTTTTTGTCAAATGTATAAATTTGGCATAAAAAAAAATCAAAATATCTAATCGCTGTTTAAATATCCAAGTGTATGAGTCACACTTTTATTTGATACTTGTTTTGGTCATAACTTTTTTTTGTCAAATGTATAAATTTGGCATAAAAAAAATAAAAATATCTAATCATTGTTTAAATATCCAAAAGTGTATGAGTCACACTTTCAAAATATCAACCACTCTTTTCCTATCAACCACGCCATGTGCTTAATTTGTAATGGGGTTTTCGTGTAATCGCGCTTATAAACTTAGTTTATAAGTATGTTAATAACTTTGTATTACTTTTTTATATATTTATATTCATAATACACTTGGCCTGTTCCCTTTGCTTCCCTCTTGGATCTTAGTATATACGTAGATATTTTAATGTGGAAGCTCACAACTTGACTACAATCCGTTTGTAATGTTCTTTTTTATATATATATATATATATATGGGAAATTCTAAGCGAGGGAGGGGTGAAGTCGTTCCTAAGCGAGGGAGGGGTGAAGTCGTTCATCTCTTTTGAGATGCGTAAAAGAGCGTATTTTAAAACAATTTCACGCATCTTGAGAAAAGTGAACGGCTTCACCCCTCCCACATTTCCTCACCCATTTCCTCGCTGTTTAGACAAACCCTATATATATATTCCGCCTATTGCCTATGGCTTTAAAAAATAAATTCATAACCCACTTGGGTGAATAAAATAGGATTAGTACAGGCAAGAATGTAGGTAACATGCATGAACATACTAAGAGTAGTTAACATTCTTTATTTGGTTTTTGCGTATTTGCACATGGGGTGACATGTGATGAGTTTGCTTTGTGGAGAGTTGATTGAATTATATTTTTATTTTTGAACAATTATTGAGTGAATAATTTTTATGTTTGGAGAATTATTAGTAATTAGCTATATTGTTTGTTTGTTTTGATGTTCAAATATAAATTTGAATTTTTGAAACCAGAAATTTCCTGTTTTAGGGTTAATGATGAATCCCATTCATTATTAGTGATCTCATTAGATGGGCCAGAAGATTATCCAGATGACAGGGTTGATTTATTGGGCAATTTTTCCATGCAAAAATCATAATAGTGCTTGGAGTTGTATACCAACATTTCTTTTTATGTATCTAGTGAGGAAATTCAACTTAATTATTTATTTTCTTTTTGTGTTTTCGATAGGGAGCCTGAACCACAAGACCTTAAATTGTTGTGGCAACATGTGACCCCCCATAAAAATGTTGATGATGATCCCATGAATCCTAATCTCCTAAAACATGGACCAAAATCACTGCCACCTTAATGCCAAACCTACTCGACGTAATCCAAATAGAACTATCACCTTCACTATTTTTACGTGTTCACATTAAAAATTATTGGAACACCTCATCATATTTTTCAAGTTCAACGGATCTAATTTTTTTGAAATATGGAAATTTTGAATGTTGGGTTGAAATCAAATCAAATGCACTCAAAGTTTTTCACTTTATGAGTTAACTTTGATCATGTTTGTGGAGTGCTCTAGTAGATTATATTTGTCTTTAATTATTAGGTGGACTTGGCAATATAGAAACCAAAGAAGATAAGAAGCTAATTGACGCAAAGATGTGTGGTGAATGAGAGTGACCATTGGTGTTTGGCTTCCAATCAAGGGTGCAGAAGCAGAAGTTGACAAAGTAACAGTTAAGCCTTTTGTTTTGATGTTGCAACAAATATCTATTATGAATCAATTTGGTCCTCGTGTTTGGTTAGTGGATTAGGATGGGTGTTTAGCACACGAGAATGTCAACTTTATCCATCTCTTCGTAAATTTAGAAAAATAAAATGAGAGGGATAGAATTTGCACTTACGTGTTGAACACCCTCTTCAGACACTAATCGATGCTCTCTTTATAAGCTGTATTGAAAGGTTCATCTATTATTGTTAGTAGTAATTTGATATTTAATCACATTGTTTAGTCTTTGAGATTGTGTGGTATTCGCACGAGGGAAAGAGAATGAGGGATGGGTGTAACCATCCACCCTCCTCGAGATGCATGTTGTTGCACTTCTCCCTCACGCGTTTCCTCGACAATAAGAAAAGCCCATTTTTAATTAAAGATCTTTCAAACTGATTACAGTTAATCTTTAAGGATAAGTAATTTAGTTAGTAACGGAGATGAATCAGATGATACTATGTATATATGATGCACAAAATATGATAGACAATGCATTCATTACGAATGCATGCAAAGTAATTTACGGTAGGTTTGGCTATTTTTTTTTAAACCAAGAAGAAAAATTGAACATGATGATCTCTGTTATGTTGTTATTCAGTGAGTCATTTGTATCAAACAATGGTGAATTTGTCCATTATTTTGAATCCTTGTGCACGTAAAAATTTAAACTTATTTTGTTTAGTATGAATAATCCTACTTCAAACTGAAGATTTGTTCAAGTTCTTTGGTTACAGTATGGTTTTCATACTTAGAAAAATGAAAATAAAACTATGGCAAATTTATCAAAGGTCCCATCTCCATATCAGAGTGAAATGCGGTCTGCTATACAACCTCCCGTAGTATATGCAGCCCAACTCATACCCAACCATACCAGACACCTTGTCATCTCTAATGACAATCAAAGGTCCCAATTATCGTACCACAATTATGTTAATTAACCACACACTACTTTTTTTGGTAAACTAAACAGGAAGCTATTGTGGTTTTCATGCCAAAAAAACAAAATACGACATGGACAAAGGTCCTTTCCGAATCAAGAGTGAACCCTACATAATATATTCAAATTTTCGAACAAAAGGTCCCATCTCCAAACAAAACGTCACAAGAACAGCACCAACCATGGGCAGAAACTGCAGTTTTTATTATAGTATTAGTGTATTTTACAATGATGTAGATTTTAAGTGTAATCGAAGATACCGCGCAATCCCCTCCTGTTTGAACACTACAAGAAAATGGGAATTTAGCGGCGGGTATTTAGCGACTGTTCGCAAAAACCGCCACTAAATGCTTTATTTAACGACGTTTCTTTGACCGTCGTTAAATTATATTGGTTAACGACGGTTGTGGTTAATTGCGGCTGTGCTGACCGTCGTTATATGCTTGGTCTAGATTCGGCGTGGTGGGAAAAGGGGCAAATGAGGTGCAATTAATAAATCTTGATTAAATTTTAGATCTTGATACCATCCAATGGATGAGGTTTCAACCCTAAACCTAAGTAATTTAGAGGAGTAAGGGAGAAGAGAAGTGGAGGAAGGAGAGGCAAACTAAAAATGGTGGCTGGGATCTCAGAGTACCCAAAAAAGATGATTCGCAAGACTCGGCCAAGAAGACTGCAAAGAAGTCCCGATCTATGCCCACCACTCTAGATTTGGATCTTAAGGATATCACCATTGCCGATGCTCTTGGGTCCAGGGACAAGAAGCTCACTTCCTCGTTCGATCGTCCCCAGCCCCTCTCCTCCCTCGATCGATCGCAACCCCTGCTACAAGTTATTGATCAATTGATTAGTCCCTCAACACAATCAGCAATCGAAATCATCACTCATCAGTCAGTCAATGAAACCCATCTGGTTCAACTTCTTCTTCTGCGTGCGTCCTCCACCTGCTCTGGCGTCCCCTATGTGCGTCCTCCACCTGCTCTGGCGTCCTCCTTCCTCCTCACGATCTCTGCTTCTGCTGTGCAAGCTGCTTCGACTGTGTGCATGACGAGAGAGAAAGGGCGACGACCTATTGGCGACGGTGACAAAGAGAGGTCAGGCGAAAGAGAGATGAAGATTGTGCGAAGAAGAAATGGAAGGCGAGGCTGCTGGAGATGTGGTGTTGGGCATGCGATTAGGCGAGCGTTGTGGTCGTGGCTGGCGAGAAGGGACTGTGTGTCCAATTGAGGTGAAGAGGAATAAGGAGATGTTCAAGGGGATTTTCGGATTTCAAATCTCGATTTGGGTGAGTTTTTTTTATCCACTTATATATGTGTATGTATTTTTTTTTTAATTTTTTTTTTTGCTTAGGTCAATCTATGAAATTGAGTTAGATATGTTGGATTGTTGTATGGTTTACTATCTTAAGCTTTTGAGTTCCATTTGGGTTTAAATTTTGCAAGTCTGTGTTGGTATGACAAGTTTAAGTTATTAGGATGTTGCGTTCATGTTTCATAAATGAAATTCTAATCTGGGTTTTGGTTGTAGTATATTTCTGGTTTTGATTTTTTTTGTGACAAGAATTCGTTCTCTGCATTGACATTATTTTATTGGTTTGAATTCAGTTGGGGTATAAACCATATAAATTACAGATTGTGTGTCTAGGTTTAGTGAGACCAATTGAGAATTTGGGTATAAAGGTTTTATTTGATTTAAGAGGGTTGTGAAGCCTGGGGGCTGGAGGGGAAGAAATGGGCATTACATCTGCAAACGAGCTGTATTAGAGCAGTGGAAACTTGCATAATGGCACCATCTGTGGTTTAATATTTGTAAAGTTTTATGAAGCTGCAATTATAGGTAGTGCACTGGATTGTTCACTAAAGTCTGACGGATTGTCAAGGACTTGAGAATAAATCTGCCAAAATTAACTAAGTTTGACAATGATCACTTGATCAGTGAAAAATGTGGCACTTGTTAAAAAAAAACCACATTGTGGAAAGGCAACATGGTGTTATTGAGTACTACAGTAGTCCAGTGGTCCAAACACATTGACCATAAGAGTGTCATTGCGGCATACTCGCGGAGCTTATTGTGATGTGTTGCAAACAATGGTAAGAAACACAAGTAGAAATTCAATCATTCCACTTGAACCCCTTGCAGAGTTCATTCCAGACTACTAACATCACTGAGTGGGATGTGATATTTAACATTAAATCTTCCTTTTTTTTTTTTTTTCTGTTCTTTAACAGCAAACCTACTTTTGTTTCTATCTTTTATGCATGGAAGCCTCTGTCTCATGATGATATTAGTGTTTACATAGTCTTGATTGACAGAGAAAATATAGCTCTTAAGCTTTAGCAAAATGTCAAGGAACAAGACCTTTTGGCATTGATCACATTCCAGCCACCCCAAACTCTTCGATGTCTTCATCTTCTGCGGAGGTGGCTGCTGAAGAAGATTCAGGGAAGAGTAAGAAGGACAGGCAGGAAGAAAAGCTGGTTGGAGATGCAAGTGAAATATCCAAGAAAGTGTAAGTTTGATCTTCTTAATTAATTGGTAAACTAGGTAGCTAGTGATACAATAACTAGCTAGCAGGTTAATAAGGCTGTGTGTTTTCTTTAAGAAGTGCGTTCAAATCAAAGATATCGATGACTGCCTTCTTCTTTGTGTGTGTGAAACAAAGCCTAGATAAGTATTATAATATGTTTGTGTATATTCTGAGATGAATTCAACCTAAAGTAGATAAACAAAATGCTCATATTGGAAAGAAACTGCAGAAATCAGCTGATATGAGAAGATTTACAAACTATGATTTCCTGAGTTAACAAACTATGATAGTGGAATTGTCTCCTTAGTTAACAAACTATGATTTCCTGAGCTGTTTATGTTTCTTGTGTTCATTGGTATGTAGGAAGACTGATATGTTCAATGAACTTTGGAATAGTTTGGGATTTTGCAGTGGTGGGAATCAATCATTGAGAAGCACAGACGGGTATGTTGATTTTGACTATTTTGGTTGACTTAATGTTTTAGATTTACAGGTACATATGTATAACACCTTCCTTTGTTCAACTATGATTATCATTTTCTCTGCTTTGAATATTAGCTTATCTTTTTGCCTTTCCTCTACTTTGAATTTTGCAATCAATTTACAGGTACATATGTATAACATCTTTTTGCTTTTTCTGTGCTTTGCATTTTCTCTGCTTTGAATATTAGCTTATCTTAGATTTACAGGTATATATGTATAACATCTTTTTGCTTTGAATATCCTTTTGCGTTGCAAGTCCAGTGACTAGGTTGCAATCAATTTCAGTTCTCTTTTCTCACCCTAACATTCTACTTGAATAGCTTTGGTTGTTATATTGTTTTTGTTATGTTCTTTGTTTACTTGTTTTGCAGGGCTGCTCCACTATGGGGTGTTATGAAGCACTTGTATCACAAAATTCCAGACATTGCATCGAAGAAATCTCAAAAGTATGGTTACCTGTTAGAGCAAGAGAAGTAAGCAGACTTTGTTTTCTCCTACTTGAAAATGCATGGATATTTAGTAACTGGACTCTCAATTGCATGGTTTTCTGCAGAGCTCTCAATTCATTGCCTGACCTCCCAGATTTCGAGTTGTCATTGAGACCCGAGGACTACAATTTGCCAGAAATGAATCCAGCATGGGATGGTGAATAATGGGAAATCAAAGTTCATACACTTAAAGAGCACCTCAAAGACGGGGAAGGTGGAACAAAAACAGAGTGAGATCGGACTGGCTTTGTTGTGATTGTAATATTGTTTTTTTGAAAATTTGGTTATGTCCATTGACAATTTGTAACAATTTTAATTTGTAATTTTCTTCTAGACCATGTATAATATTGATTTTGAAATGAAATTAAAGTTCTTAATGTATGATGATGATATCATATGAGTTTAGTTTAGTGTCGTTGTTTATATTTGATTTGAGTCTAAAAGTTGTAGTGCATATGTTGGATAAATTATCTGCACCCAATGAAAAGAAAACACTACAGGTTGAAAAATATGATTTTTATATGGTAAAAAAAATTTGAATTATCAAAGGGAATTTAGCGGCGGTTGCAAATCGTCGCTAAAAGGCAAAAAGTTGGATTGTTCATTGAATTTTGTCGACAGTTTATAAACGTCGCTAAATACAATTTAGCGACGGTTATAAACGTCGCTACATTAAACCATCGCTGTATAGTATTTAGCGACGGTTATGCCAGCGGTTGCTTAAAACCGTCGCTGAATGACCTAGTGACGCCTTTATTAGCGGCGGTTTTGTAACCGTCGCTGTTTTATTTAGCGACAGTCATAACCGTCGCTGTATACCTTTGGCGACCGTCGCTAAAATACAGTTTTCTTGTAGTGGAAGATGATTATCCAATTCCCATTTATGCAGGAATGTATTAACTTCTTTGAACCTCTTCAAATCCGTCAACTTGAGCCAAAGGTGCAGTAAGAAACATGAGAATGCAACTAATATATGCATGCATATACTATTTTTCTGCTTACATACCCAATAATAAGATTTGAATTAAGTATGATCTCAAGTCATTAGTATAATCTCTGTATAATCTCTAGTAGCTATTTCATCAAATCAACCAGACCAAACAAAACACGAATTTCATCCATTCATCTGTATGTAGAAAAGAACTTATTCCATTGGTATACATCAAATTGTAGATTTATTTCAGTTCTTTTGGTTACAAACTTACAAGAGTCAGTCTAATTGGCGAGGAAACCAGCGAGGAAACGCGCGAGGGAGGGGGAGGACCCTCCATCCCCCTTGCGATGCATACAGAGGAGGGAAGACACGCATCACGAGGGGATGGAGGGTCCTCCCTCCCTCGCTGGTTTCCTCGCCCATTCCCTCAACAGTTAGAATTGGGTAACTTACAATATGGCTTTAATGTGTTAGAAAAAAAATAAAAAAAAAATACAACCATGACAATAGACAATCAAGGTCATATTGCCATATAGTAATGAACGTGGTGTGCTATACAACTATCTTTAGCACTGGGAGACACAACTTATATGGAACCTTTGTGGCCCACATTTTCAAGGGGCCTTATATTTTTAAATTTTATATATATACCTCAAAATTGAATTATAACCTAAAAATTCATGGGTTGGGATTCAAAGACATATATTCATGACCCAAATTCAGAACACCCAATTTATAGGTCTTTCGATTTAAATCTACTTAACGATTGAGATTTTATAATAACTTTGTTTGATATATTTTTCTAAATAAATTGATACAAATTAGATACAATCTTTCCACTAAAATGGAAACCAAAATTTCTTCCCACCACAGATATATTCTTCCTATACTTTTCAATCATGAGTAGTTATTGTTTTTCACCCTCTTTTTTTTTGGCAAATTGGAATTCAAGCTTAAATGGTTTCTTGAAAAGAATGTTAAGATTTAGCTCCCAAGAAATTGTATTTGAATCAATCTATTTAGGAAAATATCTTTAGTCAACTTATTGTGTAATCTCAACCGTTACATAGATTACATCTAAATGCCTATAAATTGAGTGTGGATTTGGGTCAAGACTATGTGTCTCTGGATCCTAACCCCAAATCCATTTATTTATAATACAAACAGATAAAACACATACTACTTTACGTAAACGAATAAACGCCATAAAAAAAAAAACGGTCATTAATGATTGTGACTCATCTTCTTCTTCTCCATGCCATCCGCTTCTCTGATTCCCTATCTAATTAATTATTTCTTTCTTTATTTTCTCTAATTATAAAATACTAAACCTTGCTCTGATTCGATAAATCCAACTTCATCTTCTATACTGTGATTCGTAAAGAAAGTCATTTGTCTTTTTGGATTTGAATAAAGTTGACGTGAGAATAAAGAAAAGGTCACTGACTAAAGAAAGAGAAATGGTAAGTTACAAAGATTATATAGTACCAGTGGGTTTTTTTTAATAGATTTTAATTATATTTATATGTATTGTTTTGTTTGGATGTTTGCAGAGATAAATCTATTTTTTCTTTTAGAAGTAGGTTTGAACATGTTCAATTATATGGAGAGACTTTTGGGTTTTTGTTTGACTTAAAGAAGTTGCAATCCGTTGATAATGAAAGTGTGGCCTCATATTGCACTAAGCTTGAGAGTTTTTTTAAGCATGACAATCTTTATGATATTGATGCAAGGAATTTAGTTTTAAAACTAAAAGTTTTGTGTAGCATCTTACCCGAAAAAGTAAAAAAAACTTATTGAAGTAATAAATCATTTGCAAACAATGGATGATGGTTTTCCAAATGCCTGGATCGCATATAGAATATTGTTGACTGTTTCAGTAACGGTAGCCTCAACAGAGAGAAGTTTTTCAAAATTGAAGTTGATAAAATCGTGTCTTCGGTCCACCATGTCACAAGAAAAATTAAATGGATTAGCTATGATGTCTATTGAGAGTGACTTGGGCGGAAAAAAAATTGATTACAACAATATAATTAATGATTTTGCATCTCAAAATGCTAGAATAGTCATATTTAAATAAAGGGTTAATTGCAATTCCCCCTATAATATATAGCATATTCAATTTTGCCCCCAATTAACATTCATATTTCACTTTCCCCCAAAGACTACCAATCAACGTGCCTTGATTATCAAGGCACGTGCTAGCTTCAAAAATGTCATATTTTACTGCCCAAAATACCCTTTAATGATCTGAAGCGACTGAGATTCAAAGTTGATGCAATTAAAATCGAAGGCTGTGATTCAAACTTCCACTAAGATGTTGGGATAATCCGCCAACTCCTCCTTCACCACCAACGTCTCCACTTCACCACCACAGTCTTCACTTCACCACCAATAATTCTCACATTTGTTTCTACTACTATATCTACATGTTATTTCAATGTAGACTAAATATTCAAGCATCAATAAGTGAAAAAGTTTGCCAAGTTTTGATGGCAAACTTGAGTTGCAGCTCATCTTCATCGTCTGTTTTACAGGAGGGAAAGTTACATTCAAATTTATTTTAACTAGTTAAGTTTTTGCCAGTAATATATTTTAAGTGGCTAAATTAGTTGATTTTTTTGCAGATCCCATGGTGTCACAAGCACAATCAAATAAGTGAATAGGAGGTTTGAAGTAGGCAAGTTTTTTAAGGAGTACATGTACATTGGATGTTAAAGCACAATGTAAATTCATTGGATGTTTTTGCAACAAAGTTTGATGTTCTTGCAACAATGTAAATTCATTTGATGTTAATAACACATCAAATGCCTTAACATCATTGCAAAAACCTGATATAACACGATGCAATTCAATTGACACAACATCATTGCAATTCAAAACCTGACATAGCACTTTCAAGCATCAATAAGCAACCTTGCAATTCAAAACCTGACGTAACACTTTCAAGCATCAATAAGCAACCTGACACAACATCCTTGCAAAAATCTGAATTTACAAGCATCAAAAAGTCTGACATTCAATATCATCCAGTACCTAACAACCTGAATTGCATAAACCTGAATTTCTTAGCAAAAATACAAGCATTCAATAACATTCAGTACCTAACAACTTGAAGTGTTCCATACCAACAAGCATTCAATACTATTAAACAGAACTTGCAACCAACACAAGTGTATTAGTTAGTGTATCATACCAACACAAGTCTGACATAATTTTGAGATAACATTCCATCATAAAACACAAAATGAGAATGTAAATAAATCAAAAAAATTGTCTTCACTAACTGCTTTCACCAAAATGGAAATGTCAATATGCAGGTCATCTCCAGCCCCCCCCCCAGGTCTCTAACTGCTTTGTCCCCTTGCACATTGAGTTTGTCCCCTCCTGGCCCTATAATTCCCACGCTGAAACACTGGATTAACTGATGGCCTCATTCGTGAGGGTCAAACTCCTTGTGCAAAGGGCTGAGTTGTGAACATGGTATTTTGATTGGTGTGTAAAGTTGGAGTTGTAGGCATCTTAGGCTAAAAGTTTGGTGGTTGTGGAGGACATGTGGGCATTTTCTTTGGAGGTTTACTGTTTCCTCTTCTAGTAGCAGTCATTGCACCCCTTGGCTTGTTTTTCCTTGCCCTCATGCATTTAGGTCTCTTAAATGTTTGTCCATCCTCAGTAATCTGCTCCTTATGAGGGTTTCTACAGGTTCTACTGTTGCGACCCTCCCTTCCACACTTTTCTGAAACTCTTGTGTTCCCTGTGAACCTCATTTTCATTTTCATCTCTTCTTCTTTGTCTCTTAGGTCTCCCTGGACCTCTTTTCATTAGAGGTGGCAATACTAAGTGTTTTGACTGCCACATAAAAACCCTAATCAAACATGAAAATAAGCAAAGGATTGTACTATACACAAGCAATGAAGATAAAACTTACTTTATCTCATTCACGCATATTTTTTATGCTCATAATGCCCCTAGAGTATGCTTCTACATAGCCCTTCACAGAATGATAGAGGTTGCAGTACATGCTTCAAATGGAAATAAGTATATAAGCAATGATATATAAGCAGTAATTATATAAGCAATGAGAAAACTTATACTTACTTTGCCCACTGAGGTCTCTGATTGACTAGAGTCAAGACTCCATGCACACATATGATGCATGTGAGTTCCCATTGTCTATAGTCACAATATCTAATAGATGTCTTGACTCTAAATCTATCACCAGTGTCATTATGCTACACTGTGATGAAGCCATCACTGGACCCAAACATCCTGAATTGGTTTTTCATTTCGCAGTACTTGTCAACTAGCTTTCGAGCCCTAGGTACTAACCCATTGATGTTCCAAGTGCTACTTTTTACCCTTCTGTCATACATAAGCCTCGTGACAAGCATGTGATAGTCATCAATGAACTTGCAGATTGCTTTGTCCCTTAGATGAATGATCTAGTTATTGAAGATTTCACTAAAATTGTTAGTGATTAGCTCTGAGCATAGCCTAGTGTCAAAATAGGTCCCGCACCAACTCTTCACATCCCTATCAACCAGCCACTTCTGAGCCATTGGATTAGCTTCTTTAATCTCTTTCAAGTGGGAAACACACACAAACTCTTTGTATGTTTTAGCATCCTTCCAACTTAGTCTCATCAAAATCAACCTTCTTGAAGTTCTTGTACATATGCCTAAAATTAAATTTATGATCTGAATCTGGAAAGAGTTGATTCACTGCTTCAATCAAGCCTTTCTGCTGGTCAGAGATAAAGGCCAGCTTCCCTGCATGCATCTTCAACTGCATCTCAATTATGCTCAAGAAGGTGTACCAAGTCTGGTAGCATTCTAACTAGCAAATATAGATGGCCAATGGAAACAAACCATTATTTCCATCCAAAGTTGTGACTGACAAACAACAACCCCCATATTTGGTATTCAGAAAGCACCCATCCAAACCCACAACCATGCTGCCAACCAAATAGACTAGCAAAAAAAGCCAAACACGGGAATGTGAACATTTGATTTTCATTACTTCTTGAGCATGTAGCAATGCTTCTTGGGTTAGCTGTCAACAACTCCATGCAACAAGAAGGGGTCATATTGTAACTGTCCTCATAGCTACCAATTATTTTTGCTATCAGTTTCTGCTTTGCCCACCACCCTACATGGTAGCTGACTTCAACAGTGTTATCCTTCCATGTTTTTTTGATAAGGGAGTCAGGTGTGGGACATTGGAAGTGTGTATTAAACATGGACCTGCACTCCTTAGCAACAAACCTAGCATCTAGCATATGGTGTTTTCCATCAACAATCCCCAGACATGTGTGTTGTTGCCCCATTGTCCTAACACTGATGGTGTGCCCTTATTTGTTTCTTACTGCACAACAATGCCATTTGCAGTCTTCATCCGTACACTTAACTAAAAGCATGTCAGGATCATTCTTCTTAAATCTGATCAAAAACTTATTTCTTACTGCATATTTCCTCAACCAAAACCTAGCATCATCTACTGTGGGCCATTCATTCCCAACCTCCAAGACCCATTCTTAATCCTCACGGTGAGCCTCAAGATCACTTCCATCCCATAAACATTCTCAGTCTCAGCCACAAAACCAGCATGCACACCTGGAGGTGCCTCATCTTCAATGCTATGGCCTGAATGATACTCTTCTTCTACTAGAAAATCATCTAGCTCAACAAACTCAGATAGACCTGGTTCAGATGGACATACTTCTGATGGACCTCCCAGCTAGCCTTGGGCTTGTTCATGAGTTGGTTCCTCATCGGGTCCCTGTGGTATTACACCAGGTAGGTCTTCATCTAGCTCTTATTCACTCAACTCATCATATAACTTCACTCTTGTCTTACTTAACTTTATCCATTTATTGCTACTTTATTTACTACCCTAGCCCTCCCCCTGTTCCTTTCTTGGCACAACTACCATCTTTCCTTGGAGAGTACCAATCACTAGGTTGTAATGAGGCTAAGATTTTGGCTAACAATAATGGAAAAGGATACGAGAACTTCTCTGAGAATGGATACACCATTTAATAAACACGTTGGGCTATGAAGAATAAACCAATGTTGTACACCATTAATTTTTCTTAGCCTCATTATTGTTTTCTATAAAGACCTAATTTTTCTTAGCCTCAAGTATATAGAAAACAATAAATTCAAATACAACAAACTCTAGGAAACCCTGTGGTTTCATCTTCGCCTCTGCGCGGGGTCTAGAAGATCATGGTGGCGGTGGTCACAACACTGGTGTAGGTGGAATCCATCTCAGCACGAATACACATCCCGAGAAAGAGTGCATATGCACTGTGGTGACTATGAATAAGTCACGGGGTGCCAATAGCCAACTGTTTGAAAAACAGTTGGTTCCGGTCACCTTTTCCTGCGCCTTCGTCCTCAGCGAGTCGCGCTCTTCGCGCTGCCTCGTCTTCGCTCCTCGCGAGCTCCTTCTTCCTCCGACCGTCGCTGGTACCTGCAAAAGAGAGAGATATGGAAGAACAAAGAGAGAGGCGCGAAAGAGAACAAAAAGGAGGGAGAGAAACAGGGGCAGTGCTCACTGTTTATGCTCCTGTCGCAGTGGTGGTGTGTGAGCTGGTGCGCCGCTTGCAACGGTGGTCGTGAGAGAGGGAAACAGGAAGGATGGCCGAGAGATGGCGGTGATGGCGAGGCTCGGCGGTGTGGACGGTATGTCTGGCTCTATCGCGAGGTGGAATAGGGTGGAGGCAGTGGTGGATGTGTTGCGCTGCTTGTGACAGTGAGAACAGGGGATGATGAGAGGAACAGGGAGATGGTGGCGGCTGTTGTTGGGTGTGTGAAACAGGGGATGAGGTGATGGAGTGGTATGCGTAGTTGTTTGCGAGGAACAGGGAGGTGATGATGTCTATGATGGAACAGAGTGTGGCGTATCCCTAGCGAGCGAGGAAGAACGGGTGAGGAAGGAAGGCGAGGTGGCGGCTGATGGTGGAGCAGTTTGTGCAATTGAAGGGGACGAAAACAGGGGATGAATGGAAGAGGGCTGCAGCTATGGTGGTGTTGGCGAGGTGAAGTGGTGATGGCGGGATGATCGCACTGCCGGTTCTCCTATCGAGCGAGGATTGCCGGCAGGGTGGATTGGTGTGGTGGCTGAAAAAGAGAGGAAGAGAGAAGAAACCTAGAAGAAGAGAGAAGAGAGCTTTATCTAAAAATGGGGAAAACCTAAATAGGGTTCTCTTATTTCCTTGGGCTTGGGTTTATAGATTAGCTTTTTGGGTTTGGGCTTAGGTTAAATTAGGTGGACCTAGGTTTATTTGGGTTAGGTTTAGATATGTGACCCTCTACTTTGTACCGTCGCTAGAGTCAACCAATTGATCATTCCTTAAATTGTCGCCTTAATGCGATTTCATCGTTCACGCTCAAATTCCTACAAATACATGAAAATGAAATAATTAGAATAAAATATACTAATTGAAACACTAACATATATAAATTAAGGGATATATTATGTAATAATTACGTGAATATCAAATACCCCAAAACCTATATTTTGCTAGTCCTCGAGCAAAATAATAAAAATAAAATTCTAACTCACTTTCGCAGGAATCATCGGTTGCACTTACCTTAAACGTGCAACAAGGCTTTAAACCGCTAGATTACCTCTAGTGGACGAGTTATAGTCTCGTGAGGGTTTCCAGAAATGTTACCCACAAACATTATGACTCAATAAATTTTCAAAACATGGTAACTCGGTTACTCGATCTATTATCCTCAGAGTAATAATCTAATTGCCAAAATTTTCAGAAAACAATTAACATTGTCAGAATAATATATCAACGAGTCTAACAACAATTTAATAGTATCCAAATGTTAAATAAATTTCATCAATTATTCTCAACTCAAAGTGTGTGTGTGCATAGCCTTATCAAAATAACTTTCTTTTCTCTCAGTAAATATACAACTAGATAACCTTTCGATAATATGCTTCAACTACAAATCTCTATTGTCACTCATAAATGAATCACTCAGAGATTGGTTAGTTATCACTCAGTTTATATGTGAGAAAGAGAATAAATTATGAAAACACAAATATCTCACATATAATAATCATGAAAAACAGACTTTTAAAAGAATAAAATGAATATGATCTCATGGACAGGAATATCAATTATTTTGAGAATGTTGAATCATACGCCATAGTTCTTGTCTATTTAGTCTCCACATTTATGAACTAGACCTTTACTTAAGATCAATTAGGTCTTTATTAGGTTGTAATGAGGTTAAGATTTTGGCTAACAAGAATAGAAAATGATACGAGAAAATTCTCTGAGAATGGATACACCATTTAATAAACACGTTGGGCTATGAAGAATAAACCAATGTTGTACACCATTAATTTCTTCCTTCGAAATTCTTCATATTTTTTTTTTCGAAGCATCAAATTTTTTTTTTCATTTATCTTTTTTTTTACATGTTTTCCCCTTCTGCACAATAAAACATTTCAGTCCCGAGGATTCATGAAATATTTAGTTTCAGCTCTTTTTATTTGCCCATTCCAAAAATATATCAACCACACACATTCTCATAGACATTGGGTAATGATAATGGAGATGGGGTTAGCAAAGAAAAGTTTATTTAAAGGCTCAAAGGGCTGCAAACGGATATTTATTACTAGGTATGATAAAAAGCTAAAGAACGGTTCAAAGAAAAAAAATGCCTATATCACTTCTTAAGCTCTAATCGATATTATGACATCTCAACTAAATAAACCAAGAAGTTCTAGTGTAATAATTCAATTTTAACGTCATTCTCAAAGCAATCAATAAAAGAAACAAGAACAATGAGATAATCAACGAGATAATCCAGATTCAAGAAAAGTCAGAGTTTATTTAATAACCCTCAAGAAAAATAGAATATCTCAAAACTCACAAGAGTTAAGTCTCCACTATTATTCTAAGGTTTTCTAGTTAATATCTTACTGATTAACTTCAAATTATGCTAACTTGGCTTATAGTGCAAGAGTGGTCGAGTCGAAAAATATCATGAAATATATTTAACTTAAAGATAATATCAAACCATATGTTTTCCTATTGATATATAAAAGTGACAAGTGTAAGCGTGCATTCCTAAAATTTTCAGGCATACTTGAAAGCACATCCTCTTCATTGGAAATGAACTTAGATTTTGAATGCATTTTCAAATCCAAAAATTTTCACACAATCATAATTAATTATGTATTCAATGGAGATTGAGTAGAATACAATAATCAATTGTGAAATACATTTTAGTTCAAAATTTTTGAAAAATGCAGAAAAACTCATAAACCTAATCCCCAAACCTAAACCAAACATAAACATCACCCCCAAACCTAAACCAAACATTGTCCTCAATGTATAAAATGATGATCATGACAAATGCAGGAAAAAGAAAAGATGAAAGTTAGAGTGATATTACCATGAGAAGTTTTTACCAATTTCGACGAAACCGTCCACCAATGAACGCTCAACAACATAAGAACTGTGGACTCATCATAATAAATTGATAAAAACAATACAGGACACAAAAAAATTTACAAATAAAATAATGAAAAAAATTAAAAAAAAATTAAATGTATCAGTTGTAAGTCAAAATTGTTACGGAGCTAATGAGTATGAGTGAAATGTAACTAGAAAGAACTCGAAAATCAATCCAGACTAACCATAATGACACAACTGAAGCTAGGTTGTCTCCTATGAGCGCTTGGTTTAACGTTGTCAGCCCGACATTAATTCTTCCTCATAAATGATGTACCATGAAATGACGAGGAAGAACATATAGCAACCACTCCCCCAAACCTAAACACTTAGTCCGCGATGTTGACTAGATCATATAGCAACAACCGAAAAAGTTGAGGATCCGTCCAACATATAGTAACACCTACTTGCAGCACAACAAAAACTAACACATCCCTAAAATGACGAAGACACCATGCAAAATCATAGAGAAAATGCATACAAACCCACGGTCGTAAAGAAGTCATAGGGATCTGGAGCAGAAAGTCATCACCAACATGGATATCCAACAAATGACTATTTCCTACTTCTAAAAACATACATCCTATGTCTGGTGTCAAATCCGAATATTGAATGTATTGCACAATAGGATGGTCAAAATTAAAATCATCCCTTAAAAACAAGGGATCCACATAGGTAGGGTCAGTCACTATTAAAGGGATGGAAAGATGTATGTTTATAGATATATCAGGCGATACAGGCTTATCATAACAAAATTAATTGCACAAAGATGATGAGCTAGACAACTCAACAACACCCCCAAACCTGGAATCAACACTACCTATGGGATGTATTCTCTCCAAAGAATACTGAGAATTAAACTTCATATAAAAGTCACTAGGAGGACATATGTCAAATGAGTCATCATGAACAGGCGGAAAAGGGAATGGGTCATAAAGCCCAATAGTATCAGCATAAGGGTTCAGTTTTGACTCACTGAGTGGAAGGAGTTCCACTTTAGGCTTCCATGTGTAACCCGGATCCATAACAGGAGCTTAATCAAGCAAAGAATTCACTTTCCTAATGGAATCATCAATATCGAAGTCTAAACCGAAGTGAGTCAAACATGCTGCTAAGGGATCATCTGATACAGACTGCAATAAGGAATTCTCCACCGAACTCTCAATCATGTCAACTTCACAAACATCCTCGGGCTCGGGAGGTTGTTGACTAACATTAAAAACGTTGAGTTCGACAGTCATGTTGCCAAATGACAATTTCATAATTCCATTCCTGCAGTTAATAATGGCATTGGATGTGGCAAAAAATGGTCGACCCAAAATAACTGGAATGTGACTAGAGGGATTGTGAACAGGTTGTGTATCAAGAACTATAAAGTCCACAGGGTAATAGAAATTTTCAACCTTGATAATCACATCCTCTATAACACCACGGGGGACTCTGACAGACCGATCTGCCAATTGCAGTGTTACTCTAGTCGGTTTTAACCCACCGAGACCTAATTGTTCATAAACAGAATATGACAATAAATTAACACTCTCCCCTAAATTCAATAATGCATTATCTATCACATGATCACCGATAATACAAGAAATAGTCGGGCAACCAGGATCCCTATACTTAGGCGGGGTTCTGTGTTGAATAATTGAGCTCACTTGCTCGGTGAGGAAGGCTCTCTTTTGCACATGGAGCTTCCGCTTTTGTGTGCAAAAATCCTTCAAAAACTTGGCATAGTTAGGAACTTGCTTGATAACATCGAGTAATGGGATATTTATGTGAACTTGTTTAAAATTTTCCATTACGTCGTTTACACTTGTTCCTTTCTTTGCCGGAGCTAACCGTGATGAAAACGGTGCCCTAGGCAAATAAGATGTCTGAGTGGGGTCAGAGTCAAGAGGCACATCTTTAGAAGATGAGGCTTTATCAGCCTCCTTGTCAGATGGAGATGCAACATGCGTTGACTTAGACGGAGATGCAACGACACTCGAATCAGGCACTTGTACCCGATTGTCAACCTGTTTTCCACTCCGAAGGGTAGTAATAGATTGGACATCTTCATGGTGTGACTCAGATGTACTACCAATTGCGAATTGACCCTTTGGGTTTGGAACATGTTGAATAGGAAATCTCCTTGGCTCTTTCTCCAAAAAGGACTGAGTAATCTTACTCACAGCTATCTCAAGTCTATTGAGGGCTTGAGATTGGTGTTGAGTTGTTGCTTTCAACTCAGATATGTCCTTAGAATGCTGGTCAATTATACTTTCTGAGCGCTGCAAAAACCGATTAACCGTTTCCTCTAAACTTGATGTGTTGGATGGAAGAACTTGGTTAAGGTGGGGCCTAACAGGGCTAGAAGCTTGAGGAACCTGGGAGACTACAACAGGTCCTCCTTGGTGTGGGCCATGGGTCCAGGAGAGACTTGGATGTTTGGCGAACCCTGAATTGTAATAGTTAGGTTGCAAATTATTGTCAGGTCGCTGCATCGCATTAAAAGAGTTGACTTGCTCAGCATACTATGCAGGATAATCGTTTTGCAAGTCACAATTAGCTATTGAATGACTAGGACTCGAACATGCAGCACAAACTTCAGATGAAACGTTTGTGGGAAGTACAGGTTGACTCAAATTCAAAAGTGCATCTATCTTTTGAGTCATAGTCATAACTTTGAGGCAAAAGGGGGTTGAACAGATGTATCTCTAACTTCATATAGACCGCCCTAACGCCTATCAGACTCCTTTCTCGCATAATCCTATTGCTGAGAATTTTCGGAAAGCGTCTCAAAGAATTCCCAAATTTCACTGACACTCATTTTCATTAATGACCCACCACTAGTGGCATCAATCATACGACGGTTTTGAGGGGTTAAACCGCCTTGAAAGTATTGAACTAGCCGCCACTTCTCGAATCCATGATGGGGACACCTGACAATGAGCTCATTGAACCTTTCCCAACATTCATAGAAATGTTTGCCCTATTTTTGTTGAAAATTAGATAAATCTCATCGGAGGGCATTCATTTTATGAATGGGGAAGTACTTTGTCAAGAACTTTCTTGACAATGCATCCCATGATTTCGCCTTATCTTTCAGAGAAAAGGGAAATAACCTAAGACAGACCGAATCATTAGAAAAGTTTTGGTACTTCAGGGTAGCGCAGATGTCAAGAAATTCTTTGACATGAAGGTAATGATCATCTTTCTCAAAACCATAAAAAGAAGGCAGCAGGTGAATAATAGATGGTTTGAGTTCAAAACTGTTTGCATTTATCTCAGGTAAGACAATGCAAGACGGAGCACTCCTGGGAAGAGGGGCGAAATAATCCTTAAATGCTTTCCCCTCATCCATCTTAGTGGACAGGGGTGATGAACCTAAATAGGTAATGGGGACTTCAAAGAACTCCTCGAATTCTTGTCGGATAAGTCTATTCTTAGAATCACGCACCCAGGTATGCATAAACTACTGGATAACGAAGGTTCAAAGTCAACACTCCTAAACAGGCTTCAATTTTTTTTTTAAATATTTTTTTATTTAATGCAAGCCTATGGCTATATGAAGTTGACCTAACTCTAAAAAAAATTAAAAACAACGGGACCCCCTAAATGATGCACAAACAAAATGAATGCAGGCTGAAATTCAATTCAATTTACCTAACCGTGGGAGAGGCACGGTAATTTCCTATCAATCCGCCACTACAGAATTGCTCTTACCTCTTTTTTCACTCTATAGCTCAAAGTGAAATGCTAGTTCAAGAACTGTTCCCAGATGGGATATGTTCCTTCACTCGACCACTTTAAGCTATCAAACGTCCAAAGAGGGTTCCTATGAGCGTCACACCAGTCCTAGATAATTATCTTGTTACAAATTTTAAATAGTGAAGGCCTAGGTTCCTAACCCTAAAATAGATGGTGATTAACCTATCCGCGAGAAATGGCGCGAAAGTTTCAACTCAATCCTGCCACAGTGGCAAATACGGGTCGATCCCACGAGGATTGACGAGACAGTCGAATTCTAAGACTTATTTGAGCTAATTTAGAGTTGGGGTTACAACAGATGAAAATTACTAAATTAAAAAAATGAAATTGACAACTAAAATTAAACTGATAAGATGATAGAGAGAGGACCGAGACATCGAATCCACCACAGGTTCTTTGAGATTTGTGTAATCCAAATTATTGTTTTCAAAAATTAACATGACTAACCTAAAGATTAATCTAAGTTCGCAATTGATTTCAGCAAAGGCATAAACCCCTAGCATTGCGTGTCTTCTTACGGCACACACAATCACAGGTTTATTTTAACTAATTCTAAACCCCTAGCATTGCATGTATTCTTACGGCACACACAATCACAGATTCAGATTGATCGATTAAAGCAGGCTTTGAATATCAATAAAGGGTACTTCTAACTACCGACTAGTCTAGATAATTAATCCGGATATAATCGGTGAAAACAAATTATTGAAACTCAGAAATCAATTGTGTTTAACGTTCAAGTATATAGAAAACAATAAATTCAAATACAAAAAACTATAGGAAACCATGTGGTTTCATCTTCGCCTCGGTGAGGGGTCTAGAAGATCATGGTGGCGGTGGTCACAACACTGATGTAGGTGGAATCCATCTCAGCACGAACACGCATCCCAATAAAGAGTGCAGATTCATTGTGGTGGCTCTAAATAAGTCACGGGATGCCAATAGCCAACTGTTTGAAAAATAGTTGGTTCCCGCCAACTTTTCCAGCGCCTTCGTCCCCAGCGAGCCGTGCTCCTCGCGAGCTCCTTCTTCCTCCGACCGTCGCCGGTACCTACAAAAGAGAAAGATGGAAGAACAAAGAGAGAGAGAGGCGCGAAAGAAAACAAAAATGAGGGAGAGAAATAGGGGCGGTGCTCGTTGTTTCTGCTCCTGTTGCGGTGGTGGTGTGCGAGCTGGTCCGCCACTTGCGACGGTGGTCGTGAGAGAGAGAAACAAGAAGGAGGACGAGGCTCGGTGATGGCGGTGATGGCGAAAGAAACAAGAGAGATGGCGGTGATGGCGAGGCTCGGTGATGTGGACGGTCTGTCCGGCTCTGTCGCGAGGTGTAACAGGGTGGTGGCGACGGTGGTTGTGTTGCGCTACTTGTGACGGTGAGAACAGGGGATGATGAGAGGAACATGGAGATGGTGGCGGCTGTTGTTGGGTGTGCGAAATAGGGGACGAGGTGATGGAGTGGTGTGCGTGGTTGTTTGCGAGGAATAGGGAGGTGAGGAGGTGATGATGTCTACGATGGAACAGGGTGTGGCGTCTCCCTAGCGAGCGAGGAAGAGCGGGTGAGGAAGGAAGGCGAGGTAGCTACTGATGGTGGAACAGTTTGTGCAATTGAGGGGGACAAAAATATGGGATGAATGGAAGAAGACTGCGGCTATGGTGGTGTTGGCAAGGTGAGGTGGTGATGGCGGGATGATCGCACTGCCGGTTCTCATATCGAGCGAGGATCGCCGGCAGGGTGGATTGGTGTGGTGGCTGGAAAATAGAGGAAGAGAAAAGAAACCTGGAAAAAGAGAGAAGAGAGCTTTCTCTGAAAATGGGGAAGACCTTAATAGGGTTCTCTTATTTCCTTGGGCTTGGGTTTCTAGATTAATTTTTTGGGTTTGGGCTTAGGTTAAATTAGGTGGACTTAGGTTTATTTGGGTTAGGTTTAGATATGATACCCTCTACTTTGTACCGCCGCTAGAGTCAACCAATTGATCATTCCTTAAATTGTCGCCTTAATGTGATTTCATCGTTCACGCTCAAATTCCTACAAAGACATGAAAATGAAATAATTAGAATAAAATATACTAATTGAAACACTAACATATATAAATTAAGGGATATATTATGTAATAATTACGTGAATATCACAGTATTATCCCCTTTGCTCGATTTCTTCTTTTATCTGTTCTCTTCTGCTTTTGGATCGGGGGCTAGGGCTTTTAACAAATTTGTTGATTTTGAAAAAATCGATGGATTGTGACTTGCAAATTGCAAATTTTGTTCCAAATAGTTGGGAAAATCAGGGTTATTCTTCATAACCACCCTATTTTTTTTTCTAATTTCTTTAATCTCCATATTTTATTGATTTGAAAATCCGCAAAGACTTCGTCATGTATTTCAGTCTCACAACACAATGATTTGCGGATAATCGTATACCCTTCTCACACAACAAAATACAGGGATTGAACGTAAGGGTTTGATGACATTTCGTCTACTCTTGGCTTTCTTGGATCATGTGATCTCATGATCATTCAAACACGTAGGTCCCGAAAATAAATGGATTTTTGTTTCGGGGAGGGTCTACCTTGTCCCTTGGTAGATAAGTCTGACGACTCAGCAGCAGTGCGAAATTGAGTTTCTCGTCCGGTGGATCAAGGTAAACTGTTTATTATTGAATCATTGTGCATCATATGTGATTGTGATATTTAAAAACTAAGTTTTATCTAAATGGAACTATGAAAATGATAGGATTGGATAAGTATTGAGAAATTTTGAATTTGATATGAATATCGTATTCCGACATCTGAAATGTACAAAGTGGTACAATATGGCCATAGAGGCCTTGATTTATGATATTTGTATAATCAATACAGAATGAGTTGTACGAAGCCTGTTTTCAAATGGGAAAAACTAAGCCACTATACGAGTCATGACTCGTGTGCTATAGTGAAGTGTTCCTCAGGAGTAAAATCTAATTATCAAAAAGGAAAAACTAAGCCACCGTACGAATCATGACTCGCGTGATATAGTGAAGTATTCTTAAGGGTCAGGGGAAGAATGTGGACTTAGTCCTCTTCCAGCACACAATTTTGTATTTGTGATTTGGCATGTGTGTCCAGTATTTTGAGGTGAAGTGTGCATTTTAAAGACGACATCCCGTTTGAAATGCATACATACTCAAAGTGGGTATTGGTACACGTATGGAGGCATGTCAGGATGAGACACATTCGGCATATGGATTTGTGTGATAGGTTATTCACGGTCTAAGTCATTTTATGTAGGGTGTTCTTCGAAAGGAAAATAAAATCATTGTACGAGTTTTGACTCGCATGATACAATGGGGAGTTCCTAAGAATCAGTAGAAAAATGACATGTCTTGAAACAAAGTATGACATAAATAAAATATGGTATGATATGTTTTGAAACAGGAAAAGTCGTGATATGAAAATGGTATGATCTGATTTAAAAATGAGTATGCGAGAATTTGAGAAAATGATATGTGAAAGAGATTATGGAAATATGCATCCATTTGAAAGGATTGATTTATTAAAAAGTTTTGCCTTTGCTGATCAAATGATTTGTGCAATATGAATAGTTGATCATATGGTTGGTGCATTATGAATAAGTTGTATAGTATGATGTAAGGTAAATATTGATGTATCTTGAAATGTGGATCATTATATTTATGTTTTATTTGCTGTTGATTTTTAATTTGCTCATACCAGCTTTAGCTGACCCATTTTGCTTTGTTTTGTGGCAAATGGGTGTACTTTTATTGGAGTGCAGACGTTAGAAGCAATTTTGTCAAGCAAGCCGAGCGGAAGTAGATCCTAGTTATTTCCAAGGTTTGTAAGGTGTTTTGTATATCTTGCTTTTGGTGTTTAGTAAATAAGTTATGTTTTGTGTGTATTCTATGGTGTGTGAATTTGAGGACGAAGGTTGACATTGGAGTTGTTGTAATATTTTGGAGTTTTGTGTAATATAGTTGAATTTCATTTCCAATAAATTTTTATGTGAGAATGTCAATGTGGTTAGGCTTGTATGTCATGTGCCTTTTGTAGGGAATATTTATGTCTGTTGGAATTTTCCTTATGAGCGGGACGTGAAAGAATTTTTGTTATCGTGGTTTTTCCCAATCAATGGTGACTTCGCGCGACATCTTTCTCCAAGATCTTACATTTCTGATGCCAAACTTGATAGGTTCAGCGGAGGCTAACAAACTAGTTCGTCCAAATTTGTATTGACAAAGTTTCACAAATTCAATTAATTCAACCAAAATTGATTACAACTTCTGATTATGCCTATTTTAATAAAAGAAAACATAAACCTAATTCCTAATTGGATTTATCTAATTCTACTTGGGCTATAATGGATCGGCCTAATTATTTAAATATAACTAAGTAACTACGGTGTGACTCCGCGTGCGCGAATATTTAGTAGTTTTTTTATTATAATAATTCAATAATAAGTAAAAAATTATTATTGAATAACGAAATTTTCAACTCTATTAATCAATTCAAGAGAGCAAACCTACCAGCAAAATGATGGTAACCTTCACTAGGACCATAATGAGATCTCCCCTTTGTCACATCGAAAACAGACCTGAAACAAAATCATGTCTAGATGTGCTTAATCACCATGCAAAGCTACTAAATAAGCAACAATTCATAGTATAGAAAGCAACCTAGAATTCCCAAATGGAAGGGCAGTCTATCATTAGTCCCATTTTACATCATCAGCTCTTTTTTGCTCCATAGTCTCTGAAAAAAAAAAAAACACACAAAGAAGTCATCTTTTGAATACAAAGAAAACTTTTTTACTTTCACAAAAGAAATTCATCAAACACTTATTGGTTGAGGAGGAGAAGATGATGACTTAACCGGGAATTGATAAAACAAAACTAAGAAACCAACTGCAATTGGCAAAGCTACTGCAAGCATGGGTGATTTGAATAACATAATTACTTTTGGATTCTCTTGCTTGAAGCTAGTGTGCCATTGATTGACTCGATAGATCCTAATGACTTGTGTCTGATATTTAAGATAAAAGGAGTCGAAGTGAGAAAGAGAAAGAATCTAGGTGGATTGACAATTCCAGCGCGTGTGCATTGGTTGGACCTTCTTACTTCAGTCACTTCATTCCTCTAATCTCTCTCACTCTCTCTTCAAATCTTGGGCCAAGTTGCTTAAGGGGGGCGGGCGGCAGTGGTAGGTGAACTTTCTAACAGAGAGAACAATAGTGGTGGGAGGCGTGGTTGTGGAGGTAGGGTTGATTCGGCAAAGAGATAATGGTGGTGGTGGGTGGTTGAGTGGTGGCGTAAAAGGGGAAGGGGAGGGAGAGGGTTTCGGTTGCGTTTTTTTTTCTTCAGACAAAGGCAAGTAAACGAAGGGGGAAAGAGAAGAAGAAGAAGAGAGTTGGAAGGAGAGATAGATCTTTTAAGAGATATCTGAAAGAGAAGAAGATAAATCGAAGAAGAAATTGGGGAGAGAGAGGGAGAGGATGGGACGAGAATTGTTTAATTTGGGGGAGGGCAAAACATGGAACTTGAATTTTAGGTTGAAGACGCACAAAATCACTAGGAACTCACGTAATATAGGCCAGATTATCCAATATTATATCATGGGTGAATTATATGTATATCTAGGCATGTTATAGTAATTGTGCCAAAAGGATGATGAACATACGCCAAAATGGGTGGTCATGCCAATAACATGGATTGTGAGAAAGAATCATTTGTGTCGGAACTTTGCTAAGGAACTAGGATTTTACAACCAAGCCTTAAAACCAGAGTGATGTTCACAATCTGAAAAGGTTTACAAATATCTTGAAAAATACATAATCCTCCCTAATCACGCGATGGCACCGTGGTTGTAAAATCCAGATTCCCAATTATTTTCGTTTGTGTTAAAGTGCCAAAGGCATGACCCACCGACCTGGGTGAGATGCCGTAGGTATGTGAAGGCGCACTACTCTAGAGAAGTGTGTGATTCGGGTGGTCGGGTACATCCCTAGTCACGCAGATGCTGTGGAGTGAAGATAGGGATGGCAACGGGGCGGATTTGGACAAATCCATCCCCGCTCCGCTGGAGATCACGGATATCCAAATTCGCCCCGAATATCCGTTTATCATATTTTGTAAAAACCATCCCCGAACCGAACGGATTGGTGGATATCCGCCCCGCCCAAAATACCCGGAGAAAAAAAAAACATATTCTCAAATATCGAATTACAAAAATTACAGAAAAACAGATTATACAAATTTGGTGAGATCATTCAGAAATTACAAAAAAATTCCAGAAATTACAAACCATACAAAAATTAACAAAAAATTACAGAAATTACAAACCATACAAAAAATTAACAAAAAAAAGAAAATTACAACAAATTCAAAAAAAATTACAACAAATTCGAGATCTCAGATCTTGAAATCTGATCAGATGATCTTGATCTTGATCTAGATCTGATCTTGATCTCGATCCAGATCTGATCTTGATCTCCAAGCTTCAAATCGATCCAGATCTGATCTTGATCTCCAAGCTTCAAATCCTTGTCTTTCGATCCCCAAGCTTCAAATCCTTATATTTCGAATAGAGATCTCTCTGCGAGGGAGGCAGATCTCTCGCGGTGACGGCGGTGTGAGGGAGCAGGGAGGGCGACTGGGCGAGGTGGTGGTGTGCGGTGTGAGGGAGCAGGGAGGGCGGTGTGAGGAAGGGCGACTGTGTGCGGTGTGAGGGAGTAGGGAGGGCGGTGTGAGGAAGGGCGACTGGGCGAGAGGGAGGAGATCGCTCTGGAGTGGAAACAGAGACTTCTCTGTGTGAGAGGCAAGAGAGGGAGAGGCGGGTGTGAGGGAGGGATGGGTTTAATCACTTTATATAGGGGAAGGGTATTGTTGTAATGTTACATAATAAACGGATATTCGCGGAGCGGATATGGCTAAATCCGTATCCGCCCCGAATAGTGAACGGATATTTTTTGGATACCCGAAACCACCCGAAAACCCATTCAGTCATATTCAAAACCGTCCCAAACGGATTGGGTGGGGCGAATATCCGTGAAAATCCGCCCCACTGCCATCCCTAAGTGAAGATAAGTGTGTGTGTTTTTCTTTAAAGCGTTGGGGGACTCTCTTAGGGCATCCCTTGCGTCCGCGAGAGTATTAATAGCTTAACCAACCAACAAAGAGTTCCTTTACAAAACCACTCTCCAAAACCTCCTCCTCTAAAACCTCCGTCTCCACCAATCGCAAAGATGGATATGCAACAGAGCGACTTCGATCGTCTCCTCTTCTTCGAGCACGCTCGCAAGACCGCCGAAGAGAGCTACGCCAAGAACCCTCTCGATGCCGATGTTCGTATACTCACCTCTCCTTTCTACCTTTCTTTTCGTTTTCTAGGGTTTATGTATCACACTCTACTCCTTCGTTTGATCCGCTTTACTTTCTGTTTGATATCCTGATTTCATTTTATGCTTGATTTCTTTATCAACTTCACTAAAACCTAATTAGGGTTTAGAATCAATGTTCTCGATGAATTAGTTACTTCTTTTAGGGTTTATATGAAATGCTGCTATAGATGAATCGATTTGAGCTCCTGTTTTGCTCTCTCGATGTTGATGTTTTTTATGTGAACAGAACCTTACGAGGTGGGGAGGAGCACTGCTTGAGCTGTCGCAGTTCCAAAATGTTTCCGAATCGAAGAAGATGATTAGCGGTATTTGTTTTTTTACCAAGCTTGTTAATTTTAGGGTTTAATGAACGACGGATTCTCACATAGTTTGCTTTGGTTTATTATTCTTGTAGATGCTATTGAGAAATTGGAGGAAGCGTTGTTGATCAATCCTACCAAGCATGAGTGTCTCTGGTGTTTGGGGAATGCACACACTTCTAATGCTTTTCTGACTCCTGAGGCTGAAAAGGCGAAAGTTATGTTTGATAAGGCGGCTGTATATTTTCAACAAGCAGTGGATGAGGTAATTTTTTAAATCTCAGTTGTTTATTGAGGTCGTTGTGTAATTAAAGAAGCTTAGGACTTAGGAGCAGAGTTTTATCTTGTAGGAGCCAAGCAATGAACTTTACGTCAAGTCCTTGGAGATGACTTCTAAGGTACTTTTTCATTCTTGAGGTCTTTGATAAATTTTGCCTAGGTTATACCGAAACCAAATGGTGATTGTTTTCACGCTGATTTACAGTTTTCTTTGCTATTTAACAGTGTGTGTTTTACTTTGTGGTTTACAATTTTGCACCTTAGTTTTGTTGTTTGTTATTGTGGAGAAGGATGTAGTCATGCTGGTACTATGGTTATGGCTCCATAATTGTAATGGTTGTTGTTGATGGGAGTGGGCTTCATGGTGGTTTGGCGTTGTTTTGGCGGTTGTCTAGGTATTGTATTGGTTATTTCGATGCTCCCGTTTTATATTTTACAAAATTCATATTATCGTTCCCGCTTGCTTTGTGGAAAGGTGGATTGCCTCCTAAGGGTGGTAGGCTCACATTGATTGAAGTAAGTTAATAGTATTCCTCACTACCATTTCCTTGTTCCCATTTCAAATTGTCACTAGGATGAAGCAAATTTTCTCAAACTATCTTTGTAGTCGGAAAGAGAGTGATGTAAATTCCCTTTGCCTAAAGATCAGGAAGGTTCAAAGATTAGGACCTTAAAAAATGAAATTTTTAGCACGTTGTAAGCAACTTTAGAGGTACACCAAGGAAGTGGACAGCCTTGGATAAAAATTATTTAAGTATGGGGTGCAGGTGGAAATAGGTGACTCTCGCATCACCCTACTTGGCCGTATGGTACTAGCATTTGGAGGAGTTATCCAATATTTACTTTCTTAAAGTGTCGTGCATGTTAGGAAAAAAAATCAAGTTTTGGCATGACAAATTGCATGGCATGATCGCTCATGACCATAAAGTAGGATGGGTCCTAATCCTACTCGATACTTACCTTTCTTTTGCTTGGAGGAAGGGAGCTCCTATAAAAAATCTCATTTTGTGTTAATGGGTTGGGGTGGGGAGTCGTGGAACCACATTGTCACTCAAGATACCACAGCTAGTAGGGGGCATGGTTTGGACTTGTGTTGTGTTGCATGGGGAAGGATTGGAGTCATTGGATCACTTTATCTTGCATAGCTCTATTTAATCTCATCTTTCCCTCATTTGTGGGGTGCCTTGGGTGATTCCACAATACCGTTGAAAGTGTGTTGCATTATTGATATCACAAGCTTTTGTGACGATTATGTGGTTTGTGGAGAAAGGAACAAAAGTATTTTTTTTATCCCCCTCCATTGTGTTCGGCTATGTTGTATGAAGCGGGAGTGGGGCGAAGCGCCAACCTCTGTTGCAAGAGTTGCGACGACAACAAATACAAACATTTAGTGTTCCCACAAAAATGTATTGTAATTTAGGGCAATAAGCCTGATTTGGTATTTTGGGTTGTATTTATATTTAAATTAGTTAACTAAAACATTAATTATTTGTTAATTAAACTTTAATGTACAAATAAAATAAGTATTAACAAATAATTTAAAAAAAATTGGTTATTGGCTCCCCAAAAATCGTCTCGTGGTGGCTAAAAACGCCGTTGCAATGCTATGAGGCGAAATTTAGTTTTGGGACGAAAATTTGTTATACGAAGCAGTTTCTTACAAAAAGTCCGACTTTGTTGCAATGACATTACAACGCCACATCAGACAACATAGGTGTTGGATTTTCTCTGGTACATGTGTCGTATTAGCGTCAAGGTAATTTGTACTCAATGTTTAATTGGAAGCATATTGGGGTTTCTTGACTTCGTATTGTTGTAATCCGGTACTTCATGATTTTCTTTCATTGTTTCCTTCAAATGTTTGTCTCTCTAAAAAATAAATAATTAAAGTTCATACCAACTCATTTTAGTGGGAAAGCAAACTCACTCACTCCATTGTTAATTAGATCTTATGGTTTGGTGCAAATATAGACATGCTGATTTCTGTTAACAAATGTGCTTGTTATTACTTGAAGTTGTTTATTAGTTCGTTGCATTTAAAATAGTCTACAAATCCTTGTATTGTCCTTCGAATTTCTTCCACCATTCTGTATGCATGCCCTTTTACTTTTAAGATGTGATGGGCATTCATGCATTGACCTGTCCACCCACTCATCCTTACACACTTCACATGCATAGCGTGTTTCAAATTTGTTGATAGGCGATATAATATTGTCATTATTAACTTTAATGCAAGCTAAGTTGGATTACTAACATATGTTTTAGGCTCCTGAGTTGCATATGGAGATCCATAAACATGGGCTTGGCCCGCAGGGAGCAGGTGGAGGATCTTCTACTTCAAATGCAAAGGTGAAGTTTCTCGTGAATCTGAAGTTTATCTTTAACAGGAATACGTGAGATGATGACAAAAAATTTCATGTTAATTATTATGTATTTCTCTTCTCTACACATAGTCAAGCAAGTAGTAACACTAGTTATGTTGACCTTCTTTTTCCTGATACAAAAGTTTTGCTAGAAAGTTGCATTGGATTTTATCTGTTGTTATATCCTTGCTTGTTTAATTGATAAAAAATACCTTCTTTTTCCTTGTACATAATGTTGTACCTGAAATGCTCGTTGTACAAAGCGTTGAGTTGTGACGTGAATGCCTTAAGCATGAAGTGTAAGCCTCACAATAATATAATTTTAAATAAACTAAAACATGTAGTACATAAATAAAAAGTTAAAATAGAAAAATATTTTCAGTCACCTATAGGTCAACATCACCCCGAAAGAAACGATGCCGCCGGAGGGTCTCGAAGCAAGGACGTGGGGACTAATCCCACAAGGCCTTAACCACTCGACCATAACCCCTTTGGCATTTTTTTTTTCAGTCATATTATCATTGCATAAATTACAAATGGAATCCAACTTGTATGATCCATGATGTCTATTTCTGAAATAAATTTAATAATTCATCAAAGCACATTTGCAAATTGCATTTTCAGATTGAATTATACCATATCAAAGTCATAGGTTTGATATTCTGAATTCAATCACATGTAATCTTAAAGAAGACCAAAACCCTTAAAACTTTTTTCCTGAAATTTTTTCAATTTTAGCTATCCCCTACTAACTAATAATAAAAATAAAAAGACCAGACTGAATTGTTGATGACATACCCATGCATTAACTGCGTCTTTAGATATATAAATAAAGGGTAATTGTGAATGTTGGGGTTTATGTCTTTATCTTAATATGTTGCATTTTCATTGCTTCAACTCCACCCATCCTGTAAATTTACTGTTTATATGATTCTCTTTGATGTGCTATTCCATCACATTTTCTGGATCATGCAAAGTGCCCTAGTTTTAAGTTGCAGTTTATTCTCTGTTTCAGGCCTCGAAGAAAAAGAAAAACAGTGATCTCAAGTACGACATATTTGGATGGATAATCCTTGCAGTTGGCGTAGTTACATGGGTTGGGATGGCAAAATCTCAGATTCCTCCACCACCTCCTAGATAAGAATATTTAAATTGTCCTTGATCCTTGAGGTGAGTTGATGAGTGTTTTAGAATTTTCCTGGCAGGTAGTAATATATCCTGGTTATTACTGAGCTATGTAAAATTTGAGCAATATATATGGTTATTTATTTGTCGATTTTGCTTCAGTGGTGTTTTCCTTTTGCTTGACTGGTTCTGAAAGGACAACATTTTCTTTGCCAAATTTTAGTTAATGGTGCCTGTTACAGATTCACATATAAATTGTTCAATAATTGTCTCTATTTATAGTTATATGTTTAAAATTTTAGACCAACTTTGTGTTTCTTGTTGGCGAGATGATAATAATCAGGACTTCTAGGGACGTTTAATATATTAGATACAATGGAACTTGGATGTTGCTGATGAGTGATAACATGCTAGTGGTGTCAAATTGTTGATATCGTTTTTCCGTTTTGCATATGTTGACAAATTTTAATTCCACACTTTGTGGCTCATATAAACATTAAGAAATTTCCCCCAAAAAATATGAGATTCTAGTTTGAATAATAATAATACCGTTGAGGTCCAAATTTGATGTGCATCTGACCCTTCAGTCCCATCACAAATACCAATCACCAAGCCAGTCTACCTTTGCCCCCTGGCAAGTTATTATTATTATTATTATTATTATTATTATTATTATTATTATTATTATTATTATTATTATTATTATTATTATTATTATAATATTTATCATTACTATTATTGTTATTATTATATTAAACAAGCAGGCCAATAGTATTAAAAAGGCGGATCTTGCACAATATTTTGTCAAACAAAAGTAAGTTTGTCTCAATTATTGCTCACAAAATAATCCCACATTGCCCAAGGTACTCGAAACTTTTTTACTTGTGTTGTTGTGAAAGAAACCAGACTTAAAGATGGAGGAGTTGGGTTAGTACCCTTCTCGAGACTCCTAATTTTTCTGTGAAGATCAATGGCTGTCGTCATGGTTTTTTCAACGCTGACAAGCATACCCTTTGTCTTCTCTTATTTCCTCTTTGGTGGGAGAAGCTCTCACTGAAATGAAATGATCTTCAAGGTGATCAACTTCATTTCATTAAGGTGAATGAATTGGGCACCTCTGTTCTTGCACTTCACCATCCTATTCCTTGGCCCTTGTCATGATCAGTTCAAAGCTCGCCGATCATTTCTATTAGGGTTTGAAGTGGCCTCAGGTGTAACTTTTAATTTCCAGAAATCAAGTTTGTTTCCTGTAGGAGAGGTGAACCATCTTGGTGAGTTGGTGGATATTCTGACTTTTAGTGAAGGAAGACTTCCAACCAGATATTTTGGGGATGCCTTTGGGTTAAAATTTCAAGAGTAGACAAGCTTGGGAAGCTACAATTGACAGAATCCTAGATTTGATCGTCTAACCCTTGTTAAGAGTACTTTGGCTAGCATTCCTGTCTTCATGATGTCGTGTCTCCACACTCATGTTTGTGGCCAATGCTTTTGAGAAAATTTGCAAAGATTTTCTTTGGGGAAGTCACAGCTGTGCCAAATACCTTCACTTAGTCAGCTCTGAGGAAGCGTGCAAGCCAAAGAGTATTGTTGGTTTGGGAATTAGAGGAATCAAACATTTCAGTCAAAGCCCCTTTATCCAAATGGCAATGGAGGTTTGGTACAGAGGAAGGATCCCTATGGTTCTATTCTCCAAGAGACATGGTTTACAACATAGAGGTTGGTATTCTGATCAATCTTCTGCCCCATATGACTGCTCTTGGTGGAGAGCCAATGAACTTGCAACTTGCTTTTCATAAGGAGATCAACTTGAAACTGGGAGGGGTATATAATTGTTTTAGGGAAGTTACCTGATTGGACACTCAAACTCTAAAAGCTCAGTTCAGATCTCTGTGCATATTTCTCTTGGAAGAACATGAGTTATTTCTGAATTCTTCATGGGAATGGAAAACAATTCTAGTAACCGGGATTGAGCTTTTCAGGAAGAGGCATCAAAGATGAGGAACCGCGCGACCTACTTCAACCGCAGGAACTCTTGCAAGGTATTATACTATTATGCTCAACGATGATGAAGATGATTGGGTGTGGAGGGAAATTTTGGAAATTCTCAGTTGAGAGTAGCCATCATAAGCAGTTGGTTTCTCAACTTGCTTCTTACATAGGCATATATCTTCCTTCTATGTTTGGCAACGAGATTTTTTTGCTCAAAGGAGTTCCTTTAAGGGTGAACTTTTTCATTTTGTAGGGCCTCTACCAAAGATCACCCTGACTTTTTGTGGCATTGGGATAATGTGTGGGAAGTCATACTAGGGGTAGAGTCCATGTTTGCATTTTGACTGGGAAAGTCCACTTACAACATGGGCCTGCTTTTTAGTGGCCTTGCATAAATTTTGGGTTAACTTATTTGTTGGTTGAATAAGTCCCGAGGGCTGCTTTTCTGCCCCATTGCCATCCCTAAAAGTGATTGCTTATTTAAGTAGGAAATGGTTCGTGGATTTGAAACTCAATGTGTCCCTCCTTACTTTCAAAAATTTAAAGGACCATCTCAAACGACAGATTCAGCCAAGCATCAGTGATTTTTGGAAGGTTGGTTTGATAATCTCGCAAACGAATTGATTGTCAAGTAAGGCTGGTTTGATGATCAGTATAGATTTTTCTAAAGCTTTTTATATAGTAAATTGGGTATTGTTGGACACGTTGCTTCTAGGTTATGCCATGTGCAACAAATTTAAAGGTTAGATCTCTGCTACCCTTAGAATTAACAAATTTTTCAGTCGATGTAAATGGCTTTCCTTGTGTTTTTTTAAAGCTACTCGTGATCTTAGGGAAGGAGACCGTTATCTCCTCTTTTCTCTTTGATCGGTGAGGTGCTAACTCAGATGTGCTCCATCTCAAATGACAGATTCATCCAAGCATCAGCCGTTCTTGGAAGGTTGGTTTGATAATCTCACAAAGGTTAAAGTTATAGATTGCTCCCTTATTGCGAATGAATTGATTGATTCAAGATCAAACCAGGTAACGCTGGTTTGATGATCAGTATAGATTTTTCTAAAGCTTTGGTATAGTAAATTTGGTATTGTTGGACACGTTTCTTCTAGGTTATGCCATGTGCAACAAATTTAAAGGTTAGATCTATACTATCCTTAGAATTAACAACTTTTTCAGTTGATGTAAATGGTTTTCCTTAGGCAAGTAGACTGTTATATCTTTTTCTCTTTGATTGGTGAGATACTAACTCGGATTTGCTCCATGCTAGTAGGATGAATAATATAACTCCATGCTAGTCTAAGTTATTAATGCGGCAAAAAATCGCCGATTAATCCCAATTCGGTGTTCGACCGAACTGAATTGGGTGAAATCGGTTGGGGTTTAGCAGACACCGATTAATAGATGAGTCATCGATTAATCGGCCCAGTTGACTCGCCGATTTATTGCTATGTATAAAAAAATATAAACTCAAGATTCTCATTTCATTCGCAAGCCGCACTCCCCCAACCCAAATCCTACAAAGAAGAAGAAAAACAATATGAAGAGAAAAGGTGAAGATCTATGTATAACGACGACTAGATCTCTGGCTCTGTACGGCAATGCCGATTTGTCTATCTTTTCATCCCCTTCTTCAAACCAAATCAGAAGGTATGTACCACTTCAACCCTAATTTCCCTCATCTCTCAGTCCCCATCCCACTCGGCATCCCCTATTTTCCTCCCTCTTGTGTAGAATTCATATGGACTAGGGGAGCTTGTTGATTGAGGTTGTTTGTAGTGATATGGATTTTGGTGAAACAATTGACTGTTGTCGGAACAAATTGGTTTCAGCTTGTTGTTGATGCCAAACTCCCATCTTTCTGTGTATTTGACATTTTTAGCCTTTTGACTGAGAACACTAATAACTGAACCTCACAATTTCTTTAGAAGTTTGTGATTGTGAATTTATGCGACAAATCCACACAATTTTCACACACTTGAGTTATGACTTCCTTTGTTCTTTGCCCTAGAGTATATTGCCATAATCCTCTGGATGTGGAGTATTTTTGTTTGTACAAAGTGGCTCTTCTAGAAATATCTTCGATGCAAATTAATATGGTTTACCTTCATGGGTTAGTGGGATAGGTAGGTTGGTTTTTTTGTTAAGTCTGACATCTATTTTGCTTCTGAATGTTTGTCTTGGTAGCTTGGCGGTTAAAACAATCTACAATTTTTTTTAGTTTCTTTTTAAGTAGCTTGGCAGATAATTGTAAAGTTATATAATTACAAATTTACACTATTTTGATTGATAGTTTATTTGTGTAATCTATGACTGATTAAATTTTAAAAATATATACTTTGAAAAAATTGACCGATTAATCCCGCTTAATTTTAATTTGGTCCTGTACCATGCTGCAACCGCTTGAATAATATCACTCCATGCTAGTAGGATGAATAATATCTGGATTCAGTGTTATGGAAGGTGATCAACAAATCCTTTATATGTGGATGATATAATGTTATTTGTGGAACCTTGTTGGCTTCGAATTGGAACGATCAAAGGGTTGCTTTTGTAATTGAGGTATTGTTTGGCCCTTTTGTAAACTTCGCCAGAACAATTATGTATCCAGTGGGAGAGGTGCTTAAGATCCAAGTGTTTGGACGCATTTGAGATGTGAAGTGGAGTAGTTCTCTACAGAATATCTAGGATTCCCTTAGGTAGCAACTACAAATAAATTAGAGCTTGGGATGCAATATATAGGAAGAATCTTATCTCATCTTTGGGTTTGTTTGATTGCAAGGAAAAGGAAAAGGTTGAAAGGAACATTTTCTTTCCTTTTCCTTTCTTTCACTGAAAAAGAAAAAAACATCACTTTTTCTTATGAGTGAGTTTGATTGCCAAAAGATTTCCCATGTTACCAAAATCCAAAATCACTTTTTTAACAAAATCATCCCAAATCTTCAGAAAAGTTTATTTCCAAAATTAAATTATGCATAGAAATTTTTTTTCTTTACACAATCAATGAGATTTTGATGGAAATGATCTCCAACAAGTAAAGCTAAAGTTTATCCCCAAAACAGATTCACCCTTGAACCAAGGGATTGATCAATTGATTCATGATGTTCAAACTGATGGACCGATTTATGGTATTCAACCAAGCCTATGATTATAGTGACCTCCATTTCCAACAACAGTTGAGCCAGTGACCACTGACCAATGAGAAGAACCCTTTCCTTCTTGATGAAGACGGTATAGCTCTCTTCAACAACAATGTGGGTTTATTGTTCATCATCCATCATAGGTGGGCCAAGAAAAGAGGAAATAGGCGTTGGTTTTTGTGGCTGCACTGATGCGCTATGCAATTAAAACAGATAACAGACTCATAACAGTCCAAGAACGTTATAGATTATAACGGGATATATCGAGATATAGCGGTATATAACGGAATAGTTTTTTAAATATATTTTTAATTCTCCCACAAAGTATTAATGTATTATAGATTAAAAAAAGTAAACTATGTTCATAACATTAAATTCAAAAACAAAAAATCCATTAATAAAAACACTTTTCCTTCGTATGAGAGTGAGATCGCAACAGTGAGTGCGATCGACTCTTCATTTTTTTCCATTCTTCTACTCTCGTTCTCTGTCAAACGGCGAGGTCTGGTTCTCTGTCGATTGGTGACGGCTAGCTCAAGTCCTTATTTCCTATGAGTCTAGGGTTCTCGTTCGATCGAGAATGAAATGATTTTTTTTAATGTATTAGAACAAAACGTTAAAACGGGGTTATTGAAGAAAAAAAAATGCATCTCAATAACGGTCATATAACGTCGTTATATCGAAGCTGTGATGCCATAACGTAATAATGTTATAACGTAACGACTCACCCCCGTTAAGAGTTATATCGGTGTTATAACTCGTTTTAACTGCACAGCTGACGCGTAAAAAGACAGACCATAACAAAAAAGAAGACAAAAACGACGATGATATGTTGATTTGGCGGTGGTTCCAAATCCACACAGTTTTCCTCGGCGGTGGCAACAACAACTTCAATGGAGAGCCTCTTTTCTGGTTCATGTTGACCCCGAAAGGTGGTTGAAAGGTGAGAAAACTTATTGGGTTCAATTCCTAGGGCAAGGTAGGAATAGATCTCATGGAATGGTTTTCGTGACAGTTTTGCTACACTAGTGAAGTGTTTAAAAGAAAATTTTCCGCTAAAAATTTATACAATCAAATGCCCTTAACGTGCATATCGAGGCAAAACAAATCTATTTCTTAAGAAAACTGCAATAAAAAACACCCTTAATGTTTCAAAGGGAAAATATTTGTCAAAGGCAAGACATCTTACTCTTAAAGACTACCACCTCTAATATATCAATCGTGCTCTCGTTCTTCTTCAACAACTCAAATATCATCTTATAAGGTCGGATATTTTATAGACCAAAGAACCAAGGAGGTGGGTTGGTAATTAAAAGAAGGCGTTGTGGAAACAAATCATTGATGAAACATACGAAGTTCAACAATTCGAGTGTTAAGCTGTAGAGACCAAAACCCCACATATCCCACCTTATAAATCACCGAGGATCAATAAATCACTTCTAATGACCCTTCCCTAGAAAATTCTGAACTTTGTGATAGTGAGGCGTGGAATTTACTTACAGTAAGGAGTCATCTTATGACTATCTCCCACGTCAATGGTAGCCTAATTGGATGGTTAAGGCTGTGGTGGTTTAACCCCCACGTCTTGGGTTCTATACCCACCGGCGGCACGCTTGCCTTTCAAAAAAAAAAAAAAAAAATCTTATGACTATCTCCAAGCTAATTGGGGTTGAGACAAAATCTGTGGCGATCCATTTTTGGTAATTTATATTTTTAATCAATGAGGGCATTAATCTCATGACTATAGTTGCCAAATTTGCTCACCCCCTTTGAATTGGGTGCACCGAGTAGTTGTATGTCGGCGAATTGGATGGATAGATTTTGTTAAGGAGAATATTTAGATCAACGTCGATACGAAAACTCTGTCAATTATTTTGAACATCAACTAGAGCCACCTGCAACATCAGTGAAGTGGTAGAAGAGCAAATGAAGTGGTAGAAGAGCAATAGAGAGATGTGAAAATGATGTAGGGATGGAAATAGAGAGTGATGAAGGGAAATATATTGGGTCTGAAGTAGAGGCGAAAGATATTGGGTTCTTGATGTTTTCAAAAAAGTTAACTGCTGGAAAATAAGGCATCGGTCTTAAAAATGCCTCGAGACTTTTAACTGTTTCATCTTTAAATAAATAAATAAATAAATAATAAAATTACAATCCTAACTACTAATTGTGTTAAAATATAAATCATAATCCTAGCTACTAATTGTATTAAAATTGGACTGCACAAATATCATTTTTTTTGAAAATTATTGTCGATTGTTTGCGTATTTACTATAACTAATTTTGACCGTCTATATTCATAATTTTTTGTTTATATTATTCCAATATATGGATATTTATAAAATAAACATTGTTTTGAAATATCATACTGAATTAAAGTAATTTGTCTATTGTGATTTGAAACATTGTATCGATCATGCCTACCCCTTTCAATACCATACCATAGAAACCAACGTATCCTGAATCCGTTCCCATTTCACGTATCGTCTCATTTCCCGTACCAGGTAAGGATGACCCTGACAAATACCCTAAGCTATAATCTATTAGATTCCTTGTGCTACGTCCAAGATTTCCTTGATTTAATGTCTGAAAGGAGATTGTGGCCGATCTAGCAATAGGGTTGTTTGAGTAAATGCTAGTGAGTTTTAAGGGTGTTGTTGCTCGAGTGTGATGCTACTAGTAGTATGTAGTATGTAAGTTACGGTTGTGGTGCAACACTCCAGTGCCATGGTTTTGTCTAGATCTTTTAAATTATCAATGAAATAGTATCATTAAATTCTAATCTTCATTAATACCTTCAATATTCTCCTCCTCATCCCGTTGTTGATGATTTTTATCTTTCCATGCAAAATTCGTCCTTTAATTCGTTGCACTACTGCACAAGCCTGGCAAAAAAAAGTAAATGGAGTCAGACTTTTTTATATGTCGACCAAAAAAGGAAGGGAAAAAAAAAAAACCCAAAAAAATTTTCATTCTTAAATTCTAATCTTCATTAGAAACTTCAGCATTCTTCTCACCATATCCCTTATGAAGATCAAGAAACCTTACATGTTCTAGGTAAGGTTTGTAGTATCTCACGTGAATGGACTTGTAGCACAAGATTTGTTATTATATCACTATATTGCACATATGTAGTCCCCCCACTCTAGATCATTTTTATTGTCTTTTATAATATGTTTTTCTCTGACGAATCGTCTTATTCAGCCTATGTGAAGAGTGACCTGGGAACCGTCTATTGGTGTTTTATGTGTTTCTGGTATGAAGAGTGACTTTGAAACTTTCTTTTGGTGTTTAATGTGTTTTTGGTAGTTTTAGTATGTGTGTGCGGGTCTTAAGTGTTTCCCTCTTATTTTTGTCGTTGAAAGCGGCGTGTATTTTTCATGGAAAGAAATCTAGACACTGCCAATTACCCTTAAATAGTTTTGTATCTGGACTGGAATAATTAGAATCTCTTCTGCGCTGAAAAGCTTAATTGCTCATGAATTTCCTTGGTAAGCTAGGGCATCTAGGATGCCAGAAATTCTCAGGTTTGCTAATTTTTCTTAAAGCATATCTAGCACTAAATATCAAGCAGAAACAAAAGAAAATGTTCTTTAGTGGATGCTTTGTGGAATAAAGTGACTGCAATCAGCTTTCTTCCTCAAGGACCTGGCTATGTTAGATTCTTTATTTCCTTTTTTAGCATTGGACGTGTCATCTTCTTACAAGTGTGATAATTCCTGTACCATTTGAAAGGTCTGAAACATTGATGTTGTATCATTTGCACATCTGATGCAGTGATTTCTTGCTTTTGATTTTGTTTCCACTCAATCTTTTATGGGTTGTTTTCTTAGCTTTAATTATGTTTCCACCTGCTTGTTTAATTAATTCTTTAGCATTTTACTTTTCATGGTGAAACCCAGTTCTTTAGTTGTGATTTTGGTTTTTCATTCATATGAACTGATATGCACAAGGTTTCACATGCCTTGCAATATCAATGCTGTATTGAATATTAGAAGAATTAAGTGTGGATTGATCTATGATTCATCTAATTATAGCTTAAAATTTTGAAGTTGTAGGTCGGGGCTAGGGAAATGATGTCGCAATTCCAATGGTTAACTTTTCTTCACTAAAATATATGGTCCGTTGCAAATTTGGCAATGCTGTTTCTGTAAATTATATTTCATGCAGTTGTTAGTTAGATATTTGACATGTTCTTGTTATTGCATCTGACACCGGATTACTCTGACATGTTATTTACTTTACATTTTGAAACTTATCTTCGGTTTCTTTGTCCCTTTTCTGGATTAATTCCGCATCTTTGCTAAATTATGATAGAAGGAAAATTACTCTTGAATTTTTTAGACTATTTTCATTGCTGATTTGTGTGTTTCTTATTGGGAAGGCAAATAAGTACATGTTCTTTAATCTGCCCGTTTTTATTTGAACCTTCTAGTGGCTCGCAGGATTCACCATAATAAACAAATCTGGAACATGGACTGTGATTGATCATGGTGGCTTGTCCATGTGAACGGTACACCATCTGAATAATTGAAGGGGTATATAGCTCCGGGCCCTCTCACTTACGTACTTTTCTCTTATTGGCATGAAGTGGTTTGTATGGTGGGGGAATTGCGCTGTACACCTTGCCATTAATAAACAAGTATGGATGTATTGTGAGGGGGAGTGAGTTGTGGAAATAGTTATATCTAAAGTTGAGATTGGGAGGATTAACACATCATTGTCCACTTTGATTATCTTTCTTGGTTTTATTTTAGAGTGCATTCTGGAAGGGTCTGTTGAGGGGAAACATTTTTTTTATTACGAAGGCAACCTTCTTTTGCCAGATCTCTTTAAGAAAGCCACTTGATTCTTCCCATGTATTCTCTTGGTTGTGAGCCTCCATTGATCTCTTGGTTGGAGCCTATAGTTTCTCTTTTGAGGTCCATTATGTGCTTTCTTCTCCAATAGCTAGGGTTCTCCCCATGTATTCTTGGCAGAAGTGGGTTGTATTTTTATATGTATTAGATCCATTCTTTTGCAAAAGTAGCGTCCTCTTTATCCAACATCTAAAATCTTTTGAAAAAAATTTAGATGAGTGAATGTATACGCGCACACTTATTATTGGATGTTGTTTGTGGATTAGTTTGTCCTCAACCGTCTATAGAATACATTAATGGACCAATAATATTGGATGATTACTCGAGGAGATTCAGATGAGTCAACACTATTCAAGAGGGAGCTAATTCTTTGATGAAATGCTTCTAAAAATCTACCTGAAGACATTTTTACTCCTTGACAGTATATTTTTGGACCCTATCTGTCGGCGGCAAAACTATGACAATATTTCTGTTGGTTTTTATTAGAGTCGGGATTTTTTTATGTGCAGTCTCCGAAACTGCAAGGCAGATTAATGCAGATTTGGTGGGGGGGATTTTAGGTGCTACTCACTTATTTGGGTTGGATATGCTTGAAGTGTTACTTTTTGGGTATTAAACTATTAATTAGCTGTTCTTGACTGATTGAATGTGGTCCGATAAATTGCAAATGGCAAAGTGAACTTCAGTGGGTTTACAGATGTGTGGACGTCATTTCTTTTCATGAACTATAAAATGGTTTCTAGCCCGGTTTTAGTGTTTATCATACTGATTATGGATTTGACGCAAATTGTAAGTGTCCTAATCTCGCTGAAAAGTTATAAGTAGATCAAGGTCGTGGTCAGCAGAGATTTAGGTATTGTAGAGTTCGACCTAGAGATTGAATGCAATGATTAAAAATGATCAGGGGCTTCCTGAAGGAGAAAAATAAACTATCCTGTTATCTTTTTGACTATCAGATTGTGACAGGGTTATATTATTTTGTATTTGAATCAACTATAGATATTTGATTAAATATTATAATGTGTGGTTTGAGATTTGTTTCCGTTGAATTAGGTATTGAATTGTCGAAAAAAGTAAAACCCCAGAATTAGAAAGTCTTAAATCAGAGATGATTGTTGTTACCCACCCATTGTAGGTAGCTATGAAGATAGAAGTTAGTGAAAATATCTGTATTTGAATAGTATGTCTTGAATAAAAATGTATAGTTTTCATTAAATTTTTACATCTGTGAATGAGATAAACCTCTGATAGGGGGAAATCTTTCAGAGTACTAATCTAGTGTAGGGTAGATTCCACCTTGTGGTAATGGTACAAGAAGTGTATCACGCAAAAGATTTGATCTGCCTGTCCACCAATCCAACCAAATGTGCCTATACGCTTGCTGATGTAGGATTTCACATATCTTTTTACAAACTATTTTTTTAATGTGTATGTGCATTTTATTTTCTTTCTTCTCCATCATTTTTCAGGGGTTTTCTCTAATATGTTAAGCTCTTGGAGTAACTGGAGTTAACACCGAGTGAAAATATTAGGAACGTTGGTGTGCTAATGCTTTTTTAGTGAATGACAATTTTAGATGATATCGAAGTAATGTTTGTGGTTACTAACGAATTCCAGAGTTTGTGGGCAAGTCTTGCCTCTTGCTATGATACATAACAAACTAATGTTGCGAGATTTGGTAATACTATTATATTTGGGAGGTGTTTCAGGAATGTTGCAATGGTCGGTGCGTAGAAATCTTCATGACATAGTTACAGGTTGGAATGTTAGGTTTTTTTTTTTTTTAAGGCGTGAATAGAGAAGTACTTGACACATGCGTCTTCAAATACAGCTATATTTAGTACTTTGTACTATCTGTTAGTACCTTTGTACTATCTCTTCATAGTATTACGTGCTTAACGTGAACTCTGTTTTAGGTGGAACCCAATTGGTCGACTTGTTTCAATGGTTTTACATTGAAACTTCTGAGTTGTCATTGCGATCACATAGGCGGATCCCAATGGGTCCGGGGGGCTCCTGCACACAAATCACAGGACGTCCTCCTGCGCACATTTATCAGATTCATGAATTTCAAAAAAATGGATTTCAAAATTCAAAAATTTTTTTTTTTTTTTGAAATCCATGAATCTGAGCCGTCGGATATGATGTGCACAGGATGTCCTCCTGTGCTTCCTGCGCATGACCCTCCTCAATCCGATCCCAATTGGTTAGATTTGATTCAATGATTTTACATTGAAACTTCTGAGTTGTCATTGCGATCACATAGGCGGATCCCAATGGGTCTGGAGGGCTCCTGCGCACAAAGCACAGGATGTCCTCCTGTGCACATTTATCAGCCGTCGGATTAGATCTGACGGCTCAGATTCATGAATTTCAAAAAAATGGATTTCAAAATTCAATTTTTTTTTTTTTTTGAAATTCATGAATCTAAGCCGTCGGATCTAATGTGTACAGGATGTCCTCCTGTGCTTCCTGCGCATGACCCCCCCTCAATCCGATCCCAATTGGTTAGACTTGATTCAATGGTTTTACATTGAAACTTCTAAGTTGTCATTGCGATCATAGAGGCTCTTATTTTCACTCATTTATGTTGGTACTTATGAGTTGTCGATCACGGAGCCTTTTGGAGTGTATTGCGATCACGAAGGCTCTTATTTTCTTTTCAAGTGGTTAGACTTGATTCAATGGTTACAATGTTTATTTTATGTATCTTTGGGGTTTTTATATTTTTTATCCATTCTTATTAAAATGCTATTCATAAAAGGGGTAAAAGTGTAACAAAATTTCAAAAAATAAAAGAAAAATGAACCTAATAAAAGTCGTTTTTCTTGATGTGTGTTGAATTGTGTACATTTTGGTGAAAAAATAAGTGAAAAATATGGTTTAATTTGTAATAATTTAGTGGAGAGAGAGGAGAACCGTTAGATTGCTCTAAAAGGCAATCTAACGGCTAGAATTGATGCACATGAGGTTCATTTTTTGGGATGAGTGTATTATTAAATTTGGATCGTTAGATTTAGCTAGAGATGTATGTTCTATTAAATTTGAATCGTTTATTTTTCTCGAAATGAGCGTCGAACCATCTATTTTTTTCTCCAGATGTGGGCAGAATTAATAGTTTCTCGAGGTACGTGCTGAATTATATATTTTTCTTGAGATGAGTACTAATTAAATTTGACATGTATGTACTATTAAATTTGGATCGAGATGTTTGTACTATTAAATTTGAGCCGTTAGATTTACCTTGATACGTGTGTTCCATTAAATTTGGCTCATTTTTTTTTGAGATTAGTGTAATATTAAATTTGAACCGTTAGATTTACTTAGAGATTTGTGTTCTATTAAATTTGAACAATTTAAATTTCTCGATATGTGTGTTGAATTGTGTAGATTTTGATAAAAATAAATAAATAGAAAATGTGATTTAATTTGTAATAATTTAGTCGATAATGGGAGATAAGTGATGTGTGATTTGATTTTTAATAATTCAGTGGAGAGAGAGATCAGTGACATGTGTTTTAATTTGTAATTTAATTTACGAAGAAATATTAACTGATTTAATTTATAATTTAATGGAGTCAGAGAAGAGAGAAGAGAACCGTTAGTCTAATATCTATAGTGTCCAAATCTTGTAAGAAAATACATTTGTAAGGCTTGGAGATTGAAATGATGGGTGATTCCTAGACTGACAAGAATGTACCACCCAACAGCAGGAGGTGAAATACAAAATGTCCTATCTTGTTGTTTTGTCTTTGGCACTTTTGCCAGCTCTCAGTGTTCCAATAAAAATAATCATTTTCACTGCATAGTGTAAAGTTTTCCATTATTCCAGCTCATCTCCCCCAACCCGAGTGATTCTAGGGAGCGAGGGAGGTTCCCCACAGCCCACCTTCCTCCCTCGCTCTTTAGAATTTCACAGCCCAGCAATAACTGTTCTTGTGATGGAAAAATAGAAATGAGTGATGACCTAAGTCTAGCCTGCTGCTGAGTGTTATGATGACAGACTTCAAACTTTATTGCGAATATATGGTTTCAAATCGAATAAGGATGATTACTTCAGAGTGGGTATTTCTCATTGAAAAGTAAAGGATTTTTCTTTTTTCACACCATTTTCGTCAAGCAATACCCTCTGAAAAGGGGGGTCCAAATATCTTCTCCAAATCTTCAAGCAATACCCAGTGTCAGAGCTTTTCAAAAGAAAGCACTATGTTCTGCAGGATATTACTTACTACCTTTTATATTTCTGTGCAAATAGATGGAAGGACACGTGCATTCACCCTAGTAATGGTCTAGGGACTAGAGATACATACCATGTATATATTTTTCACATTTTTCTTTAAAAAATCCCCCCATGAAATGTACCACTTGTAAATTATGGGGCTTTTTAGTACATGTCATTTTCAACACACAGTGCTAATCCATTTATGCCTCCTTATTTGATACCCGTACATACGCTAACATTCAGAACAACCACATATATCTCTCCGTACTGTTTAACCATGGTTAACTAAACTAACCCCATTCACCTATATAAATATGAAGGGAACCTCCCACTTGTTTTCTGCCACACTCACTACTACTCTTACCTATTGATATGACATAAGTCCTTCCTCATTCTTCTATTGTGTATTGTATGCGCAACACTAGTTAACAATGAAAGCTTACTTGTTAGCAACTCTTTTCCTCTTCATCCTCTTCTTTGGATCCACAAACCCTATTTCATGGTATCTCTATGTACTTTTATTTTCATTCTCTTCAATCTTCTCTCTGTTCTCTAACTTTTGGTTAGTCCCTGGAGGCTTGGCATGGAGGAACCAAATCCAAGGGTGTCCCAAAATCAATGGTCCAATGGGGTGGCCTATATTGGGAACTATCCCATCAATGGGTGCACTTGCACATCGAAAACTAGCATCGATGTCGGCTAGGTTTGATGCCGTTCGTCTCATGGCATTTAGTTTGGGTAGTACTAGAGTGATCATAAGTAGCCATCCGGATACTGCAAGGGAGATATTATGTGGGTCAGCTTTTGTTGATCGACCGATGAAACAATCGGCACATTTACTCATGTTTGAACGAGCCATTGGGTTCGCCCCTTCAGGGGAATACTGGCGACACCTTAGACGTATCGCCGCGAATTTCATGTTTTCTCCTAGGAGAATCTTGAACCTTGAAGGCATACGACAACATATTGCCCATGAGATGATGGAAATAGTATGGGGTGAGATGAAAACAAAAGGGGGTGTAGAACTAAGACAAGTGCTACAAAGGGGTTCATTGAGTAATGTTGTATCAAGTGTCTTTGGGGAGTGTTTAGGTATTGAAAGGGAGGAATTAGGGTTGATGGTTAAAGAAGGGTATGACCTTATTGGAAGTTTCAATTGGGAAGATCATATTCCTTTGGGATTTTTAGACTTCTATGGGGTGAAGAGAAGGTGCCATAACTTGTCACTTAAGGTCACCAACCTAGTAGGTGAAATTATCAAAGATAGAAGAACAAAAGGAGACTATAAAGGCAGAGATGACTTCCTCAGTGTTTTGCTTAGCTTGCCTGAAGAAGACCAACTAAGGGACTCTGATATGGTGGCAGTACTATGGGTATAATCTCCCACTCTTTCTTTCTACCTATATTTTGCATAGTGTTTATAAACTGAAGTTTTTTTTTTAGTTAAATTATAGAAACCAATAGTGGAAAGTGAGACACAATGTTAGATTTGGTTGGAATCCAATCCAATAATAGATATAAGTATGACAAAGAATATCACCTTCCTTTCTTTTGTTTATTCCAACCTGATAGATTTTGTTTACTTCAGCTTTACTTATAGCTAGGTTTCTTATAGACTCGCACGTATTACCTCAATTGATTCACTAGTTTTATTAAATTATTCTTGCAGCCTTTTACATCTCACATGTAAGAGGCACTGAGGTTGACCATAATGGCACTCATGTAAAAGTTTAGAATAAACCAAGCTTAACCATAAGCTCAAGAAACACACGCCAATACTTTCGGTGCTTTTTTTCTTCTTTTTTGTTTGTACTAACTAGTAACTCCATAGTGCCAGCTTTTGTGAGATATAAAAGAGAGTTTTTGTGTCAATTTATGTCTTGTATTTCATCTTTATAAATTGTGTGTGATACAGGAAATGATATTTCGGGGAACTGATACAGTGGCAGTTCTTTTGGAATGGATCATGGCAAGGATGGTCTTACACCCGGAAATCCAAGAGAAAGCTCAACAAGAACTTGACGGGTGCATTGGCCATGGCAGGCAAGTGCGAGACTCGAACATTCCAAACCTCCCTTATCTGCAAGCCATAGTGAAGGAGGCACTACGAATGCATCCTCCAGGCCCATTATTATCATGGGCCAGGCTTGCAGTGCATGACGTGCACATCGACAAGTATTTTGTACCAGCTGGTACAACAGCCATGGTGAATATGTGGGCAATAACACATGATGGGTCCATTTGGAAGGACCCATGGGCCTTTAGGCCCGAAAGGTTCATCGAAGAGGAGGTCAGCATCATGGGTTCTGACCTCCGACTTGCTCCATTTGGTTCTGGCCGTCGAGCTTGTCCAGGCAAAGCACTGGGCTTAGCCACAGTTCATCTGTGGCTTGCCCGGTTTCTCCACGAATTTAGTTGGTCCTCAAACCAACCCGTCGATCTCTCTGAATGTCTCCGCCTCTCGCTGGAGATGAAGAAGCCATTGAAATCGCATGCAGTTAGACGTATTACGACTCCATGATGTTAACCTTATTAATGTTGTAATATCTTTCCTTGTTCTTATATAGTATTTTTAGATTATATATTATTTAGGTAATTTTCACCTCACTGTCATAAGTTAGCTTTTCATGCCTAATATAATATATCTTGTTTTCATATTGAAATAATAAATAACTTCGTATTCAGAATTAATCCATGAGTAGTGTAGTTCCTATCAGGCTAACAGCTTAAGCTTGTAAAGGTTTATTACTTATTATTTTTTCTTACAACATTATTCCAAATGTGGATATATTCGAATGATTTAAGGATAAGAACAAAATATCATATTGATTTTTTAGTCGACAATGGTGGGAGCTACTTAGCACTACTACTGCGTAATTTTAAATATGGCAATTTTAAATATGACATGTTGTGAGGTAAGTTATTATCGAAGTTGTTGTGCTAAAATGACATGACATGTTGGATTAATTTGTATATGGTGGTGCACGCGTGGTCTTGATTTTTTGCGCACTATATGCTTAACCATAGTGGTGGACTGGATAAACCTTGGACAAATTGTATGAATGGGAATTTAATTATCAATTGATGGTGATTGTTTGTTTGCTTTACAACTTTAGTTCATCATGTTGGAGTTGCTTTACAACCTTGGAATAGACAACAACTTCCATGTCGATTTCCAGCCATAAACATAGGTTTAATTACATCACATATTGAAAAAATGTTTAGCAGGTGATCTTTGATATTGACTTTAGGTCGCATATTTGTTCATTCGATCTTGAGTTGCTATGATTTTTTACTTGCAACTTCCATCACTAGTTGACTCAAGTGTTAGATGTAATTGTTCAGAAAAACTGATCCAGAAAACAATGGGAAATAAAGATGAACGGATTATATATAAGCACCTTTGTTACAACTAAGCTTACTAATTAGCTTTTCTTTATTAACTCAAGCTTTTGAGGAAAATTAACATTGGTGTGGAGGAATTAATCCGGATTATATAGTGGCTTTCACCAAGTTATTAACACCGATGGATGTGCGAAGATGATGAATAGGAATCATCGCTAGCTTTTGAGAAGTATTCATGGATTTTTTACCCAATCTTTTACGCAAACTCAATTCTCTACAACTAACTATACCTTCTTCTTTTGAAAAGCTACGCAAAGGTTTGAACTTTGAAGGATTCCCAAACTTTTATATTAATAAAAAGTGATGAACTGAATATAATCGTTCATTCGTTCGGAAAGTTTCTTCAAATCTTGAAACAAAAAAAACTAATCAGATCCAGTTCAACATTTTTTTAAATTGAAAAATAATCTCGCAAAGTTGTTTGCTACACTAATAGTTTCATAGCGAATATGCTCATAAATTTACACTAATCAATTGTTTAACTAAGTGTGCCTCTAGATATTAAATAGAGAAGAAAAGCAATTTGTATGTTTTTGGTGGAAAGGAACTTTTGTTTATCAAACTAGTACATTCAGGTAAAGACATGTCCCTAGTGTTTCGGCTTTATTAGACATCTCTATATCTCTTTTTTATTATTCAATCATACAAAATCCCAAAAAGCATGAAAGCAAAAGGACTTTTGCTTTGCTTTCCACATATAACAATCGCTCGACACAGCAGACGGTGTATAATTGACCTACGACCTAATATGAAATGAAAGAAGACTTCTCGATTCATCCTCATAGTGCCTATTAAAACCCTATGATGTTTCCATGTGTCCTTCTAGTTTGTGTTCAACTACATCCACAAAAATGTCCATGGTGAACCTTCAATCTTTATGTCCCCATTAAAATCAAGTAAAAAAGGTGCTTTTTTCAGCTCAAGTTGAAGTAGAAAGTTGCAAATCAAACATGGGCTGAGGACGGTGACGTTCAAATTTGCCCCGTTGCTACTCCTAGTCATTATCACACATCGTGGTTTCATACCCTAGTTGATCACATGTTGTGGTTTCACTGTACCATCATCCGGCTTTATATATTTACGTATTTATCAAAATGGTCATCGTACCCTCTTATCTTACATACAAGCACAAGTTTTGTCCGGGACCTCCGAAACATTAATTTTCTCCTTCCTTTATGAAGAAGGAGGCAACCCGTGAACTCTCATCTCTTTCGGATTATTCATATGTTTATTATTTATTTATGGGTTAATTGCACTTTGGCCTCTAAAACATATAGCCAAATCAGTTCTGCCCCCAATTAACATTTATATTGAACTTTCCCCCTCAGACTAACAGTCACCGTACCTTGACTGTTAAATACCTCACGTGCCACCATTCTTCTTATTTTGCATGACAAAAATGTCATTCACGTGCTTGATAGCATGTCAATCCCAACCATCTATTACCTGAACCAGGCACGTGGACGGCTAGGGTTTACTCTCTGTCAGCTCGTACCATTGAAGAGACGGACAGTGGAGGGAAAACTCCCTCCATTTTCATTCTTTATGTTTCGTTTCTCCTTTCTTCCTGTGTTCTCTCCGATTTCTCACCGAAATGAATAAGCGTAATACCAAAACGAATGAGAGGAAACCCAAAACGAAGAAGGGGGAGAAAGTTGTTTTCGGTGTCAAAATCACAATTAGTAGCAGCGACGATGATGGGAGCACCGCTTCTAGCATACACTGGGACGATTGCAGTTCATTTAGTGATTTTAGTTATTTCTTCAGTCAGATGTCAAGCGATGAGGAACCAAATCTTAGGCGAGATTTCACTCCTTCAGACACTGAAAAGGACGTCAAACCTCATCTTGTTCATTGGCATGATGTATTGTAAGTCTTCTTTGCTATTTTAGGGTTTTCATTTTGATGCTTCTATATGTAATGCATGTTTGAATGGATGGTGTGAATTGTATGATTTTGTTAGTATTTTGTTCATTTGCACAAATTTGGGTTTCTCCACTATTTATTTGGTGGTTGTTGTTTGCTACAATGAAAATGTTATTTCTGAAAGTGATTTAGTTTGGTTTAGTGTTGCTAGTGGTTGGTGATTCCATGAATCAGTAACATTGTTCATTTAGTGTGGTTTAGTGTTGTACTTGTCTTCTTTTTTTCAGTTTACTATACAGGTTTGATTGCATGATTTAGTGTGGTTTAGTTTTGTTTTGTTTGTCTGTTTTGTTTGCATCACTGAAAATGATATGATTTTGTTATGTTTGTTTGTTTTTGGTCTTCTGTTTGCATCAGTGAAAATGGTATGATTTCATTTTGTTTGTGTATTTGCAGCAATGGTAAGTGAGGACAAGAACTGGAAGTCTGAAACTTAGATTTCGGGCCGAGTTTTTAAAATCGAAACATTTATAATTAATAAAAATCGATCGGTCCGGTTGTCGGTTCGGTCCTAAATGCCCACCCCTACTTAGTATTGTCTCCTCTAGTGAAAAGAGGTCTAGGGAGACCTAAGAGACAGATAATAAGAGATGAAGATGAAGACGAGGTTCACAGGGAACACAGGAGTTGCATAAAGTGTGGAATGGAGGGTCACAATAGTAGAAACTCTCATAGGGAGCAGACTGCTGAGGATAGACAGACATCTAAGAGACCTAAATGCACGAGGGCAAGGAACAATAAACCAAATGGTGCAAGGACTACTCGTGGAAGAGGAAACAGTGAACCTCCATAGGAAATGCCCACATGTCCTCCACAACCACCAAACTTTCAACCTGAGATGCCTACAGTTCAAATTTTACACAACAATCAGAGTACCATGTTTACAACTCAGCCCTTTGCACAAGGAGTTCGGCCTCCACCAATGAGGCCACCAGTTAATCCAGTGTTTCAGCGTGAGAATAGTAGGAACAAGAAGGGACAAACTCTATTTGCAAGGGGACAAAGCAATTTGATACCTAGGGGCCCTGGACATGACCTTAGATAGTTGGTGACTCATTTTGGTTACTCTTATTGACATTCTCATTTTAGTGAAAGACAATTTGACAGTTGGTGAAAGCAGTTGTTGAAAGACAAATTTTTTTTTTGGTTTATTGACATTGTCATTATGTGTTTTCTGATGGTATTGAATGCTTGTGTTGGTATGGTACACTAACTGAGGCACTTGTGTCATATCAAGACTTGTGTTGGTATGATACTCTAAATATACATTTGTGTTGGTTGCAAGTTCTGTTAAATGGTAGTGAATGCTTGTTGGTATAGTATACTTCAGGTTGTAAATTCAGGTGTTGAATGTTATTGAACGTGCTATTTCAGGTTGCCATGTCAGGTGCTATGTTAGGTTGTTAGGTACTAAATGTTAAGGTTGTTAGGTACTGAATGTTTTTAAATGTTATCGAAAGTGCTATGTTAGGTTGTTGGGTACTGAATGTTAAGGTTGTTAGGTACTAAATGTTATTGAAAGTGTTATGTCAGGTTTTGAATTGCAATGATGTTGCGTCAATTGAATTACATTGATGTTAAAGCATTTGAGTACAATGTGCTATTAACATCAAATGAATTTACATTGTTGAAAGAACATCAAACTCTGTTGCAAGAACATCCAATGAACATCAAATGAATTTACATTGTGCATTAACATCCAATGTACATGTACTCCTTACAAAATTTGCCTACTTGAAACCTCTTATTCACTTGTTTGATTGTGCTTGTGAAACCATGAGATCAGCAAGAAAATCAATTAAGAGTTGTTAATTTACAATAACTTAACCCCTTAAAATAAATTTGAATTTAACTTTGCCCCCTGTAACTGAACTGACCTAACAAATGATGAAAACGAGCTGCAACTCAAGCTTGCCATCAAAATGCAAGACCCTGGAGTAGGCGGACCTGAGGGTGAGGGTGAGGGTGAGGGTGAGGGTGAGGGTGAGGGTGAGAGCCCAATAGGCCCAACAGGTCCGGGAGAGGTTGAACGAGCTACAAATGGAGACACAGTCCCACATCGCCTAAGTGCGGGAGGGGGATGTGCTACTTATGTGCGAGGTTGGATCCACATAGTAACAGCGCGTTTTAAAGCCGTGCGGGCCGGTTGGCCCAAAGCGAACAATATTGTTACTGTGCGGATCGGGTTGTTACTGAATGGTATCAGAGCCTGACTCAGCCAGAAGTGTGCCAACGTGGACGTTGAGCCCTAAGGGGGGTGGACTATGAGACCCTGAAGTGGGTGGACCTGAGGGTGGGGGTGAGGGTTGGAGCCCAATAGGCCCGGGAGAGGTTGGACGAGCTACAAAGGGGGACATAATTTCACATTGCCTGGGTGCGGGAGGGGATGTGCTACTAATGTGCGAGGTTGGATCCCCATAGTAACAATGCGTTTTAAAGCCGTGTGAGCCGGTTGGGCCCAGAGCGGACAATATTATTGTTGTGTGGATCGGGTCGTTACACAAAACTTGACAAACTTTTCCACTTATTGATGCTTGAATATTTAATCTACAGGGAAATAACATGTAGATGTGACAGTAGAAGTAGATGTGAGAGTTATTAATGGTGAAGTGAAGACGGTGCGGTGGTGAATGAGGAGTTGGCGGATTATTCAAACGTCTTAGTGAAAGTTTGAATCTCATTGATGTCTTCGATTTTAATTGCATCAAGTTTGAATATCAGCCTTTAGATAATTAAAGGGTATTTTGGGCAATAAAATATGACCATTTTGAATCTAGCACGTGCCTTGACAGTCAATGCACGTTGACTGTTAGTCTGACGGGAAAAGTGCAATATGAATGTTAATTGGGGGCAAAATTGAATTGACTATATATTTTAGGGGAAAAGTGCAATTAACCCTTTATTTATTTGCATTGTTTGCTTCTATAATGATTTTTCATGGTTTTATAGTATTGTTATAGTTGAGCTTGTAGTCCATTTTGAAAACTATTTCAAGATAAGGTCTCAAATAGCATGATAAACTCAGTTGACTCGCTTTTACCGATTCATAAACAAAAATACCCTTACAAAACAGACCCAATGTCAAATACAATAAGTCAAATAAATCTAAAATCAAGATAACGATAAGTTTGTTCACTATTTGTCCAAATCCGAATAGTCATCTGCATAGGAAAATAATCTTATCACTAGAACGGTTCTTTTATGCAGCCTCCAATAACTCTTCCAGTGGAGTCTACAAGCCACAATTACATTTACATATTTGATAAGCATTTTTGACCCGTATCACCTAAATCTCAATAGCATCTCTACAAGTCTCATGCAAAAATGCTAGCTGAGGATGTGAATGCGAATGCATCGTGTAATTTGCCAAAAGTGACCCACTCCTCCGAAAATTTCCATCACCAACTTGGATCACGAAGACTGTAAGCTCATTCAAGAATGCTAACTGATGAGGATGTGAATGTGATAATTGCATCATGTAATTCGACATAAATGAGTCTCCTTCGCAAATTTGCGTCAACTACCTTGACCACGAAGATTGTTGAATATTTGTAAGAGAATTAAGAAATGTTGATCCTTCACTTGAAGAAAGTCGAGGATCGAAAGTGTGACAGAAGAGCTTCAGCAAAGTCAATAGTTTTTGTAGTTCCCTAATAAGTTGTTAGAGTGCCACTGCAACAAAAGAGAGTATATTATTGGTGAACGAGACTCTTGCTTATAACAATATTTTTTTTTTTATAAAAAGTTATTAAAAGGAAATGTATAAACATAAATTCAATGGAGAAGGTTATATATATAACACCACCCATATCGTGTTCAACCTACCTAATGACTCATATCATAGCAACAAAATATTATTTTTGGGGAGTGCGTCGTAGGCACAATCCAACTAAAAAGGCGGCATACCGAAGGCACAATTACACGCTACAAGAGAAAAGTGTTTGATCGTACCATCGACAAAGATAATACAATAGGTAATCTCGTGACTTTACAAACATGCACAAAGATGCTATGTTGGTCGCTTGCTCCAACAAATGTATGTTTCAATCTTTCACATGCCCACAACTATCATAATTTGTCGAGCAATAGTAGGGTTGGCAATGGGGGTGGATATCCACCCCACTCGCTCCAATTGGGGCGGATTTGGGTTTCTTTAAACGGATTTTGTGCCGGATTCGGGGTTCCAAATGGTATCCATCATGGATTTGGGGTAGATACGGATTTGGCCATATTTGCCCCGCGAATTTCGTTTATATAGGTATTTGTCTAAAATAACCGTATGCCCTTAAGAGAACCTTAAGGCTAAAAAACTCTTCACAGATGGACACACTCCACTCTCCGCTTTTTGTTCACTCACTTTCACCTATTTCACTTTTGCCTTTTCCACTTTATTTACATTTCTAAATTTTGAGAGGAAGCCATAAAGCTTTTTACTTGGTGACGGCGGATTGGATGAATGTTATCAAACTCATAGACAGTGTTCTAAAAATCGCTAGGCGCTGGGCGGGCGACGGGCAGGTGCCAAGCGCCCAGGGGCCTAGGCGGTATTAGGTTTTGTATTATAATTTTAATAATTTACAAAAGTTAAGCATAATACCTTATCAATTACATCCAATTTAATGCCAATATACATATGCAAAATTTTAAAACATGAAAAATTAACAATCATGAACAAAATTTATTAAAACTCAAATGACTGAAGTTGGTCATGATGAGTACTTTATATAAATTTGAATTTGTGTATACTTTTATTTTTCTTCAAATTGCATGAATAACCTCAGTTATATTTGATAAAATCTACATCAGTAAAATTAGTACCGACAGATGCTTTGAGAATTCCATTAAGTAATCATCATTTGCTACATTTAGACATATACTGAATAAAAAATAATTAAATAGTTTATTTCTAAAAAATAAGAAAGAAAAATAAAATAAGAACACAATCAGCCTTATTAAAAAAAATAATAAAAAAAAAATAAATAAAAAAAATCGCCCGACCGCCAAGAGTCCGCCTAGACCAGCCCAGACCCGCCTAGGCCGCCCAGAACCCGCCTAGATCCCGCCCAGACCCGCTAGCCCCGACCGCCTAGACCCCGCCTAGATCCCGCCTAGATCCCGCCTAGACCCGCCCAGACTGCCTAGAACAGCCCAGACTGCCCAAAACCGCCCAGACTGCCCGCCCAGCCATTAATCTGGGCAGTTTTCCACCTTCTAGCGCCTAGGCGCCGCCTAGTTAAAACACTGCTCATAGATGAAGGTGCAAATTTCCGCAGTACCCAGCTCAACGACAAGCTTCGTCGGATCAACATGGCCTCCCTTGGACACATTTGTTTATTGCTTAGCTTCACTTTCTACTTTCCAAACCAATCATTTTTTCTCCCTTTTTGCTATTTCTCGGTTAGCATATAGGTTCATCTCGGTTATTTTGCTGATATGACGAGATAATAAAATACTTTACTTTGTTGATAGGATCCGTTTATCTTATTCTTCTTCCTGTATTATTTTCTTCTTTTGCTTCGAGCTAGCCAAATTTGAAATATACGACTTTCTTCTTCAATCAATTTTGTTTCAAGTCAGCCTGATATGAAACAAACGAACCGAATTAGCTCTAGACGATGACCACAAGAACGCCAGTAGAGAAGATAAAAAGAAACGATTGTAATGCAATAGATAATGCTTGTGGAGAAATGAAATCTTCTTATTCTAAATTTTATTATTTCCCTAATGCTCATTCTACAGTTATATTTTAGAAATTAAATAGTTAACCGGGGCGGGACAAATATCCTCTAATCCATCTAGAGCAAGGATGGTTTAAAAAAATATATATAAACGAATATTCGGAGCTGATTTGGAAATCTGCGATTCCCGGTGAGACGGGGACAAATTTGCCCAAATCCACCATGTGGTCACTCCTAAGCAATGGTGATATTGAATTATGGTGTTCGGTTTGGTTTGAGGTTAATTTATCCATTTGTTAAATTTGTACACTTGATCTTAGAAGTGCTTTAAGTGTACCTAATTTTTTAGTTTTTTTTGTTTGTTAAAATACCTAATTTTTAAGTTGTGATTTGCTAACAATATTATAACTTGCACTAGGAGTGGCGTGTTAATAATTTTACACGCTGTTACAAGTCATCACAAGTTTTAAATGTTGACAAAATAAAGCAAACTTTGTCAAAATCTTGCAAAACTTATTTATGTTTGAATCATACTGTTAATTTAGTTATACATTTCCCAACAAGCAAAGTGACATGCCGAAAGCATGAACAAAGATGACTCGATAAAGGTATCACACAACACTCATGTTGGAGGCACATGTATGCAATAAATGTAAAGTGTGTGTTTGTGCTAATGACATTGATAATACACTAATGAATTCATAAGTTGTAAATGTTTAAATGAAAAGGGGAATTCTAAATGTCGAGGAAATGAGCATGGAAACCAGCGAGGGGAGTGAGGTGGAGGGTGGGGAACCATTCACTCCTCTCGAGATGCGTGCAAAAAAAAGTCAACATGCACATCTCGAGGGAGGTGAATGGTTCCCCTCCCTCCACCTCACTCTCCTCGCTGGTTTCTTCGCTCATTTCCTCGCCATGTAGCCTTACTCAAATGAAAATACTTGAAAATCAAAATTTTGCAATCAGGTTGATATGATACGGTATGGGAAGATGATGTGTTCCTCGTTGTACACGCAAACCTTTCACAGGATTGTGACACATCACCCTAATTGTAAAATCCTACTTCCCTAGCAAAGTTCATGTTCAACTCGATTGGTCATTGATATCTCCTAGCAGTATCTCGATGACCTTGCAATGCATGCCCTCTTCTAGGTTCAACTCTCAAGCCTTGCCAACACCATTCCATGAGTTGCAACAACAACGTATGACCTTCAAATCTTAAGACGACCGGTAACTTATTTACCACAATGCATAACTTTCAATATTCATGTCACAAATATTTGCTTGTCGTAAAGGGTTTAAGATCATTATGAAATTGGGCACCCCAAAATTTGGGCTTAATCTTAGACAGGCCCATTTTCAATCACATGTACCCCACCGATCTAATTATTCCCCCACAAAAGAATCTCTTCATTGGCATGAAATTCAAATTCACTCGAGAAGTCCACCTCACTTTCAAATTCGATTTCAAAATTTCAAAAACTTTCAAATAAGCATGTCTTCTGGCGGACTCCAAAATATTCATGTTTTTCAATTTCAGTCCTTCCTTACCATTTCTGGTCTGGAAAACCCTACAACCACCCCTCACTACAATTCTCCTCGAGATACGCTTTTCACAATCTGTACGGGCCCTAGTAACTGTTAGAGCTTTCGATCATCCTCGAGATACGTATTTACTTTATCTACGGTCACAAAAAACTAGGGTTACAAATATATGTTTTTAAATTACGCTCTCTCTATCTCTCTCTTCAGACAAACAAAATATTATTTCGAGTACGCGTTTTCGTTTTCATTAAATTTTTTTTTTTTCCCTCTTTGGTCTCTCTGGAGGGAAAACAAAACCTTATCGTCTCTCTCTCTATTTTCTTCACTGAAATTAAAAATTAGGGTTTTCGATTTGTGCCGATTTGGATCGACTGAGTTCGAGAGTTTGGTGAAGTGTTGCTTTGATCGATCGAGCGGAGGAGGAGCTGCTGAGCCGGATTGGTGAAAGGTGAGAGCTTGTTGTAAGATTGTTTGTTTGAGTTTGAGTTGGAATTTGTTGTTAGTGGTTGATTAGTGTTGCTGATGTCACTGATGTTGAAATTTTTACTGATTTGAGTGGTAATTTGTGTGATTACTGGCTAGAGCAGTTCGTGCATTAGTGTTAGTTCTTGTGATCGCTCTTGTTGTTGTGATTGTTGTTAATTTTTGTTCTGCGGTAGAGTTTACGGTGTGGATATAGCTGCGTTGAGAAGGATTTGGAGGTTTAGGGTTTTAGTTTCATTTGAGGAAACCTTCTGTTTGAGGGATGTTTGAATTTGCAGACACGTGTTCTTCGGAAGAATTTTGATTTGCATTTGTTCAAGGGGTTATTACTGAATGATGCTTTGTGTTCCTCGAAAATGATGTCGAGACTTTATGTTGGTTTGTATGTGATTGTATTGCATATCTCGGTTGACTAAATTTGGGGTTGTGTTTCTTATTCCTTCTAATTGGCAAAATTTGAATTGTTATAAATGAAAGGAGATAACACATTTCATCTAGCAAGAGTAATAGTCATCATAACAAAAAAGAAGCTAACTGAAGAACATGTTGAATCACTGCCAGGGGATGAGTTAAACCCTTTGAGAAGTAAATAATACATGAAGTTCCATTAGACCCTTGACAATGTCAACAAATATGTCAAATAGACAAAATTACAATTATGATTTAACAATTTTGTTTTCGTAGTAAGATAGATTCCAAGGGTATGATTCACGAGCATGTAACGCTTATCCTGAGAATTAAAAATAAGCTGCTTAATTGCAAAGATAATAATGGTTCACATTGGGAAAGTTATGTAATTAGCCTAGCAAGCAGCAAGTGTTTCCTCGTGTATTTAGTTAGGGAGTGTGCCCTGCCCTAAGATTTGTAGCTCAAATCTGTTTAATTTTAACATTGACCGCATATTGTGGATTATCCCATTGTGATCCTGAAGACATTAAAGTGGCATGCTTTGCTATGAAGATTCACACTTGAAATAAACTATCCTACATTCCTACTTATAATTGAGGCAACAAAGGCGGCATTTTAACAAATTAAAAAAATGTGAAAATTTACACACATTTCTATAATGTGTAAATAGTTTTCTTCAAGGGACATACAAGTCTAACCAAATTGAATGTTGGGTCTACTATGCCTATTTTAGGATTTTATTTGAATGGGTGGATGGTTTGTCCATGATGGAATCATTCATGTGTAAAGTATTTTGAGATCTTGTTTTGGTTATGAACTTTAGTTTGTTTGAAATTCAAAATAATGTTCAATTCCAAATAACCTTCCTGTATATAGAGAGGGATGGAGGAAGATCACAGATGCTGCTCTTGTGTCTTGATTATTTGATCTCTTAATTTGTTATTGATGTCTCAGTGCCCAATATCTTGTTGCCAACATCTTTTTACATGACTTCTGACGATTTGCTGGTGCTGTGATTGCGCGTTTTGCATTGCATGTACATTTCCTTTTGCAACTTCTGTTTTTTGGAATGTTTGTGATTTCTGCATCCTATGTATGCATTTCTTGCCAATGATTTGATGTTGTTTCTCTTCAGGAATCCAGATTGATGGATGCTTCTTGGGGACTATTGAGGGTATGAAACCTGAAGATACAACCTAGTTATCTGATCTGAGATTATTCAGTTGGTGAAACAGCCAATCAGTATTTCAAGATTTAATTTTTTATGCCAATATGCAAACCAAGAAGAAAATTTCAGCAAAAACTGCTAGGGAGCATGCCAGTCCCAGAGTTAGTAGACAACAAAGAAAATTGTCTGAGAATGTTCAAGTTGCAGAAAAGAAAGTCACAGAGCTGATCACTTCCTCCGCTCGAAAACAGAAGTCTGGTACGATACATTCTCTGGTATTATTTATTTATTTGTTTATTTTTGCAAAGGAAGAATTTGAATATTTATGTGAAAGTGAAACTTAATGCCTTTAAGTTCATAATTAAGAAGATGGACTTCTTGTACTGTCGCATTATTAGGAACAAGCATTTCCTTGTTTTAAATAGAAGTAAATTATTGCTCTTCCATTTCAATATGCAGTTGGGTTTCCTCTAAAGCAAATAAGAGAAGTTGTAACTGCAGAGAATTTGAGTAATGACCACACATTCTCAGGTGACAAGCCCGATGTATTCTCAGGGTTTGATGCAGTTGACGGTGCAGTTGATCATAAGGTGATTGAGTTGCTCATTACAGTGCATATTGACGTACAATATTTATTTATTTGTTCATAAATTTTATACTTCTTTTTCAAATTTTGTTATGTATTTCAAGCAATTTTCCTTTTCTGTTTATGAAGTTGTAGTAAATATGCTAGCATGACTGACATGTCAGAGGTGTATGTCACAGCCTGATTACCGAGACACCTAGATGCCTAGAAAACTGAGTAGCGACTCCAAAACACTAAAATTCTTTCCTCCTAATTTACACTTATCTTTACACTTACTTTACTTGCCAATGCTTACCTTTGCTAGCACATAACAAAATAGAATTTAAAGCAAATCCTAAACCTCAGAGTTAAACCTACCTCTCAGCAGTCCAACCACGTAGACAACCACTCGATTACCCGACACCTCTAGCAGCACCGCCACAAACAACACCAACACCCGCACTCAGGTAGTGGTACACCCATTTGCACAAAACAAGCGAAGGGGTCAACACTAGCTAGTATTAGGAGAACCAAAACATATATTCCCAGATTAAGGCATAATATCAAATAAGAGAGATAAACAAATGATAATGAATTACGATGTAGTATGAGCTCAAAACCATATATTGTCCTACAATCGCACCTCTGTGCCGAACATGTCTCACCCTTGCATGCATCTATACACACACCAATACCACTCCTAGCATGTTCCCAAGCAGGGTGTCGCCTCTAAGACATACATATTGCCACAGAAGACCGATAGTCGACCCCATCACAAAGTATAGTGCGCATCGGGGACATTCAACACGATTAAAAACAAACCCCGTTCTTTAGGCCATGATGCTATTACCTAACAAGGTTTCGCTTAGTTTCTAGCTGGGTTATTTATACGGCGATTTAGTGTAAATCGGGGGTAGATTGATTATAACTAGGTATTTAGCGGTCACCGATTAATCAGTGAGAAATCGGTGAGTTATCGTTTTTGGTGATAAATTGGGATTGTTTTGTTGGGTGGTGGTTGTCGTTCAGTTGGGTGGTGATAGTTGTTGCTCTATACTGTATGATGTTTTAGGCATGATTACATAATATGACTTTTGTTGCTCTATAATACTTGTCTTAATATTTATTGTCAATATATTATTTATTATAATTTACATTAGTGAGGGTATAAAAATGCATACTTTGAAAAAGTAGATTGATTAAATCAGACTAATTTGCTTAATCTTAAATTGGTTTTGGATCGCGAAAGGTCTGTCATCTGCATTTACTACATAAGTTCCTATTGTTGAACACGTAATATGCACTAAACACAGTATGCATATCCACCTGATATGCAACCAACATAGTATTCACTTTTCCTAAATATGCATCTGCCACAATATGCATATCTACTTGATATGCACCAAACACAATATGCATATTCATTTGACAAGAGTTGTGGAAAAATATAGTTTAAAACGATGCAAGTCAAATACTGAAGTAAATGGATAAACACCATAATTGAAATGTTCACATGACTTCTCTATTACATGCCACGGATGCTCAATTTTACAGTCGCGATCTTATGCCATTTCACAACAACAAATATAATGATCCTTAATTCCCCTTTAGCCATCATGCAACTATGCAAAATGTCGACTTCCAACATGGTAGATTTCTATGCTACATGGCAATACGCGTCATTTCGAATTGTTATGTTATAGGTGCACTGCCGCAATATTTCGAATATCGTACGAGCATAAAAAGTTCAATCTCAATAATAACTAATAAAAAACATAATATTAATGAAAATTTCCGATTTTGAAGACTGATAAAAAAACTCGAGAAAATTTATGGGAAAACTGAAATTTAAGAAAAGTCTCTCACCTAAGTGGAAATGAGTTTCCTGAACCTAGGTCCTACCAGTTTAAGCCCTCAATTCGCGGAACATCGAATTTGCGACTCTGAAGGCTTCTAAAACTGGCCCAGAAAAAATCCCATTGAAATTACTCCAGGCACCTAAAATTGCAAAGATAATCTCAAACGGTGAGCAATCGGTTCAAAGACTGTGAAAGAGAAAAGGAACAGTCCGGCAAAGGAATGGAAAATTGCTTACTTTTGTCGCAGGTTCGTCGATCACTTCGATGAAGCCAAATTTCCTACGGAAACTCTCCGAAAGTTGTCCTACGCAAGCCTGGTCGTCTTTGACAAAGATCAAAGGTCGAAGATTGGCTTAATCAGTGCTGCTGGGTCACTGAAATGCAGATTGATTCTCGCCCACGCAATCGCAACTCGAGGATGATGCCGATGACCTCTTTGTATGAAACACTTAATTTTCCGGCCAATCCCCAACCCCTTCTACATGTGGAGTTTCTCCCTTCAAACGCCTCATCCAACACCACAGCTGGGCTGCTCGGACAACCGACGACATCCCGTTTGAGCTCTCTTTCTCTGGAACTCTGTTTCTAGCGTTGAAATCAAACGAGAAGGAGAAGGGAGAGAGAGGAAGGAGAAAGGAAGGTTTGGGTGGAGCAAATGGCTACAACGCTCTGTCACAAATCAAGTTCGTCGCGAGAGAAGAAGAGGATCGTACCCACCCTAAAATATCTAGAAAATAATATATTTTTTAAAAACGAAATTTTAATTCAAATAAATTTAACTATACTGTAATTAATCCAAAATTAAATAAATTGTTAGAGAGTACATGAAGATCACCGTCTTTTTATCATATTCACGAGAAAGTAAATGTTGCATGCCATCTTTGTAACATGTTGCCATAGGATAATGTGGCAACACGATAAACGTGATAAAATTAAAAAACACAGAAGTTTATGGTTAATCTATGTTGTCCTTGAAATGTGGAATACGATTTGAGTTATGATGAACCTGTTTAGGTGACTTGGACATACTGTTTACATTGTTTCAGTAATTATTTTTGCTTGAGACTGGATATCATGGTCTGAATTCCATGCGTGTATTTGAACTTCTGGTTGTCCTAAAAAATGTCAAGTCTCCACATTTGAGCTATAGTAATATGAGAATATCACCCGAGAAGCTGTTGAGATTTTGCATTTCTCTTATTATCCGCAAGAAGAGCACTCTGAATCTTGACTGACCTAATTCTGTTTTTACTTATCTACATGAAATATAAGTAGTTTTTAGTACAATGTTATATATTGTAGAAAGTGTCCCTGGAAATAGATTCCCTTTTTTTTTTTTAAAAGCAAAGTCAATATTTAATTAATTCTTTCCAAACTGTAATGATTTCCCTTTGTCACATGATTGATTTCCTTGCAATTCATTCCCCAATCTCGACAATTATATTCATCTATTTGAATATTGTGTGGTGATTCATTGTTATTATTAATTTTTTTTTCCTGATCTTGTCAATATCTTCAGGGTTGCCATGATGGAGCTGCTAATGGTGTAGTGGAGACCATATTCTCTCCTTCCTTTCAAGTTTCTAAAGATGTTGGAGGTAATATTACTGACATTTTTTGCTTTCCAAGTGATTTCTTATTACATGCTTAAATGTTTTATTATCTTTGTTTTTTTATTCATGACCCTGTAAGGACTGCAAGGATTTCAAACACATTTGAACTTTACTTTTATAACTTTTTTTTATGTTTTCACTTTTAAGCTGTTAATTTCCTTTGTAAATTGATAACAACATATATCCTAGTTTGCATTCCGCGGTTCTCTTCAAGCATCAGTGGTTAAAATCTCAGAAAGAAATTGTTCGTGTTCTTTAGTCCATGTTGATTTATTCTCATGCCTCAAGATTGTGCAATACTTTTGGTAGCAGTAAGAAATTTGTTGTTGTCTTCACAAACTTACTTAATGTATCCTTTACATGGCTGCTGGTTTTACCTTTTAAATGATGGGTTTTTTTCATGTTTGCTTTTATTAAGTGCTTATTATACCTCTAATTACATATCAAATGTGTGCAGTGGATTTCCTCAAGTACTTTAGGGCTGCAGATGAGGATATCTATCGTGACAAAGGAATTGAGAAATCACAGGTTGGTAAGTTTATGAGTTTAGTCACTTCTGCTTAAGATGGTGATAGATGATCAAATGAATTTTTGCCAGCATGCAGAAGCAGCAGCTACTATACCTTCTAGTGAGATGGATGTGGATTTGAGTGTGCAATCTCAGCAAATTGATATGTCAAAGAATTATGATCTGCTGTCTCGGCCTGATACAATTGCTGTGAATTCTGACTATAATGTTGACAACCTTGAGACCAACCTCTCTTCTGAAGTTTCTGCCATTTATTATGCAATGCAACAGTCAAAGTTGGAGTGCATTGATGAGCCAAATGCAAATTCTATGTCAACAGATTCTAGTTTTGATGGTGATGATGATGAAGAAATTGATTATTTCGATCCATTTCTGTTTATAAAGAACCTACCTGACTTATCAACAGTGGTTCCTACATATCGACCAATGCTGCTTCCGAAGCAAACACGGAGATGTCCTTCTACAACTCTTGTTTTGGATTTGGATGGTAAGAGACCACTGAACTTTATCTTTGTACGATGCATGTTATTACTGCTAAATCTCTCTCTCTCTAGTATGCGTTAAGATTCGACAAATTATATACTTTATCATTCATTATTGTTGTTTTGCTGTTAAGTCTTTTCCACCATGGTAATTAATTTAAGGAATTCTGCTTCTTTATTTTTTCCTGTAGTCTCTGTTTTAGTGTTTTGCTATTTTCTGGATGTTATTAAAAAAGAAGCAGTCTTTCCTATCTGTGAGAGTTTAGCTTTATGTCATTGGATTTAGACTTCATTTATGGTTTGCATTTGTGATCTCCTTGTTTTGTTTCTCTAGCGATGATTGGAAATAGTTTGATATGCTACATTGCTACTGAACTTTTACAATAGTTTAGTCTCAACAGCAATTTGATCATGAAACAGATTTTTGATGAGGTATTAATGTACATAGTTTACTTTGCAGAGACCTTGGTTCATTCTTCATTAGAACCCTGTCATGATGCCGACTTCACATTCCCAGTGAACTTTAACCTTATGAAGCATACAGTATATGTCCGTTGTCGTCCTCATCTAATGGACTTCATGGAGAGAGTTGCTAGCCTCTTCGAAATTATCATATTTACTGCCAGTCAAAGTATATATGCTGAACAACTTCTCAACGTATTGGATCCCAAGAGGAGGATATTTCGTCACCGAGTATATCGTGATTCATGCGTTTTTGTTGACGGGAATTACCTCAAAGATCTGTCAATTCTTGGGCGTGATCTTGCACATGTAATCATTGTAGACAACTCTCCGCAGGTATCTTTCTCAACTGCCTTTGCTCCAATATATTTTTTCCAAACCTACAGATGCATGGCATGTTTTATCAATTGGCTAATTAGTATTCCTTAATATATAATTAGAATTTGGTAGGAAGTGGTAAATATTGTGTTCCCAAATGTTTTGTCCTTCTGGACCATCTGCTAATTTCATTCAGCGGATCCTCTCAGAATTCTCAAATCTACTTCTACAAGCACCTATGTACATTTGAAGGATTAGATAGTGAGTTTCGTTTCTAATTGTACCAATAATACTTCTGGGTTTTGCAATTATGAAGCATAACACGGCAGTATTAAATACAACTTACAACTTTAATTCTTTCCTCCCTCTTTTCCTTTTTTTTTGGGTATGATTTTGGCACAGAGATTAATAACTTGTGACGTTGGGTGCAGAACAAAAAATATGGTATCATTGCTACGAATTTTACTGACTTGAGGGCAACTTTTGAGTTACATGTCTGCATTGTTATTAGAAATTTAGAATATCCCACACATCTCTATGGTATCAACATTTACTGATCACTCCTACAAAACTGTTAAGCATGTCATTAATCTTGCTTCTGAATTTTGTCATTGAACAATTCTTAACTCTGTTTTTGGAAATGTAAATTTTGCCTCCTTTTCCAGGCTTTTGGTTTCCAGGTGGAGAATGGCGTGCCCATAGAGAGTTGGTTTGATGATCGCTCAGATAATGAATTGCTGTTGCTACTACCATTTTTGGAGACCATGATCGGAGTTGAAGATGTGCGCCCCTTGATATCTAAAAAGTTCAACCTGCGGGAGAAGATAGAGGCAGCTGTCTATCCATCTTTAAACTCCGATAAAGTTGATCCCTTCAGAAGTTAACATCCATTGTGATAAATGTAGACATTGCTGTTTTTTTTCCTTGTAATTTAGACTTGTCTCCTTATCCCTTTTTAGTGATCGAACTGTTTTTTCTGTTTCTATAAGAAAATATGAGATTGATCTTGTTGTCTAGACATTGAAATAACTTGAAAATATAAGCAGATGGATTTTCACAGTTATTGGTAAGTTGTTGATGCTGTTGTGACATGTTAGATATAAACGTAGTTGTTCTTAGTGGTTTTTTGGTAGTGGTGATTATAGTGATCTTAGTTAGTGGTTTGTATCGACAAATTGATACTGTCAATTATAATCCTTTTGAGTATTTAGCAATAGAGTCTGATTTGAACTTTTTTACTGTAAAAAGGTGTGGCGCGTGCCATCAATAAGTATAAATAAATGTATCGTGTGGTACATGGTTTGCCGTTGACAGCGGTTGCCTGCAGCTGGGCTAACCCAAAGCAATGATGCTTTTGGTTATCCAGATGAACTCTTAAGCTCGCCAAATGATTAATGCTAGACAATTTACGGAGTTGGTTTGTGAATGTGCAAATTGGAAGAGGTTACTTGAGATGCATCGACCTTGAAATATATGTGTGTGTTTCTAGTAATTATACTATAATTTACAATGAAATATGTATTGTAATATGGTATAAAATTCATATTGGAGGTGAAATTGAGTACTTTTTAAATTGTAAAAATGCCAAATAAAAAGAACTCACTGCATCATTACCATGAAATTCACACGACGACTTCTAGCATCGCACATTTATTTCATATAGGGTTATACCAATATTTTGTTCCAAACAGTTCAAGGGTCTCCATTGTCCCATTCTGGTTTTTGATAACGTACTTGGTGCCGTGTCACTGCCAATTCTGCTTCTCTGCTTTTGAAACCCAAAATTCAAAATTTCCAATCATTACACCAGAGTTAGTTAGAGTAGACTTAAAAAATAACGAAATTTCTAGAACCGGAGTATCCTTTCTAAACCATCCCAATTCCACAAAATTTGAACTTATCCTCATTGAACCATCCTGATTCCAGAAAGTTTGTTGGACCTACATCCAAACACCCCCAAAACAGTAGTCATGTCAGGTCTATAAATACCAACACTTCTCCACTCTCCAGTCCCGCCAAAGCTTTGCTTACTTCTTTTGTTCAAATTTTTTGGGGAAGTTCAGTAGAGCTCTCAAAAGCTTTTGTGCTTTCAAATCACCAGAGAGAAAATGGTGAGCGATGATTGTTTCCTTCGCGATCTCATTCTTCTTCTTCTTCTTTTTGTTTCTTCCTTATTACTCACTGTTTGATCTCTTCTCCTTCTTCTTCAATTGCAGGTTGTCGCACAGAAACTGAAGGAAGCGGAGATCACCGAACAGGATTCCTTGCTTCTGGTACGTTTCGATCGTAATTTCGTCTTCGTTTTGTTGAAATCTCTTCCGATCGTTCTCGATTTCGTTGTTTTCGTTCGATCTATGAGCGATCGTTCTTGTTTCTTCGTTTAGGAGTGATTTCTGTGTTACTCGCCGGATTTTGGTATCAGATTGTGTACGACGAAGTTTGTTTGGTTAGATGTAAAGAAACAAGAGATGTTTGATCAAATTTCAGTGAATTGAACCGAAATTTCTAGATGTCCATCTATTCGAACGTTTTCTCTCGGTGAATTTTGCTTTTGCAGTACTTCACTGAAGTTTTGCTATGAACACTTGCATGTTTTAGTGAGATCTCTCCGTTTATGATAGATTTATGTTTTTCTTATCTGATTTTGATGGGATCTCTGTGCATGAGCGATTTCTGTGTTTCTTATCTGATTATGGTACCAGATTGCTTAGTTGTGTAGATTATTTGGTTAAATGTATTGAAATTCCAGATGTTGGATCAATTTCAGTGAAATTAAACAATATATCTCCATCTCTTCTGTTCCATAGCTGATAAAAAAAAGTGTAAAAAAACCAAAAAATGGCCCAAAAGTGGCTCCCTAGAGTTACTAAACTGTGATTTATGTTTATGAATTTGTACTTGAACTGATACTCCTTGTATATCTATTATAATTTGTTTGAATTTCTAGTTGGAAGGCTTTTGATGAGTATCAGAAGAGTCTCATTAGATCTAGGTTTTTTCTCTCTTTGTTGAAGTTGTATTGACTTTTGACTCCAGTTTAGTGTGCATTTGATCATTTCTCGAGAATAGAGTTGAATTCCTGATCGTTTGCAGTAAAATACTGTTGTTTACTGTTTGAAGTGTGAATAACTTGCTCCGAGTAATTGATGTCGTTTTCTCTTTTGTTTTTGTTGTGAACAGACGAGGAACCTGCTTCGTATTGCGATATTCAACATTAGTTACATCAGAGGTCTTTTTCCAGAGAAATACTTCAATGACAAATCTGTTCCTGCACTAGGTGAGCATTTTTCTTGTAGCTTCCATTTCAAATTCCATGAAAACGTGTAGACTAGCTCTCGAGTTTTCTTAAATTATGTAATCTCAGAGATGAAGATCAAGAAGCTCATGCCTATGGATGCTGAGTCGCGCAGACTTATCGATTGGATGGAAAAAGGTGCACAAATTTAGTTTCTATGAAGGTCTCCAGTCACAAATTCACTTGAGATGCAATCTTACTTTAGTGTTTTCTTTTGGATTTTGCAGGTGTTTATGATGCATTGCAAAAGAAGTATCTGAAGACACTTCTGTTCTGTATTTGTGAAACTGTAGAAGGCCCAATGATTGAAGAATATGCCTGTAAGTTGACCTTTCTATAGAATGGTATGTTTTATGTGGAGAATGTCGCACTAGTAGTAACTGCAGCATGATGTTATACGTGTTTTGGCTAATATGCTGCCTATCTAGGTTAAAGGCGTTACTTGCAGCTCATGTGTTTTAGGCACTTCTGTTTTGCCATCACCGTCAGATTTCTCAAGTTTTTGTTTAACTTCATTTTCACAGAGCACTCTAAAGTTTAAGTTGACTGAAGATTTTTTTTTAATCAGTCTCTTTCAGTTATTCTAATTCCGATAGCCAGGAGGTTTCAATGAACATCAGTCGCACTGGAAACAAAAAACAAGGAGCAACATTCAAGTCTAATACCACTGCAGAAGTTACTCCAAATCAAATGAGGTTTAAATTTCTTTATGAACACTGATCTTGGTTATATTTATCATATCCTTGTTGTCTTTCTTTATTTCTAAAAGTAGAAAATTAGCCATGCATATTAAAGAATGTGAGTCTGTAGGAGTTCTGCTTGTAAAATGGTCCGGACACTAGTTCAGTTGATGAGAACTCTGGATAGAATGCCAGGAGAGGTAAAATAATTCATCGATTCTTGCTGAAATTTCTGTAAGAGTTTGATGCCATTTGAATTGTATGGATGGATAAAACATTCTATTTGTGTCTTTCAGCGTGCCATTTTGATGAAGCTTCTCTACTACGATGATGTGACGGTATGCTCGTGTTTTTGCATTAGATGTCTGACGATTCTTTCTAAAGTGTTCTGTTTAATCCAGTTCACTTAGATATAATATTACCTCATATACTTTCTCTTACCCTTATACACTCAAACATCGTAGACTACATATCATAAGAAAAGAAATGTCTAATAGTGCAGATGGTAAAATCCCTTGTGGTCAATTCAAAGCAAGCTTTCCCTAGTGCTTTATGCATAAAGTGCACGAGGAAATGCTTCAAATTGAAAGTATGAAAATTAGACTTTAAATTGGGGGGTACAAATCACCAATTGAGTTCATTTTTTTATTTTATTTTTGGAAAGCGAGCTGGGTTTTTATAGGATCCCATAACCTATCAACAAGGTGCGACCTACAGGTCAACACCATAAGAAAGTGGGTCTCGAACCTAGGACGTGGGGGATAAACCCACACAGCCCTAACCACTCGACCATAACACCATTGGCAATTGCGTTCATTTTCAGTTTGCATGTTCAGCTGTTTTTGTATTTCTTTGGTATATAGGTCTAGGTCTGTGTTTTTGCCATCAAACATATACATATGTTCCATTAATCTCAGAGGAAGACCTTTGATAACTAACCTGTTCAAAGTTAATGAAGAATAGTATTTGATAACTGATAAAACTTGCTTGATGTCAATGCATTATGCTTGTCTTCAATCCATAAATCTTAAAAGATTAGACCAATGTAGGAAGTGTAGAGGTGTATATCTGTGCTTTAATAATTCATGCTGCAGATGAACAATTGGGTCTCATCTTAATGCTTTACATTATGCATCATTGTAGAATATTGTTTTAACATTTAATCATGCTCATGCACTGGAAAAGTTGAAGGTTTATACTGGCATTCTATAGTAACACTGTTGATAGCATTGCAGCCGATCGACTACGAGCCTCCATTCTTCAGAAGCTGCTCAGAACAGGAAGCTAATCATTCATGGAGTAAAAATCCTCTTAAAATGGAAGTTGGGAACGTAAATAGCAAGCATTTGGTATTAGTTCTCAAGGTAAGAGAGGAACCATGTGAAAGGAGATTGGTCAAAGACCATTAATTCTCTGTCAGATTGGATGAGGTGTTACATTTTCAATTTGCAGGTCAAGAGTGTTCTGGATCCATGTGAAGATGAGAATAATGATATGCAAGATGATGAAGAGGTAAGCTTCGGAGGGGATTCTACACATACGGGTGATTCTTCAGATTCTGATAGTGAGGTAAGATCCAACTTCAAATATGATGTACCTATGGGCAATATTTGGGGATTCTCATGGGCACCTTCATCACTGTTTTCATTCATGAAACACATCTTAAGACATATAGATAGTTGAAACAGAGTCAAGGTGATGTTTTAAGGATGAAAGATAATAATGTTAACATTGAATATCAGGTCGGTCAGTCGCAAGGAGAAGAGTTTGTTGTGGCTCCTATAGGTGATCACTTGCTTTCCTTAATTGAATCCTATTGATGCAAACACAACAGCTTGCATCATCTGTCCATTTCAATAGTGTAGAGAGTTGAAGTATTGATCCCCGTGCAGGTAATGGACACCCAAGTGAAGGTAATGGTCTCCCTGATGAAGGTAAAATTTCATTTCTAAATCGTAGCAAAGTAAAAGTTCATGTGGCTCTCATTTTATAGCCCCCTTCATCCAAACTTTTTTCGTGGTCTATGGACACTGGAAAAAGGGAAGGGGGCTTGACTGTAGTAATGTTTAACTTGTTCCAGCACTTTCCTTCTGTTGCAGATACTCAAGATGCAGAGGAGGATGAGCAGCAGTTAGCCCGTGTGAGGGACTGGATTAACTCTCATCATATTGACACTGTTGAACTCACCGATATTCTCTCAAATTTCCCAGACATCTCAGTGGTAAGGATAATCATCAGTTTTATGTTTACTCTTTGTCCTATTTTGTTTCCTGCCATGCCAAATGGTCTATACAATTGAGACTTGGTTTGCTACTTGCTTACACGGATCCAATGCAGTTTGCTTGTTATGTTTGACTCTTCTCATCCCATTTTATCAAGAACGCTTAGCTTATTATTGAGTGGATCTATTACAATGGTTACTACTTTTTGTTAAATTGAGATTTTCACCATGCTCTTGATACCAAACTACCATACTATTTCTGAAGTTTGAATTGTTAGTTCTCAAATGAAAAGGGATTGAATACAAATAGTTGTAGTTCTCATGCGTGGGTCCACTCGATGGAGGGCTGCAATTTCACTGGTCTGTGAAGTGTGGGCTAAATGAGTAACATCTTTAACAAGCAAACCAGGAGCCAGTGGTTACTGATTTCCTGTGGGTACAAACTTTTCTCTCTCAAAATTTCGGCTGAGCTATTCACCATTTATGTATGTGAAGATATAGGTTTATCATATATCTACGAAGTTGCCCCATTGGATGTGTTATATTCTGATCAACTGAAAATCTTCTTAAATACTAGTTAATTTTCTAACAGTGTTTTTCTTTTTTTTGTATTATTGCAGACTTTGACTGAAGGTAAAGGGAGAACTTTAGCTCGCAGAAAAGTTTTAAACAGGATGAGAACTTTAGTAACAAAGATTTGATCAGCGGGATGAGTCTAAACCATAATGTTCTAAATTGACCTTTTTTTTTTTTTTTTTTCAAAGAAATCATGGACAAACTGGTAAGCGATGGTCTGCTATTAAAAGCTGAAGGGGACGTGTATACCATTAGCAATCGAAAGGTTTTATTCCTTTTCAGTAACCTATTTTCCCAGCTTTCATTTAGTTAAAACAACTAACTTTGTTTATGATGTCACACTTGAGATTCAGTCCCACTTGAGCAATGTGAAGGAAGAGATGGAAGCACAAGAAATTCCTTTGAATGACAAGGTTCATGAAATGAAAGAGGAAGATTACATGTACATGAAGGTAGAGTTTGAGCATTATTTCCATAGTACATTATTCATTCAGTTCATCTCATCTTGTATCGTTTCAGTTTATGCACAATACTAAAGACCTAAGATGTAATGCAGGCCTTGTATCATGCTCTTCCAATGGATTATGTGACCATACCAAAGCTTCAGACTAGATTAGAAGGGGAAGCCAACCAAGCAACAGTGCGAAAAATGATCGATAAGATGGCACAGGATGGATTCCTTGATCGCAGCAAGAGCAACCGAAGGCTCGGTAAACTATTAGCAGCCTTGAAAACTGAACTGTCACATAAATTCATACACCAGGGAGAACTCTAATTCTCCTTTTCTCCAGGCAAGCGTGTCATTCACTCTGAAGTGACTGCCAAAAAGCTACTTGAGGTTAAAAAAGTTTTGGAGGACAAACCTTCGGTAATAATATAATCATGTCAGTGTTTGTTTGTGATTTTTATTTTTAGTTCTCCCTTTACAGTTATCTTATTTCAAACAGGCAATGGAGATTTGTGAACTACATATCAAATCCAACTGCAGAGACTCAGTGAAAACTGGTATGTGTAATATTGGGGTTTTTGTAGTTCTTATCAATCTAAAGATTAAAACTCAGAGCACTATAAATGGTCAGCAGGGAGCAACCGCAATGAAATGTCTACTTGTGGTGGCTTCCACTCAATTGGTTCTGACCTTACACGCACCGGAGGAAGGGCTGATACCAATGAAAATGGCTCAGTTAGGAATGACAAGACTACAGGAAAGATGCGGGAGCAGAGTGGCAACTCACCCATAAGCAGGGTTGAGGTTGGTTTGGATTTCTATGCACTTGGGTCTTATGTTGAATGCAAAAGGCATCTATTTGAAAAGCTGGAAATGATAGACTGATTATCTGGTAATAACTAATAAACATCTGTCTATGTAGATGCAATCAATTGCTTCACGGGAGAGTGGAATTCCAGGTAAAGAGAATGATGGGAGACATGGGAAGATCAGTCACTATACTGAGGTTGACAACATTGTATCCAATCGTTCTACTCAAGACAAGCAATCCAGAAAAGCAAGCACGGTATGCCCTTGCATCTGTGTAGAATGGTATTATGTCAGGGTAATATGATCATTGGTATAGTAACCGCTAACTCATTTTCCTCTTTTGATTATTCTGGCAGGTAGAGGAGCCCATCCTTCAATACTCGAAGAGGCTGAAAACTCAAGTCTCTTGCCTTTAGGAATAGAATCAAAACAGGGCCATAGCTAGGAAAGTAAAATACCTCAACCTGACTTGGTGGTTTACTGGATTCTCTTCATCTTGTGCCTCCATTTCTTAGCTTATAAGAACATAAACCATAAAAAAGTTGAAATTGATGGGATTATTGTTTAAGCTTCAAACTCAAAGCTTAAACATCCAAATTTATGTCTCCTGATCAGGTTGTCTAGTTACAATTACAGTGTAGCTCTACAGATCTCTCTCTTGTTTGCTCTATGATTCTTCATTTTGGTTTCCTAGTAAGCAAATGCAGATACATTATCATGATATGATAGTAAAAAAATTCAGAAATCAATTAAAAAGAAATTTCTAACAGAACTGAAGACAGAAAAAATTGATTGCACACTTTTTCATTTATGAGTAGCAAAAGATTAAATTCAAAGACTGAATGAATTCCAGAAAACTGGAATTCAGATTGCATAAAATGTGCCTGATCTATTCGGGTTTTTCGTTTCCAGGATGCCTTTGAGCAAGTGCCTGCTTTGTCCTCTCCAAAACACTGAAGAAAATCGAACCACCAATACCTATCCACATCACTCTTGGCCCAATGCCCTTCAAGAGAGCACGAGGTCCTTCTTCTCTAACAATGGTCTGTACACAATCAACGACACCTTTGTATTGGTTCGCAGAACCCTGAACCATTAGTCTAGTCTTAATAACATCAAGAGGAGTTGTCATAGCTCCGGTCAAAGCACCAGCAAAAGCACCAATTAAGGCATTTTCAGGATCATTCAAATCCCTACGTGCAGCCAGCTTAAACCCTATTCGAAGTTGCTCATAGATACAAAACTGAATAGCATCAAATGGCAAATCTCTCAATAAGAACGACCCGTATCCTGCATAGAGCCCCTTAAAACCCTCCTTCGCTACGATCAATCTAACTGCATTCGGAGCAGAATTAAATTGCCCAGTTTGCATCCTTTGCTTGACAACCTCAGTGGGCACTCGAACAAGAGAAGAAGCAGCTCCTCCAAGAACACCTGCAGTCAAATGTGCAAAAGCACTGAGACTATCAGGTAAGAAGTTAAGTAATTTCTGCTTTGAAGGCTCATAAACACCAACAAAAATTGCTGAAGCTGGTAAGACACCAGCAAGGTTTCCAGCCAGTCCAGAATAAAGACCCTTTAGAAGAATCTCTCCTCCTCCACGAGCAACCTGTAAACGAGTCTTGATTGTGTCAATTGGGTACAGAGCTGTCTCCGCTACAACACCAGCAACACCTCCTGCTATACATCCTTCAAACAAGATGCGTAGGAAATCGAATGGCTTCTGTTTCTCTTCCCCCATCTTCACTGATGCAAATGGCATCCTCTTGGCTTGCAATGCATTGGAGGGTGAGATCTTAGGACGCCTTTCTGTGTCCATTGCCAACGTTGGTCGACTCATCAAGGTATGAATTTGTTCTTGAAATCAGATTAAGATCTGTTGTTCAGATTTCATCACTGCAAGATAAACTCAAGTGCCGCGGAAGTGGAGGGATTTCAAGTCTCGAAAGAAAGAGAGATGTCTTTTTTTCGTTTTTCTACTTAGGGTTGCTAGTTTGGGCCGAACTTGCGTTAAAAAGGCCTCGATGGCGGAGAAATTTTTGAAGTCTCAGGTCTAAAGATAGAGACTTCACAATTCACATATTGATTTTGTTCTCATAATGTAGTAACCAATAATGGCCGATAATAAATGGGAGACCATTTCAATTCCTATATAGTTCACTCAATAATGGACGATAATAAATGGGAGACCATTTCAATTCCTATATAGTTCACTTTAATTGATCTCCCATACATGCACCCTTCAACCTCACAATTATATGACATGATTTCTAATAATTTTGAAATGCCAGCTTCTTCTGCTCTTAGTCTTAGCAGCCCTTGTCTCAGCATGTGCTGTGAAGGACAGCAACGGACAGAAATATAGAGTCTCGAAAGAGATATGTCCTATCGTCAACTTTTTCAGTGTTGATACTAATCATACTTCTTGAGAAACTAAGAGAATGAACAATGTTTTCTATATTTCATACTTGTCTACAAATGTACATTGATCATGTTTATATAGACAACACTTGCAACAACTTAACAATATCAGTAACAACATTTGTGCTTGGCTGTCTAACATCATTTATACTAACAGACTACGTAACTGACTAACAACATGAGTTGTTCTATTATTTACACTTAACATCCCCCCTCAAACTGAGTGTGGAGCTATCAACAACAGTCAGTTTGTCACGCAGTAGTAGAAACCTGGAATTGCCAAGTGCCTTAGTAAAGATATCAACAATTTGATAAGTTGCAGAAATGTGAAGAACATGAAGAAGTTTGCGAGCCACCTTCTCTCGAACAAAGAATATATCGAACTCAATGTGCTTGGTTCTCGAATGAAGAACAGGATTAGCACTTAGTAACACTATGCTCTTGTTATCACATCAGATAGTAGGAGTAGCACACGGCAGTTTAAGTTCATAAAAGAGTGAATTGAGCCAAGTAAGTTCGGTTGTAACTAAGGCTAAACTCCTAGACTCAGCCTCAGTGCTACTTCTGGAGATAACACTTTGTTTCTTGGACGACTAGGAGATGAGATTAGAACCCAAGTAAACACAGTAACCCGAGGTAGACCTTCTGTCATTAGGATCAGATGCCCAATCAGCATCCCAAAAATCAGTCAACCTAAAAGAAGGAGCAGATGCAAGCTGAAGTCCAAAGGTGGGTGTGGCTTGAAGATATCTCAATATCCTTTTTACCACTCTCCAATGAGATTCAAGAGGAGCTTGCATGAATTGGCAAACCTGATTAACAGAGTATGCAATTTCTGGTCTTGTTATAGTAACATATTGTAAAGCTCCCACTATACTGCGATAGAGATGCACATTTTGAACAGGATCACTCCCTTGAGCAAACAACTTCTCACCACCACTCATAGGAGTGGGCAAACCCTTTGCAAACTGCATCTTGGCCCGACACAAAAGATCACGAACATACTTAGTTTGAGATAGGAATAAACCATTATCAGTGTGTTGAACCTGAATGCCAAGAAAATAGTGAACATGACCTAAGTCTTTCAACGAAAAACTAGAGTGTAGCTGCTTGACTAACTGAGAAACATCAGACTGATTTGCACCAGTGACCAAGATGTCATCTACATAAACCAGAAGAAAAATTGGAGAAGGAGTGTGCCTAACGAATAGAGAAGAGTCAGACTTGGTGGATGTAAAACCAAACTGTATTAGAGTATGTCGCAGTTTATCAAACCATGCTCTAGGAGCTTGTTTTAGGCCATATAAGGCCTTGGCAACTTTGCACACAGCCTTGGGTCGTGAAGGATAAGCAAAACCAGGAGGTTGCATCATGTAAACATCTTCTAGCAAATCACCATTTAAGAATGCATTGTTGACATCTAGCTGTAAGATTGGCCATCCAAATGTTATAGCTTTTGAAAGCACAATTCTAATCGTAGTGGGTTTAATTACTGGATTGAAGGTTTCATCAAAGTCAAACCCAGCCACCTGTTGAAAACCTCTAGCCACCAAACGAGCCTTGTATTTATGAACTGTGCCATCTGGATTCTCCTTGACTTTGAAAATCCACTTGCAACCAACCACTGATCTGTGTTGAGGAAGATCCACAAGGGACCAAGTATTATTTCTGAGTAGAGGGTTTTGTAGAAGCCAATGGGGTGTGTCCAAAGCCTCATTCAAACTAGAGGGTTTTGTAGAAGCCATATACACTTTAGGCTTGTAAGTGCCAATTTTGGATCTAGTTACCATCGGATGACCAAGGGCAGTAGTAGAGACAACACTTGCATCAGTAGTACCACCAGTGAGAACACCATTGTGACCATCAGTAGGAGCACCGGTGTGACCATCAATAAGACCCGCAGAGGTAGGAATAACACCCATAAAACCATCAGTAGGATCACTAGTAGGAGTACCATTAGGAACAACATTAGTACCATGAGGATCAGTAATATCAATAGGAACACTGGGATTAGCAGAAGAGACTACTGGACTATAAGGAGGACCACGACTGGTACTAGCAATAAGACTTTTATTGACATGAGTAGTAGCAAGAAACAGAGGTATAGATGCTGAAATAGACCCAAGAGAAGAAGAAGTAGACACTGAAGAATGCGACTGCAATTTAGAGTATGGAAAAGAAAGCTCATTGAAGAGGACATCTCGGGAGATATAAATCCTACCATTGGGAGACAAGAATTTGTATCCTTTGTGTTGTAGACTATACCCAAGAAAGGTACACTCAACTGACCGGAATTGAAGTTTGTGAGCATTGTATAGTCTGATATTTGGAAAGCAAGAGCAACCAAAGACTTTGAGAGATTGATAATCAGGAAACTTCTTATAGAGCATCTCAAATGGAGAGGGGCCATGCAACACAGAAGAAGGAACTCGATTGAGGAGATAGACTGAAGTCCTAACAGCTTCATCCCAGAATTTCATATGAAGAGAAGCATGAGCAATAAGTGTTAATGCAGACTCAATGATGTGTCTGTGTTTTCTCTCAGCAATCCCATTTTGCTGATGAGTAGTGGGGCAAGCCAACCTATGACAAATACCATGCTGAGATAGAAACTTAAAAAAAGATCTATACTCACCTCCCCAATCAGACTGAATACATTTTATAGGAAGACCAAACTCTAGTTCAACCTGAGACTTGAACTTAATGAAAGTAGAGTATGCATCAGATTTATTCTTTAAAAGATATACCCAAGTGAACCTACTATAGGCATCAATGAAATGAATATAATACCTATATCCATTAGAATAAACAGTGGAAGCAGGACCCCACAGATTAGTATGAATTAGTTCTAAGGGTTTATTGTATACAGTAGAAGAACAAGAAAAATGGAAACTTGTGTATTTTTCCTAAACAACATGAAGAACACAATTCTTTATTCTTGTTAGAAATAGGAATGTTACATTTAGTAAGTATTTTGTGCACAAGAGGAAACGAAGGATGCCCTAGGCGAGCATGCCAAAGATTCAAAAGAGAAGGAGACTCAGAAGTGGTTGTAGCAGTATGAACTGAAGCTGCTTGATTGCCCCCAGAAGAGCTTGTAGCAGATGACAAAGAAATTGAATTTCGGGCAGCAAGAGTCATAAAAGGAAACACATAAAGACCCTTGTTAAGCTTGCCTTCCAGAAGGACTTGACTGGTGACCTAATCCTTGACAAAACATAAGTCAGGATGAAACTCAAAAAATACTCCATTGTCTCTAGCAAACTTTGAAACACTAAGTAGATTTTTAGTTAGCTTAAGGACTTGAAGTATGTTCTTAAGAAGCAAAGTTCTTGACAAATTGGAAGAGTGTAAAAAGGACTGACCAATATTCTGAATTTGTAGGGCAGATCCATCACCAACATGAAGTTGTTCATTACCATGATATGGTACTGAAGTTGCCAAATTCTGAGCAAAAGGAGTACAATGATCAGTTGCTCCAGAATCAGGATACCATCGATGATCAGCTGATGAAAAAGCACCATATGTTTGTATTGGCATCTGAGAGTCAGAACCCCAAGTTGGATGAATGTACTGACTAGAAGTAGCAGAATAAGCATGGCGAGATGCTAGATTTGCTGACTGAGAAGGTGTGCTGGATGACGAGTTTTGTAGAGTAGAATTCCATGAATTTGACACATTGGTATCAAACCGATGATAACATTTGACAGCAAGATGACCAATCTTGCCACATATTTGGCACTGAGGTTTACCAGACTGATGTCCAGACTGCTTAAATCCTCGCCCAGATCCAAATCTTCTTCCTCCTCTTGTTGATTGAGTGTATGAGTTGAATGGATACCTTGCACCTCTAGGTGAATTAGAGACAAATGGCCTTGGTGATGGCTTGTATGAGGTGTGAGCAACATTTATAGAACTAGAAATATCAAGATCTTTAAAGTGTCTTTCAATTCTTGTCTCTTGAGCAAGCAACAAAGACTCGATCTCTGCTATACTATAAGCATCAGATCTTGAGCCGGCTGAAACTACAAAAGTGTCATATGCTTGTGGTAAGCTATCAAAGATTGCATTAATATGATCTCTTGGAAACAATGGATGTCCTATTGATGCTAATTGATCAATGATAGACTTCAATTTCAATAAGTAGTCATTGATAGAAAGGTCTCTTGAAACTCTGCAATTGAGTTCTGAACTCGGAGATTTTGGCTACAGTTTGGGAGTTGAAGTAGGTTTCAAGATTTTTCCAAACATGTTCAGAAGTTTCACAGCCTACTAACCTTGTTAACAACGGTTGAGTCATAGAAGAAAGAAGCCATGAAAAGAGAAGTTGATTTTGCTACTCCCAATTGATGAACTTTGTATTGACATCTCCATTTGCTTGATGTTCAGCCGATAAAAACTGAGGTGGAGATGAACCTTTGGCAATAAATTTCTGGAGTTTATGGCCTCTAATTGTTGCCAACACTTGTTGTTTTCACAACAAGTAGTTGTGTTCATCAAGTTTGACAGATAAAACATGAGTAAAGACAACTGGTTTGTGCTTTGTCATTGCTGAAGTTGTGAGTGATGCAGCATTTGAAGATGTTGAATTCACCATTGATACAACTATGAAAGCTTGAAAACAAGAAGAAGATTGAAAAAACAAACAAGAAAATAAAATGAAAACAGATATGGCTCTGATACCATGTTGAGAAACTAAGAGAATGAACAATGTTTTCTATATTTCATATCTGTCTACAAATGTACATTGATCATGTTTATATAGACAACACTTGCAACAACTTAACAATATCAGTAACAACATTTGTGCTTGGCTGTCTAACACCATTTATACTGTTGAAAATTGTTTTAAAAATTCAAGTGGGGGATTGTTGGAAATATGGCTTTTTAAAATAAAAGAAAATGGGTGTTTAACAGGTTTTGAACCCTGGACCTCTCTCTTATTTTGATCTATGGATCACTCTCTAAAATTTAGTCCCATATCTATTATACAACTCTTTGTGGTAGAGTTTATAAGGAGATAGTTAGGACTTGGGCTTGGACCCCTTGGGAGTATCACTCTTTTATGAGGAGGGGAGAGATAGGCTCTCGCGCCCGTCGCCGTCCGTTCGGGTCGGGTCGGGTCATTAAGAGAGCAACCCATTCTTTTTGCTACAAATTTATTTAATTGAAAATAAATTTTGAATTTATGAAGAATGAATGAATCTAGACAGGATTATGTCTATGTATCTAGACGGTTTCCTTTCCAGATTTATTGCTCCACGTTTTTTAAATGCATACCTAACGTTTTCTTCTTAAATGCAATTTAATTCCACGTTTTGTTATGCAAATGAATCTAGCCGATTTTTTATGTTTTGAACGAACTTTATTTTCCCTATAAATATAGCACATCTTAGAGTTTAGATAGTATGGAAAATAAAATGAAGAAAGAAGAAAAGAGAAAAACAAAACAAGAGCTCTTCTTTTTTGCAATAAGAGAGATTTCGTTTTTGTAATTAGTTTTGTTTTTGTTTAGCATTTCTATCAAAGAAGAAATTTTTGTGTTGTTTATTTATTTACAATGTATTGATGATTCCGAGCAAAAACAAGTGTTTAAGGGTGATAATATTCCGTTCATCAAATGTGCAATTGATTGAACGAGACAGAGAAGATTCTGGGCTGTTTTATCCTGGGGACGGCGGGGCTAGTACACTGCTTGCACAATCTTGGGCAGAGCCGCGAAACGTCTTAAAGAGAGCGACCTAGTCCGCGAATCAACCCAAGAACAAATTGGTACATTTGCTCCTAACTATTTATTTGAATTGTTTACAGCAGTTGAATCTTATACAGAAATTACAACAAACAGGTATGTTAAGGATGAATTTACTTCATAGATTTACTTTGTTTTTTCAAAGAATGTTTGCTTACATTAGTATGCTTATTTGCATTTGCTATTGTTCGTATGCTTAATGTTTGGATGGAATTTATGCTTTATATTTGCATATTGGAATTTGCTTGAGTAAAACATCCAATACATTATACTAGCAAACATGGTCAGTATATGAATTTTTTCAAAATACTTGGGAATGTCTTACTATGACATTTTAGTTGCTGCTCCATATAATCAGTTATAACATATACTAACAGACTACGTAACTGACTAACAACATGAGTTGTTCTTTTATTTACACTTAACAATACTATTGGCCGGACTCTCCTAAAGGTTTACTTTTCTGAGTCCAGCAGGATCAAGCCTCTACTCATCCCAACACAAATTCCTAAGGCCACAAATTGCTTTAAATATGGTATCAATCAATCAACCAGGGTGAAAAAAAAAACTCAAATCAAAATACACACGACCAAATAGGTTCGCCAATTGTGGCCCAGTTGGTCGGACACTCTTATTGTGAGAGGTCGCGGGTTTGAGACTCAGTAGTTATGATTTTGTGAGTTTTCACCCGATTATTAAGAGCACATGTGCTCCGTCGTTGATAAGTCTTCGGGTATTGAATGCAGCTGCTTAGATGGACTGGACCGGCGCGAAGTGAAAGCATTACTTCATACAAGGTGGAAGCGATGAACCGGAGCGAAAGCAAAATATTAAGTGATAACAATATTGTAGCCTTCGGATATGATTTGGTTAGCTCTATAGAGTCAGTCATGTAGCCTTCGGAGAGATGAGGAAACTGTGATCGAGACGAGGAAACTGCGATCAATATAAGTAAAACTTAAAAATGAAAACAAATTTAAATCCAAATTAAAAAGAAGAGGGTGAAAAACTGCCTCCATTCATCAGGGCACACCACGACAAAAGGAGGTTTTTGTGTTGGCCCCAAACTTTTAGGCCCAAAAATAGAGGCCTTTTTTGTATTGGCCCTTGTATTTTCATCTGAAGCCCAAAATTTTGTAAGCATTGTTGCAATGATTTTGCCATGTATTTTTTGAAGATTTCAGTTGCATTTCAAAACAAATTTGAGGTTTGTATAGGTACTAGGGAAATCCTCGTGTTTCTGGCACCCAAATTCAAAAAAAAAAAAAAAAAAAAAAATCTCTAACGTCCCTCTTTGTGATTTGATAGATCTTTATGTTTGGTTAAATCTCAACCTCTTTTATCTCAAACTTCAAACATTATTCTGATTTGTTATATAACTAGTGTATTTTCCGTTTCATTGGCACGATAAAATCGGTTCATTGTAATAGGTCAAAATCGGTTAAAATTTTAAACAATTAGGAAAAAATATATATTTTAAAATCGTCACAATTAATCGCAACTTGTGCTGTGAAGGATAGCAACGGGCATAAATATAGTTTCGAAGGAGATATGTCCTATCTTCAACATTTTCAGTGTTGCTATTATTGATCGAGACTCTCCTAAAGGTTTACTTTTGTGAGCCCACGATCAAGCCTTTTCTCAACCCAACACAAATTCCTAAAGCCACAAATTTCCATAAAATATGGTATTGATCAATCATCTAGAGTGAGAAAAAAAATGAAAACACCAAATAGAAGAAAATCACAATTGATACGTCCAAATCTGCTTTCCTCGAGATTTGACCTGTAAAATAAGGTCAGATTGTCAAATACCACATGTTTGGTGGTCGAAGACACTCTGATGCTTAAGTTAGTTAACTGTGGGAGAAAATGAACTTGGACATAGTATAATTGTGTTATTTTGTATACCAATGATAGGAGTGTCCCCTTATCGTATTTTTTTTACCTTATATAACGAGTGCATTCAACTATGTGCATGACTTAAGCTTGAATTTCGTAATGAAGGGAGACGTTATAACGGTCTTTTCTCTCATTGAGATGTGTCCTTGGGGGAGTGATTCTCACCATGACTTATCTTATTCGTAATGATATTCTCATAATTGAGATGTGTCCTTGGGGGAGTGATTCCCGCCATGACTTATTTTATTCGTAACAACTATATCTAGTTATGATGATTTGCACCACGTGTATGACCACAATCGGGTGACAATTTGATGTATCATCAGCTACTCCCCCTAGTTAGTGGGCTTGCTTGTGTGGCCACTAACATGTCAATTGTGGGATCTTGAGCAGTGGCATGATGACTTTCTCTAATCATATTGTGAAGTCAGTGTGAGAAGTCATCGGAGTCGGACTACATGAGTTTGGACCAGATGAAATCATTAGAGTCGGACTGCGTAAGTTCAGACCAGATGAAGATTTTTTTGACAAGTAATCGTAGTAGGATTTCATGAGTTCGGACAATATGAAGATTTTTGTGACAAATCATGGTAGTCAAACTTCGTGAGTTTAGACTAGATGCGATTGTGTGATGAGTTATCCTAGTCAGTTGCGTGAGTCTGTTACCAGATGAAGTCATCTGACAAATCATCATAGTGAACTGCAGGAGTTTGTACAAGATGAAGTCATCTGACAAATCATCGTAGTCAGCTACATGAGTCCGAACTAGATGAAATCATTGTGATCAAACTGCGTGAGTTTGAACCAAATGAAGTAAGTGTGACTAGTCTTCTATCCGACTTGCGAATTTGATTCTTGTCGGACCTGTAGATTAGTCTCCAGTCAGTCTAGTCTTTTGTCGGACCTGATTCCTATCGAGTATGTCTTCTGTCGAACTAGTATTCAGTCGGACTTAGAGCATTTGTTTGGTGGCCGAAGACACTCCGATGCTTAAGTCAGTTAATTGTGGGAGAGAATGAACTTGGACAGAGTATAATTTTGTTATTTTTGTATACCATTGATGGAGTGTCCCCTTCTCACACATTTTTCTTTACCTTATATAATGAGTGCATTCAACTATGTGCATGACTTAAGCTCGAATGACGCAATGAAGGGGGATGTTTATTATAACGGTCTCTTCCTTCATTGAGATGTGTCCTGGGGGAGTGATTTCCGCCATGACTTATCTCCTTCGCAACGACGCTCTCATAATTGAGATGTGTCCTTGGATGAGTGATTAAAGCCATGACTTATATATTTTGTAACGATCATCTCTTAATTGAGATGCGTCATTGAGAGAGTGATTTCCGCCATGACTTGTATTATTTGTAAAAATCATATCTACTTATGATGGTTTGCGCCACGTGTATGGCCACGATCGAGTAACTATTTGATGTATCATCAACATTAAACATAAAATCTATGAAACCTTGAAATAGATGATGAGATTGTGATTATTACAAGTAAAACTTTGAAATGAAAACTGATGCGTCCAAATCTGTCCTCTTATAGATCTGACCTGCAAAATATGGTTAGATTGCCAAAGACCACCTGTTTGGTTCCTGAATGCACTTCGATGCTTAAGACAGTTAATCTGTGGGAGATAATGAATTTGGAAATAGTAGTTCAGTTGTATTTGCATACATTTTGTCGAATGTTTCCTTTACCTTATATAATGTACGTAATTAGCTCATTGCATAATTTAAGCATGTAGGGCGTGATGAGAGGAAACGTTCATCACAATGGTCTCCTCCATCATTGTGATACGTCTCTGGGGGAGTGATTTTCGCCATGACTTGTCTCCTTCATAGCATCTATCTTCTCTAAAGAAAGAGATCCGTTGAGCTTGGACTTGGGACTTGATTACTATTTTTTTCTAAAGACCTTTTTGGGCTTTAATGACTTTGAGCTTGCCTTTTGGGCTTCTAGGACCGACATGTTATCCGTGTTAAGATTGAAGTGCCTATTTCTCATGATGGATTGTCTTGCAACATATACGGCCGTGATTAGAGGATTATTTGATGTATCATAAATAAATAAATAAATAAAAATTAAATCCAAATTCAAAAAGAGAGGGAGAGGAGAGGGTAAAAAAAACTGCCACCTTTCATCCGGGCACACGACAAGAGAAGGCGGTTTTTGCATGACAGGATGAAAAGGACAATGTTATTTTGGGCCTACTGTTCAGCATAAGACCGGATACCCACCAGTACTAGCCCAAGCCCATCTCTCCTTTCTCTAGTAGGTTGTTTACACTTTACACCACACCAGAAGGTTCTCCTGACTGCTAGGTAGGGATCTCTCTCTCCAAAAACAGAGAAAGCGTGTGCCCAACAAAGCCGGACCAAATTTGCCGAAACTTCCAGATAGACATTTTGAAACGACAGCGTTGAGTATCGACTCATCCGATCTCGACACCTGGTCTCATCTCCACCTTCCATTCCCTTCGTCTCCTCCATTATAAACCCCTTAAAAACTCTCACCTTCGCTTCATTCACTACACAATTTTTCGCAAAGTCGCTTCAAACGGAAATCAAACAATATGGCAAACAAATCTGTTAGTTCGTCTTCTCAATTATCTATCTCATCTTTTTTTCATGTATTTTGTATTTCAATTTGATTGATTTTGCGATTGTTGTGTTACTTGTATAGTTTGAATCGGAGAAGAGAAATGAAGAATTGAAGCATCTAGGGTTTGTGAAGATTGCTGCACTGAAAGCCCTAGTTTTGGTGTCGAATTTGTACACGTCTGCGACTGAGAAATCAGGATCTTTGAGATCTGGAATTCGAACTGTTGAGGGAGGTGTGACGAGTGTTCTTGGACCTGTTTACGAGAAGTTCAAACACGTGCCTAACGAGGTTCTCGTATTCTTGGATGATAAGGTATTGTTTCTTTCCTTTTCTTTGAGTTAAATTGCATGAATTGAAATTTGATGTCTTTCGTTTGTTTGCTTGCATTCTAATCAGATTTATTAGTTTAGGGTTATTTATTTATTTATTATTATTTTTTTAATGGTAGTCCCAAGTAGTTGTTGATATAGTTGTTTGATTTCATGTTTGAATCTTCTGTATGCTTAGAGGGTTGTACTTTACTTGGATGATTTTTAAGGTATTGAATTAATTTCTCACTTAATTTACTTATGTTCATGGCTGTGTTTTCTTCCTAAGTTGGTGATGCATAGATTATTGTTAAATGGTTTGGAACAAGAAGTATTTTAATTGCTCATTGGTGCTTTTCGGCCAAGGGAAGAGCAGGCATGGTATGAGTTTTCTAATGGTCGTGAAGTTCATCGAGATTATGGTAGTAAAGTGGCATAATTTAGGATAAGTGAATGTAATACTCTTTATTAGGTTCTACTTTATGATATTGAATCGGTGGTTAATTTTCGATTAATCTCTTCTCACTGAGCATTACAAATTTTGAATTAATTGTTTGAATAATTCATTGGCTGAGTAATTGGTGGGTTTTTTTTTTAAAATTTTTATTTATTTTTTTACAGATTTACCGATTAATCACTTTAAAAAATCACCAATTACATCGGTCCTGACAATGTGTTATAAACAAAAGAGAAAAAAATTAAGATTTTTTTCCTCCTTGACCTCCTTAATATCTACTCATGAGAAAATACCAAGTGAGTGTGAAGAGGCTAGAGAAATAATGATGAAATATACCCCACACACACATATATAAGCAAAGCTAAATATTATAGAGTCACGTCTTTATATAACATTGAATTTTTAATTTTGTTATAATTTGCCTTAAATTGTAATAAGTGATATTTACTACTTTAGTGCGTTAAATTTTTTCTTAAAGTAAACATATTACTTAGAAGGATAAAGAACATATGTTTATAAAATATAGGCCGATTAATTTTGATCAATAATCTTATATCATTCCTTAACCGATTAGGGTGCTATTAATAATTTAACTACACAAGTTTTAATAATTGAAATTATACTGATATTTGAAATAAAGGAATTGTTGGAACATGAAATCATCATATTGGAACGACACTCTCTCTGAAAAAATGTTAGTTCTTAACATCCACAATTACCCGAAGCTAAAAATTAATGCATTGGAATGTGAGACTCATCTTTATTAGCTTTTACTACTCTAAAAATTGATATTGATATTTGAATAATTTCCAAAATTAACAATGTTTTAGGCTTTTAGCTACTTGAAAACTCCTAAAATCAGTGCTACTCAAGTACTAATTTGTATCTACAGTTCCATATTGAGAACTAGTGGTGAGATGGTTTGATGTTGCAATGTAGAATGTTTAAGCAACTTCTTAATTGCCTTGAATACATACTTGAATACATACTGCTTTCTTTAATCTCAAACTTTATTATCAAAGGGTACTGATATTTCTTACGTAATTATATTACAGTCTAGAATTTGTACATGGAATGCATGTTTGCCTAGGCATTCGATTGAAGCTTTATGCCAGATCATTTTGAATGCGTAGATGATTTTTTTTACTACTATAGATAATTTTTTCGAGTATAGTAATATATTTCAATTTTATGCATTGAACCAGATAAAATATAAAAATACCACGCTCAGCATATATAGTTGTACAGAATGTGCTCCCTTGCTCCCTTTTCAAGGCTAACAATAATATTTTTGCCTCGTATCTGAGATGATTTCAGAAAACACTTTTGTTTTTCAGCATTGAACAAAAAACAAAACACCATGCTGAGGTCTAGAGTAAATGCTAGTATGCTTTGATATTCTTTGAAGGGTTCTTGGTATGTGGATGAAGGTGATCTCATGCACCCTCTACATACTGGGTTTTTGGGTGTATATGATTGCTTTCTTGCATCATTTCCCATGTTGGATAGATGTAGATTGGTCAGGTGATTTATTATGAGAAGTTAAATGCAGTATTGGACTTGAAGGTGGGTTGAATAGACGTTTTGGGTGTGGGATCCGCATTAGTCTCTTAGGAGACTGCTTGGAAGGTAATGGATTTGTCAAATATGTTACTCTTGTCCTAGGTTACTAGTGTTTGACTATCATATTGGTTAGGTTATCTTAGCTTTGTTGAGTTCGATTCAAATTTAAATATGTAGATGTTATGATGTTTGTGTATTGGACGGGTAATAAGGAGTCGACTATATGTATGGGAAGCTTAATTGACAAGTGTTACTATAAGTTCTGGTTCACTTTTTGAGGGATTATTTTGTTGTTCCATTGAATTTTGTGAGAGACATTCAGGATGGATTTATGACGGACTTCATAGTGGTCAAACCTGTTGTCAGCCTTTGAAGTGGTGGCTTAGTAGTTGGCTGTGGGTTAGTAGTTGGTTGTGTCACAGTCTTCCCGCTATTCATAAATGGTTGTAGCCTAGATACCCTCGTACCATTAAATGGCATTCATGGAAGAGAATGCTGGGATTTTCAAGGGCAAGAGCTAATTTGAGATGCATATTATTTGAAATATGACAGAAAGAGTGTGGTTAGCATTATCTAATGTGTATGTAGACCTTTTTTGGTTCTATCAGTGCGTAAGGAATTTATTAATTTTCGTTTTCATTACATGCAGTGGAATTGATGTATTTTGTTTTATTTTACTGTTTTACTTTCGGTCACACTAACAAAGGTAAGTTATCAGAGATGAAGGAAATGACCATGGTGAGCTCCTGAGTCCTGTCTCACCTACAAGAGCAAAGGGGAATCCAACTAACAAAGTAACACCCTCTAATCAACTCCTGCACTTGCCCAATGCCACAGATTTGACTTGGTTTGACAAGTCAGGGGAGTCGGACATTAGAGAGGTTTAGATTGTTATGCGACCATTTCTTTCATTTCATAGATCCACACAGGTCTAGGGATTATGCTCCATAGCCATGCTCCTATATGATTTAGAATAATAGGTTTCCAATTGTTGAGAATACCGGATTTTAGTTATGCAGATCTGATTAGTGTACCTTCACCTGAAGCTCTCGATGATGTTGTGAGTTCACCTGCATCCCTTTATTAACAAGGTTCTTTGGTTCTTAGCAAACCTCAACAAAAAAAAATATACAAGGTGATACACTAGTTAGCAGTATTGTTAATTGTTCGAAATTCCCGGCCATATCACAGACCCCGTATTGGCATTGGTGGACCATCCCCCATCCATATCAACCCTTGCTTGTTGTTGTTCGCCGTATTTGCAGCCACAAGTGTTGCTTGCTTCTCGAGACAAAAAAGTGCCAAAGCCATTTGCTCGGTAATACTTGGTTGGTCTTTTCACCCCGGTCCACTGAGTTCCTAAGTTATACACCAACTGGAATGATATGCATACCCGGAGACGTCAGACCTGGTAATGTGGAGTTAAATCATCACCAGTCCATCTAACTTTGAGCGAAGTAAAAAAAAATATATGGACAGTATAACGCACGCTCCACTTAGTGGATTTCCTTCGTTTGTTGGGTTGGTTGCTAGATGTGTGATCACACGTCTCATAACTCAATACGATACAATGCTTTACCTCTCAACCAAGCCTCCGCCATCGTAGATTTCAATATCGATACAATACGATACGATTGGGGTGACACTGATTTTCTCTATTTTTGCACGTCTAATCTAGCAACAATCTTGAATCTTTGAAATTGAGGACCATTCTTGCAGCCATGGCCACTAAGATTGGTTATTAACCTAGCAGCTTACCTGCGTTTGGTTCGTGAAATCAAGAAGGAATTGGATGAGAGGGATAAGGAGAAGGGGGCGTCGGAGCCAACCCCAACCCCACCACAACCAATTGTCACTTTCAACGCCACTAGGAGAAGCAATCGTATAGATCACAGAGAAGAATATGTTGTGTTGTTCTTCAGAGATCGCAGACAGAGAGAAAAAGAGGAGAAACTAAATTAACAGATAGTATCAAATCATCCTCTCAAAGTCTGTCTCAGTTACTTCCTTTGCAAGGCAAATGGGTACTACTAGGTACTATTGGGCAAATTAGACAAGTGATTGTAGGTGATGTTGATTATGGTTGTAGTTGTAATATTGCGAAAGTGTGCAATGATAGTGGTGGCAATGGTTGTTAAAATGTTTGCAGTGACTATGGTTGTTGTGGCGGTGGTAGTAGTGAAGGTGGTGGTGGTTGTGGTGATTATGCTATAGTAGTGGTGGTGGTAGTATTGGTGGTTGGGGTGAGTATGCTATGGCCTATGGTAGCGGTGATTGCGGAGTTGGTGGTGATGGTTGTAGTGGCTATGGTGGTGGTAGTTGTGATGGTTCTGTTATAGTGGTGGTAGTAGTGGTGACTATGTTAGTAGTAATGGCAATGGCGGAGGCAGTGGTGGTGGTGGTGGCACGCGACGACATGAATTTTGGTGGTAAAGTTTTGCAAAATTTTATACTAGAAAATGCGGAAGTCCTGAATTCAAATTCCAATAACTGTTTTCGCAAAGTCAATCAAGCACCTAAGTTTATGTAATCGTCGTAAACTTTTGCATATGCATTCTTTTACTTTATACCAAGAGGCGCCTAAATGAAAAAACAAATTATTTGCATTTGCCCCCTATTATAAATGCTTTATCCTGCTTTACCCCCTATTATTAATTATATTGCATTTACTTCCTAAGACTAGCAGTCAACGTGCATTGACTGTTAAACACCTCACGTGTCATCATTTGTTCATTTTGGATGACGAAAATACCCCTCACATGCATATCACGCACGATGTGAAAACTTACGGATTCCAACCGTTCATTATTTGAACCACACACGTGGACGACCAAGGATTACATCTGTTGATCATACCCTGGAAAGTAGAGGCATTCAACATGGAGAAGATGAAAAAGTGGTTTGCTTGAGCAAAAATATTCAAGTTCAAAGCTTCCCATGAAATTCGAGTTTCTCACTGTTATTTTACTGTAGATCAGAGGTATTTGAAGTGGGAAAGCTTTAACAAATCCAAGTTTTGAAGTTAGGGTTTTGTCGGTTTCATTACATAAAAGTAACACAAACCTTGGAACTGAGATATTTCATTTATAGATTTCAGTTTAGAACACCATTATAGAGGTAAGTCAAGTTAGCTAATTTCATTCATCATTTCAGTGGACATTTATTGAGAGTTGTAGGTCATCTTCAACTTACAGCAGACCCTGTTTTGTTTAGGGGGCATTCTTAAATTTAAATTTATTTTATGGAGTTAAGTTACTGCCAGTAATTTATTATAAAGGGGAAAGTATAATAATTTTTTTTGTGTTTTACACGTACATCCAATGAATTGACTTGTCAAGAACATATAATGTATTTACATTATGCTTTACATGCATTTATTCAAAATCTTGCATGCTTCAAATCTCCTATTCACTTGTTTGATTGTGCTTGTGATACCATGAGATCTGTAATTAAATCAATTAAATGTTGTTAATTGTCGTCATATAATAAATTATTGGTAGTAACTTAACTCCATATAATAAATTTGAATTTAATGTTGCTCCCTAAAATATAACAGACTTGAGAGAGGATGAAGATGACCTACAACTCAAGCTTAACTTTAAAAGTTGGGTTAGCACAAACTTTTCTATTCCAAATATTTAATCTACAATGGAATAACATATATAGATGTAGTAGTAGAAGCATAGGCGAGTGTTATTGGTGGTGAAGTGGATAGTGTGGTGGTAGAGGCAGATTATTTTAACGGCTAATGGAAAGTTTGAATCTCTGTACTCAGATTTTAATTGCATCTGCGTACTTCAACTTTGAATCTCAGCCTTAGGGGTAAAGTTAAATGAGGCATTTATAATAGGGGGCAAAATGTAAATAACCCAATATCTAAATTTTTATATATGCTTTTTGTTTTTTAAATTTTTTTTTCAAAATTTCAAATCACATGTTGCGTTAGCTGAGTGACTTAGTAATTTTGTAAATCTCTATTTTGTTGTAAAAAATCACAAATATTTTTTGGGCAAAACTCATAAATCATTTTTCATTTATTTGAATATATATATATAGGTTAAAGCCCTATGCGATTAACATTCTAATTTGCACTTACCGACTTTTTGGATTCTAAAGAAAAAGTAAAAAAAGAAAAGAAAAGAATATACGAGCATAGAGCGCGTCGAGACACTAGTAAAAATTATCTCTTGCACAACAATGGTTTTGCATCTCTCAAAATAAAAATTATATCTTGGTTTGGAATCTTTATTTAAGAGCTATGCATAGAAGTTACGAATAATCTAAGATACGAATCTTTATTTAAGAGCTAAAACTTTTATGAATTATAATAAATAAATAAATAACCGCTTAGGCCTTCGCCTAGTCCTGTGGGCGTTAGACCTCCGCTCGCTGCCTAGCGTTTTTTAGAACACTGTCTAGACATATTGATAGTAGCTATGGTCCTTCTTGCTTTGCAAAGACTCTTAGATTTTCGAATTCAGTACTTAAGTTACAGAAAACATAGCTCACTCAAATGTCGTATGTTTGTAGGTAGATGAAGCTGAGAAAAAAATTGGTGAGCATGCTCCTTTGGTAAAGCAGGTTGGTAGTCAAGCATGGAGCATAACTCAGAAAACCGCACAGCTGGCCCAGAGACTAGTCGCAGAGGTTCGAACAAAAGGTTTGGCCGTGATGGCAGCTGATGCTGCTAACAAATATGTGCAGCTCTTCAAGGAGAAGGCAGTTAAGACCTGGTATCTGTTCAACCAGGTGCCTACTGTCCATATGGTAGCAGAGATTGCGCTACCAGCAGCTGCTCATTGGTCAGAAAAGTATAACAGTGTTATTTCAAGCATGGCAAAGAAGGGCTACACAGCTTTCAGTTACGTTCCTCTGGTGCCCATTGAAAAGATAAGGAAAGCATTAAAGGGAGCAGAGGCTGCTGGTAAGGAAGAGTAAAACCTTGGTTCCATACGCAATATCGAATTTGTAAAGATATGTTTTATTTCTTTTGCTGGGTAAAATTTCAGATACCTCGACTGATTGATATATAAGTACATTTTTGCTGTATATGCTCACTAGTTGTGCTCTTATATACAGAAGATTTTGTTACAAGTGCTTGTGGATTTGGTGTTTGCATAACTTGATATGCTTTCGATATTTTAAGAAATATTATGGAATTGTATCTGTGATTCCTGCAGTTCCAAAGGAACAGCTAGTCATCTGAAAGTGAATCTGTGATTCTTGGAGTTCCAGAGGAACACAGGAACAGAGTTATCTGGAAGAAAACTTAGTGCAAGGTGATGATTAACTTGCTATGAAATTGTTCAATGTCTTAATGTAGGCAACATTGTGTCAACCTAGAGGTGTTTTAACCTTTTCATTAGAGATGAATAACCTGGGGACGGGGATTTCATTCTGTGGGGCAAAGCATTTATATGGGGGATTGAGGAGTTCCGAGACTGAGTGATCTTGAGTTCACTTAATTCTGAACTCAGTAAAAGAGAACTTATCGACCCTGAAATTTGCTCATTCTCCTATTGCCAACCGTATCAGGTCCAAATGTGGCTAAATCTCCAAGAAAGTAGAGACTTGATTGGTCAAGAAACCACCCAAACCAAATAGTGTAGAGACTATAGAGCAACATCTTAATCCGAATAGAGTACTGGTGTTCCAAGTGAGATTTATTTGTCCAACCTTGATAAATTTCCAGTCCAGAAGAGGTTGGTAATGCTAGTAAGAACTTTGTTTTCTTAACCATCTTATGGTTACTTTGCTTAATTTTGGCTTGGGGTGTACTCATCCTAGACGTTATGAGCACAAGCTCATAATACTCTGCTTGCTCATCCAACTGCTGGTGTCTAGTTCCAACGATATTAACATTAAGCAACATCCTCTCTCCCATAACATCTTTGCACAAAACCAAGTTATTTTACCAACTACTAAAGCATGAATGAGATTAATGAAGTCTCGCGTTAATTAACCCTCCATTGCATGTGCTCTTAAATTTTACTTCAGCTGGCTAGGCTCTCTAGCTACCAGGTATCACGCCATATTGTCCTTGCACATTTGTTTTGTTTTGGCAATCCATCCATTTCTGCAGTTAACTATGAGATGTTAAGTCTAAATTGTTGTTCATTTTTTTTTTTTTGTGATCGTCAAGACTGCCATATTGTTGTTGCCCATTGTATATTACACTCGTACAAGTAATTAAAACATGAGGAGCTAACATGGCTGCATCAGTAGAGGTGAAGTAACTCCTTAATAATAATCAAGCTATACTTCCATTAATTGTTATATTTAGTTAGAAAGATGAAATCTTACAACACTACCTAATCATGTGAATTACTAATAAAGAAAACAAGTAGAATGTTTTGAATAACAAGCAACAGGGAGAGAAGAACATTGGGAAGTTAGCGAAATCATCAAGTTGAAGACGGTCAAACCCCGAAAATACACAATCATTTTTTCGATTCCATTTCTTCTAGATGTTCAAAGTCATCAAAATGGATAACAACATTGAGTACACAATGCTATGTACGTAGTCCAAAAACGGAACCAACTAAATGTAGTTTTTTCATAACAAAGCAAACGCCTTTTTCTCATCTTTTGATTTGTGGGGCTTCCCTACCTTTATACATACTTTCCGTATCTGATATCCCTTCCTTCCTTCCGAGTCTACTTCTTCAAAGGTGTTTGCTTTCTCTGTAACAACTCCTCCATATCTTTTTGTTTATCTTCTTGCATGCATGCTCTCACTTTTACAAACACTCGAGCTCTCCATTCCCTCTCTTGTTGCATTGTAAACCACGCAACATTTGCAATACTTGTTACCTCATGCATTCATGCATGTATAGAGTAGCATGTAGTATGATCTATTAGGCTTCAAAACCACTTCATTGAAAACAAAAGCTTTGTTATGGTCCTATGGATCGATCGTACAATCTTTTCATTATTGATTATTAGCTACAACACTAATACCTATATATGCGCATGCAACGCTAAGTATGCATGCCGATTTTATTTTTTATTTTTTATTTTTTAGCACATCATTTACAATTGAAGCTTGGATATACAAAAACATATATTCTACCATGCAACACTGATAAAGAAGCAAAGATGATATATATAATAGTAACATTTTTAGATGATATAGTGAAAATGAAATGTTTGTAGAGGAGTTCAAATATAAATGGTTATAATTATCTCTTCTAGAGGAGGTTCAAGGTCATCAGAGTGTGACAACATTGAGTACACATGTATTGATCTCCAATAGCATTACCAAATATTGTTTCTCAATGACAAAGGAAAACCAATCTTTCTCATCTTTATGTGTGGCCATTTTTCCTGCTAATTCGTGTCCACCTTTTTGTATATATCTCATTCATAATATATTTTCCGTATTCCATTGCTCAAGTCTTCTCTCTCACTCTCTCTTACAATAACTCTTCCACCTCTTGCTTGTCTTCTTCTTGCATGCTATCTCACTTAATTTACACATAAAACATTCTTGACTGTTGGGTTTGGAAGTTGCACGTTACCTTTCTCAGATGCAAATTGCATTACTTGTTATGTCATGCAAAAACATGGATTGATCGATGAACACGTGTAGTGCAAATGCACAGCCCATCTATTCTTTATGATGGATTACAGCCATGTGGATCATGCTTCAAAACCAATTCTTGAGTGAGGGTGTTGGAAATCAAGCATACTCAGCATGTGCAAGCTTGCTAGCTAGCAAAGTTGTCAAGCTTGTGGATGGATGCCCATACCAAAAATTGGATCCAAATCCTAACCAATCTCAACGACTCAACGTGATATCATGGGAAAGCTTAATGATCATATTCAAGCCCACACTATTGTGTTCATGGTCCCCAACCTTGTATGCCCATGACAATCCTCATGTGCATTCATGGACTATACTTGTACCCTAATTAATCTCCTTTGAGCTCTGAACAAAATGGAAGATATTTTGTATCTCGAGTACTCCGTATATGAGCATAAATTACAATTGTAAATCTTACAAAACATGTATACAAAAGGGGCTTGGATAAATTAGGCAAATGACCTACAAATAGTTTCTCAAAGAAAATAAAATTTGTAGACTATCAACAAGGATTCTACTTGGGAGAATATGTCACCTAGTCTCAAAGTTTCAGAGGTTCCAACATAGAAGCCATCTTTCGAGAAACAAATCAAGCTGCAAATCACTTGACGAAGCTTGTTCCAAATTCAGAATTTATTCAATTCACCCAAAGTTCATTTGTGGAATATATGAAGAAGATGTACGGAGAAAACTATATAATTGATTGTAATGTCTTTTAGCTTGATTTATTTTGTATATAGGTTCGAGGGTCTTTAAAACCTTGTTTATTCTTAACAAAACAAAGGTTCTAAAAGGGTTACACACTACACCAAATTGACATTTTTGTAACAACCCCCAAAACAGTATCACTTTTGAAGTGTAACAATCCACCTAACAATTTTACACATTTATACAAAACAAAATGATACAATAATTGTATCACCATGAAGAGTATGGTTATAAAAGTGATACTATTCATGGTGATCCAACTTATTGTATCATTTTTTTTTGTGTTACTGTTTTTCATTTTTTTGACTAAATTTAGTTTTGACTTGAAATTGTTTGGTGAATTGTAACATCTCAAAAGTGATACTGTTTTGAGAGTTGTTACAAAAGTGCCAATTTAGTGTAGTGACAAAACGAGACCCTCTAAAATTTTTTTTTTTTATTCAATTTAAATAGAAGAAGTAAAACCAAAATATCCATGTTTTCATAATGAAAGTTTAAAGACAAAAGGAAAGGGGTACCGATTTGCCACAAAGTAATATCTTCAAATTAAAGAAGTGGAAGCACGCCAAGGAAGGAGGAAATCTGTGATGGAAAAGAAAGGAGACAACAAGCCAACAACCAAACACATTTAATCAAACTATGAATATGTTAAAGCAAGAAAATTTGAAAATCTTTGCATCATTATACCCCTGTTATGCATAGTAATCTCTAGTAGAATCCCACTTAACTTTATTGAAGTAAAGCAACTACCTACTCATTTGAATTTAATTGATCAAGGGCCATCTTGACTTGGTAATATGGATGGCAATTTTCAACATCAAACTCAATAATACGAACTTATAGCAGATTAATCGTGCAATGACATTTAGGGTGTTAGTTTGTTTTTGCTTAAGGTAGGAAACAACCACGAAAGTCTGAAGTGAAACTATGCACTTCTTGCCAAAGCCAACCATATGACGAATAGTGTGTCTTACAAATCCTATCATTAGTTGCATTAACATTTGAAAACACATATAATTAAGCTTCTCCTATGCGTTTTCACTTCACTTATTGCCCTTTCTCCAATCACCCGAGCATGTGATTGCAATCATGTCTAATTTAGAATCATAAAATGATCTTACTAGATCACATAATTATCTCAATCTTTGTTTCTATCTCTAATTAATCCTCTCAAAACACATATCAATTAGCTAGTGGGGGCATTTTAATTGATTAATTTCTACTCATCACCAACTAGTCCTTTTCATTCTAATAAGTTGGAACTTAGAAGCTCAACAAGACAACCTGTGACTCTTGACATCAATGACTAATGTGAAACGAGCCAAGAAAAGTTACACGAAGCTTCAAACAAGTAAACTATACGGATGGCCTTTAGGATACTTAATTCATTTGTTTGTGGTAACACAGAGCTGTCTTTTTCTCTCGATAATAAGTTATAAACTATAAGTAAATTGCCAAAGGCATGACAGCTCGATGATTAGAGCTTGATGGATGATATCACTAGGTCATGAGTTCAAACCCAAATGTGTTATATGGAGTGTTTCTCCCAATACTAGGAGAGGCAGGAAACCTTTGCTTTGTTTCTGCCTTTTGTGATTGCCCAGAAATCATCCAAGCATGCCAAAGGGTGAGACAATAACTAATACCAAACTCAGTGAAAACGAATTGACTGAGCCAGACTGACTTTACAATACTACTTTGAATTAAAGTTCCAACGAATTTATCTGTGTAAATTAAAATTTCCCACAATCAGGGGCAGAGTCAGGATTGCAGATAAAGGGGGGGTAAACAGTACACAACTATTTAACTACACCAATTTCAGCAGTGGCACAACTCCACCTTATTCAATTATTAGCTTCTCATACCGATTGTTGTCACGAGCAAGCGAAATGTGAGGCTTCCGCATTGGACCTGTCATCGATCGATCTAGTATCGAGCGTGACAATTTGCTTTCAGATTAGGCACAAAATTGGTTCATTTGCAACAATAGTTGGGAGTCATAAATATCCATCGGACGCATAGCCAGGAGACGTCCATGAAATTTCTTGAACGCGGCCGCATGGACTTATAATAAACAAGATTTAAAATGCATCATTGTGCCAATCAAAAGTTAAGAAAATTCAATGAATGAAAGTTTTTTTGAACGTGAGGAGGACAACCTACAAATTTAAAGGGGCAATATGGAAAATATGAATATTTTAGTGGTTTTTTTTAAAAGAAGGGGGGCAATTAACCCCCTTAGCCAGAGGGTAGATCCGCCCCTGCCCGCAATTTGAACCAATTTAAGTGGAGTTGTCCAACTATGTCAGCTTCAAATTATTAGAATTATGGGATTATGTTTTCATATTTATGGATTTTGTTCTATATTTCTTTCCCTCTTTTCATTACCTAGAATCCTCCTTATTTCCTCATTATTCTCCTCCTTAATTTCCTCCTTGATTGTATTCTTTGTGTATGAATATGATTCAATGTACGCTTGAAGAAAAAATATTCAATATAAGAATACTCTTTCAATTATGCTCTTAACTTGTGTTCTTGACATGGTATCAGACCTCCTTTGATTTCCTCTTCATCATAGGAGTCAAAATTTGGTTTCGTGTTCTCGATTATTGTTTCTGATCATATTATACCGCTTATTCCACTGCGATAGTTCTTTCTTAGTTCTATATCACTATGACTGATTTAAAAAAATAGTGGTGAAGATTATCTAACAGGGAAGACTGAACTTACTGCTTTAATTACTCCAAAATGGCTGGATGGTACTAATTACATCGAGTGGTCCTTGAATGCTCAGAATAAAATCCGTGGGAGAAGATGTTGGAGTTTTATTTCGGGTATTAAGGCTGCTCCAAAAGACACTAAATCAGAGGAGTATGAAGCGTGGGAGAATGAGAATTGTTTGGTTAAATCTTGGCTCTTTGATGAGATGACAAAGGATATCAGATATCTGTTTCTTTGGTTGTCTACGGCCAAAAAAATATGGAAGGCAGTCAAACAAACTTATTCTGTTAATCAGGATGCATCAAAGGCATATCAATTATACTGCGAGGTAATTTTTGTTCGTCAAAATGGAGGTTGTGTTATTTCTTATTTTGGCAAACTACAAAAGTTATTGCAAAAATTCGATGATATTGAGCATTGTACTATGGAGTGTGCCAATGATATTGAAAAATATACCACCAAAGATTAATTCCCAACATGTGTATGTGTTCTTGGCTGGTCTGGACACTCATTTAGATGTTCGTGTTCGTGTACTTGTTGTTATACCACTTCAAAACATACAAACTGTTTATGCAATGGTTTGTGCCGAAGCTAATCGCCAAGATGCTATGCTTGGAGGAATGATCGGTAAAGGGGCTGTAATGGCTTTTCGGAAAATGCCCATTTCAACCAATGGTGTTCAAAAGTGTACTCACTGTAATGGTGATAATCATGTGGTGGATACATGCTTCAAACTCCATGGATATCTGAATTGGCATCCAAAGGGAAATAAGGTGTCTCAGGTGTCCAGTTCTAAGGTGTATGAATCTAATCCGAAATGGAATCTAACCACAACTACCAGATTTGCTGCCAAGTCAGGTACTTCTAACCCTACTAGCAAGCTTTCATCTTTTACTGGAAATAGTGATTGGATAATTGACTCTGGTGTAACGGATCATATGACTTGTGATTGCTATAGGTTTAGTTATTTATCTTCTAGGTGTTACAAAACTACCATTACTAATGTCAATGGTGTATAATCTCCAATTCTTGGAGTTGGTACAGTCCATTTATCTCCTACATTAACTATCAAAGATGTCTTGTTTGTTCCCTCTCTAAATTGCAACATTCTCTCTATTAATCAGTTAACCAAGTCTCATAATTGAATTGCTCTATTTTTTTCTACTCATTGTGTTTTTCAGAACATCCATACCAAGGAGAAGTTTGACAGTGGTAAACAAAGTGACAGATTGTACTATCTAGAGGATGAGTTCCAACGATCTAACAGAGAAGGACAAGCTCACTTGGTAAATGAAAACATGGTTAACAAGCAAAAAGAAAAGATTTGGTTATAGCATAGAAAACTAGGACAACCCTCATTTAGTTATCTTAGGAGATTATTTCCATCTTTATTCAGTGTGTGTAGTGTCTTAGATTTTATTTGTGAAACTTGTGTCATAGCAAAAAGCCACCGTGTTGTTTTCATTTGAGTGATAAAAAAATAGCTCTTCCTTTTGCATTAGTACATTCAGATGTTTGGGGTCCGGCACCGCTTTCTACTTCTAATGGGATGAAGTGGTTCGTTACATTTGTGGATGATTGTACTAGGATGACATGGGTTTACCAATTGAAACACAAGAGTGATGTTTGCACAGTCTTTCGTCTTTTTTTATCAGATGGTGGTTATACAATTTGGTATTCCAATAAAAGTTTTTCGTTCTGATAATGGGGATGAATATTTCAAACAAGAATTGACGGAGTTCATGCATTCGATGAATATCATTCATCAAACAACATGCTCTTCCTTTCCTCAACAAAATGGTATAGCAGAACGGAAAAATAGGCATTTATTGGATGTCACTCGGTCTCTATTGATTGGAGGTCATATCCCGTCTCATTTGTGGGGTGAGGCTTTGAATTTGACAGTCTACTTGATAAATCACACACCTTCTAGTGCCCTGAATTTTAGAAGACTGTTGGATGCTCTTTCTGATCATTGTACTCTTCCCCCAGTTGTTCTTCTAGCTCCTTAGGTTTTTGGGTGTGTAGTCTATGTTCACTTATATTTACATCAACGTACTAAGCTTGATTCTCGAGCCTTGAAGTGTGTGTTTGTTGGGTATAGAATGAATTAGAAAGGCTATCGGTGTTATCATCCTTCTTCGAGAAAATTTTATGTTTTCATGGATGTTGTCTTTCACGAGAAATAACTCTTTTACACACCACCGACTACTGATTTCATCACTTCAGGGGGAGAATCAAGATGAAGTGCTTTATCATGAAGACTTGGATCTTTTTTTCCTTTGAATTCAGATTTTCCCAATAACTAAACAACCGAAGGTTCTCCCGAAATCCATCATTTGGTGGCCAAAGACAGCTCGACACCTACAATTTTGAAGCAAATCCACTCCATGATAGTACATCGTCTCCTAATACTTCACCAGAACCACTGAGTCAATCTTCTCCTGAAAATCCATTAGAGGTACTTTCTAATCCTACTCTTGTTGATGATAGTATTGATTTTTAGTCTCAATCGTCCCAATATCACCTTCCACCCAGTTCTAACCGTGGCATACCACCTATTAGATATGAACCTGATCCTAAAACCAAAGTTAGATATCCTATTAGTAATCATGTGTCTTCCCAAAAGTTGTCTAAGTCATATGCGTCTTATGTACTGAAATTACCATCTGTCTCCATTCCTAGTAAAATGCAGGAAGCTTTAGCAGATACTAGATGGACCAAAGCTATGATAGAAGAAATGACAGCACTTGAAAAAAATGTTACTTAGGAACTTGTGCCTTTACCTAAAGGAAAAAAAAATTGTGGGATGTAGATGGGTATTTTCTATCAAACACAAGGCAGATGGAGCTGTTGACAGATACAAAGCTCGCCTAGTTGCAAAAGGGTATACACAGTCTTATGGGGTTGATTATCTAGAGTCTTTTGCACCGGTTGCCAAACTTAATATGGTGAGAGTGCTTTTGTCATTGTCAGTCAATCGAGATTGGTCACTTTTGTAGTTCGATGTAAAAAATGTTTTCTTACATGGAGATCTTGCTGAAGTAGTGTATATGGATCCTCCTCCAGGTATAGCGAAGTATTCATATACAATGATGGTTTGTAAACTCGGTAAGGCTTTGTATGGGTTGAAGCAATCTCTAAAAGCTTGGTTTGGTAAATTTACCAAATCAATGAAGATTTCGGCTATAAACAAAACAACTCTGATCATACTTTGTTCTTAAAGCATAGGAAGGGTAAAATGACTGCTTTAATTATCTATGTTGATGATATGGTGGTGACAGGTGACGATCATGATGAGATTGATAGTTTAGAACGACATGCACTTGGCCTCAGAATTCGAGATGAAACAACTCGGTGACTTGTAATACTTTCTTGGGATTGAAGTAACTCGATCGAAACATGGTATTTTCTTATCTCAACAGAAATACATTCTCAATCTATTAACAGAAACAAGGATGCTTGGATGTAAGCCTGTTGATACTCCTATTGAGCAGAATCACAAATTATTTCATTGTTTGGATGCACCTTCTACTGATAAAGGGAAGTACCAGAGGCTTGTAGGGAAATTAATTTATTTGTCTCATACCAGGCCAGATATTGCTTATGCGATTTGTGTAGTGAGTCAATTTATGCATTATCCTCGTAAACCTCACATGGATGTTGTGAAACGCATATTGAGGTATGTGAAGTCTGCTCCGGGTAAGGGGTTACTTTTCACCAAACATAATCACCTAAAGGTAGAAGGCTATATTGATGCAGATTGACAGGTTCGGCAGACATTAGAAGATCTACTTTAGGGTACTTCACATTTGTAGGAGGAAACCTTGTGACTTGGATAAGTAAAAAGCAATCGGTAGTAGCAAGATCTAGTGCAGAAGCTGAGTACAGAGGAATGGCTTTTGGGGTATGTGAGTTATTTTGGTTGAGAAACTTGTTCAAGGATTTAGGTGTTAACGCCAAAGATGCAATGAATATGTACTATAATAATACATCAGCTATTGAGATTGCTCATAATCCGGTTCAACATGATTGGACAAAGTACGTAGAGGCTGACAGACACTTCATCAAAGAGAAACTTGAAGCGGGAATTATTATCTTTCCGTTTGTGAAGTCTGAAGATCAACTAGCTGATGTCCTTACTAAAACTATAGCTATCAAGGCGTTTGACGACTCTTTAGACAAGTTAGGCATGTGTGATATCCATGTTCCAACTTGAGAGAGAATGTTAGAATTATGGGATTCTGTTTTCATATTTATGGATTTTGTTCTCATATTTCTTTCCATCTTTTCATTACCTAGAATCCTCCTTATTTCCTCATTATTCTTCCTTCTTATTTTCCTCATTCATTGTATTTTATGTGTATAAATAGGATTTAATGTAAGCTTGAAGAAAAAACATTTAATATAAGAATACTCTTTCAATTGTGTTATTAACTTGTGTTCTTGACACAAATGTAATTAATTGCCTAAGAAAATAGAAACTTGGTTGATCAAGAAAGAACCATCAAACATGCATGATATATAATAGGGAGAGCTACATCTTAATTGTTGTTCAATTCTCAGATTACAAGGGATGGAAAGCCCATGAATTAAATTTCCTCATAGTTTTTTTTACATTAACCCTCCCAACCTCAAGCTGTCGGCCGGGTTCGAATCCGTAATATGTAATTCCATCCGCCACACCTCTACAAACTTAACTGGTACACCTTTAGCAATTTTCTCATAGTTAGATTGTGCATCCACGAATCAAATACTACAAGAAATGTAGCTCTAGAGAAATTGGATTGGAAGCCTCAAAAACTAAATTTGAATTTGATTGAGTTTAAGGGTATTTTCACACTTTAACTGATGGCCCACAACTTCATTGGTTTAAGGTTTCAATTCAATTAATTGTCAAAAAACGAGTATAGGGTTAGTTTATTTGGACGGATTAGACATGAAAATTAGCCTTGCTTGACTAACCCAATGACTATTTTGATAATAGTTAGTTTTTTTTTATCCGTTAACTCCTCCCACTGCAAATGCCGCTGACAGAGTCGAACCCTGGTCTTGTGATTCCATCCACTATTTGAATTGAGGTTCACATCCTAAACATAATCATGTGCATAAGCTAATTAACAATTCAGGCTCATTAGTACAACTGGTGGTTTCGAGTACCAATATAACAATGCCAATTACGTTAAGCAACATCCTCTGCTTTCTTAACTTAATGCTTTACACAATCCCATTTAGCAAAAGGGTAGTATCAAAGAATGAGATTAATGAAAGCTCACGTTAATACCAATTCCATGTGCCTAATTGAACTCCCCATTTCTTACTTTTACTCTTCCTAGTTATTAGCTTCTATTGGAGTAACTTCAAAGATTTCTACTAAAATAATTTCTTAGGGAAAATACTGCTTTTCAGTTTTCAGCCTCATTTCTTGTTTACATCACATGATCATGCAATTCCGAATTAACGTACGTTCGTTTTTGTAGTAGTCTTAATTAAATTAAGATAGTTATGTGCCTTAAAGCAAAGGAAATTGACATCTCTATAATGCACATTAGATTTCGCTAAAGTGACTTTGATCATATCCATGTTTTCATAATGAAAGTTTAAAGATAAAAGGAAAGGGGTTCCTATTTCCCACAAAGTAATGTAAAGAAATTAAAGAAGTGGAAACACGCCAAGGAAGGAGGAAATCTGTGATGGAAAAGAAAGGAGACAACAAGCCAACAACCACATACATATAATCAAACTATGAATATCTTAAGCAAGAAAATTTGAAAATCTTTGCATCATTATAACCTGTTTTGACCCTATCATGCATAGTAATCTCTAGTAGAATCCTGCTTAACTTTATTGAAGTAAAGCAACTACCTACTCAATTGAATTTAATTGATCAAGGGCGCCATCTTGACTTGGTAATATGGATTGAAAATTTCAACATCAAACTCAATAATTCAAACTTATAGCAGATTAATCGTGCAATGACATTTAGGGTATTAGTTTGTTTTTGCTTAAGGTAGGAGATCAACCACGAAAGTCTGAAGTGAAACTATGCACTTCTTGCCAAAGCCAACCATATGACGAATAGTGTGTCTTACAAATCCTATCATTAGTTGCATTAACATTGAAAACACATATAATTAAGCTTCTCCTATATGCTTTCACTTCACTTATTGCCCTTTCTCCAATCACCCGAGCATGTGATTGCAATCACGTCTAATTGAGAATCATAAAATGATCTTAGGAAGTCACATAATTATCTCAATCTTTTGTTCTTCTATCTCTAATTAATCCTCTCAAAACACATATTAATTAGCTAGTGGGGGCAATTTAATAGATTAAGTTCTACTCATCACCAACTAGTCCTTTTCATTTTAATAAGTTGGAACTTAGAAACTCAACAAGACAACCTGTGACTCTTGACATCATTGACTAATGTGGAACAAGCAAAGAAAAGCTACATGAAGCATCAATAAATTATATGGATGACCTTTAGGATACTTAATTCATTTGATTGTGGTAATGCAGAGCTGTCTTTTTCTCTCGATAAGTAAATTATATGGATGGCCTTTTAGATGAAGATGTATACTCAGGCAACTGTTTGTTATAATCGTTTTACAGCAATAAGTTTTATAACTTTGTTTATTAATTAGCTAGATGTATTTTTTGAACAAGTTTTATACGCTAGAGTTTTATACAATATGTACTTAATCGACATGCTGATCAAAATAGAATTACACGAGTCACACTCTTGCTTGAAACTTTTCACATATTACATGGTGCAACAAAAGTATGAGAATGTATATACAAGAGATGGAGAACAAATTATCAGGATCAAGTTTAAGATCACTTAGCATACACACAATGGACGTGTTATATGGAGTGTTTGTCCCAAGACTAGGAGAGGCAGGAAACCTTTTCTTTGTTTCTGCCTTTTGTGATTGCCCAGAAATCATCCAAGCATGCCAAAGGGTGACAATAACTAATACCAAAGTCAGTGAAAACGAACTGACTGAGCCAGACTGACTTTACAACACTAGCTACTTTGAATTAAAGTTCCAACCCAAGAAAAATACATCTTAATTGCTGTTAAATTCTCAGATCACAAGGGATGGAAAGCCTATGAATTAAATTTCCTCATAGTTCTTGTATTTATTTATTTATTTATTTATTTATTTATTTTACCTTAATCTTCCCCATCTCATGCCGTCGGTCGGGTTTCGAACCTAAGACATGTAATTCCATCCGCTACACCTCTACCAATTCATCTGGTATGCCTTTAGCAATTTTCTCATAGTTAAATTGTGCATCCATGAATCAAATACTACAAGAAGTGAAGTTCTAGATAAATTGGATTGGAAACCTCAAAAACTAAATTTGAGTTTGATTGAGTTTAAGGGTATTTTCACACATTAACTGATGGCCCACAACTTAATTGGTTTAAGGTTTCAATTCAATTAATTGTTGAAAAACGAGTATAGGGTTAGTTTATTTGGGCGGATTAGACATGAGAATTAGCCTTGCTTGACTAACCCAATGACTATTTTGATAATAGTTAGTTTTTTTTTTTTAAAAATTTTTATCCATTAACTCCTCCCACCCCAAGTGCCGCAGAATGAATTGAACCCTGGTCTTGTAATTCCATCCACCATTTAGGTAATTTGAATTGAGGTTCACATCCTAAACATTATCATGTGCATAAGCTAATTAACAATTTTGGCTCATTAGTACAACTGGCGGTTTCGAGTACCAATATAACAATGCCAATTACGTTAAGCAACATCCTCTGCTTTCTTAACTTAATGCTTTACACAAATCCCATTTAACGAAGGGGTAGTATCAAAGAATGAGATTAATGAAAGCTCATGTTAACACCAATTCCATGTGCCTAGCTAATTGAACTCCCCATTCCTTACTTTTACTCTTCCTTTGTTATTAGATTCTATTGGAGTAACTTTAAAGATTTCTACTTAAAAAGAACTTCTTAGGGAAAATAGTGCTTGTCATCAGCCTCATTTCTTGTTTACCTCCACAAATCTTAACACTGATCACTTTCTTCTTCTTCTTCTTTTTTATTAGTGCGGAGGAGGGCCACATGGTGGTGCGCAAGGGCAAGGAGTCATGCATGTTGTTGGCAATGAAGAGGACAAAGTCATTTATGCGTATTTTCCATAATTATTTGTAAGACTTTAGACACGTACGGCTTCTAAATTTACCATGTCACTTAAAAATATATTACCTTGTGTATTTTGGCTTCTAAACTCTTGGCTTATGGTTTATTGCATGTGGTTGCTCTAAAGTTAGCACGAATCGTAACAAACCATACACAAAATTCCAAGTAAGACAATTCCACTGTGACATAACTTCAGCTGTGTGTGGCTAGAGGTATTACGCGTATTTGTCAATATGTATATGTGTGATGGATAATCATCCTCTCGATTCCATGTCTTCTAGAGGTTCAAAGTCATCAAAATGGGTGACAACATTGAGTACACAATGCATGCATGTATGTAGTACAAAAACAGAACCAACTAAATTGTAGTTTTTTCATAATAAAGCAAACAACTTCTTCTCATCTTTGAACACAAATTTCTTTCTTTGTGGGGTTTTCCTTTTCCTTGCCTTTATACATACTTTCCGTATTTGATATCTGTTCCTTCCTTCCAAGTCTACTTGTTTTTGTTTTGTTTTAGAAGGTGAGCTGGGTTTTCAGAATTCCATAACCTATCAAAGACCATAACAGGTTAACACACCATAAACTGATAAACATGCCGTCGACTTGATTCGAACCCATGACCTTTCCCTCTCTTCCGAGTCTACTTTTTCAAAGGTGTTTGCTTTTTCTCTAACAACTCCCCCCTGCCTTGTTTGTTTTCTTGCATGCATGCATGCATGCTCTCACTTAAACAAACACTCGAGCTCTCCTTTCCCTCTCTTGTTAATTGCATTGTAGACTACGCAACATTTGCACTTGTTACCTCATGCATGCATGCATGTATTGAGTGGCACGTGTAGTACACAGTATACAGCTCATCTAGTATGATCAATTAGGCTTCAAACCACTTCTTCTTCACTGAAAACAAAAGCTTTATTATGGATCAATCGTACAAGCTTTGGTTGATTATTAGTACCTATGTGCACGCAGCACACATGCAGATTTTTTTTTTAAGCACTCCATTTACATTTGATGCTCGGAATCTACCATGCAACTCTGATAAAGATGCAAAGGATGATATAATATATATTAACATTTTTAGATGATATAATAATGAAAAAGAAATGTTTGTAGAGGAGGTTTAAATATATATGGCTATAATTATCTCTTCTGGAGGAGGTTCAAAGTCATCAGAATGTGACAACATTAAGTACACATGTATTGATCTCCAATAGCATAACCAAATATTGTTTCTCAATGACAAAGCAAAACCAATCTTTCTCATCTTTATGTCTTTATGTGTGGATATTTTTCCAGCTAATTCGTGTCCGCCTTTTTGTATATATTTCATTCATAATATATATATATATATATGTTCCGTATCTCCTTTGCTCAAGTCTACTCTTCAAAATTTCTCTTTCTTTACGACAACTCTTCCACCTTTTGCTTGTCTTCTTCTTGCATGATATCTCACTTAATTTACGCATATATAAAACATACTTGACTGTTGGGTTTGGAGGTTGCACGTTCCCTTTGTCAGATGCAAATGCATTGTAGCTAAAGCCACATTAATTTACACTTCTTATGTCATGCAAAAACATACATTGATCGATGAACACGTGTAGTGCAAATGCACAGTTCATCTAACCTTTGTGGTGGATGACTGCCATGGGGATCATGCTTCAAAACCAATTCTTGAACTGATAGGTAGCGTGGGCTGTGAGTGTTGTGTACTTGTGTTGTAGGTTTCTTCAGTTCAATTCATCTTCTTCGTCTTCAAATCTCCTTTATAATGATGTTTGTGTGAGGTGAAGTTACATTATCACATTATGTATAGCCCCATGTCATCTGCATTATCACATATTCACATTATGCATTTGGCTACTTGTATACAAAAACGACTGGACTAATTAGATTTTCATGTAGAAAATATAGATGCGGAGAATGTTATTTCAAATTAGAATGGTATGGTATTAATTATTAAAGCGAAATAAAAGTTGCCATCAAGTCAAAAGAAGGTCTTTCAATGTAAAGTTTCCTCTGCTTGACATGCAACATATATATCGAGCCTCGTTCATAGCTCAAGTATTTAAAGAGATTGAAATTTTTAACATAGTTTTATAGCATTGCTCCTCATGGACTCTGAACAAACCTTCATAAGTCCTAGACAGATCCACTTTAAGATTTAGATCCAATAATTTCGAACATTAATTGAGTGAGGGTGTTGGAAATCAAGCCTACTCAGCATGTGCAAGCCACACTATTGTGTTCATGGTCCCCCAACCTTGTATGCCCATGACAATCCTCATGTGCATTCATGGACTATACTTGTACCCTAATTAATCTCCATCTAGCTCTGAACAAAATGGAAGATATTTTGTATCTCGAGTACTCCGTATATGAGCACAAATTAAAATTGTAAATCTTACAAAACATGTATAGAAAAGGGGCTTGGATAAATAGGCAAATGACCTACAAATAGTTTCTCAAAGTAAATAAAATTTGTAGACTATCAACACGGCTCCTACTCAGGAAAATATGTCACCTAGTCTCAAAGTTTCAGAGGTTCCAACATAGAAGCCATCTTTCGAGAAACAAATCAAGCTGCAAATCACTTGACGAAGCTTGTCCCAGATTCAGAATTTATTCAATTCACCCCAAGTTCATTTGAAGAAGATATGAAGAAGATGCACGGAGACAACTGTTACGTGTGAAAGCGTTACAAATGTCGAAATGCAAAATTACAAACAAAATACGAACAAATACCGAAGACAACCAATTTACGTGGTTCGGCAAACTCGCCTACGTCCACGACAAATAACAACTTTACTAGTGAGATTGAAATATTACAAATGGAGAGAGCTACAAAACGGCAATGACATAACAAATACATGTGTCTAAACGACACCACACAAATACGCTGGTTGCGTATAACACAAAACAAAAACAAAAATCTCTCTCTCCTCACACCTCCCTTTCTTCTTCCCTCTCTCACGTTCCCACAAAAGGGATAAATCGGTACCAAGACTTTCGTCTTCAATTCCTCTTTTCAGATCTTTCATTCGCTACCAATACTTTTGACATTGCATCCCGATGGATCTTGAGATATTTTCTCCTGAATTCATAATTGAGCAACGCCGTAGCCACTTCATCATAATTCAATTCTTTTTTTTCCGTTAACAAAGTCGTAACGAGATATTCATATTTTTCTGGAAGAGGATTCAAAAGGCACAAAGCCTTGTAATTTTCTGGAACATCTTCATTTAAATTCAATAGATCGGCAATAAGCCTATTGAACTCATACAAATGCTCAGACAAAGTAATCCCGGGTTCATAATCATCCGAAAAAGTTGCTTCGTGAGGAAGAGCTTATTTTGGATGCTCTTCATCATGTATCCAACTTTTTCCATAACGCCTTAGCGGAGGTTTCCTTCATAACGAAGTATTTTTGCTCATTCGCTAAACACAATCTTATTGACCCACAAGCTTGCCGATTCAGCTTATTCCATTCTTCTTCACTCATTTTCTCCGGCTTGTCTCCCAAAGCATCATCCAAATTCTCCTTTGCCAACACATTCAAAACTTCGCATTGCCACATGCCAAAGTTATTCTTTCCATTGAATTTCTCGACATCAAATTTACCGACTGAAGCGGTAACCATCTTTGGTCAAGAAGTTGACGGATCTGACATATTTTTCACCAACCTCCAATTCACGCAGCGTCAAATGAACCCAAAAAACTAACCATCGGCTCTGATACCAATTTGTTGTGCTCGGGGGTTGGAGATGTTGGCTCAACATAGACCCACATCGAGTAGTGACCAACATCCTGTGAGGAATATAAGTGATTAAATATGTCTTAATAAGCGACGAGGCCTTTTGGGAGCAATTGAATAGTTGAGCTCCATTCGTAAAAACCCCGTACCCAGGCGGTGGCGGGTGTCTAAATTGGGGACAATATCGTTGTTCGAGACATATCGTGTAGTGGTGGTGCCGGGGGACTTCGCTTCTTTACCCCCGAGCACAATAAGTGGTATCAGAGCCGATGGTTTGCCCTTGGGCTTGGCGAGTTGGAAGTGCAGAATAGCACGTTGTGGTGGAGCTTACCCTGGGCCCGGGTAGGCTCAATATGTTTCGTCAAGGTGGAGATTGTTGGAGATGTTGGTTCAACATAGTCCCACATCGAGTAGTGACCAACATCCTGTGAGGAATATAAGTGATTACATATGTCTTAATAAGTGACGAGGCCTTTTGGGAGCAATTGAATAGTTGAGCTCCGTTCGTAAAAATCCCATACCGCCTCTAAATTGGGGACAATATCGTTGCTCGAGACATATCATGTACTGGTGGTGCCGGGGGCTTCGCTTCTTCACCCCCGAGCACAACAAAAACTATATGATCGATTGTAATTTCTTTTACCTTGATTTATTTTCTATAAAGGTTCGAAGGTCTTTAAAACCTTGTTTATTCTTTAAAAAAAGCTTCTAAAAAGGCTACAAGCGAGACCCTCTAGAATTTGTTTTGATCAATTTAAATAGAAGAAGTAAAACCAAAATTAATTTATCCATGTTTTCATAATGAAAGTTCAAAGACAAAAGGAAGGGGATTCCTATTTCCCACAGTAATGTAAAGAAATTAAAGAAGTGGAAGCACGCCAATGAAGGAGGAAATCTGTGATGGAAAAGAAAGGAGACAACAAGCCAACAACCACAGACATATAATCAAACTATGAATATCTTAAGCAAGAAAATTTGAAAATATTTGCATCATTATAACCTGTTTTGACCCTGTCATGCATAGTAATCTCTAGTAGAATCCCACTTAACTTTATTGAAGCAAAGGAACTACCTACTCATTTGAATTTAATTGATCAAGGGCTATCTTGACTTGGTAATATGGATTGAAATTTTCAACATCAAACTCAATAATACGAACTTATAGCAGATTAATCGTGCAATGACATTTAGGGTATTAGTTTGTTTTTGCTTAAGGTAGGAATCAACCACGAAAGTCTGAAGTGAAACTATGCACTTCTTGCCAAAGCCAACCACATGACAAATAGTGTGTCTTACAAATCCTATCATTAGTTGCATTAACATTGAAAACACATATAATTAAGCTTCTCCTATATGCTTTCACTTGACTTATTGCCCTTTCTCCAATCACCCGAGCATGTGATTGCAATCATGTCTAATTGAGAATCATAAAATGATCTTAGGAGATCACATAATTATCTCAATCTTTGTTTCTATCTCTAATTAATCCTCTCAAAACACGTATCAATTAGCTAGTGGGCCCATTTTAATGGATTAATTTCTACTCATCACCGACTACTCCTTTTCATTCTAATAAGTTGGGAACTTAGAAGCTCAACAAGACAGCCCGTGACTCTTGACATCATTGACTAATGTGAAACAAGCAAAGGTAAACTAATGGACATTACCATGGTTGAATGTCACGGAGCTGGGGCGGCTCTACTTCTAATTCAGACACGGCAATGGAGAACAAGTTTTTTGTTGGGCGACTCCGATCAGCTTATTTTTAGTCTTTATGCTGACTTACAGCACCTTTAGGAGGATATGGGCTGGGTTTGGCAGCCCCTCATCACAACATCTGAAAACTATTTACTATTCATCCACTTTGGTTTTGTAATTTTATTAATAGAGAATTCAATTATGAAGCTCACAAACTAGCCATTACGACAAAACATCAATACTGTAACTAATATTTCTAATATTTATATGCAATATGCTATTATAAAAAAAAAATTTTGCTTTGTTTCTCCCTTTTGTGATTGACCTGAAATGATCCAAACATGCCAAAGGGGAACAATACCTAATGCCAAACTCAGCGAAAACGAAATGAACTGAGCCAGACTGACTTTACAACAATTGCACTACTTTAAATTAAAGCTCCAAAGGCAGAGAACTTCCCCACAATTTGAACCAATTTAAGTGGAGCTGTCCAACTATGTCAGCTTCAAATGTAATTAATTGCCTAAGAAAATAAAAACTTGGTTGATCAAGAAAGAAAACCATCAAACATGCATGATATCTAGAGAAGGCAACATCTTAATTTCTCACTATAAAAAAAATTTAAATCAGCAACGGCTAAAAACCGTTACTAAATGTCCCAAAATCGTAGCTAAAAGGAATCAGCGACGACTCAACAACCATCGCAATACCGTAGCTATTTCAATCATCGCTATTTGAATCAGCAACGGTAAATTATCCCGTCGCTAATTCGCAACGGCCAAAAAACCGTCGCTAGTGTCAAAAATTTCGTCGCTAAAGCCGTTGAAAATTTTGACCACGACTGTCACAAATTTAAAAATAGCGACGGTTTTTTGCTAAATAGCGACAGTTTTTGCCGTCGCTAATTAGCGACCGTTTTTTTGCCGTGACTATTTAGCGACGGTTTTTTCTAAATAGAGACCGTTTTTGCCATTTAGCAACGGTTTTTTGACGTCGCTAAATTGCAAATCTAATTGACAAAACAGCCACGGTATTTGCCGTGGCTATTTAGGGACACCTTTGTCTCAAATCATATTGACAAATGAAATTTACAAATTATAAATTACAAATTACAAATGATAATTCATTTTTTATAATGAAATTAGCTATTAATGATTGTCCATTCTGAAAATTAATATCAACTACCAGAACTAAACTTAATTGATCAAAATTATAACAAAAATTACACAGAATCTCTAGAATATCATACAAAAATGACAAAAAACCACAAAAAAAAAAAAATTCAATCTATAGAATATCTGAAATCTCAGAGATCTCTTGCATCTAGGAAGGCGGCGAAGGAAGGGAGGGGAGAGAGAGGCAGTCGGGATCGGTGTCGAGGGAGGCAGTCGGGATCGGTGTCGAGGAAGTGGCGGACTTCTCCTCTGTGGGTTTCTTCTCTGGAGGTTGAGAGAAAATTTTTTGTTGAGAGAAATTTTTTGTTTAAGTTGGTTTGTAGAGAAAATTTAAATTTATATAGAGAAAGGTAATTGAAGGGGATTGGTTGTGTTAGTTTCACGCGGATCGGTGACGTGGTTTAGTTTAGTGCGTTGGATTGAGCTAAATTTTTTGGGTGTTATTGACGGTTGAGATGAGGTTTCACGCGGATCGGTGACGTGTTTTTTTTAAAACAATTAGCAACAATTTTTTGCCGTAGCTAAATTCTTTAGTGTATAATTTTTTAAAAAAAACCAATTAGCAACGATTTACTGCCGTCGCTAATAAAAAAATCTAAAACTTAGCCACGGTTCATCGCTGTAGCTAAATTCTTTAGTGTATAATTGTTTTTTCAAAAAACCAATTAGCAACGATTTTTTGCCGTCGCTAATAAAAAAAATTTTAAACTTAGCCATGATTTTTTGCCGTAGCTAAATTCTTAGTGCATAAATTTTTTTTTTCAAAAAACAATTTGCGACGGTTTTTTGCCGTCGCTAATATAAAAATAATGTTATTTTTTTTAAACAATTAGCGACGGTTGTTTGCCGTCGCTAATATAAAAATAATGTTATTTAAAAAAAAAAATCAATTAGCAACGGTCTTTTACCGCCTAATATAAAAATAATGTTAATTTAAAAAAAAATAATTAATTAGCGAGTAGCAAATAATTCATATAAATTTGTATTTAAAAAATAATTAATGACATACTTACCGGGTACCCAACTTTTCTTCGGACATCTTTTTTTTTCAGAACTTTTATGGCTTGATCCGAGTAGCAAAGTTACGATCCCATAGAGCACCTATTACTATATTGTGAACAAATCCTCCACAACTCCCATACCACAAAGAGCGACCACTGATAATACCAATGAACCCATGTGATGAATCTGTCCTTTTTCAAGAGCAACTACTGATAATACCAATGAGTGAATGACTCTGTTCAAGAAATCTTGACTGGTTTAACATACGTAGATCATCTCAATTATTATAAGGTTGAAAGTTGATTGAGTGGGGAGTCGGAAGGTGTGCCCATGACTGACCAAGACTAAACTAAAACCAAGCTAGACTTGCCTTGAGATCAAATTTCGAGTTAAGAGGTTGGTTCAGGCTAGGCAATTACCATAAAGCAAACGTTGAAATGCACTAAAGAGTATCACAAAAGCAAGAAAGAATTATTCTAAACAATTTATCAATTTCTTTACCTATTTATGCATTTGATTCCCCTGACTACAATTTCTGAAAATCGTTGTTGTCTTTTTATGCACTAATATATTTTTATCAGTTAAGTTGTTGTTGGCTAAGTTATTGATATAAAAATAATGTTATTTTTATTTTAAAAAAAATTAATTAGCGACGGTTCTGGGCCGTCGCTAAATTATTTAGTGTTTAATTTTTTTTTTCAAAAAAACCAATTAGCCACGGTTTTTTGCCATCGCTAATAAAAAAATCTACAACTTAGCCACAGTCAATTGCCGTAGCTAAATTCTTTAGTGTTTAATTTTTTTTTTCAAAAAACCAATTAGCCACGGTTTTTTGCCGTCGCTAATAAAAAAAATCTAAAACTTAGCCACGGTAAATTGCCGTAGCTAAATTCTTTAGTGTTTAATTTTTTTTTTCAAAAAACCAATTAGCCACGGTTGTTTGCCGTCGCTATTAAAAAAAATTAAAACTTAGCCACGGTGTTTTGCCGTAACTAAATTCTTTAGTGTTTAATTTTTTTTTCCAAAAAAACCAATTAGCCACGGTTGTTTGCCGTCGCTAATAAATAAAAATTAAAACTTAGCCACGGTTTTTTGCCGTAGCTAAATTCTTTAGTGTTTAATTTTTTTTTTCAAAAAAACCAATTAGCCACTTTTTTGCCGTTGCTAATTGTTTTTAATATGTATATAAATATTTTATTTGTAAACCTTAGCGACGGCAAAAGTGTCGTCGCTAATTGTTTTATATATATATTTTATTTGTAAAACCTAGCGACGGTTTTTTTGCCGTCACTAAATGTTTTATATATATATATATATATATATATATATATATATATTTTTTTTTAATCCTATTTTTATTTGTAAATCTTAGCGACGGCTAAATTACCGACGCTAATACAAGAATTAGCGACAGTTTTAAGTCGTCGCTAAATATTTTGCGACGGATTTTTATAATTATGAGTTGAAACAGTATCGAAAGCAATTAGTGACGGTTTTTAGCCATCGCTAATCGTATAATTAGCGACGGTATCAAAAAAACCGTCACTAATTTTCGTAACTATTAAAGCTTTTTTTTTTGTAGCGTCTGTTCAATTCTCAGATTACAAGGGATGGGAAAATCCATGAATTCTGACAAATTTCCTCATAGTTAGATTGTGCATCCATGAGTCAAATACCACAAGAATTGTAGTTTTAGAGCAATTGGATTGGCAACCTCAAAACCTGAATTTGAGTTTGATTGAGTTTATGGGTGCATTTTCATACTTAACCTATGGCCCAAAACTCAATTGGTTTAAGGTTTCAATTCAATCAGTTGTCAAAATACGAGTATAGGCTTAGTTTATTTGGGCAGGTTAGACACGAGAATTAGCCTTGCTTGACTAACCCAATGACTATTTTGATAATAGTTTTTTTTTTTTTTATCCGTTAACCCCTCTCACTCCAAATGCCAACTCTAAACATGTGGTTTGGATAATTCGAATTGAGGTTCACATCCTAAACATCACGTGCATACGCTAATTATCAATTCAAGCTCATTAGTACAACTGGTGGTCTCAAGTACCAATATAACAATGCCAATTACGTTAAGCAACATCGTTTGTTTTCTTAATGCTCTACACAAATCCCATTTAGCAAAGGGGTGGTATCAAAGAATGAGATTAATGAAAGCTCATTTTAATACCAATTCCATGTGCCTAATTGAACTTCCCATTCTTTACTTTTACTCTTCCTGGTTATATCTATAATGCACATTAAAGTTCGTTAAAGTGACTTTGATCTTGTGCGTAATGTAATACTAATATGAATTGACCTTATTTTTTATCAAGTTACTTACTTGTATATTTAATCAATGGACACTACATTACATTACAACACTTTCTAATCATGCTAAGTACAAATAAAGAATTCAAAAAGATAGAGAAGGTATAGTACAGTGTTGAGCCAAAGGTATGATGGCTCAATGGTGAATTATATAACAAGGAACGAAGAGAATGTGAAATCAAGGGAGTCGAAGATGGTCGAACCCTCTTATAATTTGCGTGAGGTTTGAGATACCGTACTGTCAAATTTGTCGACCTCTTTTTTTTTCCTCTTTGAGACCATGGTGGGGAGGGAGAACAGAGCCATGCATGTTGCTCGGAAAGAGGCCACAATACCATTTTCCTCCACATTTTTCCAGCCTTCATTTTTACTCCAAAATTTTGGCATTAGTGAAAACTAATACTTCTATACCACAATTAATCCAGCCACCTAATTACATGTCTAGGTATTAAGAACATAATTATAATCAGTAAATAAAGAGCTAAAAAATGTGGCAAATTTGATTTGGATTATGTGAAGGAGCGAGTGTCAAGGTAATTGTTGATGTGGTCATGTATATTTACATGTGGTCAAACACTTTTTATTTGTAGTGGAACTCGTGTGCATCCATAAATTCTAATGAGAAATTCTAAATGGCGAGGAAATGAGCGAGGAAACGAGCGAGGGGAGGGAGGTGGCGGGGTGGGGACCGTTCACCTCCATCAGGATGTGTGCTGTCGATTTTTGTGCATGCATCCTGAGGGAGGTGAACGGTCCCCACCCCGCCACCTCCCTCCCCTCACTGGTTTCCTCGCCATGTAGAAAAGCTCAATTCTAATTCATCTACGTGGAGGGCAAATTTTGAAATTCAAAAGTTAGATGTAAGAGCCTATTTATAATTTATAAATAATTGACGGGCTTTCAATAAATTATATTAGAGGCTTATGTATACTTAGTATGTTTGAGAAAGGCTGGTTTTGTAAATAGTTTGCATTTAAAAGCCAAAATGGTATTAAAAATAAAAACCCAAACTATAATAGTGTTTTTCATTTCGAAGATACAAGTACCATTTGTTATTGTTCATTGTTCGTGGAACAGTAAAATCACATTCTCGTTATAAAAGTAGATTTTGTCAATACATGCATATGTAATGAAGATGTGTAGCCAGAGAGGAAGCAATAGCGAAAATTGTAAAGAAATCATTGTGGTTGATGATACATCAAATAGTATTTCGATCACGGCCATATACGTAGGACAAATCATCAACCATAAAGAACATACAGTTTAAGTCAAATATGGTTAACGAGTCCAATCACTAAAGCTCAAATATGTGACAGGCCACAACCAAGATTAAAGGCCCAAATCTCATGCCCAACAAACTTCTTCCGGTTTAACATTACGAGGAGACAAGTTGTGACGGAAATCTCTCCCTAGTGACGTATCTCAATGAAGGAGATCATTGTGAGAAACGTCCCCCTTGATTATTGCACCATGCATGTTTAAGTCATGCACAAAATTAATTACTCTTATTATATAAGGTAAAAGAAGGAGAAGAGGCACCGGATACAAAAATACATCACAACTATACTCACTCCAAATTCACTTTTTCCTACCGTTAACTGGCTTATGCCTTCGGCCATCACACATGTAATTTTTAGCAATTTAATCTTGTTTTATAGATCAGATATCGAGAAAACAAATTTGGACACATCTGTAATTATGCACATTTCGTCGATATGTGTGTATGATGAGCGTATCTCTTTATAATTATAGGTATTGGCATATCCAAAACAGAACCAATTAAGTGTAACATCGTTTCTGAATGACAAAGCAAAAAGTGTCTTCTCCTCATCATCTTCAAACACACAAACATACAAATTTCTTTGTGGGATTTTCTTCCTTCTGTTTCGTGTCCAAGTCTACTTCTTCAAAAGTGATCAGTGTTTGCTCTCTCTCTCTCTGTAACAAAAGAAAAATACATATACTTGACTGTTGGGTTTTTAGACTACATTCCCTAGTTCCTAGCTTGTCGCATTGTAGCTTCGCCACAATTACACATATTATGTCATGTAAGCATGCATTGATGAGACACTTATAGTATAACATATACAGCTCATGCAATCGATGGGCTCCTTGTGTTGTGTTGGTTGACTGCAAGGCGGATTCGGGGGGGGCTCCTGCAAGGCTAGCTTTAAAACCAAACTGAAAAAGCAAAGGAAAAAGCTTGTTCTGGATATTTGAGATCGTACTGTACATACACACTTTTGATGAACTATCATATTAATTAAGTGTACGTAGGTGTAGTTGGGAGGATAAACATTCACATATCCTTTTGGGCTGATGGTGTCTTGAGGTGGCGTGCTCCATGGGGGTTGTCTTGTTGGTTTCATCAATTCAATTATTCTACTTCTCTGTTTAAAAACAAAACAAGAGAAAGTAGTACTGATGATGCTGTGTGAACTTATGAAATGTAGAGAGCCCCATGTGAATTTTGGATTCTATTGGTTTTTTTTTTTTAAAGCATTATGCATTATATAAAGAAAATTAAAACATACATAGACTAAACCTTGCTTTGGCAGCTAGGGCATGTGCCTCATAGTTGAGATTCCTATTAATTACTTACATTTTCATTTACTAATTAGCAAAATATGCATACGATCAATGTTACAAAAAAAAAAAAAAAGTTTCCATGCCCAATCCAAAACAAAAGATGGGGTGGTAGCTTGTTGGGAGGTCGCCTGCATAACGTTAGTAAAGTCTCAAAATTAAACTTGTTCTCCACCTTGTTAAAAACAATATTGTTATGAATTCGCCAAATAGAAAGGAGGATCCCTGTGAATTTGGACAACATTTCCTCAGTGTAAAGTCTAGATTGGTTTGCTGATGTCCACATCACTTGAAAGGCATCTCAGATATAAGTTATAGAGAGGGAATGGTGATGCCAGAGGACAAGCAGCAGAGAAATCAGCCATAGGCGACTTACAACTGGGCAGAGAAATAAAAGGTGTAGAGAATCTTTTGCCTGATCCTTACAGAAGCTGCACAAATTGTCATAAGGGACATGGACTCTTGCCAGATTGGCAGTAATGGGAAGCAGATCTTGATTAACCTTTCAAAGGGGAAAAAAAGGCATTCGGAGGGGCTTTGATGTGCCAAATCTGTCTCATGATTTTCTGCCGTACAAGAGATGATAAAAGTGTTGCAGATGTACTAGCTGAATTGTAGCTCAGTTGGTTGGATATCCACTCTCCTTATGAGAGATCGCGGGTTCAAGACTTACCAGTTAGGATTTTGTGAGTTTTCGTTCGATTATTAGGAACACATTTGCTCCGCCGTTGATAAACCATATTAAGTAGCAACAATATTGTAGCCTTCGGGTCTGGTTTGGTTAACCCTATAGGGTCAGTCATGTAGCCTTCGGGCATGGATTAATACATAAATAAAAAGGGTCAATGACCCAATTTTAAATTAATTAATTAATTAAAAAAAAGATCTGGTAGCACTTTTAACAGAAAAAAATCCCTTCTTGACCCCGTTCCAAATGAGTTGATCGGGCAAGGAGGTGCGTCTGATACAAATATTGAGGATATCCTGGACCACGGTTGAAGGGAACCAGTCGTGTAGGAGTGGGGCATTCTACTCCTGAACAGAAGATGAAGAGTTGAGCCAAAGGTCCTGGATATTCTGTGGAGGGGGGTAGCTGAGGAGGATGCAACGCACAGTCAACGAGCAAGAGATCAGGTTTGACTCAAGCATCAAACCAAAGGCTGACCTGACTTCCAGAAAGCACCTGGTAATGGAGAAAATGCTTCATGTGAACTAGAGCCCTAAAATTGCCTCGCCAAGCGAAGGAGGTCGTTGTTGGGGTTTGGGAGAGTTGAAGGATCGACTATGAAGGATAGTAAATGCTTTGGAGAAGTTTTGATCTTAAAGATTCTGGGGATGATAAGACATTTCAGATATTCTTTGCCAAGAGGGCAAGATTCATGATTCTAGAGTTGGGAATATTGAAGCCACCAAGGAGACGAGGTTTTGAGACTTTGTCCCAAGTACAAAGATGTTTTGCCTTCCGGTCATTCTGTCCATTCCACCAAAAGTTATGAGGAAGCGCATCAAACTAGGGGTGGGCATTCCATCCCGCAATCCCGTTTCCGTCCCGTCCCAATTTTTTCGGGTCTTAATGGGATTGAATAATTTCATCTCGATCCCGTCCCGTCCCGATCTAGAATGGGATGGGATGAAGATTTTCAATCCTGCTAATCCCGTCCCGTCCCGAACTAATTTTTCAATATTTATTATTAATATTTTTATTTATTTATTTATTTTTGGATTGCAATATTTGGATGCCCATACAAATTCCCTGATGCATATAACATTTTAGCATCTAAAATTCTCAATGTCATTAGGCTATCAACTCATATTTGAAGACCAATTTGTTTAATTGTATTTAACTAGGGTACATTCGATTTCATTGAAAACTTTGGATACTCAACCTATAATACAATTTAATGGGTTCCTAATATCATCTCATTTGCAAGGATAGATATGCATGAAAATTAAACTCTGTGTGAGATTCCAATGACAGCTTCATGTGCTTATTATGGCATAGGTTACATTATGTTTAGTAGATTACATTTTGGTTTATTATTTCATTTTCATATGTGTGAACATGCAATTTGCTGAAGATCTATTTTAGTTATTGAAATTGCATGGTCAATTTGAAACACATTGATTATGTCTCGTCTCGTCCCGTCCCGAACCCGTTTGGGATGGGATGAGGTCGGGATGGGGTTTATCCCATCCCGTCCCATCCCGTATGAACGGAATGGGACAGGGATGGGTCTACTCGTCCCATCCTGTCCCGTGCCCACCCTTACATCAAACTGATTGGACATATTTGCAGGAAGAAGGAAAATCTGCATAGTGTCAACTGGGATAGAGTTAAGGACTGCCTTAATCATGACAGTCTGACCGTCTTGGGATAGGACCTTGGACTTCCAACATGCCAGCCGGGAAGAGTTTTTTCCAGAAGGAAACTAAAATCTTTAGACTTGTGTTTCAAGAAGAAAAGAGGGGATCCCATGTATTTATCAGTAGTTCTGTAAGACTTAGTTCCCAGAATTTTGTGGATCATCTTAGCATGCTTGGGGTAAACATTTGCACTGAAAAAAAAGTGGAGAACTTAACAAAAGTTAACTATCTGGCCTGAAGCAGCACAATACTAATGGATTATGTTTTTTACCGTGTGAGCTTCAGCTAGGGAGGCTCGATAGAACAAAATAAGACCGTCTGCATAGAGGAGATGACTAAAAAATGGAGCTCACCATCTGACTTTAAAACCTTTTAATCGACCCGAAGATTCTGCCTTCATGAGTAAGCGAAAAATAGCATCCGCGATCAAAATAAAAAGATAAGGAGATAGTGGGTCACCTTGTCGGATACCTCTTAAAGGTTTAAAAGACAGCAAAGGGGAGCCATCGAGCAAGACTTGCAAGGAGGTAGTGGATATACATTGTTCAATCATATTGATCATGTCCTCAGAAAAACCCAATTAATTAAAAATCTGTAGCAGAAATGGCCATTCCACCCGATCATAAGCTTAGCCATATCCATTTTGTTCGCTATCCATCCCTGCGATATCCTTTTCAAAATTTTCATTTGATAGAAAGTCTCATGGGCAATGTTGACATTATCGGATATTGATCTCTCTTTAAGAAAAACTCCCTGATTCAGGGATGCAATTGAATTCAGGAACGGTTTGAGTATGTTCGCCATAATTTTGGAAATTGTTTTGTAGATGACATTGCAAAGACCAATGGGGCAAAAATTCTCCGAAAAGGTGGGGTTCTGACTTTGGAAATGAGGGCAATACAAGTTGCATTCGAATTTGGGTTTTTAACCTTTTCGTGGAAAAAAAATTTTGAACCACATAGATCACATCCGAGCCCACTATGTCCTAATATCGCTTGAAGAACAAGGCATGGAAACCATCAGGCCCCGGTGCTTTCAGACAACCAAAGGAGAAGGCAGTTTCCTTTATAAGATCTCACGTAGGTATTACAACGAGAGAGGCATTATCCTCTGAAGAAACACCGGGCTGAAAGAGTTGTAAAATGTTTTGGTCAGTGCATGGGTTTGAGGTGGTAAATATGTTAGAGTATTAGTAAATGAGCACATCGCCTATGCGAGAATGATGATATTGCCAGAAGTTGTTGTGATCTGTAATCCGAAGAATGTGATTAGTTTTGCACCTCATTAGAGTGGAGAGGTGGAAAATTTTTGTATGTCGGTCTCCTTCCTGAAGCCAGGTTTTGCCAAACTTATTACGCTATAAGAGTTCCTCCCTAATGAGGAGTTCCTCTAATCTAGCTTCAACAATCGCCTGGGCCTCCATGTTACTCTTGGTGGGAGGGGAATTTTAAAGTTCATTCAAGGCTTTGCGAGTGTCAAGGATATTTTGCTGGATATTCCTGAAGTGGGACTTATTCCAGCGAGTTAGAGAATGGCTGAGGTTCTTAACTTTGGAAAGGAAAATCTACGGTGGGATCCCCGAAAACAAGAATTCTAGGAAGAGGAGATGACCTTGCGGCAGTCAGGATCTCTAGTCCACATTTGGAAGAAACGGAAGGGTTTTGGGGAAGGGGTGGAGGGTGACATCAGTTAAAGGCAAGTCGCTCGGTGATTCGAAGTGGGAGCATGGATGGAGCGACAAGAAGTTGAGGATAAAAGATCCATTATGTGGTAACCAGGACTATGTCCAGTTTTGCCTTGATTGCATGATTGTCCCTCCGCTTAATAGACCAAGTGTATTGTGATCCTTTGAGTGGAAGATCTAAGAGTTGATTTGAGTCAACAAAGTTCGTGAGGTGAGATAAGCTTAATCTAGAAGGGGGATGTGCTACTTATGTGTGAGGTTGGATCCCCATAGTAACAACGTGTCTGGAGCCCCAGTAGGTGGGTCGAAGGAACAAAGCCACGACCACACTTTTCATTTTTGAGGACGTGCTGGTGTAACATGTGGCAACCATACTTACAAGAGGAAAAATAGCATTCTCGAGCAGAGAAGAAGATGTTCATCGAAGTTATGAGAAATCGGCAGCTTAGTCATCGGAATATCCATTGCCGAGGCCCTGGCATTAACGATAGGTGAGGTTGGAGGGTTGGTACTTGCCAAATGTAGTGCATTATTGGGCTCGGTTCGAAAGATTCTCATTGCTTTATCTGTGAACCGATTTGAGGGAGACGACGAACATGTTGCTACCATGTGATTGGTATGGGGAGTCGTTGTCAAAGGTGGCCGATTCCTAGGCAATGGTGGTTGAACATGTCGAAGCCTTTGAGATCTCACCGAAGTGGGAGAGAATACCATGGTTTTAGATCTAGTTTTAATTCTCGCCCGAGTGAAAGGGAGGGAGAGTGTATCCATGGATTTGCCTGGCTCCAGAAGTTGCATGGTCTCATAATACAAAGGACAATTTCTACCAAAAACATGTCCGATGAACCCACAACAAAAGCAGGTGGGTGGATCCTTATAGCAAAAACGAATAAGATATTGATGCCCATATTGCACACCAAAATCTGTTTCCATTATGCAAGGTAGGGCTCTAGTGATATTGATCCAAATTTTGAACCTAATATATGAGGTATTTGAATTTTGAAGCGAAGCTACATCAACTTCCATGAGTTCTCCAAAACTCTCTGCCAACAGATGGATATCAGCTACCTCAAGTCTATTTGGGAGGAATTCATGAAACCGGACCCATGTCGGAATTTCAGTAAACTCTATAGAGAGGTAATTAACTTGTCAAGGTTTTAGAATGACCAGCCAACCAAAAACGGATCCAAAGTCTTTTGTACAGAACCTTGTTCATTTCAAATAAGTCAGGAAAATTGTACCAAATAATACGCATTATCAAGATCCCATTCCCGAGCTAGGGATTTCACTTTAAAGGTATATTCAGTTTCCCATTGAGATGCCATGCGTTTTGCAAATACCTCCGGACGGAGGCGTTGCGAATGACAGTATTTCACCACTACTCGAAGGTGGACATCCTCGTCAGAGAGAAGATAACGCCTGGTGAAGATGGGAGTGGGAATCCTTAGGCTATGTTTGAGGTGATCCTCAAAACAGGTAATAGGTGGTGGGGAGAGATGTATAGCAGGGTTAGAGGTGGAGAGATGAGTTGGAGATTGAGCCGCAAGGATGTGAGTGTTGGGTGCCGGTAGAAGTCGCGGGGTGTGAATCATTGTGGGAGAGAGATCATGAGTAGGATTAGGATTGGGAAGAAAATGAGATTGGGGTAGTGGGGTTTGGGACGAGTTAGGGAAGTCCATGACCAATGATCTGTAGCATAAATGGGTTTGTAACGTTTGAAAGATACAAAAATCAGAGGGAGAGAAGTTGACAGATTCATAAGAATCGTTGGAGTAAACCGAGGCTTCTACCTGGGGAATCTTGGCTGGCCCAGACGAGTTAGCAAGATTTGATGTAAAAAGATAGTTGAAAGTGAAGCAAACTCAGGAGAAGCAAGTAAATAAAGAGGAGGGTATGAAGGGATGAGGAAGAAGAGGGTCTCCGGTCACTGTAAATTGGAAAACAGCAAAAACCCTGTCCAATTTTTTGACATTCTCACTTTGGATTCTATTGTTTATGATCATTAGCTTTGGCTCGTGATTTAATCAAAGTAGTTTTCTAATATTGTTAAATCAGACAATTGGATTTACTCCCTTACAATTGTCTAAGTACATGCATGATGCAATGTGTCTGCCACCTAATATAATGTACCATCTCTTAATAATGAATTACCTCTAATCTCTCAATCCCCCACATGCATGGCAGGCCCCAAATGGTACAATGTGTGCTCACATAAAAATATAAAGACAAAGATAACAATCACTAAATAAATGACATGATGTACTACCCAGACCAAGACCAGGATGAGTTAGTACCAAAACCTGGATTAACAATGGTAGTAAAATTTTCCTTTGATTCAAAAGAAAGGTGTATCATTCATTTGATATATACTATGTCGAGCCTCCATAGGTTAAGTTTTTAAAGAGATTGAAAATAACATTGCTCCTTACAGATCGTGAACTAACTTTTTTTTAAACCCCTCTCACCCAAATGTTGCCGACGTGGTTCAATTCCTGAACTTGTGATACCCATCAAACAGACTTACCAGCTGAGCTAGTACCTCACTGGAGATGGTGAACTAACTTGCTAAAGTCCAAGCCAATGCCATCTTTATCCAATATTTTCCAACAATTGAGTGCGGGTTCTGGAAATCAATCCTACCCTGCATGTGCGAGCTAGCAAGCACAGTTGTCAAGCTTGTGGATAGATGCCCATACCAAAAATTTGGGATTCAAATCCTAACCGATCTCAACATGATATCATGGGGAAGCTTAATGACCATAATCAAGCCCACGCTATTGTGTCCATGGTCCCCAACCAGAGTTAGGTCGCATTTTACCCTGCATGTCTATACAGCAGTCCCCATTGCGCATGTACAGAGCATTTGTGCGCGCAAATGTCCCCACTGTTATATAAATGAAAAAGTTATTTATATATACATACTCTATATTAGGCTTCTCATTTGAGCTCGATGCAAAGAAAACAATCTTGGCATTTTTCAATGCCCTCAAGCACAAATTACTTATAAAGGGCTAAGTGCGCGAAAGATCTCAAAAATACTAGGAAGACAATAACACTTATGTCCATGTTTTCATAATGAAAGAAAAATGATGAAAATGAAAAGAAAGGGATTATGTTTCCACAAAATAATTACATAAAGAAAAAGAAGTGGAAGCGCACCAAGGAGGTAGGAAAACTGTCCAATGAGCAATGAAGAAGGAAGGAGGCAACAACCAAAGATCTTTAGAAAGAAAATTAAATTGAAATCTTTGTATTATTAGACCACCCTGTTTGACCCTTTAATGCATAGAAATCTCTAGTAGAATCCCACTTAATTTTCTTGGAGTAAAGCAACCACCTACTCTTTTGAATTTAATTGATCGAGTCAAGGGTAATGTTGATTGAAATTTTCAAAATATAAAACTCAATAATACAAACATATATAGTATTTAGTTTTCAATCGATCGATATCAATGACTGAGTAATCGTGCGATATCAATGACTGACTAATCGTGCAATGACATTTAGGGTCTTCCTTTATTTTCTTTCCCTCATGGTCAGAAATCACCAACAAAAGTTTGAAGTCAAAACTAGGCAATTCTTGCCAAATCCAGCCATATACTTTGGGTAGCCTTAATTAATTTTCCGATCTCAACAACCAACAGTACGTAAAAACTAAGAATTGATGTCCCATTTTATCTTCCTAAAGACTATACAGATGATCCGTAATCTAAAATGACATGGACACGAGCTGGGCAGGATACAATTTAGATAATTTGACTTGGGGTTTATTCATCCTAAACATGTTTACGGACACAGTCGATTTAGAATTGTAAGTTACACGGCTACAGGTCGTATATATAACAAACCATACACAAACTAAGAACCAAATAAGAAAATAATACCATTGTGACTATATTACTTGAAAATGAGCTAGGTGAACTAATTACAAATATATTACTTGAAAAGGACCAGAGTTTGTGAAATGTTGTTGGTTGTGAACTTCTACATATTTTGTTAATATATATGTGAATGATAATCATCTCGATCTTCTGTAAATGTGACAATATTCATGTATTCCAAAACAGAAACAATTATTAATTATGGTTTCTGAATGATAAAGCAAAAACTGTCTTCTTCTTCTAATCATCTTCCAACACATACAAATTTCTTTGTGGGGTTTTCTTCCTACTGTTTCGTGTCCAAGTGATCTTTTTTATAAACCCTCGCTCTTTTTTTCTTTTTCTTTTTTGACTGTTTGGCTTTCAGGTTGCCCTTTCCATCCCTCTCTTGCATTGTAGCTATGCCACATTTGCATTTGTTATGTCATGTAAGCATGCATTGAGAAACACGTGTATGAGACTTTGGAGTGGACGGACTTGAGGGTGAGGGTTAGAGTCTAATAGGTCCAACAGACTCAAGAGGGGTTGGATGAGCTATAAAGGAAAATATAATCTCACATTACTTGGGTGCGGGAGGGGGATGATCTACTTATATGCTAGGTCAAATCCCATAATACAAGACCTTTTAAAGCCGTGCGAACCGATTGAACCAGAGCGGACAATGAGAATGTGTTAAGAGTGTTAAACATTCACATATTGTGGCTGATGGGGTCTTTAGGTAGCGTGCGGCACTGGGTATTGTTTTGTTGGTTTCTTCGATTCAATTATTATTAGTTCATTGTTGTTTTCTTAACAGGAGAAAGTAGTAATGATGATGTAGTGTGAATTTGAAGTTATACAGAGCCCATCTCATGTGCTATGTGGGTTGATTTTGGATTCTACTGTTTAGCTTTAATTAGCTTTGGCTCATGAGTTAATCAAAGTAGTTTTGTTCTGTTGCTAAATCACAGATTTAGATTAGTCTCTTATAACAAGTTACAATTCTGTAGAAATGATGCAATGTGTCTGCCACCTAACATAATGTACCTCACCCAATGGGAGGCCCCAAATGGTACAATGTGCCCTTACATGTTCACAGAAAATTATAAAATTAAGCAATAAACAATCAAGAAATTAATGACAAAAATCTAACCCTCTAGGACTAGGAGCAGTCAGATGAAGCATAGTGTAGTTCTCTTGTGCTACCCAGATCAAGACCAAGGCCCATAAATATAGTTTAAGAGCTTTGCTACAGAGCGAGGGAGGGAGCGAGGGAAAAGGGGCGAGGGATGGGTGGTAACCACCCATCCGCCTCGAGATAAGCGCATCAAATTGGAGATGCGCGATGGTGCTTATCTCGAGGCGGATGGGTGGCTACCACCCATCCCTCGCTCCCTCCCTCGTTCCCTCCCTCGACCCCTAGAATTTTTCATAGTTTAAACATATGAACAACCTGGGGAAAATAGATTCCCGTTTACGTGATCCCATAGAAAATTTGTGTAAAAATTTGAATCCTGACATTGTAATATCACCCGAAGTGAAGTTTGACCAGCTGACCTACAACCCGTTAGCATAGTCATCTTCATCTCTAAGTGAATAAAATTTTATTTGTTTAATCTTTCCTTAGGAAGTTCACCTTTAATACCATATAAGCTCTTAATTCCAAATATTTGTAAAGGACAAAATTACAGCTAGTTAGCTAATTCAACATAGACAACGATGGGACTACAATTTTCTTAAAACAGATGCGTAAGAAAAGGTATAAAGAAAATAATTGTAGAATTGTATTATTATTGTTTATTCTTTGACTGAATACAAGTTTATATAAGCTAACTTTGACATAATTTTTTAGAAACAGGAAATTTAAAACTTTCTATACAAGATATTGAAATTGTGTCATATTTTAACTTTCATATCTGTGACTTTCTTATTCTTGTATTTTTCTTCTTGAAGAGGTGAATCAATCTTGTACTTAAATTTGATTATGTTGAGTGCAAGTCCTACATATTCTAACAAACAATAATTATTGATAATCACTTATCCCATCAATCATATTCAAACCTCCCTTAATGTTTTTTTATTTTCTCTTTTGTTGAGTGGGAGAGTTGGAATCAGCCTACTCCTACATGTGCTAGTTAGCTTGTGGATACCTATACCACAATTTGGAATTCAAATCCTATAACCCCTCTCAAGTCTCGACATGATACCATGGGAAGGCTTAATGGCCATAATCAAGCCCGCGCTGTGTCCATGGTCCCCAACTATATCCCCCTATGCCCATGACAATCCTCGTCTACTTGTATAGCATACTTGTGGATACCCTTGGCTTCTCCTTTGAACTTTCGTATTATGGGATGAAACTCAGACCCTCAAGTATGCATACATAAACACGAATTACAACTTAGTTCTTACATATCATGTATTAAAAGGGGTTCAGTACAAAAGATCTACAAATGGTAGAAAGACCAAAACACTTTGAAAACAGAATTATTTTCTCCATGTTTTCATAATGAAAAAAGGAATGCTAAAGAGAAAAGAAAAGTATTTCTGTTTCCCACAAAGCAATAATTATATAAAGAAAAGAAGTGGAAGCTCACCAAGGAGGGAGGAAAACTGTCCAATGGAAGAGCAGGAAAGGCAACTACCAAAGACATATAATCAAACTATGAAGATGTTTAAGGAAGGGAAATTTGAAATATATGTTTGCATTATTCTTTTGAGTGGAATCCCACTTCATTTTCTTGGAGTAAAGCAACCAACTACTCCTTTGAATTTGATAGTCATGGGGCATGTTGACTTGGTAATGTGATTTGAAATTTTAAACCAGAAATTCTAAATGTCGAGGTTTTGGGCGAGGAAACCAGCGAGGGAAATGAGGTGGATGGGTGGAAGCCGTTCAATTTCCTCGAGATGTGTGCGTTGACTTTTCGCGCGCGCATCCCGAGGGAGGTGAATGGCTCCCACCCCGCCACCTCCCTCCCCTCGCTCATTTCCTCGCCCAAAACCTCGACAGCAAGAATTTCTCATTTTAAACATGAAACCATGTAGCACAACATTGATAGTTTTGAATATATTGATTTGCTATCAATGACAAATTGCTCATGCAATCACAGTTAGGTGGTGTTTGTTTTCATTCGGAAGGATACAATTCACCAATGGGAGCCAAAAGTTAAATCCAAACTAGGCACTTTCTTCGCGCTTAATGATTTCATAACTTTTGAAGAAGAACCCAGAGACACAAAAGAAAACAATTTTCTAGTAGATTGCTTCTAAGGGTCTGTTTGGTTGCACGGAAAATAGACATAAAAATTAAAATCATCTTCATGAGTAATGGAATAGTCTTATAAATAATCAATTTTTTGTCAGTAAATACACAACCAAACAATGAAAATCTGAATAATAAGGAAAATGTAATCCATTTCCCAGAGAAAATGACTAATTAAACATACCCTAAAATTCTAATGGATTGTGTTTTGGCTTAGTTTCTATTGTAGTTAAGTTGAATTCCCTTGAGTTTAATCACCATTGTGGTTATTTAACACACAATTGGGATCAGAAATTCATTTCTGGCCAAGTCCAACCATATCATACAACAGCCTTAACATTTCAAATAAAAATAATAATAAATATTACCATTCCTAAAATTTTGATGTGTTACTTTTTTTTTAAAGGCAAACGTGCCGCCAATGGATATAGAATTTAAAAAATAAAAATTAAACCACCACAATCTTAACCATCCATTTAAATTACCGTTGGCGATGTGTTACTTTATTCTCCTCCAACGACGGAAATCTCTACACCATGATATAGATGAATGTTCTGAACCCTTGAGCAAAGGGCAAAGGGTAGTACTTAGTCTTCATTTGTATAGTCATCCAAGCATGTGAAGGCTGCTAGTAATTGCAATCATGTCTCATTGAGAATCATGAAATGATCTTAGGTGGGACACTTTCATCTCTATTTTTGCTTCGAGATATCTCTTCGTCCTCTCAAAACACAACAATTGTGAGGTCAATTTTAATAGATTAATTTTTACTCATCCCCAACTAGTCCTTCTCATTCTAATACAAGTTAGAATATGGAAGGTATGACCATCACATGATTAATGGGGTGAAGCACATTGATTTTAATATGAAACTGGAAAAGTTTATATAGTCAAATTGAAGAGATCATTTTATTTTTGCTGGTTTGATCGGTTTTTGACTTTGGTGAATTGGATTGCTAAATTTGGTGATAAAATTGAATAGCTCAAAGGAGCAGCAAGTTTTGACCATTACGCGATTCTGTTGGCAAACTCGTTTATTGGTGGTAACATTCGTCTCTTTTTCTTTTATATGGTTGGTTTGATCATCCAATCCTAGTAGAGGAGATAAAATCATGGTGGAATAACTCAGTGGTCTCTGGTCACCTTGGCTACTGCTTATGGTAAAAATTAAAGACGATCAGATGCAACCTTAAAAATTGAAAAACTAAAGTTTGGGATAAGACCAATTTATATATTCAAAATATTTATACTCTGATTGCTAACATTGATGTTGAGGAAGAGATCTGAGACCTACCTATCGAAGAGAGATCTCGTAGAGTGCAGCTATATCAGGAGTGGACAAAGTTAATCAAAAGAGATGGGGAGTTTTGGAAGATCAAGTTTAAGGTCAACTGGGCTTGTCATATGGATCAAGTGTCCAATTTTTTTCATAACTTGGTCAACAAACGCAGGCTTTTAACTCTATTAAAACTCTTAGCATGAGTCAGGAGTTGGTAGTGGATGAAGTCAGTATTAGATAAATCATAGTATCTCACTTCAAGGAATTGTTCAGGAAAAAGGAGAAGTGACGACCTTTTTTCTCGAAGATTACTTTTCAGTCTATCTCCCAACCAGTGGCTACCACCTTGATGAAGAATTTTTTTAGAAATAGAAATTAGAAGAACAATACAAGAACTTAAATCAGAAATTTCTCCAAGTCTTGATCATTTCTTAATGGAATTCTATTTGAAACCATGTAGGACAACTTTATTAGTTTTGAAAATATTGATTCACTATCATTGACCAATTGCTCATGCAATTAGTTAGGTGGTGTTTGTTTTCATACGGAGAATAGAATTCTCCAATGAAAGTCAAAAGTTAAATCCAAATCAGGCACTTCCTTCGCGCTCAACAGATCAGAGTACTCTATTTTTATCGAGATTAGAGAATTGCTGTGGAGGATGGGTACAGCATGTAATTTGTTTAGGGATTTGGGTTTTGACACTTTCATAGTGTCTTGGCATTCCTTGATATAGGAATATTTCTCTTTGTATTTTGTTTCTCTTTCTTTCATTAATAATCATCTTCGTGTTTGATCAAAAAAAAAAAAAAAAACTTTTGAAGAAGAACCAGAAACACAAATGAAAACCATTTCTAGTTGACTGCTTCTAAACTTCTAATAGATTGTGTTTGGCTTAGTTTTTTTTTTCTTTTTCTTTATGAAGTAAAACACAAAGATTATTATTGAAAGTAGGAAGGAAAGAAAATTACCCAAGGCATAATCCTAAAGTAAGGATTGCCACGACACTATAAACATGTCAAAAAACACATCCCTAAAAATATTATATACGACAATTGTAGTTCAGTTGAATTCCCTTGAGTTTAATCACCATTGTGGTTATTTAACACACAATTGGGATGAGAAATTCGTTTCTTGCCAAGTCCAACCATATGATACGACAGCCTTAACTTTTCAAATATAAAAAACCATCCCTAAAAAATTCGACCCGAAAATCCCTACACCATGATATAGACGACTGATCTGAACTCTTGAGCCAAGGGTAGTACTAGTACTTAGTTTTCATTTATGTCTTTTGAATGATAAACCATTTCCTATATTGCCCACAATTGATCTTATTGATCTTATTGCCTATTCCTTCACTTTCCAAACTCTGTTATTTTGCCTTCCCCTGACATCCAAGCTTGTGAAGGTTATTAGTAATTGCAATCATGTCTCATATTGAGAATCATAAAATACAAGTTATAGTTATCTCTTCATCCTCTCAAAGCACAACAATTGTGTGGTCAATTTTAATAGATTAATTTTTACTCATCACCAAAAAGTCCTCATTCTAATTTCTAATACAAGTTAATTAGAACATGGAAGGTCAACAAAACAACCTGACTCTTGACATCATTCACTGATGTGGAACAAGCAAAAAAAGGTACATCAAACAAACATGTAATCTAATCTAATCTAATTAGATTAGTAAATGACACTAACCTTTAGAGTTTAGTGACCGACCAAATGTCACTTGAGGTTTGAGCAGGTTTTTTCTTTAGGATGCCTAATCATCCGAGCTTAATAATGCAAAGCTGTCTCTTTCTCTCAACAATATCACTATATACAAACATGATCCATCCAGGATGGATTAAAGGATGTATAATTAGGCAACTGTTTGCTATAAATAGAGCAACAAAATAGATCCAATTAATGATCATTGAAAATCAGAATAATACTTATTAGACAAATGTGTTTGTAGGTACAAGCCCCGCCTTGAACCAATCGAGACCACTTGGCAAATCGCACCCTAAAAAAAATTTGACATTTTAGAACTCCTAAATGTTAGATATTATTCATAAATAGAGGCCCCCAAATTTTGTCGAGCCCTTCTAGGTAGCTAGGGAAAGAGGCGAGAGATGGGTGTAATCACTCATCCCCTCGAGATAAGCAATGTCGCACATCTCGAGAGGTCCCTCGCCTTCTAGAATTCCTGAATTTTGTCTGTGATTATTTGTCATTCAATTGGGGTAAGTGTCATGCATTCAAATTTCAAATTTCAAATTTCAAACCCCATTCCTTGCACTGAAGGACCGGAAGGCCCACTGTAAGTAAGTCAATTTTTTTTTTTTTTTGCCAAATACGAAGATTTTTATTGAAGATAAGAGGGAAAACAAGATACACGGAAAATCATTTATAGATCAAAAAATGCCAAGACACCATGAATATATCAAAACACAAGTCCTTGAAAAAATTACAAACCCAACCCATCCTCCACAACATTTATCTAATCTCCATAAAGACAAATTGCTTCGATCTATTAAGCCATTCAGAAACCCTGCTATTGAGTAAACCAATCCTAATCTTATCCTACAAATCCATCCCCCGTGTTTTTCAAAATCTAAGGTATTCAATCGCGCTTAGAATAGAATTACACAAGCCTTAATCTCTTAGGACTATTAATGGCATGTCAATACCAAATATACAAGAAAAAACACATTTTCATTCATTTTTACGAATTGAATCAAACAGAGTATGCCAGCTTAATCAACTGATAACATCAAGCGAATGTAGATTTTTGAATGTCACAATGAATCGTTTCTCCCATATTTTGTAGTTTTGGGATCCCATGTAGAATGTGATATGCACATTCTAACTTATCTAATAAAATGTTGTTGAGTTAGAAGAGCTTCCAAGCATTTGGTTTACAACGTGGTTTGCTTTGATCATCAGTGGAGAAGTTTGGTGTGTTGAGTTCAACTTTACAGTCACTCGAGAGTCACGAGGACGGCAAATGGGACAATAGAAAGGAGTGGGTTTTGGTGGTCAACTACTGTACTAATGATAAGTGATGACGCGCACCAGGACGATCAATTTTACTTGTTAAGCCAGAAAAGCTAATTAAGATGTCAATAGGTGACAATGGAGCATCAGCTAGTTGGTAGCGTTATGGGCAAGGATTGTGATTTCGTTTTTCAGAAATTCTAAATGGCGAGGAAACCAGTGAGGGAGGGGGGTGCAACCCTCCATTGCCTTCAGGATGCGTGCATTCAATCCCCCTTTGCGTATCCCAAGGGGATGGAGGGTTGCACCCACCTCCCTCGCTGGTTTCCTCGCCATTTAGACGGATTCTTCGTTTTTTGAGTTAACTCTGGTTTTTTTATTTAAAGAAATATTTTGGTATGTATAGAAAAAATGTAAAATTTCTAAAATACATAAAATATATATAATGAATTTTGAAGGTATATAAAATATGTTAAAAAATAAAATACAATTAAATAAATCTATTAAATAAATTAAATAAAGCCTAATATCAATAAATGAAACAAACATGAAATCAATATATAATTAAAAAAATTATGAGTGATGTCAAAAATAATATATAAGTAGAAGAAATGAAAATTAGAAAATGAGAAGGCTGTTTCAAAAATTAATAAATAATTAAAATAAATGATAATTATGAATTTTTTTTACAAAAAACACTCTATTTTTTTTTCAAAAACCCTAAAAAATATGTAATTTTTGAAATCGGTTGTGTTCTATTTTTGTATTTTTATGAAAAAAATTCCAAAACTTATGAAAATTTTCAAAAAAAATGTATTTATTTATTTTGCTTTTTTTTGTAATTTCGAAAAACAAAAATTTGCAAAATCTCATTCCTTGGTTATCGGACCTTGTAAAAACCCAACTTGCCTTTTAAGTGTTCATACATTGACATTGACATAGCTGGTCAATCGACCTGAAGATATAATTGTTAGGCAGCAAATTTGATAATGTATACAAGGAAATATTGTAGTTTGGACATTATCCCAATTAGCAGTAGGCAAATTGATTTGCCCTGTCTGACTAAAAACTATAACTTATCAATCAATCCAAAATGAAACAGTGATCAAATGTAGTTATACTATAATTTTAGACGGTCAGATTTGCTAGCTATTTTTTTGTTAAGTCTTTATTTTTTTACACTTCTACTCCTTCTATAGATAGTATTTGTGGTTGTGTTTTAAAGAGAATGGATAAAAAGTGTAAAAAAAATAAATAAATCAAAATTTGGTAAAAAAAAATGACTATCAAATCTGACTGACTAGACTTTTTTTTGTCTATACACGAAGATTTTTATTAAAGATAAGAAAAGAAACAAAATACAATCATCCCTATATCAAGGAATGTCAAAACGCCATGAAGGTGTCAAAAAACAAATCTCTAAATAGATTATAAGTCGAACTTATCTTCCACAATAATTTTCTAATTTCGATCTGTTAAGTCCTTCAAAAAATCTCATATTTCTCTCTTTCCACACACACCACATGACCATATAAGGAACCCTACGCCATAATCACTCCGCGCGGCTGGATGGATTAGTTTGGGGCCAACAACTTAGCCAATCCAAAAGGGAACCTTGAAACATCAAACTATCAAACTCAAACCAAATTCTGACAAGAAACTGCTCCAAATAGATTTGGAGAATTTGCAATGAAGCATCAAGTGACCCAGAGTCTCGTCATTCTCATTACAAAGCACACAAATACTTCCTGTGAAGATTCCTCTCTTCTTCAAATTGTCTTTAGTCAGGATCTTCTCATGCAATACTGACCAAAAAAAAATTTAATTCGAGAAATAAGATTTTCACCCAAACCAGATTCTTGTGAGAGAAAATTAAAAAGGGGTTGGAGTGGATCTCATAATGAGGTACAGCCAGTATATCATAAAAAAATTTTACCGAGAAACTCACACCTTTACCCTTTCACACTAAACTATCAGATCCCTCCGAGAGCATCTGAATATCCAATGGTTGTATTAAATTGGCGCCCTCCTCTAGCTCCTCATCATTGAGGGGTCTCCGAAAAGAAAGATCTCAGGAATCTTCATTGGACAAAAAATTGCTATCTCTCCCATTTTTCTGGTTGCTAATGAAAAACAACATTGAAAAACTAATTTTTCAGAGGTTGGTTGCTGCACCAAGAATTATGCTAGAAAGAGATGAGATCGTCATTGTCACAGCAAAGCGAGGTATGATGGTAGAAAATACTTGCACACCGAGAGATGAATTTCCACATAGAGCATCCATAGGGAATGTATTTGGTTATGGTATCTCAATCTCATATATTTCGCCGATATTTATCAATGATAAGCGATCTCTATAAGATGTCATTTACTTTTGCAAATCGCCAAAGCCACTTAGAAAATAATGCTAAGTTGAAAGTACTCACTTGGCGAATGCCTAAACCACCGTTGATTTTTTTACAACAGATTTCTCCTACTCCACTAGATGCATATTTCTGGAGATTTGTGTGAAACCCCAAAGAAAATCATGCATGATCTGTTTCATCTTGACTGCAACTGAAGAAGGAATATTGATAAGAGACGGAATGAACACAAGGATAGAAGCTAAAGACAGAAAGAACACATGGATAGAAGCTAAAGACAGAAGGAACAGAGACACGAGGATAGAAGCTAAATATAGAAAGAACACAGAGACAGAAGGAACACAGAAACAAAAAGAACGCAGGGATAGAAACTAATGACAGAATGAACACAGAAGACATAAGGAACACAGAGATAGAAACTAACGACAGAAAGAAGCTAAAGACGGAAGGAACACGGGGATGGAACCATGATCTGTTCTATCTTGGCTAACTGACTAGACTTACTTGTGATTATATTGAGATCCTCAATTATAGGCAGTCAGACTTTATACTCACTTTTTAGTCAGGTTTTGAGCTTTTTACATTTCTACCCATTGTATAGATAATATTTGTGGTTTGTATTTTAAAAAAAAAAAAAGATAAAAGTGTAAAAAGCCAAAACCTGATAAAAAAAAATGACTTTAAAGCCTGCTGCCTAGACAAACTCATACTTAGTTAAAATGGGAGTGGATTGGTTTTTGGGGTTTTCAATTACCCCATGGATTATATCATATCCGACCCGTTTCCATCCCTTGTCCATTCAAGGCCTCTCAAATTTCAGATTCCAGAAACACTTGTTACCTCATTTGAAAGACAACACAAACATATAACCAAACCCTAATACATCCATAAAGCCATCTAGTACTATACACAGTACATACGTGTTTCGCATCGCGTAGAATACGACATTACTTACAAGGTATGGTATATTGGAATCTCCTATGCTATCCTCATCTCACACTATCTTATCTAATCTGACTTTTGTTGCCATCCACTTTACACAATAAGAATGCATTTACACATCTTATGCCTCCTCCATCACATGTGTTTCTCCATATTTTCTCAGTGTGCTGTGATGTGTTTTGCTTGCAATATATATATGGTCCGTGACACACTGAAACAAAGTGCATGTACAAAGTGAACACAGACACACCCACACACCCTTCCTTACTCACCTTTGCCTTCCTCTGATTCTCTTCCCTCTTTGCTTTTCTTTAGGTCAATTATCTTTCTCATTGCTCTCTTTAAACTTTTTTGACCAAATAAAGTTGATAATTTAAGGGGAGATAAATAGGGTAATAATTCTATATGAGCTGGATCACATCACTAATGCCTTGGATTCCCTCTGCCTCCATTCAAAAATTGAAAAAAGATTATGTTAATGTAATGTAATTAGACCATGTTTAGCAACCAAGTAAATAGTATAGTGCCTTAACCAGGAAGTAACGTTAATTGAGAGATTAGTTAAGACGCGGCTAATCTGGTTCATGAGATCACATTTCTAATGGAAAAGCCGTATATAAGGCCGCAGATTGCACAGTTTTAGACTGTGATTGATGGAATTGTGTTATGTAAGGTCCATTGCATTGTCATCAACATTCAAAGATTGACACTAACGAAGTCAAGAATCAGGGAACAAGCCGCATTTTATTACCTTATTTGCGGGATGTAAACTTGGTACCAACCCAGAAATTTTGTGTAATTTGGGTTCGGGCGTTTCCTTCACTATACCAAATGCGCCAAAAAAATGAGGGTTGGGTGCTCTTAGTGAAAATGCCCTCACAAGTTGTAAATGATGAACCATATCTCCAACCTTCTTCTTCTTCCCCAACTAAAACTAACCTTACTTGAAAATCAAAAGAAATTCATTTGTCAATTCCTGTAAGGACACATGTCACAATATCAATCCATGGGCTATTTTCATGACAGATGTCATCCAGCTAAATTTTCCAATTTTTAAAATATGATAAAAGCTCTTGAAACTGAAACATACCCTCTGTGCGTTTCACCTTCCCAAGAAATATAATCAAAACAAATAAAATAATAAAAAATGGAAGAAAATATTAAATAGTTGGAAACATTTAATTTCTATCCTTTTGGATTCTTCTTTTTTTTTTTTGCCGTTCTGAATTATTTTACAAAAAAGCCCCTCACAACATTCCAAAAGACTTCTCCTACCCCTCTTTAATTACAAAAAAAGAACAGACTTACTAAAATCTAAACTACCTAAAAATGAAGAAAATGATAACTGACGTTATAACGGAACCGCAAAAAAGACGTAAATCTCATCCTACCGTTTCAGTATGCCATCAGGGCTTTGTTGCCGGAACCGTTAACTAGCGGCGACGATAGCTTCGTCTTCTTCGACACCAGCCATGACTCTGTCACCGTTACCGTCATCTTCTAACCAGCGCTGCATGGGTGCGCATTCAACCTTGTGACGGAACTTCCAATCGAGCGCCTGACAAGCACGTGAGCAGTAGTTCACAGCACCGCAAACAGAACAGCGACGAAACTCGTGTCGTCTGGTTTCGGGTCGCCCGCATCCGACATGAGAGCAGAGTCGGAGCCCCGAACCCGGTTCTCTCCCTTCAAGCGAGAACCAATCGGCTAAAAACTGGTTCGCTGGGTGAGCTTCTGGTTCCGGCACGTTACATCCGAAATCACTCAGTAACGGACACCCGGAACCCGAAACGTGCCTGTGGTTCGGATTCCAAGCGAGCCACGGACATGAAGCCGGCGTGCAAGAGCCGACCGTTGAAAGGACAGAAGCCAGCTCTCGCGCGTTGGCTTGCACTAAGAACCGTCTCCCCTCGGCGATGTTCTGGCGCACGCCGTAGCCGTCTTGTAGACAGTGGCCCAGCTCGCGCAGCGCGTCGATGTGCCCTAGAAACGCCGCTCTCGCGCACAGTGCGACTCCGGCTCGCAAGTCCTTATCGTTCTTCGAGCCGCCGCTCCCGTTGAACTGAATTACCGCTAGCGAGTACAGAGCCGGCGCGTGTGAGTTTATGGCCGCTTTAGCCATTAGAGACGCTCCGCTTCCTCTGTTTTGCATACAATAGAATCGAATCTGCTCCACCATTGAAACAAAACTTTCTAATAAGTTTTCGAACCAAACATTAAATCCCTTAAAAAAAAAAAAAAAAAAAAACGAAATCTAGACAAAAAAGATAAACTCACCATTCCAAGTGTGTAATTAGCCTCAACATTTCCTGCATCAACACACTGTTTCAAGAACCCATGTGCAGATTCAGACCATTTCTCAGCTTTTACTGCAAACGCCTTTGGAGACGCTTTCGACAACACAAGATTGTTCATGCCTAGACCGTTCAATCTTTTGCATCTGTTGTTTCAAAGAAATAGATTAAAACCTAATTAGATTCATTTACAAAATCGCCTCTTCTAAACCCAAAAAAAAAAAAAAAAAAAAAACCCTTACGTTATGAGGACGTTCACGAAATCAGAAGGAGAAGTAGCAGTGGAACTGAGTTTTGCGAGGATAGCAATTACAAGATCATCAGGAAGACCATCAAAGAAGTCAAATTTTCCACCGAAATCAGAACCAGTTTTCGCTTTCTTCCTCACAAAAGTCTGTACTACTACTTGTCCACCAAACTCTCTTCTTCGCTTCATCGCCTTCTTCTCAACTTCCATTTCTATCAATTCTTATCGATTTTTTATTACAAAACTGAACCAACAACAAAAGAAAGAAGACTACTTTGTTCTTCTTTTTCTTCTCTGCTCTTCTAAACCCAAAGTGAAACCAAAGCGAACAAGGGGCGTTAAATAAGAGCCATCACCGAATATTTTCTCCAACTACCAAAATTACTATCTACAAAAGACAATAATTACCACTTCTGCCACTCAGTCAAATTACTTTGACCAAATCAATATCTCTCTTTTTCTTTTTTTTCTGTGTCCTCTTGAATTCTCTTTCTTGTTAATGGTTTTGCCTTTAATTTTCTGATTAATTTTTTAAACTCCTTTTAGTGAATTATATAAGTATTATAAAATTATTTACCACGGTCTCTCGAATTTGTTGTAGGAAACACAACTAATTCAGTTAATTTGTTTTACAAATTGGATTAAAAACAATTTTTAACAAAAATCAGGTAGACAGGTAAGGTATTTTCGCGGTTCCACTGATGGTCAAAAAGGGTTGAGTCAGCACTAAAGACGTTCAGTTACTCTTCTTTGTTTTACTCGCTGATTTTTCTCTTTGTTTTTCTATTACAAAAAAAAAATTTGTTTTGCTTCTAGATGTTCTTTGCTTTGAATTTGATAACCCAAATTGCCCTTCTCGAATGTAAATATTAGTAAAAATATTATATTTCTCCTTTGTTGTAAATTTTTCGTCGACAAGTGTAGCCCATTACAAAGAAGCAATCAAAAAATAATAATAATAATAATAATAAATTTCTGGGTTTCTTGTTGTATTCTTTTTTCGAAAATTTTAAGTGTACGCCCTCGCTCCTTAAAAGGGTCGATTCTTTTTTAGCGAGACTAAGAAATTAGGTTTTGTAATTATATTTTTGCAGTCAGGACGATGTGACATAGTTAGATGAGGTTTTTTATAATCTCAATATACACATAAATTTTTTGAAGATTTCATCATTCTTTCGCAATCACACCACGTCATACGGGTTGTAAAAATTTGGTTTCCTCGCATTTTTTTTTTCATACCTTTTATTGGATGTTTAAAAATAGAACAAATAAACATTTAAATTTTAAATTTGATGGTATTTAATTTTTCAACGTGCTATATACATCAAATAATTATACTCTTTTTATCATGTGCTTGAAAATAAGACTCGCGCGTTTTCTCGCTGGTTTCCTCGTCAATTAGAATTCCTCTGAAAATAAACATGTACTTTTTTTAATTTTGTTTATAGTATGTTTGGTTAGTCATTTTTTTTAATAAATAAAATTTATTTTTCTTGTTATGACAGATTTTCACTATTTAGTTATCTATTTACTAAATAGAAAATCAACTCTTCATAAGACCTTTTTCCACTACTTATAGAAATCCAAATCCAAAAAGGTGATTTTAAAATTAAATTCAAAAAAACGATTTCAATTTTCATTTCTATTTCCGTGCAACCAAAACAGACCCCACTAGTTCTTTTGTGGTTTGTGACTACAAATGCATTCTAATCTTGCACAGCTCCTAATTACGCGTTATCTGTTTTGTTTTTTTTTTTTTTTTGTCTTACTAATAGGTATTTGTTTTCTCTATAATGCCCCATATCGAAACTTTTTTAAATAGACAATTATATTTGTTTTTTTTTGTTTTAAATTTGTGTTTTGACAGATAGTTAATTTAACACGTGATTATAAGCCAAAATTAGCAAGCAAATCACATATAACTATCTAGTTTAAATTTCATCTCCTTCTAGATGTTTACTATTTGCAATCATATTTTACAGCTTGGAACATTCACTTAGCTATCATCTAGAAATAAAACATAGCTATTATTATTTTTTGTATTTACCTTCTGGTATATAGTTATTAAACAAAATTGTTTTTTTTCCTGTTAAATCTCGTTTTAACAAATAATAATTCCACCTAATGACTTCTAGACTCGCAATAAAGAAATTGATATTTGTTTTGAATATTTCTTTTCGCTCGTGGTTAAAAAAAAAAAAAAAAAACAGTATTGTACTGCGTTCCTAGTTTTCCTCTCGATCTTTTTTTTTTTTTTTTCTTTAGATAAAAATTGTTCATCATTCTAGATCTTCACTAATAGCATTTCCACTTCACGATTTTTCTTATAAAAAAATAAAAAAAAAAACCACTTTTACACAACTTTTTTGTAGGATTTCTCACGCACTCATGTGATGTGTGTGAAATGAGAGAAATAAGAGAATTTTTTAAGGGCTCAACAGATCATAGCACTATCTTTATTAATTTTCAACTTGTTTGGTCACTTAAGGGTACTAAAAGTGAAAGGCAATTAAATTTCCATACAAATATGGCCACCACCTTCATTAGGCATAAATGAATCAACTACCAATTAGAACTAATTTGGTACTCCACACATTAAAGAATGAACAAATATGGTATATGAAACGTTTAATTTGCAGCACTTCACATGGCATTTATGTGACTCATCCATCTTCACAGATTTCTGTTTTGATTAAATTTTTTTTTTAACTCAACTGTACTAATGGTGTTTATTGATTATGGAAGGGTAAGTAGGTGATGAAGGGAAGGGTTAACACCAAGTTCTCAACTACCATCGACATGTGAAATGTTTTGTGCATATCTACATGGACTGCAGTGTAACATGTTAAATTTCAGTATTGTGGCTTAATTAATTTTATTAATTTCGGATGGTAGGATTAGATTTAACATATGGAATCCACAAAAAAAAAAATGCCATCGTTAGGTGAAATCATACATATGTAAGGTGAATCTCAAATTGCATGGCAACTATGCCCTTTTAAGATGAACCCGTCTAAGTGTTGAGGAAAACAGCGAGGAAAACAGTGAGGGAACCATAGGGGGGAGAGAACCGTCCATCTCTCTCGGAATGCGCGTTTAAATTTTCAATGCATGCATCTCGAGGGTTCAAACACGCATCCCTGAGAGATGGACGACTCTCTCCCCCCCCCCCCTGTAGGGTCCCTCGCTGTTTTCCTCGCCATTTCCCTCAACAATTAGAATTTTTCTTTTAAGATACATTGAATATCTCTAATGTGCAATTGGCAATCTTAAAAGTCTTCGAGTTTGTAATTTAGTTTTTTTAATAATTAGAGATATTCAATGTATTCAACTACATCATAAATATTTAGATGTATAAATTTATGGATTTTTAAAAACAATGTACAACCATAAATGCTATGATTTGTGCACAATCATAAAAATCTTCGTGTTTATCCAAAACAAAATTAATAATAAAATAAATGCTATGATTTGTGAATTTCAACAGAAATATGTATATTTTTTTTTAAAATGTTAAAATCGTATCTTCTACCAATTGGCATATTGTTCTTGGTGTCATGGTGTTAGGAATATTTGATTATTCTCTAATATGGCAATAATATCTCATATACATCGGAACTAAAAAGTTGTTAGAAATGGCGCATTATATTTGCATAATATCCAACATTTTTTAATATAACTTTCATCAAATGGGTGGGTTATCCATTTCATAGAACTTCTTTATGCACTCTGGGAAAAAACACTGATTAGTATTTGAAGAGGGTGTCCAGCTACTTGGTGTATAAGGTTAAACTTTTATATGCACTCTGGGGACAAATCAAATTGGTGTATAAAATTAAACGACAAAAATTAATTTTAAATGTAAAATTATGAATCCCATCAAGCTATTTTTACTGTTTTATTAATCACTGTTGCAGTCTCTCTCCCAAACTAGCAATCAACGTATATTGACCGTAAAAAAAATCACGTTGATTATCAAAATACCCTTTAAACAATAATCCACGGATGAACCTCGAGATATAAAATTGTATCTTAAAAAAAAATTTGATGGTTCAAAATTTTCATGTATTTTTAGAAAAATCCTATGAATAATTACAAAACCAGATCTCGAGATACAAGTTCATCTCGAAGAAATACATTTTTTTAAAAACAATCTTCTTCCTCAAAACAGGTAAGAGATGTTGGGGTTGCTAGTGGTTGATGACGATGGTGGGGAAAAAATAACTAAATTGTCACGACCTGATCCACACGAAACAATATTGTCTCCTCTGGGCCCAACCTAACTACCCGCACAACTTTAAAACGCGTTGTCATGTGGATCCAAACTCGTACATATACAACACATATCCTTCCCTCACCCAGGCGGTGTGAGGCTACAACTCCTTAGTAGCCTGTCAGCCTCTAAGTCTGCCCACACATGGTAGCCAGCTAGCCTCAGAGCCCGTCCGCCCACACATGGTAGCATGTCAGCCTCAGAGCCCGCCCACATAGAGTGTTACATAAATCAAGCAAAGAGTGAGGGTGATGAAGTTAGTAGGAGGCAGGGCAGTTGTCGTTGTTGAGCCAACATCTCCAAGATATTGTTAGAACGTTTGCGAGAATTGGTTTAGTCCCACATCGAGTAGTGAGCCAAGTGAAATGAAGTTAATAAATGATTGAATGTCTGTCAAATAGCGACGAGGCCTTTTGGAGGCAGTTGAATAGTTGAATTTCGTTCGTAGTAAAAACATCTGGACACGACGGGTGTATAAGTTGAGAACAATATCATTGCTTGAAAGATATTGTGTAGTAGTGGTGTCGGGGGGCTTCGCTCCTTCACCCCTAAGCACAATAAGTGACATCACAGCAGATGGTTCAGCCTTGAGTTGACGCTTGGTGATGTTGAAAACTTAAGTGTGGCTTGGCAAGTTGAAAGTGCACGTTGAGATAAGTTGGAAGTGCACGTTGAGGTGGAGCTTATCTTGGGCCAGGATAAGCTCAAGTCTCGCAAATGTGAAGATTGTTAGAATGTTGGCGAGAATTGAAGTTTAGTCACACATCGAGTAGTGAGACAAATGAAGCGAAGTTAATAAAAGATTGGATGTGTGTCAAATATCGACAAAGCCTTTTGGGGGAGTTGAATAGTTGAGCCACGTTTGTAGTAAAATTCTCACATTCGAGCGCGATGGGTGTCTGAGTTGCTCGAGACATATTGTGTAGTGGGAGTGTCGATGGGCTTCACTTCTTTACCCCCAAGCATAACAATCGTTGCCACAATAAACAGAAAGAGGGAGTATAAGAGAAAAAATGGGTGAAACAAAATCATCAGCGTTGCATATAACAAAAGAGTGATTCTATGTGTCGAGGGAAAGGGCGAGGAAACCAGCGAGGAAAAGGAGGTGGCGGGGGGTGAACCGTTCACCCCCCTCGAGATGCGCGCGCCAAAAAAATGGGCATACATCTCGAGGGGGGTGAACGGTTCACCCCCCGCCACCTCCGTTTCCTCGCTGGTTTCCTCGCCCTTTCCCTCGACATTTAGAATTAGTCATAACAAAAAGAGGAACGGGTGAAGCGGGACAGAATCATCATCATCATGGTAAGGTGGGGCATATTAAAATAGCTAAAAATATTTCTAATTTCAGTGGAGCTCCGAGACACAATGACCTAGCTAAGTAGATTTTTTTCACATATCTACTGCGATTAAGGTGAGTGGATTTTAAAATCATTACATTGTGATAAATAGCAGGTTGAATTTGAATGATCAACCTGATAGAGAGAGCTCCCCAAGTGAAACTGAAAATAGCAAAAACATGTCGATTTCAAACTGCAAAGCAACTGGAAAGGAAGGAAGGAAGGATGAGTGAAAATGATTTTGTGAGCATGTGAAGTCTGGCAAGTAAACTTATTATATGGAGTGCCGGCAGGGAGTCAAGTCGCAGTAAAGAAGATATAAAACCCACAAATGTGCTTGCAAGTCTGAGTCACGTCAGGTCCAGGAAGACATGACACCATCCATAGAAAAACTAATTATATCATGATCTGTTGTATCTAATTTTTATCACAGAATATAAGCATTAGGTAATCACTAATATTCACGCATCTTCACAATCAACTTCATTTTTATAGTGTTTCAAGATTCTCCTTGTTTATAAATGGTTTCAAAGTATTTCAAATCGTTCGTATTAGTTATTGTTATTTGGGTATTGAATGTAGTTGCTTAAATAAATTGAATTAAAGCAAAGTGAAAACAAATCTTCATGCGAGGTAAAGGTGATGGATCGAAGCGAAAGCAAATTTTCATATGATATGGATGCAATCAGAATATTAAGTGACAACAATATTATAGTTTTCAAGTCTAATTTTGTTAACCCTATAAAATCAATATATAGCTTTCGAGCATGAATTAATAAAGAAATAAAAATGGTCATTTTTCTATGTTCCAAAATGAGCGTCTCTAGCCACAACCCATTTATTTTTAGGGTTAAATGGCGGATGCCAAAGAGGGTGCTGCGAGTCAATTTGTTCCATTCTATTTAGTCTGAGCCTGCAAAATTGAATTAAAAAAAATACTTAAAACCATACAATAAACGTTTATTTTAGGGTATCCTATTTAAGACGTGCTTAAATTAATTAATAAATTTCTAGATATAATATTTTTCATTCCACCTAACCTAATGCTAAAAACACAATTGCCTAACTGCAAGATTTCAAGATGCCATTTCCTTCTGAAAACAATGGATTGTTCCATTAAAAATTGAGCTAAGCAATACGACTCTAAAAATAAATCGACTAAATTCACAGTATAAGGTGGTTGCTAGCTTGACTTGAAAATTGAGACCCTAAGTGGGGTTCATCTTCTTGAATGTTACATTTATAAGTCAATGATCACTAATAATTCATTCCTTTTATCTCTTCCAATTTTCTTGGTGGTAAATAACTTCTTTCAAGCTATTTATCCAAACATCTTTATTGATAAATTAAATTTTGAAAGTGAAATTTATCAAGAAGAAAGAAATTGGTGAGGGAGGGCAAGCCACAATGGGACATTTGGCACATTAAATCAACAGGAGATAGAGCTTTGGCTAAGGTAAGGTTTTGAAATTTCATCATTGAAAAAGAGAGGTCACAAGAATGCGATGTGGCTAGTCTGATTTGTGAGAGGATAAACAACATGTTGCTCTCTTAGGCACACACATATATAGCACTTTATGGGTCACGAGCATGTAAAATTTAGATTTTTTCGCACTTTATGAGGCACATAAAATACAAAAAATGTAGATATTTATGCACTTTGTGAGCATGAAAAATGTAGATCTTTTCATTGAGATGGATATTTTTAACGACATATTAGATATCTTAGTTTTTTTTCTTTCCAAGTTTAACTTATGCGGAATGTTTAGGGATTTTTCTTTCTAAGTTGAACTTATGCGGAATGTTTAGATATCTTGTAATTTGTTTAGGGATTTGAGTTTTGACATTTTCATGGTGTCTTGACATTTCTTGATATAAGAATGTTTCTCTTTGTTTTTTGTTTCCTTTTCTTTCCTTAATAAATATCTTCGTGTTTGACAAAAAAAACTTATGCGGTTACGGCGTAGGAATAAATATTGATAGTTTATTGTACTTAATGGATTCCAACCAGAAGTGATATTTCAAATATTTGTTGATATTTTAAATATATTTTCGTAATTTTCTTGAGTTCATTCAAGCTTTTTTTTTTTTTTGAGTTCATTCAAGCTTACTAAATGATTCAATTAGCTCTGCTGAGCATTAAAAATATATTGTATTGGCCAATATATAAAAAAAGATCAAACACGTAATATTCTTTACAAAGTGTTTGGTTGTTTTTTAAATCCCATAATTCTTAGATTTCTCATGAAATATGAGAATCGAATTATTTACACAGAAAAATTGCCATTTCCGACTTTTCTTTTCATTTCTTTATCTCCTTCAATTTTGATACAGTCCCATTGAATGATGAGATTCCATTAACCAAACTCACTTTATTTTGCTTTGGTCCGATTATTATATGTCAAATTCTTATATTGGTCAGGGAGTCATCATTTCCCATTAATTTCTTTTTGATCTGCTAAGATTTAATTGTGTAAAAAATAATCAATGACAAATACCCAATTTGACAAAAAAATATACAAACAAATAAGAGGAAGTCTAAGGCAGCTGGGCAACCAGTAATTGCTCTTTTATATTTATACTCATTTTTTTTAATACAACAACAAATATCAATTATAAAAGATGTAAGAATGAATGATCTCCAGCCTTAACAAAAAATGGCTAGTAGCGTAGACTTTCTAAAATTGGGGAACATATATATAAACTCTTAAGAGCTTGAGTGAAATAAAATCCAAAACCAACACAACCAAATGCCAGATCGTTTCATTAATTGATAATTAGCACTACAAAAACACATGGCCTGATCGTTTCATTCATTGATAATTAGCACTACAAAACCACATGATTGGATTGGATGTAAAATTTGATCATATATACAAGTGGGCAGGCATAAAACTCCGTGATGAACTCACCATTACTTGCAATAGAGAAAATCAAACTCTGGCTATAGCTAATAAGAGAGGAGGAAATGAGAGAGAGAGAGAGAGATCAGTTTTGTCACAATAAAGCAAAACTGTTTGATTAAATTCCAAGTTACTTAAGCAGTGAGTGAGTACAATTACAACAATACATGCAAAAATTAACCCCACCTCACGTGATTCTTTCTTCCCAATATCATGACTTCGACATCTTCTCTCTTTTCAGGCTTGCATGAGTGAAAAGAAGATGAACCATAGATGAAGAAACCAAACCTTCTCACATCCCAAATATGATATATCTTCCACGTAATCTCTTCATCTCATGAGCTGTACATCACCTCTCAACTCAAACCAAAGAGTGGTTTGCAAGGGTGGTAGTGGTGGTGGTGGTGTTGTTGTGCATGGGTCCACGTGGCAGGGAGAGGAGGTACATACTTGGCATGCTGGATTAAAGGAAATGTACGTAGATAGATACAACCTTGTAATAACCCAACCCAACCCAACAGTCTTTCAAAGGTGGTGGAATAAAGTTGTGATCATATGTGTAGACAAAGGAAAAGTGTTGAAAATTTTTGATTGGTGTGTCAGCCAAGGAAATCTTGCAGAGTTAGGGGTCCTTAAAACTTGAAAATGACTCGAAACAGATCGATGGACATATGTGTACATCTCTGCTTTTCACGGGTCTTGGATGTATGGGTTTGTAGACCTTGCTTTTGTGTGTATGATGAGGATTGTTCAAGCACAAGCACAAGCACAAGCAGAAGCACTTGGTACCTTGTCAATGTGATAGTGAACTTGTAGTAGCACATGGACTTGTGTGGTACATAAGAAGTATATGTGAGAGCTAGTGATTTAATGTATTAGGTTTGGGTAAGGATCAAATCGATCTAATTCATTTGAGAAAAGATGTTATCTTCTACGTGTAGTATACTACTAGATATTTTTTAGGTGACATCGTGAGGGTTTAGCTAAGATTTTGAGGTCATTCTGGTCAGGCGAGGCGATTGTTTTTCTTCTAATTAGAAACAAAATTTTGAAAACCTCTTATAAAAAGACCGATGCGTCAAAATCCAGTCTCTTAGAAATTTGATCTGCAAAACAATATTAGATTGTCAAATACTATATTTTTTATTGTCAAAAGCACTTCGATGCTCAAGTCAATAAATCTACAGGAAGATACCTTAATTTTAACAGAGTTCAGTTAAAATTGCATTGTGTTCATGAAATGTCTCTCTCATACATTTTCCTTTAACATTTAGAGTAGACAATATTGACTCTTCTCGACGTACAATAAATGAACTTCTGAAACTATACAAAAATCGTATCACCATGATATACGATACCCGAATAATTCAATTTGCTCCCCTAAAAACAATACAAATGTACTCGAATTTGTTACAAAAATGTACTAGAAATTTGTTATAAGATGATGAATGCCCCATACCCATGATGAAGGAAGATGATGATATGTATTTATGTTGTATACACATTTTTTTCAGGGGAGATTGGTATAAAAAAGGTGAGCTATACATTACCAAGATCTACCACCAAAGGTTTGTTAATGTTGGGGCCCAGTTAGTAATGCTGCAAGTTTGGGCGACAAATAAAAGCTGTCCCCTTGACAGCAACAACACTCGACCCTACCACTTGACACGTGGCTCTCAAACACCAGCCCTTGCCAGCTACTTTGATGACCCTACAAGGTAGTAGATGAGCTGGGAGAAGAGAAGAGAAGAGAAGAGAGAGAAAGAAAGAAAGAGAGGTCAACAAAGTTGACGGCACGGTAAGTCACCCACCCAAAATCACGCGGCGAGATGTACGACCATCTTCAACGCCGTGATTTCTCAATTCTAATTTTTTTTATTTTTTCATTTTTTTTTTCTTGGCCTGCCTTATTGTTTACGATAATTTTTTGTCTAAATTATGATATTAGTTTTCTCAAATTTTGGAGAATTTCTAACATTAGGGACAAAAGAGGAACCAGAATTGGGTTCTAAAGTTGTGTACAAAGCATCTGTCACTCATATTCATTGCATCAAATTTTTAGGCTTTTATGGAAGGAATCATATTGACTATTGAGCATCAATTTTCATTGATGAAAACCCTCTCTAGCATGCCTTTTACTTTAGAACATTGCTAATTTTCCTAAACTGAAAGAAAAAAAGTAGTTTTCTTTGTAAAAAAAAAGTTCATAAAAAAAATAAAAACATATAATTAAAATTCATTAGAGATAACATTTCTATTTTGTTGAGGGAAAGAGAGAAATTTGTTCAACAAGGCTTTTCTTGAGTCTCTTGAAGGTTTTGAGTCGAGTAGAGAATTGTCAATGAGTTAAAAAATCAAACAAAATTTTTTTTTTCCGGAGAATGAGCATAAACAAAGTTTTTTCTTCAAGTGGGAAAACATTTCATTGAGGGAAAAATTTTCTAAGACAAAAAATCAAACACCAAAAAACTTATTTTTTGGAAATAAATTTTTTTTCTCATGAAACAAAAAAGATTTTATTTTTATTTATTTGCGCGTACTTTATAGAATGTGGATAACATTGGACTTTTGATTAGCTTAACTATGAAATTTCGTATAAAGTAGTGGGAAGCAAGCATAATTGTACACATTAAACACATGCAAAAGGATAAAATCATAATGACAAGTGGAGCCACAAGGAATTAGAGTAAAGATTGGGAGCTCTAACCCCAAAGCTTAGGTTTCTTGAATATGAAGGATTATATCTGACGTAAAATGCCATTCATTCAACTCACATTCTTAGTTCTCCAATGACCATTATTATGGGGTGTTGGGAGCTGATAATTACTGCAGTATTTTAAAGGGTTCATTAGATTACATTACATTGTTTTATAGAAAACGAAGGGAAATCAGCAGAGGATGTTGCTTAACGTATTTGGTTAATCTCGAACTTTGGTAAGCATTGGCGTTCCTTCGTCGTTGAGTACTAAGTGTACGTGAGCACGTGATGTGCCGAGGGAGAATGCGGTATGAGTGAACTCCAAGCTAAAATGACCCGAAACCATAAACAAGTTCACTGGGATTGACCATCATGATGAGATGGCTTTTTGAGCGCACGGTTGTGTACTAGTACAAGGATTCATAGATTCTTCTGGTCAAACTACGTTGTATAATCTTTGTATATACGATCAACAACTTTACATTCTACATTACTTTTGTATTCCATTTGTATTTCAATGTACAGGTATACTAACCAGGCACAAGCTTTATAGTTTACGTTTATGCCAAACTTGCATGCTTGAACAGTCCTCACCTAAATCCATCAATATTTTCCATTGCTCCCAACAAGATTAACTCCTACGATACCATTTATGTATTAAGTTTAAGTTGTACGATGCAATTAGTGTACTAAGCTAGCTAATTAAAAGTGTATTAGCTAAGCAAACTAAACCTTAAACAACAAATCAAACCTACTATTTGGCCGACAGTTGACCTGCCAAAATTATATAACATGGATTTGTAAGTATCGTTAGACAAGCCCAATGAGTACGGTTGCAATTTGTTTGCTTGTATTTGTTCCTCTGTAATTTACATTGTTTAAGCTGTGTCACTTAAAAGTTTTTCCACATTTAAACAATTGATTTGCATTTCGTGCTAGGATTTCCCATATCCTGATTTGTCCATATTTGAATAACAAGCACATTGCTTGCGTATATTTAATAGTTGCTTTCCTGATTAGTAATCTCTGTCCAAATTTCCACAGTGATGGTGCAGGTTACAAGTGGAGAGACCAAGTTGGAAATAAGTGGTAAGAGTAAGATGAATGAACAAGTCTGAAACTTATTGGATTGTGGGGCCTTTTATAGCTTAACAAAGTAATGTGTTTGGATAAGATCTGAATCTGAAGAAGAAGATGTGAAGGAAGACTTGGTGGAATACAAATCCTTTTCTATCACTCAACCACACTATCAGTTTGTTGATTGTGTAGAGAGTTCTGTGTGGCAAAATGTATATATAGAATGGAAAAAAGTGATCAGTTCATAATCATCATTAGTGCTTTTCAGATAATTTTATTTTAGGAAACTTCCTTCGTGGGCTGGACTTAATTACTAGTTTGGGCTTTGAAGAACTTCACCATCATAACAAGTTTTGAATTTATAGGGTTTCTATATTTGCTTGGAAAATGTTAGAAAATCAGGTTTTTACAATCAAGGTGATGTGGCACGATCTTGAAAGAATGATAAAATCTTTAAAATATTTATGTGTATCTCGAGGTTGTAAAAAACCTCCTATGATAATGCCACATCATCCTGATTACAAAAATTAATTGCAAAACCCGATTCCCTAGCTTTACTTGTTCGCGCCTTTCAAGAGTTGGATGGTTTGCCTTCTGATTTTCAATTTTGATTGTGATACATGTTGCATGGAATCCCCAGAGATCGTAGGATTAGTAGAACGGAACCGACTATTAGAAACCACGAGAGCCATAAAGCTACGTTGCTTAATATTGGCGCAGACTACGCGGACTTTAGATTATTATAACTTATAAGAGTGACTTTGGATTTCAAATCAACTAAACCTAACAATGCATTATGGATCATCCTTTAATTGATTTAAAATTCAAAAGAGGCGTGCTTTGCTTTACTTAGATCACCAACGTTATCAATGACTTGACGAAAAAAAGAAACAATATTTAGTGCCATAATGAGAAAAGTATCACCCAAGAGTCTCCATCAAATTATTCATTTTAGATTTGAAATTCTCATTGTGAATTAGTGTATGAAGTAGATTAGCTATATTTCCGTGGGATAATCTCCACTAAAAGCAAAAGTTACATGTTAAAGAAATGGATTAATTAGACTATTGTATATACATATATTTATTTCAAAGATAAAATATTTGATTCGCAAAAGATAGAAAAAAAAAAAGGGTTGTCACCATATATGAATAACACACTAGAAAACATCGCTAGGTAAATGTTAATATCAATCATATTTTGTCGGGTGGCACAACAAAAGGCCTCCGACCTAGCACCAACATCAATCTCTAACTCAACCACCCAAATAGTGACATATTTCGATGTTGGCTTATATATTAAAAGGCCCTAAGTTAGACTATACGGAACGATTTGATTTGCACTGCTAATGACTGCTAAGTTAGTTAGTAAAATTTGTAGATGATGGCATTACACTGAAGACATTTTATATTTTTGGGATCCAATGAAAACCCATTTTATGTTAACTATTGACATGCCATAAAACATGTCAATTGTTCTAACGATAATCAAATAAATTTTAGGAAATTTTGACTTTCCCAAAGATCTTAATTTACACTCAAATCATTCTACTAGTACAGATGCGGCTAACTTGGACGACTATGTTATCTAATTTGATTGCGCAGCCCATAAACTATTATGAATGCTAGCTAATCTAAGCAAACATGATTGCATTTTGTGGTCACTTGAACAACTACATTTTTAATTTGTTTAAGAAGAATTTTGAGAGGCAAAAGCAATGCTTGTATCATTTTATTAGCTTAAAATAACATCTAAGTTTCATTTTGGCCGGTTACTAACTCTTAAACAAAGATTATGTAAGACAGTAAGAGTGTTTTCATGTTTGTTGCCTCCTTTTTATTTTGAATTTATTTATTTATTTCTTAAAACTTTTCTTTCACCTCCATATAAATCAATGATATGGTCATATTTTGAAGGAACCCTTCTAGGGAGCGAGGGAAGGAGCGAAGAAAGGGAGCGACACCCATCTCTTTCGAGATGCACACCCTCGCTTATCTGGGGGATCGATCCCTAGAATTTTCGATTTTAAAGTGACATCTTAAAAATACAAGGAATTTTGCCACTACTTCATCCTCATCAAAAGGTTCTATTAGACATGTTAAAAAACATTGCAACAATAGTTCTTTTGATTGGGCTATGGTGGAATTCATTGGCAGTTCGGGCGGCATTTTAGCTATTTGAGACGCTGATCTTTTGCAGATGAGGGAAGTGTTGAAAGGGGCTTTTTCCCTTTCTATTCAATTTCAAATGATCTCGGATAACTCAATTTGGTCAGGGACTAACATTTATGGTCCATGTGATCCTTCGCTTAAAGACCACTTCTGGGAAGAACTATATGACATTGCTGGTTGGGTGCAATCGCCATGGGTGTTAGCGGGTGACTTCAATGTTGTCCGTCATATGAATGAAAAAAAAGGATGCAGGAGGAGGTCCATGAGCATGCAGAAATTCAATCAATTCATTAATGAGGTGGAACTCGCCGATTTCAGTCTAAAAGGGGGAAAATTCACATGGTCAAATCGGAGAGATCTTCCTATCCTTTGTCGATTTGATCGATTTCTAGCCTCGGTGGATTAGATTGACAAATTTGGTGATAAAGTTGAATGGCTCAAGGGTGCAGCAGGTTCTGACCATCACGCGATTTTGTTTGCGAACTCGTCTGTTGGTGGTGGTACTCGCCTTTTTTCATTTGATAACGGTTGGTTTGATCACCCTACCTTGGCAGAGGAGATGAAAGCTTGGTGGAACAACTCAGTAGTCTCTGGCCACCCTGGCTACTGTTTATGGTGGAAACTTAAGGCTCTCAGATGCAATCTCAAAAGTTGGAGGACTAAAGTTTGGGATAAGACAAATTTATGTATTCAAAATATCTCTGCTTTAATTGCTAACATTGATGCTGATGAAGAGATCAGGGACCTGACTGCTGAGGAGAGGTCTTGTAGAGTGCAGCTACATCAAGAGTGGGCAACATTAACCAAAAGAGATGAGGAGTTTTGGAAGATCAGATCAGGAGTCAACTGGGTTCGTCATATGGATCAGGGGTCCAAATTCTTCCGTACCTTGGCTAACAGACGCAGACTGTTTAACTCCATTGAAGCTCTTAGCATGGGTCAGGAGTTGGATGAAGTCAGTATTAGAGAACTCTTGATATCTCACTTCAAGGAGTTGTTCCATGAAAAGGAGGAGTGGCGACCTTTCTTCTCGGGGATTACCTTCAAGTCTATCTCTCAGTCTACGGCTACTGCCTTGGTAGATAATTTTTCGGAGATGAAAATTAGAGCGGCAATGGAAGAACTAAAATCTGAAGTTTCTCCAGGTCTTGATGGTTTCTCTATGGTGTTCTATTTGAATATGTGGGAGGTAATCAAAATTGATTTTCTGAAAGTTGTTGCAGAATTTAACTCGAGAAATTTTCTTGATTGGCGGTTGAACACCACTATCATCTCGCTCATTCCTAAATGTGCGGGAATGCGGACAGTAAAAGATTTTAGACCTATCAGTATTTTGAATGGGGCCTATAAGATCATTGCCAAAGTGTTGGCTAACAGATTGAAAATAGTTCTTCATTCAGTCACTTCTCCTTTTCAAAGTGCAGCAGTCAGTGGAAGACAGGTGGTTGATAGCCCTTTGATTGCCAATGAAATTATTGATTCTAGGAAAAAACAAGGTGTTCCAGAGCTTGTTATCAAATTAGATTTCTCCAAAGCCTTTGACAATGTCTCTTGGAGATACTTGGATTTGGTAATGGCTCGCATGGGGTTTGACTCCAAATGGATTCATTGGCTTCACACTTGCAGATCTACAGCTAATTTCTCTCTGAAAATTAATGGTCAGCTGCACGGGTTTTTCAATAGCTCGAAAGGCCTGCGACAAGGCGATCCCCTGTCTCCTCTTCTTTTTACTATAGCAGCAGAAGGTTTAACTCAAATGATTCTTAAAGCGGTTGATGCTGGCCCAGTGAGAGGGTTTTCTGTCGCGGAGGGTAGACCGTCTGTCTCTATTCTCCAGTATGCGGATGATACTATCATCTTTTGTGATGCTTCCGCTTCTCAGGTTCTTGCTCTTAAAAGAATTATGCTTTGGTTTGAAGTTATTTCAGGACTGAAAATCAACTTTCACAAATCAAGGGTGTTGCCTATTGGAGATGTCCCTCATCTGCACCAGTTGGCGGGTTTATTGGGTTGTTCAGCTGGTCATCTTCCAGTTAAGTACTTGGGCATGCCTTTGGGGGCTAGTTTCAAAAGTAAAGCTGTGTGGGATGAGACGATCGAAAGGATGGAATCGAAACTAGCGTCTTGGAAACGCAAATTTCTCTCTAAAGCAGACAGACTAGCTCTTGTACAATCCACATTAGCTTCTATCCCGGTGTTCATTCTGTCTCTTATCAAGGTTCCCTGTTCAATAGCAGCCAAGATGGAACGGATCATGCACGATTTCCTTTGGGGTTCTACTCATAACTCTAGAGAGATGCATTTAGTGGGCTGGGAGAAAATTTGTTGCCCTAAATCTCGAGGTGGTTTAGGCATTCGTCAGGTGCTCACTTTCAATATTGCATTACTTTCTAAGTGGCTTTGGCGATTTGCAGAAGAAAATGATAATTTATGGAGATCTCTCATTATGGACAAATATGGGCGCAATAGATGGGTTTGGGAAAAGAGAACTAAGTACACTTCCTACGGATGCTCTTTGTGGAAGTCCATCTCCCGGTGCGCAAGTGGCTTCTACCCTCACACCTCTCTCCAATGTGGAAATGGTGATCTCATCTCTTTCTGGCATGATGTTTGGTGTAGTAACCAATCTTTGAATGATCTGTTTCCAATGTTATTTATCATTAACAACAATCAATATGGGAGTGTGAGCAATTTTTGGTCTAACGGCAATTCTTGGGATCTTTCCTTTCGAAGACACCTCAATACTGGGGAACTAGATGAGTTCGCTAATCTAATGCATCTGTTGAATAGACAAATGCTCTCAGAGGGATCAGATAGTTTGGTGTGGAAGGGTAAATGTGTGGGCTTCTCGGTGAAAGAATTTTCGGATATGTTGGCTGCATCTCATTATGAGACCCACTCTAACCCCTTCATTTCCTCCCACAAAAATCTGGTATGGGTGAAAAACCTTTTTCCTCGGATTAATTTCTTTAGTTGGTCAGTTTTGCATGAGAATATCTTGACTAAAGATAGGTTAAGAAAAAGAGGAATCCTCACAGGGAGTCTTTGTGTGCTTTGCAATGAATTTGACGAGACACTGGACCATTTGATGCTTCACTGCAGTTCTCCAAATCCATTTGGAGCAATTTCTTGGTGGAATTCGGTTTGAGTTTGATGTTTGAAGGCTCCATTTTAGATTGGCTAAGTTGGTGGTCTCAAGCTAATCCTTCCCGTCGGGGGGAGTGGTTATGGCGTAGGGTCCCTCACGTTCTCATGTGGTGTGTGTGGAAAGAAAGAAATAAAAGGGTATTTGAAGGACTCAACAGATCAGAGCACTCTATCTTTAATCTTTATCGAGATTAGAGAATTGCTGTGGATGATGGGTACGGCATGTAATTTGTTTAGGGATTTAGGTTTTGACACTTTCATAGTGTCTTGGCATTCCTTGATATAGGAATGTTTCTCTTTGTAATTTGTTTCCCTTTCTTTCATTAATAAACATCTTCGTGTTTGACCAACAAAAAAAAAAAAAAAAAAAAAAAAAGGCCAGACCAGTCAGGATAGCGTTAGGGAGGTTATCTGGCTGTGTGTTTGTGTTCGATTGGTGAATTATGATGATCTCTAGAATGATGAAGGTTGTTGAAGCTCCCTGACGCTGATCTGACTCTCTAAACCGATTCAAAACATTGTATTAAAATCGATTATTTTTCATATAATATTTATTTTCATCCATTGGAAGTGTACATCAAGTAATGTCCTTACAAAAAGAATTAGTCTAGGCTATTTAATCAATCAAAATTTTTAGACAAACTAACATTTACTCTGATTTAGCCTATCTAGTAGTAAAAATTGAATCGGAGCAAATCTACTATTGGGAAAATTAAAGGCAGATGACATTTTTAGTGTTGCCTATGTAATTGCTTTAAGTGGGAAATTAGTCTAGTTTTAAAAAGAGATTAATCTTTTTTCTACTCGTATGCGTAGGCACCTTGTGAGTCATCCTGAAATTAACATCAATTATTTCTTAATAGGCGTGCTCAGTTATGGTTCATAATCTCACCTAATTGCTTGTTGAAGAAAAAAAAAGAATCCGTCTCAAGTTAAGAACATTATCCATGATTGGAAAGTTTAATCTAATGGGTGGTCTACTTCAAAATCGTCATTAGAGGATAGGATGACTGCTCTTGTGCTAGAAACCCTAATTTACATACCTTTAGATGAATTAGAATAGCCAATTCAATGAGATAATCTTCACCTATCACGGAATTTTGAATCATTGAAAACAAAGAAAGCTACTGTATTCTTATCAAATAACCAAATATATAATTATGTGATCTAGAAGACCTCATAATACATGTCATTAGGAAGGAAAAACAAATGTGCCAAACATAATTAAACGATAAAATTAGTCGCCTTCTCGATAACCTAATTTGAAAATATGACATAATAGACGGACGACACACTGATAAAACCACGAAACGAACAAGTGGCAGCACCAGGTAAGGTATCTCTCCGCAATCATAATTTGTGTTATCGACTGTTTTGTTGCTATTTGGCTCATCTGATTTTTTAAGAGTGGTTAAGGTATGATTTTTGGCTTTAATCACACATTTTCTCTAAGTCTATCACTCTGAAAGTTATACATGCGGCTCAGTATGACTTAGTATGTGTACAAAATATCAAAACATAAAATAAATAGGACCAAACGGAATATAAGCAAACCAAAAGTGATTGATGACATTTATTTTTTGTTTCATTTGCAAAAAATACATAATTTATTCATAATCCTTCATAAAAGATTGAAAGAGACAACATTAAGCATGCCTGATAACAACCAAAGCTTGCATCATTAGCTACATTTTTTTTTTTTAATAAAAAAATGTTCATCTCATAAGATTAATTGAGGTTACTTAATCTAATTAATTAAAGATTATATGGAGGAGCTTTCAAATGCCCCATACAAGTCTATGATGTCAAGTTTCTCATGTTGCCTTGTTGACCTTGCAATAACAAGGATTATAAAGGATTTGAGAGGCTAACTAAATAGTTGCATGCTTAGATAAACATGATTTAACCCCACAAATATAACATAAAAATTGGAGAGATGAAGATAAGAAGGCCCTCAGTTTCTTCTGATCACTTTTTGGTTCTTTAATACCATGCTTGCTCACAAAAGAAAAGCAAAATAATAGGGAATATCAATTAGGTGAAAAATTATTGACCCACATCAGATTAAGGACTTGTAAATACACATCAAGAATCTTAAAAGTCACAAATCCAAGTCATAGTTTAAAAATAATTAGAAAGACATTCTTACCTTGTGATCAATTTTTTAAAATTTATTCATATTCTTAAAACTAATCATAAGTTTACTTTCAATTTTTTTAATTTTTTATTATTTCCAGATTACTCAGCAAGAATTGATCAGTTGACTTTTAGGAACATGAAAAAAAACTAATTTTTATTTTATTAAATTTCATATTTCGTTTGTTTCAATGTAACTAAAATTTGAATACATAAATAACACCACCACGTCAATGAGTCCAAGAATATGAATATATTTGTCTTTTTATATATCTTTTAACCATAATTTAAGTTTGTGGCCTTTAAAAGTCTTGAATTGCAAAAATTAAGTCTTTTAAAGCATTTTCAATTATTACGATCTTACATGAACTACAATTATAAAAATTAGGACATATAAAGTCACTTCCCTTTTTTTAGGGTGCGCCCAGCCCATTAATGTTTGGGTCTACCTAGCCATCAAGCCTATCAGTAAATGAAAATGGTATTTTCATCCCATTATTGAGAGTTTTGAAAAGTAGATCATAATCTTATGCTTGTAAAACACAAACTTATTGATGTTACACTATTGAAACGATGGTATTCGTTTCGTAACTTCTGCAACATCTTACGTCTAGCTAGCGTACATGAAGAGACATCCAGGTAATTAGCAGTATAGGTAAATGTTATGATAAATCGTATTCCGGTGACGTATAACGATAGATATGGGATTAGACAAGGATTGTATCGATGTTCATTGGTAATTTATACTGTCATTAGCTTTGCTATTAGTCAATCTATTTTATGATAAGGTAGTTAAGCTAGGAATGTACTTGCGACATAAGCTTATATTGAACCTCAGTAAAAGTCTAGTAGCAGAGCCAATAATGGATATTTCTTCAAGAATGGGGCAAATGACAAATCAATAGCTAGGAACTTGACATTTTTTTCACAATCAGGTTTGATGTAAATTTTTTTGCTTCATAGCGACCACAAAGATACTCAATCAGTCAAATAAATATGTTCCAGCTTTTAGCTGATAAGACTTGTGACAAATTATATCAGAGTTAAGGTTTTAAGCCATGAAATCATGTTTGCCTTTAAATATGTTCCTGCCACAAGGTATTATTGTTATGGGATCCATGAAACCATGTTTGCCTTTTAAAAAAAAAAAAAAAAAAAATACACCTATCTGTATTTTTTTATTCCTTAACCCCCTTTCCATTCTAGATGCCGACGGTAGGATGCGAACCTTGGAACTGTGATTCTATGGTTCCACCATAGATTTACTACTGAGCTGATACCCTATTGGCCAAGTAACTAGATATTTTCATTGATATTTACAACAATCTTTTGTTTTTGAGAAGTTGAGAGAGACTGATGATAAACAAACAAAGCTTGCATCATCAGATCATTATAAACAAACAACATTCCTCATGTTAATGTGGTCCATTACTAACTCTAATCAAAGATTAATAAGGTATTATTGTTCTGGGATCCATGAAACCATGTTTTCCTTTTAAAAAAAAAGGAAAATAAAGAAAATAAAATACACCTATTTGTATTTTTTTTATTCCTTAACCCCCTTTCCACTCGAGATGCCGACGGCAAGATGCGAACCTTGGAACTGTGATTCTATGATTCCATCATAGATTTACTGCTGAGCTGATACCTTATTGGCCAAGTAACTAGATATTTTCATTGATATTTACAACAATCTTTTGTTTTTGAGAAGTCGAGAGAGACTGATGATAAACAAACAAAGCTTGCATCATCAGATCATTATAAACAAACAACATTCCTCATGTTAATGTGGTCCATTACTAACTCTAATCAAAGATTAAGAAAACTTTAATGCTTTGTAGCTTTCATTTTCTTCCTCATTTTAAATCAAACATGCAGTCCATTAATTTGTTGATTTGCAAAGTAACAATTGATGAAAAGGTGATGAAATGAGTCAAGCCATGTTTGACCCACCTCACAACCACTGTTTCTATGTGGGAGATGGAGATGGAGATGACTGATCAGTATGTCACCTTCTTCTCCTTCTTCTTGGATCATTTTTAGGTTTTCTTCAAGAAATGATAACCTTAACATGCTTGCAGCATAAAGGTGGGACAAAATAATTAGAAATATTAGGTAAAAGTGAATTATTGAGTGAAGGGTCTCCACAAAGGGTTTTCAAATCATTCATACACTCTTATAGATGTCGGTGAAATTGAGACCATAGAACATGAAAACTTGAAGTTAGTATAATTAGAACACAAGCAATTATTATGGGAGATTTGTAAGATAGATGTGAATCGTGTTCTTCCTTAAGTTCTCTTCACGGGAAACTATATATAATCTCATAAAACGAAGAAGATGACATGATTAGAACATAAGAAATGTCAATTTGAAGCAACCTAAACAAGCATAGACAACAGGTTTTGAAAGCTTGTGGACTCAATTATCATCTTGTGTAAGATTGCATGTACTATGGTTGGTAATATTGTCCATCTAATCCATCGAAATTCGAAAGGCGTATCTTGAGTCAAATCATATTATGATTTAAGGATGAAATAAAGGTCAAAAGATCTACCACCTCCAATGCTAGCTACATTTTGTTTTGGAGCGCTATGTATGCCCATTACAATGCTACAAAACTTGAATAATGGATGAATACACTGCACGCTAAATAAATAAATAAAAACTATTATCAGTTAAGTTCATCATTTGATATCATGCATATTTAACAAGTTTTTAATTAGTAACACAAATTAACATGCCTCTATTATTAGCAAGGCCCCAACCGCGTTAATCATTGACTGGTTTGTTAAGAAGAGTTCTATAAACGATATCGTAGGTATCACTCTACCTCTTCTACGATCCCTTCCTATATTAGTTATCGTTGTCGCGTTTTTCTTATATATATTTTAAACAAAGATCAATATGCAACTTGAAAATGTGATCATATGAGAACTTAGGAAGGTCTTAGCAGGTATTTTGGTGTGTAGAGGCTCACCATTTGTTGTATTAAAATGGAGAAATATATGTGAATTGGATAAGGTTGAACATGTAATGTAATGATGAATTGTTTGTTATATAGATCCCTCCCCTACCAAACATTTGGATGTGATGATAGAGCAAACGTAATATAGGCCATCTTGTAGAGGCCCAAATCACTTTCTTCAATCTAAAATATAAATTCTATGTGAAGTTTGGATGAATTTTAGGTGATGTCGATCTATGGTAAAATGTTATCCTCACGTAAATCAATCCGTGTTTGCAAAATTAATAATAAACAAATAAATAAATTTTGCACATTTGAAGAAGCATACTCACATAGTCACATCCCTTGTCCACGAATTGTAGGTCAGTTGGTATTCACTTTATCTGTGAGAGGTCGTTGATTCGAGATTCATTAGTTAAGATTTTATGAGTTTTCGTCCGGTTATTAAGAGCATATGTGTTCCGCCTTTGATAAGCCTTCGGATATTAAATGTAGCTACTTATAAACGGAGCAAAAACAAGTCTCCATGCGAGATGGAGGCGACAAGGATATTAAGTGGCAATAATATTGTGGCCTTCGAGTCCGGTTTGGTTAACCCTATAGGGTCGATCATATAGCCTTCGGCATGGATTAATATATAAATAAATAAAATGACCCAAAAATAAATTTCAATTTCAATTGGACTGGGCTGTTCAAGTTGAGTAAGTTTAAAGGAACTGAAGGAAGGCTTGCACTAATAACACAACATGTGCTTATTATGTTTGTTAATTTTACCCCAAAAAAGGCAAGTTGCGCGATCGCATCATTTACTTGAATCAAGAATACACTTTTGAAGTTGGTGGCAAATCATAACACTTGGAAAATCGACATATAAACCAACATGCCTGGTTTCCTAGTATTTTCCTAGGAAAATCATCAACACTTGAAGTTTCCTAGTATTTTCGTTTAGATTGAAAAAAAAGGTTTGTCTTCAATATAAATCATTCCCTGCGTCATTCCACAAATACAACCGAAATCAAAATGATTCGCAGTAGGACTTGTGAAGAGTGGGAAAAGGGGAACCCCATGACCTTTCATCCCAATTCCATGAAGTAAATCCAGCGGACCTGCAAGGTTGAGATTGGTCTTGGGCTTGGATTTTCCTCCTTTGAATAAAAAGAATCCAAGTCAGCAGTGAAATCAAACGCCCACAAAATGGGCCTTCAGGCAAAAATCAGAGAAAAAAAATCCAGCTGACGGACCTCTCATATTTGGGCCAAGATCATTTATTGGGCTTGCATGCGGAGTAATTACTTGTCCAGTAACGTTTGCGTTGAACAAAAAGGTAAGGAGGGTAAATAAGACAAAGGATGAGTTCCATTATGGTGCCCATTGTATGACCAGTCATAGGGTTTTGAGAAGCAATGCCTATTACAATTAGGGGTGTTAATTAGTTCCTGAAAACCGACCGAACCGAAATATAATCGAAAAAGCTCGAACTGAGAAAAACTAAAACCGAACATTAGAAAACGAGCCGAATCGAGTTGGTTCGGTTCAGTTTCGGTTTTTGTTTTTCACACATTCGAAACAACCAGACTGAACTGTACCCTTCCCATTTTCTTGTTTTTAATCCCCTAACCATTTCTCGGTCTTATTTAATCCCCTACTACCCCACCAATTCACTCTTATTTAAATTTTCACCCAATTCTAATGCACCCCACATCCCCACCCTTTCTCTTAACTCTAACTTTCACTCTTTTTTTAATGCCCCACTCAGAAAAAAGTTAAAAAAAAAACCTACATTTTCTATCTTATTTAAGCCCCACACACTTACTCAACTTCTCTCTCTTTATTAGTGTCAACTTTTCTCTTTTTTAACTCTCTTTCTTTCTCTCTATCCAACCACTTGCAAATTGAGAAGGAGACAGAGTTTGACTCAATCTTGTTGAAGAAAACCAAACTTTTCACTTACTTGCTTACAACAAAGATGAGCAATGGCTATTGCGACAGCTTCAACACTTCTGATTTGATAAAAAAAAACATTATTGTAGGATGAAATTACGAGACTGGTGGAATCATCATCAAAAGTTTCGGTCTTGTTCAAATCACCACATTAATGTGGTGGAGATAGATTAAGATGCAAATGCAGCTATGGTTATAGTATTATAGATGATGTTATAGTATTGTGTATATAAGAGACATGACAAAAAAAAAATTAATCTTATGGAATTATCAAGAGAAATAGGCAAGAAGAAATTAAAAGAATTCTCTATAAATGAATAATCGGAGCCTTGAAACTCTCTTTGTATTCATCTGGCATTTGCTTTCCCTTTACTGCTTTCCCTTGTTTATCTTTTATGTTATTTGTACTCTCTCTGTCTCTGCGTTTTCCTCCATTGCAAATCAAGCTTCATTTTTTCTTTCCATTCTTTGTAGCTTTGACTTATTCCTTTTGTGCTAAACCCAACTCGATTGTTTGTAGCAGCAGAAAATAAATTTTTTTTAAAAAAAAAAGGGAAAAAATCGAAAACTGAACCAAACTGATTAACACCCCTAATTACAATGAAAACCAAACTTTATTTGATAAATATGGAAACCGAACCGAAAATCAAATTCTTGGTTCGGTTCGATTTGGATTTGGTTCAACTTTGAACCGACCAAACTGATTAACACCCCTAATTACAATGAAATTTGTAATAGTCATTCCCATTACGTGGTATAAAAATGTGCATAGAGTAACCAAATATGACCTTAGTAAATGTGCATTTGTAGTAGGTAAGCCCTCTGAAAGTCTACTTTTTAGGCCTTGTAGTCTATTCACCAACAAAAAAAGGAAAAAAATATACATTGATGTGTAAAACACTTCCATGAAAAGAAACACATCTTGAGCACAACAAGAAAGTATATATTCAACATAAAGTTCACACGTTGCGGAATTCTGGATCGCACCTACAAAAATGGATGCCCTCTTTACACCTCCGCCTCCCATTCCTTCCAACAATTGAACCCTCCTCACAGCCACAAGAAACTGAAATCTTCCTTTCCACCCAAATGCTCGGATCAAAGTCAGGAATGATGATAGGTTTGGAACTCTCCATACCCCTGATCGACGCACCTCTCTTCGACATACCCAACAACCATTGACACCTTCTTTGAACAACATTCACCATGTCCCTAACTCCCCCTCGACCCATGAGAGATCAGTCGATCACAATACCCCATCCCCTAGTCAAACTTCCCTTCTATTGGCTGCTGAGCAGTCTCCGATTATGATAGCCTCTCCTACAACATGTCCAATGCTCTCACCAAATCCAAATCCAAATCCAAACCCATTGCCCACTCTGACAATGTCAGGAGATTCTGCAGAAGAGTTTACCTCCCCTTCTCCACAATTAATATCTTTCTCCACTCCTCTGCAACCACAGTCAGTGTCCAACCTCTATCTCCTTCACAAACACTGACCCAAGCACCAAGTCAGCATCACTCTCTGCAGAATTCACACGTGGCCAATCCAGCTATGTCTCTTGAAATGGGTTTTGAAACTCACCCAGATACACTTGCGCCCTACCCGACCCATCTGACTAGTCACTCAGAACCAAGGATTGTGATTTCATTTTTTGAGTTTATTTCGGACCCTTGATTTTAAGAAATATTTCGTGAAATATTTCGTTTTGTGTAGAAAACCCGTAAAAAATTTGGTCATGATTTCAAATTTAACAATATAAATTATGCATTTTAATCTCTTAAATACTACATAAGTCCAAACAGTCATGATGCTCTTTTGGAACGCGCGTGGTGTAGGGTCTTCCCGCGCATTCTGAAATCTAAAGTCCCTCTTCCATAAGTCCAAACTTGATATCCTTTTTATTTCTGAGACCAAAACCCCTTCTACCAAGATGGAAAGAATTCGTCGAAGACTTGGGTACAAACATGGCAGTTCAGTACCAACATTAGGTCAATCTAGAGGAATTGCTCTCTTTTGGACGAAATGTATTAATATCACCATTCTTTCATCATGTAAATATTATTTCAATTACATTATCCATAATTATTACACTATTATTTCTTAGTTGGCTTTATTTATCTACAGTGAACCAAACCTAGCCCTTAGACCTTTGTTTTCGAAAAATATGACCAATCTTTATAATTTTCAAAATCCAAGCATCATTATAGGGGATTTGAATGTTATGTTAAATCCAGGAGACAAAATGGGAGGAAATAAGCCCTTGCCCTCCTTATTGGCACATCTTCGTTCTTTCCTTAACACTCATGACCTTATGGATTTCCCTCTGAATGGGTCGCAATTTACTTGGAACAACAAAAGGAAATACACCTCTAGTATCAAAGCAAAACTTGATCGCATCTTAGTCACTACAAACTGGTTACAAGACTTCCCCTCAGCTATAGCTCATTCTATACACACCTCCACCTCTGACCATGCCTGGGTTTTTCAAATTTTAACTAAAGTTTCTCAATATGGTCCCAAATCGTTTAAATTCTTTCATATGTGGACTAGGGACCCTTTTTGTAAAAATCTTATCTCTAACTCCTGGTCTGCTAGAAAACATGTTCTTCTTGCCGGAATTTCCATCTTAAAACTAAGGCCCTTAGTTTTGTTGTCACTAGATGGAATAAGATAGACATCAGGAATATTTAGGAATGCATTTATGAAACCCAACAAGCCCTTGACCATTTTCAAAATGAATATCCTTCTACAAACAATGCAATCGAAATTAGGGTTCTAGAAGACAGACTTAATGAGCTTCTTATCCGAGAAGAACTGTTTTGGAAGAATAAATCGGGTCACTCCTGGCTTAAAGATGGAGACAAAAATACCAAGTGTTTTCCCCTCTTGACCCTCCTGAGACGCAAAAGAAATCTCATCCTACGAATCAAAGATAAGGATGATGTCTGGCATAGTGACCACAATTCTATTGGAATTGTCTTCAATGACTACTTACTGATATCTTCAATACGTCTCACCAAGCTCAGGATTATGATATTTTCTCTCTGTTTGATTCAGTGATCTCCTCTAAACAAAATGAATCCCTCCTGGCTATTCCTATCGAAGAAGAAATCAAAATCCTTTTTGAATTTGGTAGCCACAAAGCCTCTGGTCCTGACGGTTTCCACGTTTTTTCTTCAAACACTATTGGGACATAGTGAAACATGATGTTTTTGAAGTGGTCACTCAATTTTTTTTTTATCACTAGACAACTTGATCCCATTCATAATGCGACTTTCATAGCCCTTATCCCTAAGGTGGAAAATTCGATCTCTCCAAATAAGTATAGGCATATTGGTATGTGTAATGTTATTTACAAGGTTATTTCCAAAATCTTAGCCAACATACTTAAACCCTTGCTAGATAACATTATTTCACCCAACCAAGGGGTTTTCTTTTGTGGTCGCTCCATCTCGGATAATGTTAGCCTTGCCCATGAGACTTTCTTTCCACTTCTATTGCCCATAGAGTTAATGGTCGCTCCAATTCATCATTGATAAAGTCAATAACAAACTTTTAGCCTGGAAATCCAAAGTTCTCTCCCAAGTAGGGCAGACAGTTATGATAAAGGTTGTCATCAACTCTATCCCTGTATGTACTATGCAGACTTTCTTGCTTCCTTGTTCAATTTCATCTAAATTGGAAAATTTAGCTCTAAACTTTTGGTGGAATGGGGCTTCTGATGGCAGGGCTAAACATCTCTACACTTGGGATAGGATCTTTCAACCCCGCATTCAAGGCGGTCTAAATATTCCCTTGACCAGAATGAAGAATCTGGCACTGATTGCCAAAAGCATTTGGCAATTATTCTTCTCCCCCCTTTCAACCAGATCCATGCAGCTGAAAACTCTTTATTTCAATAATAAGAGCTTAGCCCAGACTCTAAAAGCCCCCTCTGTTGCCTCCTTTGCTTGATGGGGCAATATAGCTGCACTTCGAAAAATGAAAAGCCATATCATTTGGCAAATTCAATCAGGAACTAACATCGATATTTGGAAAGATTGTTGGGTAAAACCTGATCTTCTTTTGTGTGATTGCATCCTAGACTCTTTCCAACAAAACCTCCATTCTTCTATCTCTGATCTCTGGATCAGGGAAAATAATCAAATACCTTGGTGGAACTCTGAGTTGATTTGCCCGATTTTCCCCTCTTCGGTGGCCACTAATATCTCCGACATTTTTATCAGATCTTCTGATGCCCCAGACTCTCTGATCTGGATTTCGAATAAGAACGAAACTTTTTCGGTCAAAAGTGCCACAAAAACTTTTTCGAGAGAAGCCCAGACTGGCTCCATTTCCTCCCCTTTGGTGTCGTCTAGGACTTTTGACCGTAACATCCTCAGAGACCTTTGGAGAATTCGAGCTCCAACCAGCTCCCTTACACTCATCTGGAAAATATCCTAGAATATTCTTCCCACCAGATTCAACTTGGTCAGAACTCACACCCCTATCGAGGATATATGTATGTTCTGTCACAATTACTACGAGGATTTGACTCATCTCTTCTTTCTTTGCCCACTCATTCATCACTTCTGGAATCCTCCTCAATTCCCATTGATTGGGCTGAAGAGCATTTGCAGCCGCCCACCATTCCCACCTTCTTTAACTTCAAGTGGAAATCTGCCAAAGAAAATATGAGCTTCTTTCCCAGTTTACTGCTTTCATGACCATCACTTGGCGTACTCGGAATGATTGTATTAATTTCAATAATGCCAAGTTTTGCCCTCACAAATTTCTTGTCGATCTCCAACACACCTGGAAAAACTGGCACAACATTTGGTTTTCAAAACCAACCCACGCTTCGACCTTTCTTACTTCTATCCATCGGGTCCTAGAAAGTGCAGTCACTCAAGTCCAATCAACCTTTGCCTCTAACTCTCCAGCGCCTCACTTCATTTGCCCCCCCTCTGAGGAAGTCAACTCTCGAATATTGTGCATCCACGATCAAATCTCTTATGCCAGGAATCACATACTCAACCTTAGTAACAGTCAGGACATTCCTTTCCCTCTCCCCCTTCATCATGATTCTATAATTGTTACTTATGGTGCAATTTTTTTGCCAGCTCACTACAAGGTGCTATTGGGATCTTTGTCGTCAATCTGCAAGGGGAGGTGGTTGTCAAAGTTGCTAATCCGATTGACGGTAAAGTTTTAGATAGCACGATGGCCGAATGCTATGTAGCAGAAGCGGTACTTCTCTTCATCAAAGCCAAACAATGGGACACAGGTCTTCTTCTGGGAGATTCAGAAACTCTTACAACCATTTTCAAGGATGATCCTCTTCAGCTGCAAACAGTCTCATGATGGGTGTGGTGTCCTTTGATTTCTAATATTAGGCATTTACTTAATTTACGAACTAAGTGGTACTGTAACTATATTTGCCAGACCTGTTTATCTTGTTGAAGAGGCCTTTAGCCTGCTGTATCGGCCACAGTTAGAGCTCTAAACTCTGAAGCTCATAATTTAGCTACTCAAGCAGGACTCCAGTATTGTAATAATTATATTTAATGCAATGCTAGATAGGTTGTAACAAAAAAAAAAGTTCACGCATGATTTCATCTCAAACAATACAAAACATAAATAAATAAATAAATAAATAAATAAATAAATAAGAGGAAAGATGAAAATACACACAACAATGGCAACAAATAATCAACCTCTGAAGTTCCATAAGTCGATTGTACGGGTTTCTATCTACCACATCTGTCACGCCCCGATTTTCGAACAACATAAATAAATAGATTGTCCAAAAACCAAGGCACAATAGAAACACATAAAATGATACAGTCATAAGGTGAAAAACAACTAATAAACTCTCTCAATATTCTTCCTCAAAAATGAGGTCCACAACGAATAAATGAAAATTACAATAATCCATTCCCCAAATAAGTATCTGACAAAACTTAGCATTTATTTCCAAATCCTACATCTGATTACCTAGGAAATAATAATAAAGAACTAAAAAAAAAAAATAAACGCGTCGACTCCTCAGTTATCGCCACGCAGCTATTATCCTTCCTTACGCACCAATTAACCCTGATAGTTCTCTGGGACTACGCTCATTAAGAACGTACCCAAATTTGTAAAACAATACAAAATCTGGGTCAGTATAATCATACTGGTGTGAGCAAACTTACAATTCAAACAATTAAATATGAAAGTACAAAAATGCAAATTTCACCTTGAGGAAGACAAGTAGTTCTCATTCAAGATTTGAATGAGCGGTTAGTTTCTTCCCTCAAGGCTAACCTAGTACGAGCTAAAATAATCTCTACACAATTTAATGACATGCTCAATTAAATGGTTTTATTTAATTATTTGTTTTTGATTTCTAATCCTTGGCTCCTTTTTCCACAATCGCACTCTCCTCCTGTGCCGAACACACCTCACCCAAGTGTGCCTCCCTTGCCATCGAAGCCACTCGGAGCGTACATGACCCAAGTGGGGTGCCACCTCGAGTGTCATGTCATCTCACCCGAAGTTCGATCACTGGCAAGCATTCTACACGTACAACCGAACTCACATGGAACGGTGCACTGATATGCAAGCAAGTCTGCATACCCATAATTTCATCACATGTATACAAGCAAGTCTGTATACAAAAATTTCTTTTCTTTCACTTTTTTTTTTTTTTTTTTTTTTTTTTTTTTTTGGAGTTGTGGGAAAAGAACATTTACCAAGTATTTTATTTGAGCCATTATTATTATTATTTTTTAAAAAAAAAAAAAATCAATTAACAGCACATTACATTTCCACTACAAGAACCATATGCATAAAATCTTACTACAATTATATTCACAACATTTTAATCATGTCCAATGTTTCAACATGACATCACAGTAACAACCAGGTACGCTAATAAAAGCTAAAACATAACCTTAGTTTTTGTATACGTAACCTTCAATTTATCACAGTATTCACTTATCTATATATATATATATATATTATACATAACCTTCAACTAATAAAAGCTGTAACAACATATTGAAGGTTTGATACGTGCTTTAACCATGTCAAATAAGTTTAAAGCAACTTACTTGGCACAGAAATTTTAATTGTCAAATCAATTTCAAAAAGTTCAAATTGTCAAATCAGAAATCAGAAATTCATACTTTAAATATCAAACCTTTCATATGTCAAATCGATTTTATTTTTTTTTTTTTTTTTTTTTTTCTTTTGTATTTGGGATCAATGACAGAAAGACATGCATCAATCTGCAACAATAAAAAAAAAGTCCAACCTTTCTTATGTGCGTCAGACATCAGTTCAGTTTGCAACAATAAAAATTATCAGTTTGCGAAAAACAAAAAAAAAAAAAATCCAACCTTTCATATGTCAGGCGTCAGACATCAGTTTGCAAAAATCTGAAATCCATATACACAAAACGAAAACTGAAAACACGAAAGTAAACCCCCCTCTCCCATTCTTTCTCTCTTTCGAATGTCACCTCATGCACAATAAGCCTAATCAATTATAATACAAAAAAAAAAAAAACTTAATAATGGTAGAGTTGTACTCACTGATTTTTGCAAGAATCCAAAATTCCTCTTTCCAAGCTCCTCCCACTTTCAACGTAGGATTTTTCTTTTTTTTTTCTTTTTGTGTGTGTGTGCAAAGAGAAGAAAAATAAACTAGGGTTGTATCTTTAAAGGAAGAATTTAGGGTTTTTTTTTTTTGGCTAAACACACCCACCCTTTATCTCTTACCCACCACTAGTCTAAACCTAAATTTGAAATTAAAAATTTTAAACTATTATTAATTATAATTAATATCAATTAATAATTACTACCAATAAATATTATTTACTTCTAAAACAATGCAAGTATATTAGTAAGTGAATTTGGCGGGTATTACAATATACACACCTTAAAAGAATCTCGTCCCGAGATTCGGTAGGATAAGGATTAGGCGAATAATTCTGGGTGCATACGCTTTACTTTGTCCTCCAACTCCCAGGTGACATCGTTCTCCTTTTCACTCCACTGAACTTTGACCAAGTTGACTTTCTTACGTCGTAGTTGTTTCACGTCACGATCAATTATCCTCACCGGCCCAACTGTATAGGTCAAATCCTCATTCAGTTCAATAGTTGTAGGTTGAACAATATGAGTTGGGTCTTTCACACATTTTCTCAGCATCGAGACATGAAAAACATCATGGATCATCGACAAACTTGACGGCAACGCAAGCTTGTAAGCTAAGTGACCAACACATCCGACAATCTCGAATGGCCCAATATACCGCGGGCTCAACTTTCCTTTCTTGCCAAATCTCATCACACCTCGCATGGGAGATACTTTAAGGAAAACTAAATCACCAACCTCAAACACTACATTCTTGCGCTTTTGATCTGCATAGCTTTTCTGTCTACTCTGGGCAGTTTTTATCCTTCCCCGAATAATCTCAATCTTCTCTGCAGTCTCCCTAACAATCTCTGGTCCCAACAATACGGTATCACCTACCTCTGCCCAACAACTAGGAGATCTACAAGGCCTACCATACAAAGCCTCAAAGGGTGCCATACCAATGCTCGATTGGTAACTATTATTGTACGAGAACTCCACCAACGGTAAGTGATCTTCCCAACTACCACCAAAATCCATGATACAAGCTCGCAACATATCCTCTAAAATCTGATTTACCCGCTCAGTCTGCCCATCAGTCTGTGGATGATACGCCGTGCTCATAGCCAAGGTAGTACCCATAGCACGTTGGAAACTTTCCCAAAACGCGGATGTAAACAATGGATCTCTATCTGAAACAATGGTAATAGGAACCCCATGCAACCTTACCACTTCTCGGATATACATAGCAGCTAACTTGTCAGTATTCCGAGATGCACCAATGGGGATAAAATGGGCGCACTTAGTCAAACGGTCAACAATAACCCAAATTGACTCATGACCCCTCCGAGATCTAGGTAAACCATCAACAAAATCCATCGAAATGTGTTCCCACTTCCACATGGGTATTTCTAGAGGCTGCAATAAACCAGACGGCCTCTGGTGTTCCGCTTTCACTTGCTGACAAGTGAAACAGTGAGAGACATATTCCCCAACATCTCGTTTCATGCCTTCCCACCAAAAACTCCTTTTCAAATCATGGTACATCTTCGTACCCCCTGGATGAATGGTAAATTTAGAACGATGAGCCTCGTCCATAATCTCCTTCTTTAATGCCGAAATATCCGGTACACAAAGTCTACCATGAAATCGCAATCCTCCATCTATGTCCACGGACCAATCAGTAGGGCAGTCATCCAACGTATCAATTATCAAATCATTTATTTTGTTCATGAGAAACGGGTCAGTGTGCTGCATGGAAATGACCCGGGTAATCAGGGTAGGTTTAACTGTTAGACTACAAACATAAGCTCCTCTAGTATGCGGAACAGTCAAAACATCATGAGCTGCGATAACCTCGAGAATCTTCCACTCTTGCACCATAAGAGCGGTCAACGCACTATGTTGCCTGCTAAGGGCATCTGCCACCACATTTCCTTTGCCTGAATGGTAAAGGATTTCAAAATCATAACTACTAATGAACTCCATCCACCTCTGTTGCCTCATGTTTAAATCCCGTTGTGAAAATAGGTACTTCAAGCTTTTGTGGTCAGTATATAACTCAAATTTCTCTCCATACAAATAATGCCTCCATATTTTTAAAGCAAAAACCACTGCTGCTAATTCCAAATCATGCGTGGCATATCGCCTCTCATGTGGCTTTAACTGCCTAGAAGCGTATGAAACTACTTTCTGATCTTGCATCAAAACACATCCCAAACCTGTCCCACTAGCATCTGTAAACACCACTAACTTCCCGCCACGTGTGGGAATGATTAAAATTGGAGCTGTAGTCAACCTTTGCTTCAACTCTTGAAATGCAGTCTCACAGTCCTTAGTCCATATAAACTTGACATCCTTTCGAGTCAGACTCGTCAAAGGTGCTGCAATCAACGAAAATTTCTCAATAAACCTCCTGTAATATCCAGCCAACCCTAAGAAACTCCGAATTTCAGTTGCATTAGTGGGTTGTTTCCATTCCTTGACTGCTGCAACTTTGTCAGGATCGACGGCTATCCCTTCACTAGAAATCACATGCCCAAGAAATTTCACCTCTTTCTCCCAAAAGTGACACTTACTAAATTTAGCATATAATTTGTGATCTCTTAAAGTCTGCAACACTATTTTCAAATGCTCTCGATGGTCCTCCATGTTTCGAGAATATACCATAATATCATCAATGAAAATGACAACAAATTTATCAAGGTACGGACGAAAAATACGGTTCATCAAATCCATAAAGAAAGCAGGAGCATTGGTCAATCCAAATGGCATGACCGGAAATTCATATAACCCATACCGAGTCCGAAACGCCGTCAGAGGTATGCTCTGCTCTTCAACACCCATCTGATGGTACCCAGTCCTCAAATCCAACTGCGAAAATACAACCGCCCCTTTCAACTGATCTAACAAATCATCTATCCGCGGAAGAGGGTACTTATTTTTTATTGTCACCTTATTTAGTTCTCTATAGTCGACACACATCCTCAAAGTACCATCCTTCTTAGAAACAAAAATAGCAGGCGCACCCCATGGAGAATTACTTGGTCGTATAAACCTAAATATACACACCTTAAAGGATTAACCATAAAGTTACTCACAAATAAGCACATATATATATATAACTATTATATAAAAAAAAAACATATGAGAAAATTTTCCTTACCCCTTCTGGAGTAATTCCTCCAGTTGGACTTTCATCTCATCCAACTGCTTAGGAGCTAATCGGTATGCAGCTTTCGAAATCGGTGCTGCCCCTGGCAACAAGTCAATTCGAAATTCGACTTCTCTCTTAGGTGGTAAACCAGGAATCTCTTGGAATACATCTACATAATCCTTCACCACCTCAACCACGCTAATATCTTTCTCTGGTATATCCATAGAGTATAGAGTGCTCGTCATTGTGGAGTCCCCACAAGGTTCACAAACATGACTAACTCGCGGCAACATTGGTGTATCTATCAAAATGGTTCTCGCAGCACAATCTATAGTAACATAGTTTTTACCCAACCAATCCATCCCAAGGATAACATGAAAATTCTCAAAATTCATAACTATCAAATCCGCAACAAGTTTTCGACCCATTAAAGAGATCTCAAAGTTTCTACATTGCTCAAATAATGTGACAGTGCCTCCTATGGGTGTCTCAACACATAAAGGTTTGATAAGTGGCATAGTTTTAAGATTTTCTTTTTCTACCATTCGCCGAGAAATAAAAGAATGAGAAGCACCAGAATCAAATAATACTCGCAAGGGAAACTGAGTGGTGATGGTACCTTCAACATTCTCTTGCCCTAGTATAACCGCAAATGCACGTGCTGGAGCTGGTGGGGCCTGCCTACCCTGTGGAGCGCCTTGCCAACTGGGACATTCACGAATGAGATGCCCTGGTTGGTTACACTTGTAGCATAACTTACCAGTGGGAGCCTGCCCTCGTGGTGCTGTAGGTACCTGAGGTCGAGGTTGCTGATATGGGCCTTGTGGGTCCTGATTCTGAAATGTCGGTCTCTGCCACTACTGCCCTTGGGGCCTGTAGCCACCCTGCGGCCTAAAACCTCCCTGGGGTCTCTGCTGGAACTGACCTCCAGATTGGGACCTCGGCTGATACTGAAATCCAGATCCTCGCTGATTTTGATCATAAGGCTTATACCTGTTCTGATCTCGGTTCCCAGATGAACGCGAGTTTCTAGACGACTCACCTCCCCTGCTCTTCTCTCTAGCCTCTCGAAAAGCAGCGTCTTGCTCTTCAAACTTGAGAGCTAAGTCTAAAACTCTGTCAAAGGGTTCTTTATCAAAGGGTAAAAGCGACTTTGACAAATAATGACCCAAACCCTTGATAAACTTCTGATTCTTCTTGGCAGGGGTATCAACCAAGTACGGAGCATACCGAGTCAACTCGTTGAATTTTGTCACATACTGGGTCACTGACTTTGTACCTTGCGTCAAACTAAAGAACTCTGCAGCTAGCTGAGACTTCACAGCTTCAGGTACAAACTGACAGTCAAATTTGGCCTTGAAAGTCTCCCAAGTCATAACAGTCGTATCCATGCTCTCCTCCACAGAATCCCACCAATACCTGGCATTACCATCCAAGTTATGAGCAGCTAATTCTTGTTTTTGTACCTCAGTCATCTGCATCCGATTGAATATGGTTTCACACTTGCGAATCCACTTCTCAGCTGCAATAGGGCCAGTCTCTCCGTTAAACCTCTGACCGCCTAAGTTCCCAAATTCCTTATTTCTCCTGGCAAACGGGTCACCATGACTATCCTGATGGTTGTTCTGCACAACCTGCAAAAGTTGCGTCATCATGGCTCCCACGTCTACCTGGACCAAGTTAGGACCCCCTCCCTGATCATTTGAACCATTTGAGCCATTAGTGTTATTCCGCCCGTTGTCACCATTCTGTCCATTGGCCCCATTTGATCGAGTGTTCGCCATTACCTTCAAGCGAAAATAAATAATCATTAATACTTAATACTCCAAACATTCATAATCCCATCTCCACACTTCCGAGGATCACCTAGACCTACCCTAGATCTAGGCTAACCAAATGCTCTGATACCAAAAATGTCACGCCCCGATTTTCGAACAACATAAATAAATAGATTGTCCAAAAACCAAGGCACAATAGAAACACATAAAATGATACAGTCATAAGGTGAAAAACAACTAATAAACTCTCTCAATATTCTTCCTCAAAAATGAGGTCCACAACGAATAAATGAAAATTACAATAATCCATTCCCCAAATAAGTATCTGACAAAACTTAGCATTTATTTCCAAATCCTACATCTGATTACCTAGGAAATAATAATAAAGAACTAAAAAAAAAAAATAAACGCGTCGACTCCTCAGTTATCGCCACGCAGCTATTATCCTTCCTTACGCACCAATTAACCCTGATAGTTCTCTGGGACTACGCTCATTAAGAACGTACCCAAATTTGTAAAACAATACAAAATCTGGGTCAGTATAATCATACTGGTGTGAGCAAACTTACAATTCAAACAATTAAATATGAAAGTACAAAAATGCAAATTTCACCTTGAGGAAGACAAGTAGTTCTCATTCAAGATTTGAATGAGCGGTTAGTTTCTTCCCTCAAGGCTAACCTAGTACGAGCTAAAATAATCTCTACACAATTTAATGACATGCTCAATTAAATGGTTTTATTTAATTATTTGTTTTTGATTTCTAATCCTTGGCTCCTTTTTCCACAATCGCACTCTCCTCCTGTGCCGAACACACCTCACCCAAGTGTGCCTCCCTTGCCATCGAAGCCACTCGGAGCGTACATGACCCAAGTGGGGTGCCACCTCGAGTGTCATGTCATCTCACCCGAAGTTCGATCACTGGCAAGCATTCTACACGTACAACCGAACTCACATGGAACGGTGCACTGATATGCAAGCAAGTCTGCATACCCATAATTTCATCACATGTATACAAGCAAGTCTGTATACAAAAATTTCTTTTCTTTCACTTTTTTTTTTTTTTTTTTTTTTTTTTTTTTTTTTTTTTTTTTTTTTTGGAGTTGTGGGAAAAGAACATTTACCAAGTATTTTATTTGAGCCATTATTATTATTATTTTTTTAAAAAAAAAAAATCAATTAACAGCACATTACATTTCCACTACAAGAACCATATGCATAAAATCTTACTACAATTATATTCACAACATTTTAATCATGTCCAATGTTTCAACATGACATCACAGTAACAACCAGGTACGCTAATAAAAGCTAAAACATAACCTTAGTTTTTGTATACGTAACCTTCAATTTATCACAGTATTCACTTATCTATATATATATATATATTATACATAACCTTCAACTAATAAAAGCTGTAACAACATATTGAAGGTTTGATACGTGCTTTAACCATGTCAAATAAGTTTAAAGCAACTTACTTGGCACAGAAATTTTAATTGTCAAATCAATTTCAAAAAGTTCAAATTGTCAAATCAGAAATCAGAAATTCATACTTTAAATATCAAACCTTTCATATGTCAAATCGATTTTATTTATTTATTTATTTTTTTTTTTTCTTTTGTATTTGGGATCAATGACAGAAAGACATGCATCAATCTGCAACAATAAAAAAAAAGTCCAACCTTTCTTATGTGCGTCAGACATCAGTTCAGTTTGCAACAATAAAAATTATCAGTTTGCGAAAAACAAAAAAAAAAAAAATCCAACCTTTCATATGTCAGGCGTCAGACATCAGTTTGCAAAAATCTGAAATCCATATACACAAAACGAAAACTGAAAACACGAAAGTAAACCCCCCTCTCCCATTCTTTCTCTCTTTCGAATGTCACCTCATGCACAATAAGCCTAATCAATTATAATACAAAAAAAAAAAAAACTTAATAATGGTAGAGTTGTACTCACTGATTTTTGCAAGAATCCAAAATTCCTCTTTCCAAGCTCCTCCCACTTTCAACGTAGGATTTTTCTTTTTTTTTTCTTTTTGTGTGTGTGTGCAAAGAGAAGAAAAATAAACTAGGGTTGTATCTTTAAAGGAAGAATTTAGGGTTTTTTTTTTTTTTGGCTAAACACACCCACCCTTTATCTCTTACCCACCACTAGTCTAAACCTAAATTTGAAATTAAAAATTTTAAACTATTATTAATTATAATTAATATCAATTAATAATTACTACCAATAAATATTATTTACTTTTAAAACAATGCAAGTATATTAGTAAGTGAATTTGGCGGGTATTACAACATCTGCACTCAATTACCTTTGCTGCAAAATAACATGCATGTAAATGTAACAATCCAAATTGTTCAAGTTATGGAACCACCACCTGCTAAACCTAAAAAAGTGTCTAAACCAATGAAATAATGTTTATTTCACATATATGAAGCAACTACACAAACTTCTTGCCTTTGAACTGTCTTCCTTCCTGGGAGTACACTCCTAGTTACACAAGTTGTGGTAGGAGTCTTAGCAAAAGTCTTCATAAACTGGAGGAAGTTCGGCTCATTTCTACACAGAAATGTATCTATGTATTTTTGGTGGGCAGTTTTCTACTCGATGGAAATCATCCTTGATGCGTTCAAATCCGGTCTTCTAGAGATTTGATGTGCAAAACAAAGTTAGATTGTCAAATACGAACTTTTTGGTGGCCGAAGGCACTCCGATGCTTAAGTCAGTTAATTTGTGGAAAAAAAAACTCAATTTGAACAGAGTATAGTTCAGTTAAACTTGCATACCTCTTGTTGAATGTTTCCTTTACTTTATATAATGTTTGTCATTAATTCTCTGCATGACTTAAGCATGTCGGGTGTGATGAGGAAAAAAAATGTATGCAACAATTTCCTTCTTCATTGAGGTACGTCCTTAGGGGAGTGATTCCGACCATGACTTGTTTCCTATGTAAAGTCTTTATTCTCTTAAAAGAAGATATTCATTGGGCCTGGATTCAGGCTTTTGATTACAATAAGTTATCAACAGTCCTTTTCGGGCCTTTTTTATGAATGAGCTTGTCTTTTTGGGCTTCCTGGATCAGGACTCTTGGGTTGGGCCTAGACTGAAGTGTCTGCTCCTCGTGATAGATGTTATTTGCCATGTGTACAGTCGTGATTAAAATCTCATTTGATGTAGCTGAGCTACTCCCCCTAGTTAGTGGGCATGTTTGTGTGGCCACTAACTCTATGGCGATTGACTTTTCGACTTCATTATTGTTTTTTATGCAGTGCATTTAATATCGTTAACAACTGTCGATACGGTTGTTATTCTGATGTTTCATTCGCATGTTCGTTTCGGCGCAATTTTTGGGATTTCATGCAGCCATCGTATCTCACACGTCTTCCCATTAGTAGTTTTTTCGTTCCCCAACCCTATAAAAGAGGGGAGATTTGTGTTTCTTTATGCTATCTCCATTATCATAGCTTGTTTCTTCTTTCCTTCCTCATTTTCTACTTTGCCCAATTCCTTTATCATGGTTGCTAACAAAATTTTGAGTGGGAACGCGTTTAGCTCCTACGAGGTGTTCTTTGAGGTTAGGCAAGCGATACAGGGGACTCTGGACAATGTTCGTCGGGAGTTTTATCTGATGTCTGATCTTGAGATTATTTTTCCTAGGACCGATGACAGTCTTTGTCGTCTGAGGCCTGGGGTACATTGCACTGTATCTTGGCATGTTCAAGTCTAGTCTTCGACTTTCGGCTCCAAAGATCTTCTGGTTGTATTTGGATTTTTTAGGCATTGCTCCCGCACAATTGGGTCCCAACGGCTGGAGGGTGATGGTTGCAACCATGGCTAGAGCCATTTTATCTAAAGTTTCTCTGAACAATAATACTTTGCACACCGTGGTGGGGCTTACAATAAACAGTAATCACATTTGTTTTCTCCGTTCTTCTGCTTGTTTTTGGAATCTTAGGGACAATTACAGGGACTAGGCGAAGCCTTGGTTTTATGCGTCCATGGATTCTTGATACTTGAAGCTTCGCAACCGGCCCATTCTTCGATTGCTTTGGGAGCCCAGGAAGTAGAGTAAATTGTATTTGACTGCAGAGGAGCAAACAATCCATGATCGGTTTTTCTTGCTTCCTCGAGTCCCTATGGAGGCTTTCCTTGCCTTGGATATTTTCGAGCGTAATGGCTTGTACACTATGAACGAACCGGAGCGTGCTGCATTTCTTGAGGAGTCGGCTTTTGAAGTCACTATTGCTTGTGCTAACCGTGTCATCGTTTATGATGATGATGAATGATGTGCCTCTCCTGTTAGCATTGGTGATGCTAGCACTGATGGGACAATGGACTCCATTAAGAAAGTCACGGATTTCAATGTTCCCGTTGTTGCTGGTAGTGCTGGCTTGACCACTAGGAAAAGGAAGACCCTTAGGCCTGCTATCCCGTCGAAGCAGCTAGCGGTTAGTCCTGGCCATGTTCCAAAGAGGAAGCGGCTTGCTGGTTCCACTCAGGGGGTTATTCAGACTGCCCCTCCTCCGAGATCATCTAGGAAAGAGGATGATGATGAGGCCCATCTTACTGCTCGAGAGGCTGAGGAGATAAATCAAGCTCTGGAGATGAGCAAGAAAAATGTATCTCGTCTGTTGGACGAGCATGAAAGGAGCCTCATCTCTACTCACGACATGCCTGATTTCACCAAGTGTTCAAATGATGATCCTCGTGTCATAAATAATAAGATGTACAACTCGCTCTGGAGGTGTCTAATGATCCAACTTGCATGAAGACCATAGCTGGCTACAAGTACAACCCAATGTTTGACGAAGTTGAAGTTGACCATGGTCAAAGTTCTCTCCCTCCCCCTTTTCTAATTCGCGCTGCTGATTTAGCAGAGCTGCATGTCTCTTATCCTGCTCGTCCTACGCCTGCCACTGTTACCTTGAAGAAGAATGGCAAGAGTGGTACTTCTGCTATCACTACTGTTCTGACCGTCCAATCGGCTACTAGAGGTGGGGCTCAGTTTTTTCGGATCCCACTATCCATCATCCACAAATTGGTCTGAAGGAACCTATCCCTGAAGAGATCCATATTAAATTGGATGGGAAGTTCAGCTGGTTTTCATATATAGACGTGCAGGATAGTGTGTGTAATCTCATCGTCGAGTGGCATAGGCAGTTGGTTGAGAGAGTGTCTGTACGTCATCCTGGTGATCACCTCGACCAAGGTCTTAAACTTATAATGGAGGGGATGAATCACCTCACTTATAATGGGATAATGGGTTCAAATTACAAGGATGCGGGTGATCATGTGGCAGTCGTGGAGAGGAAGATGGTGGGGCAAGCGTTGTTGCTTTCTCACGTTCTCCGCCAATCTGATGAGCTGAAGGAGCAACATGCGGAACAGAAAAAGGCAGTTGAGATTGCCCAGGCTTCGTTGAAGGAAATAGAGGTTGTCCGGGACAAGTTTGTTATTGAATTTGAGACCTCAGAGGTGGAGATGAACAAGCTTCGTGATCGGTTGGATGTTGTTGAGAATGAGATGTCTAGTGAGAAGGCTGGTCGTGACGAGGCAATGTGTTCTGCTGATGAGCATTCTGCCAATCGTAAGGTCGCTGAGGAGCGAGTGGTCAGCTGACCGCTGAGCTTGCTACTATTAATTCGAAAGCTTCTGCAAGGCTTACCACTATTGAGGGAGAACTTGTGTCGACCAGGAATAAGCTTTCAACGATTACGGATAAGTTGAGGGTTGTAGAAGCAGCAGACTGGAAGAGGGTCGTTAATGATTGGATTGACCTCATCGACTTTATTGAATCGAATGAGGGTCTTGATCTGTCAAAATACCATGACTTGGTGGACCAAGTTTTTGAAGACGACGATGATGATGGATATGTTCCGGATCCGCCAAGTAATTCGGTTGACGAAGAACAATCGTCTCATCCTCCTTCTGATGTTGTTGTTGTGGTCGAGGCTAATTTTGTTGGTGGGGATAAGGCACCACCACCATTTGTTGAAGAGAAAGGTCCAACTCCTTCCGAAGACAATGCTCCAGCTCCTCCCGCTGATCATACATCTACAGCTGATACTCAACCTTTTCCGTTTATCCCTGTTTCAAATATCTCTGTTGTTTCTTCTCCAATTATTATATCTTCTTCCCCGAATGTAACAAAGTAGATGATGAATGAAAATATTTTTTGTTTACACTTGTGTGTTTTTTGTTTCATTATCTTCTTCGTAGTGATCGTTTTCTGATATGCATGTCTCTTATTGTATACTGTGTATTTGGAAATTGTCGTAATCGTAGCCTGCTCAGCGCCTAAACTAACCTTGTTACCTAGTCGTAGGCAATATATATGGCTTCACTTCGTTTACTTTGTATATCTTTTTGTCTAACTAGGTAGTTTAGTCTTGGTTGCTTTCGAACTTGCTTATTTGTTGTCTAAAACTGATCTGACTTGTTAGATGTACTCCGTGATCCTATATGGTGATCGAATTAGAGGCTATACGACTAAGTCTGACTTAGGTGTCCTAACTTCTTTTAAGTACATTTTGTGGTCCGACTTGTTGGTCAAGTCAGGAGATTTCTTGAGTAAGTCCGACTTATATGTCCACACTAAATGTTTTTCATAGTCTGATATGTTAATTGGGCCAGAAGATTTTTTTATTAAGTCTGACTTATACATTTTTTTATTAAGTCTGACTTAAACGTTTTTTTATTAAGTTGACTTATGCGTCCAACTATTTAAATATGTTTCGTGGTCCGTCATGTTAGTTGGTCCAGGAGATTTAAGAATCGGTCTAACTTATACGTCCAGACTCTTTTAAACACACTTTGTGATCCAACATGTTAGTCGGGCCAGAAGATTTATGAGTGAGTGTGACTTATTGTCCAAATTCTTTTAAACACACTTTGTGATCCGACATATTAGTCGGGCCAAAAGATTTACGAATAAGTTTGACTTATATGTCCAAACTCTTTTAAACACACTTCGTATGAATATAATGAATTATAGCATTTGAGATTTAGCCTCAACGTAGGTGAAAATTAAAAAAATTCGTGGATTATTGTCTTTGACATTGAGCCTCAAAGGTATATGAAAAGGGGGAGAAATCGTGCATTTGTAACCTTTGAGATTTAGCCTTAAAGGTAGATTAAAAAATTTGAAAATCGTGGATTATAGCCTTTGAGATAATAAAAAAAAATCTTGAATATCGTGGATAGCCTTTGAAATTTAGCCTCAATGTAGATGAAAATTTCGAGAAAAATCGTGGATTATTACCTTTGAGATTGAGCCTCAAATGATGATGAAAAAATTCGAGAAAATTATGGATGATAACCTCTGATATTGAGCCTCGTATGTAAAAAAATTAATATATATTTGAGCCTCACATGTAGATGAAAAAAATCATGAATATCGTGAATTATATCCTTAGGCAGGTGAATTTTTTTGAGAAATTCGTGTGTTATAGCCTTTAGATTGAGCCTCAAATGTAGATGAATTTGAGAAAATCACGGGTTACCTTTTAGGTTGAGCCTCAAAAGTATAATGAAAAAAAAATCATACATTATGGCCTTTGAAATTGAGCATCAAAAGTATATGAAAAAAATCGAAAAAATTGTTGATTATAAGCTTTGACTTTGAGTCTCATAAGTAGATGAAAAATCGGAGAAATGAGGAAATCATTGATAATCGCCTTTAAGATTGACTCAAAAGTAGATGAAAAATTCGTGAAAATCGTGGGTTATAACATTTGAGATTGAGTCTCAAAAGTAGATGAAAATAATCAAGAAAATCGTAGAGCCTTTGAAAAAAATAGATAAAATAAAGGAGAAAATCGTTGATAGCAATGAAATTGAGCCTCAAAAGTAGATGAAAAAGTCAAGAAAATATTGGATCATAGCTTTGAAATTGAGCATCAAAAGTAGATTAAATAATTCTAGCAAATCGTGGACTGTCGCCTTCTAAATTGAGCCTAAGAGTTATTGAACAAACACTAAAGAAATTATGGATTATAGCTTTTGAAATTGAACATCAAAAGTAAATGGAAAAATAATGAATTACAACTTTTTAAATTGAGCCGCATTGGTAGATGAAAAAAATCGTAAAATTCGTGGATAATAACCTTTGAGTTGGGCCTCAAAGGTAAATAAAAAACTAAGAAAATCACGGAATATATCATTTAAAATTGAGTATCAAATGTAGATGAAACTTTTCGAGCAAATCGTGTATAGCATTGGAAATCGAGACTCGAGAGATATTGAACAAATATCGTGAAAATATAGACTTTTGAAATTGAGCATCAAAGGTAGATAAAAAAAAATCGTGAAAATCGTAAATTATATCCATCGAAATCGAGACTCAAGAGTTATTGAATAAACACCGTGAAAACATGGACTTTAGCTCTCAAAAGTGTGCATCAAAAGTAGATGAAAATTTTGAAGAAAAAAAATCATGATTTGTAGCCTTTGAAATTGAGTCTCAAAATTATATTAAAATTTTTCGAGAAAGTCATAGATTATCTATCACCAAAGAAATTGAGCCTCATTATTGAACAAACACGGATGAAATTATGGACTATATCTATTGAAATTCAGTATAAAAAGAGATGTAAAATATCGAGAAAATCATGAATTATTGCCTTCAAAATTGGAGCTCAAGAGTTATCGAATGAACACAGTGCAAATCGTTAAGAGTACCCTCAATGGCACAGTATACCTATCCATCTTTGGTAACAAGTCCAAAGGGGTCTTCATGTTGCAGTCAATCTACCATTCTTCACCATAGGTTCTTCGACGCACACATTCTTCATTTACACTCGCATCTAATGCTCTTAACTCCTCATCAGAACTCAGAAAGTAATCCCTATCTCACTAATGAGACGCAGATCTAAGGTTTGAGCTGGATGTCACCCAGTTCGTAAATGAAAGATTTCATCATTCTGGGTCCATGAGTTAGCTGGTAAAACCAACTCTTTCATGGTGGACAAAGGTCAGAGATGATGACACAAAATCTGTACAATGAAATTATAAACTTGGACCACAAATTTGGTCCCCTGAAGAATGTATCCAAATGGGATTAAATTACAAACAATGATGGTAGCGTAGTATCTCCACAATCTTATTTGTCTTGGGAAGGCCCAACTGGATTACAATCCTCAGTTGTACCATTTTTCATTTATTTCAAGTGATCCCATATTGATATCAGTGCTTAAATAAGGTAAAATTGAACATAGGAGATAGGATCACTTGCAACAAAAAAAGAGGAGGTAAGGTGAGTTCTTCATGAATGACATTACCCTCTGAAATGAACTTGAACTAAAAGCTAGTAGTTGCACCAAAAATTCGTATATGTCTGATCAAATTGATATCAATTGCATTGAAAACTTCTGATCCACAAAAGGGGGATTTTGCGTCTATTGAAGACATTTTTTTTAAGAAAACACGGAAATTGAATCAGAATCCTAAATGCTAGAGAGTTTTACAAAAATTATCAAAAAATAAATATGAATATGGATTGAGATTCTTTGTTATTTCATTGGTGTCTTGTTTAAACAGGTTTAAGGCCGTAGTTGGTTCACGGAAAATGTGTTGCAAGGCAGTGGTTGTGCATGACAATGGTACTAATTGTTGTCGAGGCGGTACTGTGGTTATACCAGTGGTGGGAGTGAACTATTTTTATAAAACTACATCGTGTATCACGAAACAAGCCTTGAAAATCATATCAAAAGGTAAACGAGTTTAAAAAATGAAAACTTCATTTGCATTTGTAGCAGGTTTTTCATGAACCAAGCAGGGGCCAATATTTTCTTCTGTTCTGAAGTTTTCAGCATAAATATCAGTTGAGTTTGTCTAAGCAGTCAGGCTTTAAAGTCATTTTTTGTCAGGTTTGATTGTTTTTAGATTTTTACTCATTCTCTTTAAAATATAACCACAAACATTATCTATAAAAGGAGTAGAAATGTAAAAAATCCAAAACCTGACAAAAATGTGACGTTATAGCCTGGCTGCCTAAAATTGGATATATCGGTCATACTACTTGAAACCCTTCATGTTATATCACTCGGTGATTCTAAATGACGAGGAAACGGGCGAGGGAGGGGGGAGTGACCCTCCATCCCCTTGAGATGCGTGCCCGTGTGAATCTCGAAGGGGATGGGGGGTCAAAACCCCCCTCCCTCGCCCGTTTCCTCGCTCGTTTCCTCGCTGCCTAGAACGACTCTATATCACTTGCTCTATTGGCCAAGCAGTCAATCTGGTTATAAATAAAGGGCTAGAATGCCAATGTAATGATGTATACAAGGGACCTACAATGAAGTAGTAAGCAGTATACATAACTGTCTGCCTAAACAGTAACCCTACACAATAAATTTCCTCTGTTTCAGTTGGGCAAGAAGAGTTAATGTTGTATAGTATGTGTGTGTGAGCTTATTTATAACCAAGCAGTTATGTTGGCTGTCAACCTGCATTTGTGGTGGTTGCACTTATTTAGCTCCTTTGAACCTTCTACAACAAAAGTAGCAGATACTACTCTTTCTCTAATGGCTTTTTTTCTCTAACCTTTTCAAATAGTTTTGCGTATTTGTGTTGAATGTGAAGTAGTATAGAGTAGGTTCTCCAATGGGTCTGCTCATGCTTCACCAATCTTGTGTTAGTTTGGTGGTGGTGCTGGTGATGGTTGTTAGTAGTGTTATGGTGCAATCAATAGAATCATCGGTCTCTATTCGTTTCGATCGAGCTCCCCCGGCTAGAACAAGGTTCTCTACTGCCGTTTTTCTGTACTCTATCTTGGAGACAAATGGGTCTAATCCATGTAAGAACCCTCATAGTTGTTCTCTCCATTGTGAGGTAAATAGCTTATTTTATTAGTTGAAATTGTTCACTCGCTCAGTTTTAATAGTTGATTTTTTTAAGTCTAGCCAGTCAAGTTTGCTAGTTTACACCGATCTATAGAAGTGTAAAAGATTAAAACCTGACCAAAAAATGACTGGCAAACCTGACTGACCAGAATTGTTGGTAAAAAGATACAAAATTAAAATAAAATAAAATTCTTTACATAGGTTTAATCCATAAACAACTTTGTGACATTTTGCAAGACTTCAATTTTTTTGAAGCAAACAGGACCTTAGATTATTAAAAGTCAATACTTTGTTGATTTAACATTTCCATCAAACCTTGCCTTAGTTTGATAACTATTTGAATTTGAACAGCTTGATGGCGAAATCCTGAAATTATGTCCAGCTAGTTATATGGTACTGAAAAACTTAACTGAAAATCGTCAACACCATTTTCTCCTTAATGTCACAACACGCAATGGAGAGGCGAACTCCTCAACTTACAAGTGGTTCATCGGTATGTTTTGAATGTTCATTCCTTCTGAATGTAGTTTTATATAGTGATTTGAAACACACAAAATGCTTCTATAATTTTGATTGCTGTATTCAATGACTTTATAGATACAATACCACCCACTGCTTCAATTAGTACTACAAAGAATTATACGAATGCTGCAAAAACTACTATTGATATTACATTCAGTGAACCTTGCACTGGACTAGGTGGCTTCAAGTGTATTAACACTTCCGTCTGCGATGTAAGTGAGCTTCGATCTCTGTTTTGATCTAGAATTGTTCTTTCATAGATAAATATTTTTTTCATGTTGTGATTGATCAAGACGTTTTATGGTAGATTGTGGTTGATGGTCCAGCTCAAGTAAACGTTTCTACACTACGTATGACTAAACCTTACACTAAATACAGCCTCGACGTTGATTTCCCCTTGGGAAGTTTATACGGGCGTGTTGTAGTAAAATTGAAAGACAGGTTCTGTGCAGATCAAGCAGGAAATCGGTTCACAAGGACAAATAGTTCAATTATTCTCTTACATTTTGGTATGATATCGTCTATTGTATTCTTTGTAAGTAGCAGAAATTCAATTTCTGGACACTCAATTTGTTGATACATTGTTTCTTCATGATCATAGATAGAAGATCAATAGATGTGGCTTTATGGACTTCTGTACCTTCATATGAATTAGAGATCAACAAAGTTCCACGAACTATTCGAGCTACCAACAGAACAGAAGACTTGGATTTTTTCTTGGACTTCAGTGATCCTGTAGTAAATTCAACAAAAGAAATATTGAGTGTACTAAAAGCAAATGCTGGCGAATTTATAGATATCCATGGCAAAACTCATGCAAATCGCCGCTTTGTCTTCCAAGTAAGTGATGAATTCTGTGTTTCTTACATTCCCTTCGTATTTCAGTATTTAGCAGAAAATGGCATCGACTGGAAATAACATTTGCTATTTTATATATGGATTTGTAGCTTAGGAATATATCCAAGACTCAGATCATCACAGTTAGACTACAATCTGCTTATATACTTGGGAGGTCAGGCACGCCAGTCTCTCCAGTTTCTACAGTTGCATTCATGTATGGTATGTTCCTCCAGAGTTTTTTGTTTTCAAAAGTAACTTTTTTTTTACTGACAAATTAAGGAAACTGATTTAAACTTTCTTGTCAGATTCTATCAAGCCTAGTGTTAAGTTAACTACAAAGGCCCCCAAAGTCTCAAAAGAATCAATCCTAAATGTGATAGTTGAGTTCACAGAACCCGTCTTTGGCTTTCAGACCTCCGCAATCAAGGTTGGAGGGGGGAGAATTACAAGGCAGGTGCATATGGTGATGCTCTAGTCCATAATTCAATTATCGAAAGCATGATTTCAATCACTAATACATTATACGATGATATATATAAAGATAGGATGTTCTTTTGTATAGTCATCTCCAATGACTAATCTTAGGTTCCCTACGATAGGTTTAAAGAGCATTCAAAGGTGCTATACTCATTAACTGTCGCGGGAACATCTCACGGGGTGATCTCAGTTCTTGTCCCTGAAGGCAGAGTAAATGATGTTGCAGGAAACCTGAATTTGGCATCCAACAAGCTTGAAGTGAGGCAGTGTAAGAGAAGTACTCACTCCTTTTCTTCAGTTATAGCTCATTTTGGATTCGGGGTATTGTGTTAAATACAAGTTTTGTTAGAATCTATTCAGAGTTTTGATGTCTAGCTAAGATTCCACAGATACGCCACCCGCAATATCTGTCGCACTGCAGTCCTTTGTGAATGCTGGACTATTAGCAACGTCATTAGCAGCTGCTGTTCTTTCAATTGCTTCTACAAACCTTGGAGCAATTGATGCTTCAACAAGTGGAACTAACAACTTTGCTCTTTCAGACCCATCAATGAACCTTCTCGTAAGTAGGATTGTGAGGGTGGTATTACATTTTCTCTAGTGAATGAGTTCAGTAAGTTAAGAGGTTTATGTAATCTCACAGGGAATGGTAGGACATCTGCAAGTATTTGTCTTGTCAGATTGGATATCAACAAACCTACCAATTGAATATTCGGAGACAATGAAAGGCCTCAGATGGCTTATTCCTCGAGAAAAGCTTCCATGGAAGAAGGAAAATAAGTCTATTTGGAATAACAATAACTCTACTCTTTTGGAAGGTCAAAATATGTATTCGATGAGATACATAAACTTTTCCAATGCACTACTAGGTTATGAAGGAAGAATTAATCATTCGATTGAGTTAGAACCAAACAGATCTGCATTCATTGGGCAACAATATTTAGGACTGAAAGACGTTCCTTATGGACTACCTCTTGACGCCAGAGAGTATTCCAACTATTTCTTTGTAAGTATCCATTAGTCGCATTTGGCTTTTCATTTTGGATCTATCAGAAAGTCTCTGAATGTATATGTTGCCTTCTTGTAGAGAGAACAGCCGCTGTCTGCTTTCATCAAGAAGATGGAGAATTATACAGGGTATGTCACTAATTTGCTTTGTGTATATGGGTGGTTGTTTACCTGATTATGCTCTTGAACTACAGTTATTTCCAATACCTGTACACGATATGTGTTGAGATGTTGAATATTTTACTTTAAACAGATGGGAAGACCTTGAAAGGAACATGTTTTGGCTTGGAACTGGTGGTGGTAGTTTAGTTACGCTCCACATTCTGATTCTACTTTTCCTAAGATGGAGAACTGGAACGTCGGTTCATGGTAGGCTATCAGTTCCAAGGTTGGAGCTCTTTCTTCTAATTCTCATGATCCCTTGTATCACTCAATCTTCAGCATTTGTCATCAGAGGTAAAGAACTGGCTATATGATCAACATTTCATTGATTACATCAACAAGAAGTTAATGATTCATATTCATTTCCTTATGCTTTTATGCACACAGGTGGTACAACTCTGGGAATTGTGACTGGTGCTTTACTGCTAGCCATCCCGGCCGCCTTCATCTTATCAGTATGCATGTTCCTTACAATTGCAATCTTTACTAGTGGTTTTGTTCAATACAAGGAAATTAAGCACACGGGTTCCAGCGAACCTTGGCACGCCAAGCTACTAATTTTCTTTATTGGAAGGCCTACAATGGGAAAGTGGTTTTACCGCGAAGGCTTACCAACATCTTTTCTTCCAAGGTTTGGGTTTCTTTTTGAGGATAGGAAGGGTCCTCCTGTGTATCTGTTAGTTGATCAGAATGACCGAAATAGCATGCAAAAATCTGTAGACAGTGGCAGAAGTGGTATTGGAAGAATGAGAGTAGTGAACTTTGACAACAATCAAGAAACTAAGGTTCCCATGTCTACAAAGCTCTTCGGGAGTGCTAGGTCAGCCTATCTGATACTTGATCTCCTAAGAAGAGCATGCTTGGGTATCATCTCTGGCGCGTACTCATCACAGAGACGAAGCCAAAGTTATATAGCTTTGTCATTCACAGCAGCTCAGCTTATATTCTTGTTCAGTCTTAAACCATACATCAGTAGGGGAGTTAATGTGGTAGAGAGTATATCGCTCATATGCGAGACCGCTCTATTTGGGCTCTCTCTCTATGTCGAAGGCTTGAATCCGATTGAAGAGAGGACTATAATGGGCATTATAATGCTGGCCCTTCTGTTCATCAGTTTCCTTAGTCAGCTTTTGAATGAATGGTATGCTTTAGTAAAATGCGTCCTAAGACTACCGCAGTCTGATAATCCCTCTTTCAAGCGAGGAATGAAGTTTGTTGCTAAGGGCATTATCCTGCCATTTCTACCAAGAAAGTACTGGTCCAAACTAGTATCAGGGACTTCACAACCCAATACAGGCCTAGTCCCTGTTGTTCCTTTAAGTCCTGAGACCGAGATGATGGTTAGGAGAAACGATGCATCACCACGTGTAGACCAAGTAAGTGCCATGACTGCAACCATAGTCCCCATGAGCAGTCCTGGTTCACCTAGTGTTGCTAACATTCAAGGAAGAGACACCACAGTTGCAGAGTCGTCATCAAGTAGGCAAAGAACATGGGAAGGAAAACGTCAAGAAGGTCTAAATATAGAGCTGAGGAAGAGTGAAATGAGAAAGCTGAGAGAGTTGGCGAAAGCTAGTTTCTCAGGTCATTCAAAGATTGAAGAGGAGAGTAGCAGCCATGCTCCAGGAGATCAGCAATGCGGTTCAGATGAAAAACACTCTTCTCCAGCATCCTCTCGTAGATACAGACGATGATCTCTATTAGATTGTAAGGTAGATTGTGTTAAAAAGTGGTATATAATTATGATCCTTCAGGTTTTTGGATTCTCTGATTTATTTTTTGGTCTCGTATTCCTCTCTGATACAAAGAATACTAGAAAATCAAATGTTGAGCCGAGAAACACAAACAGGTGATAACATCCAGGTTTATTCCTCTTCCGATTGGGTGTGTGATGGAAGAGCCTGTTAATGCCACAAGTAATTTTCCATGATTGATTATAATTGAAATGGGATAATGATTACGAGTGATACTTGTCACCTATGTTGGACCGGCAACAAATATTGACTTGTGTTGATAAGATGAAATTTCCATTGTAACAACGATATGTATATTGACAAGGCACACATCTCGAGGGGGATGGAGGGTTGCACCCCCCTCCCTCGCCTGTTTCCTCGTCATTTAGAATTTCTATATTTTTCTAGCATGTGATAATTGAAATGATTTAAATTATCAAAAAAATGATAGAAAAATGACAAGTGGCAGTGAACCATTGGCGCCAAAGATGCAATTGTTTGAATGCCATTGATAGGAGCATTTGTCGAACAACCAGCATTTTACAATCTCAAAGCCATCCAATGACTAAGAAACACCAATAAATTTCTGGCTACCAAAGATCGACCACACAAGTTACTTCTTGTTTCAGCCACTAGCCTTCCATATATCCAGGTCAACAAAAAATCTAGAGGTGGAGAGAATCAACTCTGAAGTTTGCAAACATGGTAGGCCATTAACTTAATATTCATCCAGATAAATCCCTGTGTTCTAGTATTTTCTCATTCCTTAGCATAAACTTGAGGTGAAGAAAGCCTAGGTTGGATTCTGCAATCCACGTGGCAGAATAATAGCTAATAAGAAATCCACCCTCCTATCTGCCAAGATAAGTCCCTGCATGACTTAGCATGTCCATTGTCTCTGCATAATAAACTCATTAGATAGTTGATAGCTGAGAACACCAACAGCAACTGACAGAGAAGAGAACAACAAAATATCAGCTCAAATGGCTTCTGTTTGTGCTTCTTCTGCAGTTACCACTGTTGCCAGGCAAGTCTTATAAACCCATACATCAGTTATCAGTGTAGAGTTGCATGGAACATGCGTGAATCGAGTAGCAGAGATATTGCTTATAGTTGATAAGTCTAACGGGTTTTTGTTTATATTTTGATGCTTTAAATCTCAGTTCACAGAAGAGTGGATATGGGTTGGGAGCAACCAAGGCTTCTTTCCTTGTTGGGAGAAACCTGAGACAAAGGAAGTACACACCAACATCAGGATCCAGATCTGCCTCCATTGTATGTGCAGCAGCTGATGCCGAAAGACCCCTCTGGTTCCCAGGCAGCACCCCTCCACCTTGGCTAGATGGCAGCCTTCCAGGAGACTTTGGGTTTGATCCACTTGGTCTTTGTAAGTCAATCTTCATTTTTAGACAGTGAAGTTTATTCGACCCATGTACCAATTGCTCACGATTACTGTGATGGGTTGTAACAGCATCTGACCCAGACAGTCTAAAATGGAACCAGCAAGCAGAGCTTGTACACTGCAGATGGGCAATGCTCGGAGCTGCCGGCATTTTCATCCCCGAATTCCTAACAAAGATTGGCATCCTAAACACCCCATCGTGGTACACTGCTGGGGAACAGGAGTACTTCACGGACAAAACAACCCTCTTCGTTGTTGAGCTCTTCTTCATCGGCTGGGCTGAAGGAAGACGGTGGGCTGACATCATTAAGCCTGGGTGTGTGAACACTGACCCTATCTTCCCCAACAACAAACTTACAGGGACTGATGTTGGGTATCCAGGTGGTCTATGGTTCGACCCCCTCGGCTGGGGAAGTGGATCTCCTGAGAAGCTCAAGGAATTGAGGACAAAGGAGATCAAGAACGGGAGATTGGCTATGTTGGCTGTGATGGGTGCTTGGTTCCAACAGATCTACACTGGCACTGGTCCCATTGACAACCTATTTGCTCACCTTGCTGATCCCGGCCATGCCACCATCTTTGCTGTAAGTGTGAAGCCAGATGCACTACTACAATCTAACTTGCATGCCCACTCATAACTGCACTCAATTAGACAAATCACTACCTTTCGATTCCATGTGCTCGCAAAATATACAGAAACATATGGACATAAAAGTATATGCACGTGAATCATAATATGATACAACCAGAAAAGTATTTATCAGGTAAAGGTATAAGATAAACCTAACTACTGCACACACATATATATACACCCTATAGATTAGTATGAAATTGCCGAGGCACATGGATAAATTGTTAACATTTGTATCATAATTGAAAACATGTTTAACTACCATGTCCTAACTTGTTTTTCTTGTGTATGCAGTCTTTCTCCCCAAAGTGAAGAAAGCTTGGAAGAAACTCAATCAGATCCATGAGAACAAACATCTTGTGTAAATTCTATGTGCAAATGGAAATGGAATTTGAATATGAGTTGTGGTTCCAATGAATATTTGTATCAAATCTTGCACGGAATTCAATTTCTTGTATTTTATAGTATGTCCTTGCTATGTACAAATACTTCCACCAGCCTCCTATGTGCTGGTAAATGATGCAGGCCTTGGCAGTAGGTGTAGAAATTTGTTAACAGAGCTAAATAAGAAACTTAGCATTGTTCAGTTCAGTTAACCTCCTTGATTTATGGCAGTAATCAAAATTTGATTTTTTTTTTTTTTTTTCTTTTCCTTTTTAATAAATCTCACTAAACTAGTTAAGAGGACATACAAGGGGTATATTCAGTAGCAATTTGGGTAATAACATCATCTATATAAGTGATGCACTGTTATATTGCAGTGACATTTCATCAATGGCGTGGCATTACAACAATTTATATAAACAAGGCTACAAATACAGAATGATGGCTAACACAAATACCGATAGTGTGAAATCTGTCAAAATGCTATGGCTCTTCAAATTTGAGTAAAATTTGTTTCATCTGTGGCTGATGCTTCCTGACCTGGGAATAAGAAGGGAATCGTCTCAAAACCAAGTTGGAAAATTATAGACATGATTTTATTCAGGGCAACTTTTATAACTTGAAGAATTGAGTTAGCACTCCAAAAGTAAAAATCAAATGCCTTCCATAGGAGTGCCAACGAAATGCTATGACAAAGGCCAGATTACTAGAAATTAGAAATATAGTTAAAATTTCACGTAAATGCCAGGAACTCAGTTTGCTTCAAAATGACTTTCTTAGGCTAATCAAAAAGAATCAGCATCCAAGAATTACTTAAAAAAAACAAAAATTACCTTAATATTAGCCATTGATAGGAGTTTGTGAGAAGCTGTGTATGTAGTGTTTGAATTATTCATGCTTTTCTCCACAAAGTAGATCACTTCAGACACACCAGACTGCCCAAAAAAAAAGAGTTCCAGATGTCAAAAATAAACTTGTTCACAACAAAACATCAAATAAATAAGTACAAAAAAACAAATTGAAATGGAACAGAGAAACTAGGCCAAGGAAACTTGAATATAGGCATAATGTTCAAATTTTTTATACTAAAAATATGTTGAATTGGCCATTAAAAGATTGAACTGAATTGATACAGTGACTTAGAAGGTCATCTCCATCAATTTCACTAAAATGCCTGATTTTGACTTCTGCTCCACGATCCTTTCTAGCCTTCTAAATGTGAAACATTTAAAATCCAGGAACCCAAAAGAACTTATACTGATTTCTTTGTCTACCTGGTGGAGTCATGGCAACAAAATTATGAAACTTCACAAAATACTAGTTCAAGACCTTTGAAATTTCACCACATAGCAAGAAAGACCACTCGAAATTGAACTTATTTCACAATCTCCCAGACATTGAAACCAAACAAATATCCAACAATAACTTCAACGGCCATTGCTTAAACTATAGAAACTAACATAACCCAGCAAAATAGAAAGACAGTGATGTAGCATTAATCAGAATAATCTTTTAGCTGTGAGCTTTCCAATATTAGCATGAAATTTTAAATTTTAATGATAAGGAAGATATCAATGTAATACCTGAATAATAATCTTTGCACATTCATTGCAAGGAAACATTGTCACATATAGCCTCTGCACAAAGCACCAAAAACTTAGTACTGAAACTTAAAAAGAGGAAGAAAGAAGAAGATTTAACAAGACACAAAGTATAACAACCAGTAAACAAAACAACTATAAATACAACTCGTTTATCTGAGAAGGTTGAAGAAGCAAATCCTGCAAAATGCAGATTCTGAATGTAAATTCAAATAGAAACTCATAAAATCGGCAGCTGGAACTAACCTGTCCAGAGGCAGAAGCGTGATTTTTGTTAAGGATAGCATTAACTTCAGCATGACAGACATAACTGCAAAACAAAAGAAAATGAACAGAACAAAATGGTTTAGTGACTGGCAGTCCATAAAATCTACTCTATGTTTGACTGGATATTATACTCAAACAAGAAAAATGGTAGCAATGATTGACCACTTAAATCAGATAACAACCACGTTGAAATTGACGTCGAGGTTCATGGAATTGACTTAATTCTACTTAACGAAATAACAAGCAAAAATCATAAGTGGTCTTTGAAGCTGAATCTTACGGATATTTTGTCTCTAGAGGGTCCCCATTCTTAGATTTCTGGAACACATAAATACAATATTCAGTAGGAAAATCCATGTCAAAGAGAAAAAGCATTTTGTCATTCAGATTATCAACCTTTGCCCATGGTAGCTTATCATCGGAACAGCCTCTTGGAAATCCATTATAACCAATGCCTGTGTAAAAAAGGACTGGTGTAAGAACAAAAAAGGAAACATAACATAGGAAAGAAGGCTTAACTTAATTATGGCATTTCTAAACTATTAACATGATACTCATCCACGAATATAAGAAAGTACATAAGAAATTAGAACAGCTTTTGTCATAGATTTAAAGATTATGAGGCTTTGTCAAACCACATTACATCCTAATTCCTTAGTCCAAAGTTTATTGAATTCTTGTGTCAACATGAGCACCTCTCTTGTTTTGGTCCCTTACTCCTTTGATATTTCAGAAGCAAATGAAAACCTTATTTCATCTCCGAGGGTATTCATTTCTATTGATCGATCAACGTTTCAGACATAAATTTTATCAGTCATTAGTTAGCATTGATGAGTCACTGCAGAATAATTAATACAGTTACTGCTGCAAATCTGCAACATATATGTCAAGTGTTTTCCAATATTTGTTGGATCGTCTTACGCTCTTACCAAGTATTACTCCATTTTGGCTGACCAAGCATGCACCAACCTGCAAAACCCATTCAAAGAGAAGTTACAAAGAATCAAAGTCAAAGATAAAAATATAAAGTCAAGAAATGAAAGAAGCATAAGTATTAACTGTTACTTAAAAGCTCAAGTTAGGAGAGTACAGTCCAGTTAACATGACCAAATTTTGAGTCTCCACATCTCCAGTTAGTTACCCTGGGTTATATCGTGTAACCAAGACCAGTGCCTTACTTAAACATCACAAAACATAGTTCACCTATGGACTTAGACATGAGCCTTACATGACTGATGCACCTGCCAGATAGCTGGTTCAAGTCTGGCACCGAGATAGAGAGGGTGCCTGTAACATTTATCTCATGGTTCATTTAAGATCGGTTCGTTTCCTAGGGCCGGGAAAGATAGAATAGAAAATGTATGTTTTACATCGTGTAAAGTTTCTAGGTTGATTCATTTGTATCCAAAAGGGCCCAATGGTAGAAAACCAACATTATGGTATGTTGGTTTTCCTCAACCTTATTGAATCATCGGTTAAAGTCCACCATTGCTCCACCACAATTGCTCCACCATCACCACTTCAACTTCACAGCATCATCAGCAACAACAAAAACACCACCAACTTTAACTCCACAGCCACCAACATTGTCATCTCTCGACTACATCATTGCCATCACACTACTCCACCCAACACAACCACCTCAATTGAGTATAATTTCATATCTTGCACCACACAACCAAACAATAATAATAGAGAAAACTTTCAAAGAAAAAAACTAAATAGATAAATCCTCTATTAGGGAAGATTACAATGAAATTGAGGTTATAAAGAATAAACAAATGCAATCGAGATTAACTAAAAATAAACAAAAGAACACAAATGCAAAACCCATGTGTTGAGTTAAGAATACAATTACCATACAAGATGATAAATAAACCTCAAATTCGCGCTCTAAACCCTAGGTATCAAAATGTACAATTTAGCAGTTTTAAGTAAAATTCATAACAAATTACCTGCCTGTTTGGGTCCTTGGATCTCTCGGCCGATAAAAACGCAATCGCCATAAAATAATCATCCCACGAGATATACCTACGCGTTTCAAAAAAAAAAAAGTCAATAATTACACTGAAATTATACATCCTAGCTACAAAAAACTAAATGGTTGGTTTATCGAACCCTTTGCGCTTTGACGGATCGAATAAGCTCTGTGGTGGAGATTCGTCCACTGAGACACCGTTGGCTTGCACTTGGATTCGAGGTGGAGAAACTCTTTTAAGGTTGAAGAAGAAGAAGCGAAGCGCAGCTGCGGAAGCAACGGCGCCAAAGATGGCGGAGGTCGTGACGAGTAGGAGATCTTTTGAATTCATTCAAGGAGGAGTAAAACAAGATTTTGGAGAGAAGAGGAAAAGAAGTTCCTCTGGTTTCTAGGGTTTATAGTGTAAAAAGAGGCGGGAAAAAGTGCAGGACACTACCATCTTTTTATCTTTATTTTTTATTTTATTTTTTTGTGTTGAAGGACACCACCATTATATACACCTAAAAAGCATTATATCCTTAGGTCACTAGTTCGAATCCTGTAAGCCGGATTTTTTTTTTTTAATCTCGTGTGAAATAGAGGACAACCCTCCTTTATAAAAACACCCCACCAACTTTTTATCTTTATTTTTTTATTTTATTTTTTCAGTTGAAGAACACTACCATTATATACACCTAAAAAGCATTATTTACAGATTTTTCTCTCAAATCCATGACGAGAGGAACCCAACTCATATCGAATGTATTGTCCCCTTCCAAAATCGTCGGAATGATTAACGTTGACGTCTCACTCTCTTCTACTTCTTCATTTGAAGGGTTTGGGTTATTTGCAATGAGACAAACCCAACTCGCAGGGCTTCTCTTCAAAATGGATATGAAATGTATTGGTCTCGGGTTGCCAACATTCGACGAAAACACAAATGATTATCTTGTCGACATGATCATTACAATAGTCGATCGAGGGACATAGACCATTGAAATTACTTCTCTCGGCTTGTCACTCAACTTCCAAACTTAAAATATATATATATATATATTTATTTTTTTTATGCCGAATTCTCAACTCACACGTTCTTAAATACAACAAGCAATAAGAAAAAAACTAGTAAGTGTCCAAATGATATAAAAACAATAAATAATGCATATTTTAATAACTTCAAAATATTATAATTACCTCCTCCCCAACCCAAATGGACCGAGAAACATGACCATCATAATTGTCTAATGTGGAGTAATTTTTTAGACCACCAAAATACAAAACTTTGTCATGTTCTACATCTTCATTGAAACCAATTTCAACATAAATAATTGGTTCCTTTTCATTTTTTAACTTCATCATTTCTCTCATTTTTTTATTTTGAACCTCCTCATTCCCATCACCCTCCTATGTTTTTTTCAACCTCGTGTGCAACACCTTCACCAACCACACCATGTTGACTTTGCGATGACATTAAGAGTGTCGCCCCTTCATCTACGTCAATTAAATTACTCTTGATTTCATCATCTCTTCGTTTTCCTTGTGTTCCTGCATTTTTTTTTATCTTTTTTATCCTTTTTTATTTTTATTGCATTGACCTTCTCATAGACGTCGTCATTGGTTGTCTTTGAGCTGGATGATCCCCACTACTATCACCACCACCAACCAAAGAAGACGCAACGTTTTTGTTTGTATTTGCCATACTAAACATTTCAAACAAAATGATACAATTAAAACAAAAAGGAGGCATGGCATTCCATACTTAGTTCAATGAAGATTTATAGTTTTGAAATTACCTGAAATTGTGGGTTTGGTTGAATGCACACAATTGTAAAGATGAAGACGAACCCCTACAGCAACAATCGAACAAAAATAAGCAAAGAAGATGATGATGTAGCAAATTGCACACCAACAACTAGCCCCCAAATCCTAGCAAATTGCACACTTAAAACGGCCCAAAGTCGCACACAAAAATTCCCCCAAATCACATGCCAAAACGCCCATTTTTTTTATCGCACGGTGAGATAAACTAGGAGAGACAACATAGAGTAGAGGGAAAGTAATGGCTAGTTGAGAGTGGTAGGAGAATTCAAATTTTGGGAGAGTGAATGAGAAACGTTATTGGGAGAGTAAATGAGCAAAATTTTGAATTGTGAATGTTCAAAGTTTATATTGATGGTGTCATTCAATAATTGGTGGTGTCATTTAGAAAATAAGGCAATGGTGGTGTCATTTAGTCGTTGCAATACCAAAATGCCACACATTGAATCCAGGGCGATGTGTCACAATCAATAGATGTATTTCTCAAAATACATGTAAAATCATAAATTGTGACACATCATCCTAATTGCAAAATCACAATTCCCTAGCAAAATTGAATCCACGTATGTGCAACCTTCACAAACCCAACAAAATGCATTTGGCTTTTGTTTTACTTTTTAATGTCCACCATTCACAATGTCTCGAAATACATATTTTTATTTTAAAAAAAATAAACCATTGGATTACCTCTATGTACTTATTAAATAAGGGTTATATTTTCACGTGACATGCACCACTTACTAGATAGTGGCAATTTCGTCTTTTAAAATTTTATGTTAACTGGAAGTGTTAAGTTTGGGCCAAAAGTAGTAAAGTTTGAAAATTTGGGACATATGCAGTTAACCAAATAAATAGTAGGGGCAAAGTCCAAAACCTTTTTTTTTTGGTCAGTTGGGCTTCTTCTTGATGTCATCGGGGTGTGGGTCTTCAAAGGCCTTTCTATTTGTTTAGAGAGCCAGGCCAGACACGCTAGGCCCGTGTCAGGCCGGGTCTAATACCCCCTATCATTTCAAAGATGCTTATAATGTCTCAATCGAATGCAGTTACACGCACGCACAAATAGCCCCTCTATTGTTGTCCTAGCGTTAGGGTCTGACTTTCTAAATGTGTTTGATTTGTTTAAATTCAATGGATCTAGAGTGGAGTGGAATTGGGATGAAGATTTTTAATCTCGTTTATCCCGTCTCATCCATAATTTATTTATTTAATAATAATTATTATTATTTTTAATCAAAATACTATTATAAATCAATGTAAGATGAAATTCTATGTGAAATATAAATGAATTGAATCATTAATTCTAAATGAAATTTAATATTTATTTGTCTTTAAAAAAAATTTAATATTTATTTATTTAATATATATTATTATTTATGATGTAAGTTATATGAATATAAATTTGACATTATTGGTGTGTGAGTAATGTGAGATAAAACTCTTTTTGTTATTTTTTATTGAATGACTATTTCACGTACTCATCCCGTCCCGATCCTGAATGAACGGGATGGGTCCATCTCGTCCCATCCCATCTCATGCCCACCCTTAATATTTACAATCAAAATAAGTATATAAAGATTTTGAATAGCAAAAATGTAGAAGGTATATTTAATTCTCTCATGCTTTATTGGTGGAATCCACAATACTATAATATCCACTACTATAAAAAGTCGTGTGATACATTACTTCGGATCATGTGATAACTCTTTATATATAAAGAAAGACAACAATTATCTCGCACCACGAATTTTCCTCTTTCATACCACCTACTTATTTTCTCACACCACCATACTCTTTCACACCACCTATATAAACTAAAATCATTCATTTTTTTTCTCCCTCACCATTCAAATTGACAATGGTTCTTTCACCCCTTCTTCCAAATCTCCTCCCTCTTCCTTGAAAACTCTCAAAATCTCTTTAAATTTTAAACCCTTAAACCCAAACTTAATAAATATGCATAACTTAACATAACAGACAAACCCAAACTCAAAACGAAAAAATGAAAAGTATGGTAACTTTGAACCAATTTAAAATCTCAATTGAGAATGATTCTTAATCTCATCAAAATACGGAAGTTGTGGTACTTTGAGTTATCTAATGAACACAACTTAAATCACTTGAAAATGTTTTGAAATAAGCAAGTTATGGTCATTTTACTAAAGTCGTGCAAATCTGCCCGAAAAATGAAAACGGGATAGTTTTCTTGACTTTCGACTAACTTATGTGGTTGATCGAGATTGATTCTGAAGTTGGTCAAAACACAAAAGTTGTAGTACTCTCAGTTTTATAATAAACATAATTTGAATCACTTGAAAATGTTTTGAAATAAGTATGTTATGATTATTTTAATAAAGTTACGCAAAATAGAAATAAACAAAAAAAAATTATGTTCGCAGAGTGCACTGCAAACAGAAAATTTAATGCGAGGTAATTGGGATACCTTGCAGTGAACAGAAAAAAAAAATTTATGTTCGTAGTGCACTTTGCGAACATATATATATATATATATATATATATATATATATATATATATATATATATATATATATATATATATATATATATATATTTTTTTTTTATTTATTTTTGTGCGACTTTACTAAAATGACCATAACTTACTCATTTCAAAACATTTTCAAGTGATTCAAGTTGTGTTCATTAGATAACTGAGAGTACTACAACTTTTGTGTTTTAACCAACTTCATAATCGGTTTCGATCGAGCACATGAATTGGTCGAAAGTCAAAAACACTATCCCGTTTTCATTTTTTGGACAAAATTGCGCGACTTTAGTAAAATTACCATAAGTTGCTCATTTAAAAACATTTTCAAGTGATTCAAGTTATTTTTATTAGATAACTCAGAGTACTACAACTTTCATGTTTCGATGAATTTGAGAATCATTCTCAATTGAGGATTTAAATTGGTTCAAAAGCTATCATATTTTTCATTTTTTCGTTTTAAGTTTGGGTTTGTCTGTTATGTTAAGTTATGAATATTATTTATTGAGTATGGGTTTAAGGGTTTCCACTTTAAGGGGATTTTGAGAGTTTTCGAGGGAGAGGGAGGAGATTTGCAAGAGTTTTGAGTATGGGGAGAGATTTGGAATATGAGATTTCGAATGAGGGAGGGAAAAACCATTGCCTTTGTCAATTTGAACGATGAGGGGAAAAATGGATGGTTTTGTTTATATAGGTGGTGTGAGAAAAAAATCAATAATGGTATGAGAGAGAGGATATGGTGGTACAAGGTAGTCGTTGCCACGAAGAAAATGTAACATGAGATCAAATGAGATTTTGTCTCCAACTCAATAGAAAAATAGGATTAAGTTTTGTTTTCCTATGTCATTCATAAATTTAATTTTCTATTTTTATGACATTTTGAAATAACTTAAAACTCAATATATTGATTTAAACCATTTAATCATACTTAGTACATATAACTGTAGGCGTTCCCAACATGGTAGGACTACAGAGGCAAAATAAGAGGATGCGTGAATGGTTGGGGACAGTGGTGGGTTGCAGAGATGGGGATGGAAATGATGGAGAAAAAGGGTTGCAAAGTGCTTTATTAGCGGCATTGGCAATTTAAGGATAAATTTTTTTTTTTGTTGGGGTGGGATCTTTTTTTTTTTTTTTTTTTTCAAACACGAAGATGTTTATTAATGAAATAAAGAGAAACAAAATACAAAGAGAAACATGCCTATATCAAGGAATGCCAAGACACTATGAAAGTGTCAAAACCCAAATCCCTAAACAAATTACATGCCGTACCCATCCTCCACAGCAATTCTCTAATCTCGATAAAGATAGAGTGCTCTGATCTGTTGAGTCCTTCAAATACCCTTTTATTTCTTTCTTTCCACACACACCACATGAGAACGTGAGGGACCCTACGCCATAACCACTCCCCCCGACGGGAAGGATTAGCTTGAGACCACCAACTTAGCCAATCTAAAATGGAGCCTTCAAACATCAAACTCAAACCGAATTCCGCCAAGAAACTGCTCCAAATGGATTTGGAGAAACTGCAGTGAAGCATCAAATGGTCCAGTTCTCGTCAAATGCATTGCAAAGCACACAAAGACTCCCTGTGAGGATTCCTCTTTTTCTTAACCTATCTTTAGTCAAGATCTTCTCATGCAAAACAGACCAACTAAAGAAATTAATCTGAGGAAAAAGGTTTTTCACCCATACCAGATTTTTGTGGGAGGAAATGAAGGGGTTAGAGTGGGTCTCATAATGAGATGCAGCCAACATATCTGAAAATTCTTTAACCGAGAAGCCCACACCTTTACCCTTCCACACCAAACTATCTGATCCCTCTGAGAGCATTTGTCTATCCAACAAATGCATTAGATTAGCGAACTCATCTAGTTCCCCAGTATTGAGGTGTCTTCAAAAGGAAAGATCCCAAGAATTGCCGTTAGACAAAAAATTGCTCACACTCCCATATTGATTGTTGTTAATGATAAACAACATTGGAAACAGATTCTTCAAAGATTGGTTACTACACCAAACATCATGCCAGAAAGAGATGAGATCACCATTTCCACATTGGAGAGAGGTGTGAGGGTAGAAACCACTTGCGCACCGGGAGATGGACTTCCACAAAGAGCAGCCGTAGGAAGTGTACTTAGTTATCTTTTCCCAAACCCATCTATTGCGCCCATATTTGTCCATAATGAGAGATCTCCATAAATTATCATTTTCTTCTGCAAATCGCCAAAGCCACTTAGAAAGTAATGCAATATTGAAAGTGAGCACCTGACGAATGCCTAAACCACCTCGAGATTTAGGGCAACAAATTTTCTCCCAGCCCACTAAATGCATATTTCTAGAGTTATTATTACAATTGAGGATGCTATTGTACTAAAAGAAATGTCAATTTGTTTAAGCTGAAACGATGAGAGATTAACGAATTAACACTAGAAACTTATGTTAAAGTTTTAGCATATTTTAGCATAAATCTATGTTATTAAGTTCCAATAAAAATAACACTGAGGCTACAAGGTTTTCCATTTGGCTATAAGACGTCAGCTTAATCAACCATAGTTTAAATGTCGAATATAGGTTTCAACTTAATCAACCATAATTTGTGTGAAACAGGAAACTGTTTTTGAACATGAAACAAATTCAGAAAACAGGAAACTGTTTTTTGAACAGGACACAAATTAAGGAAACAGGAAACTGATTTTTGAACATGAAACAAATTCAGGAAACAGCAACTGTGAAACAGGAAACTGCTGTGAAAGAATTGTTGTATAACAGGAAACAAGACGCTATATATACAAGGAACTGTAGCTGTTTTTTTTTTGTATGTAGAAAAACTGTGAACCACAGGGAATAGAAAAAGATAATTGCTGTAATTGTTTCATCTATTGTTGAGAGATTGTGTGAGAATTGTCATCTTCTTGTACCTTGTTCTTGAATTTAGTGGAATCACCTCATCGTGGACGTAGGCACTATTCGCCGAACCACGTAAACTTTGTGTCTCCTGTGGTAGGTTATTGGTTTTCTCTAATTACTTTCATTGCTAGTTGCTCTATTTAATTGATTGGATCCTTGTGGTACTTGTGTGCAATTGTTGGTGTCTACCCGCTTCCGCAATAAGTCGCAACAATTGGTATCATAGCACTAAGGAAAATTGATATTGAATTGTTCTACTCAAGATTGTGAAGATTCAAAAATGTTAGGGTTTGTTTGTGCACAAGTTGTTTGAAGAAAAAAAAAATCGTAGTGAAGTTTCTTGTCTAGAAAGTCACAGGTTTTGTTTGCAATGACATCCAAGGTGAGCAAGGCACATGTGAGGAAGTATGAAATCGATAAATTTAATGGTAATAACGATTTCGGATATTGGATAATACAAATGAGGAATTTGCTTATTTTCTCATAAATTACACAAGGCATTACTAGGGAATGATAAAAATGTTGAAACCATGTTAGATGATGAATGGGAATAATTGGATTTGGAGGCTCGTGCTGTTATTTGCTTGTGTCTGGATAGAGACATAGTTTTTTTAGTTAATGAAGAGACTACGACAGCTGATGTTTGGTTGAAGCTTGAGTCACAGTTTATGACTAAGACAAAATTAAACAGGTTATACTTGAAAACCCAATTGTACAGACTAACAATGGATGAGTGCACTCCAATTGGTGATCATATCGCAAAGTTTACACGGATTATCTCAAATTTGAGAGATGTGGATGTGAAGATTGAGGATGAAACCAAGCAATTATATTGTTTTACTCCTTGCCGTGAAAATCTTGTACAAACAATTTTGTTTGGGAAATATGAACTTACATTTGATGAAACTACCGGTGCACTCTTGTCCAATGAGATTCGGAAGGGAAATCTAGATAAGAGTCTAGAGGTCCACAATGTCACAAATGAAAAGAGTGGGGACATATTAGGAAAAATTGTCCAAATCAAGGTAAGAGTAATCATGATAACAATTGGAAGGGCAAGAAAAAACAAGATAAGAGTGATACTAGTGAAGCAAGTTATGCATCTAGTACGGAAAATGATGAAGAATGTTATTCAGTTGCGGGTGAAAACACAAAAATCTCTGGGAGATGGATCATTGACTCTGGGCGTTCTTACCATATGTGCCCAAACAGGGAGTGGTTCACTACCTATGAGCACATTGATGGTGGTATTGTTCTGATGGGTAATGATTACGCTTGCAAGACAGTTGGAATTGGAACAATGAGGATTAAGATGTATGATGGTGTTGTGAAAACCTTAACTGATGTGAGGCATGTCTCAGCCTTGAAAAATAACCTTATCTCGCTTGGTGTTTTAGACTCCAATGATTGTAAGTTTACAGCGGTAGGTGGAGTTTTAAAGGTTGTCCGTGGGTCATTGGTTGTCATGAAATGGATCAAACAAGGTAACTTGTACACCATGATGGGTAACACGGTAACAGGAAATGTGGCAGTGGGAACTTCTTCATCGGAAAGCACTAGGTTATGGCACATGTGACTTGGGCATATGACAGAAAAATGATTGTCTCTACTGAGCAAGCAAGGGTTACTGAAGGGTATGCAGAAACTGACTATGGAGTTTTGCGAGCATTGTGTATATGAAAAACAATGCAGAGTAAAATTCAGTACAAGCAAGCACAGGAGCAGAGGTATTATATACTATGTGCATACAGATGTGTGGGGGCCGGCGAAGGTCGCTTCTAAGGGGGGTTTCAGGTACTTTGTCTCATTCATTGATGATTATTCCCGTTACACATGGGTATATTTTTTGAAGTCTAATAATTAAGTATTTGAGACATTTAAAATGTGGAGAGCAATGGTTGAGAATATAACTGGAATAAAGGTGAAGACTTTGAGGTCTGATAATGGTACCGAGTATACTGAGGGTACTTTCAAACAGTTTTGTGATCATGAAGGAATTGTTGGACATTGGACTGTTAAAGACACGCCACAACAAAATGGAGTTGCTGAGAGATTGAACTGTACTATGCTTGAAAGAGCTAGGTGTATGCGCTCCAATGATTGTCTTGCCAGATAATGGTGGGCTGAATCAATAGCCACCGCGTGTTTCTTGATTAATAGATCGCCACATTCTACATTAGACTGCAAAACACCTTATGAGGTGTGGTTAGGTGAACATGCTGATTACAGTATACTGAAAGTTTTCGGTTGTATTGCCTACTACCATGTGAAAGAAAATAAGCTTGACGCTAGGGCTAAGAAGGCCATTTTCTTGGGGTATGCAAAAGGCGTGAAAGGCTATCGTCTATGGTGTTTAGAGGATAATCAATTTGTGATCAGTCGAGATGTTACATTTGATGAGAATTCCTTGTTAGCTTGTACTAAAGCTAAGGAGTTGGTTGATAGTGGTGGTGAATCTAGTAACACTCAGAAAGTGGAAGTTGAAGCGTATGTGGATGCAGCAGATGAACAAGTGGTTGAAGCAGGCACACATGATCTGAATTATGAGCCTGAAGACCATGAGGAACAACCAGTTGGAGATAATCAATCCCAGCAGCAACCTTTGGCCTTAACTAGGTCAAAACGATCGGTTAAACAAGTTCAAAATTTTGGCTTTGAATAACCGTTGAAGCACTATGGTCAGTTGAATACAGTTTATTTGGTTGCACATGCACTATCTGTGGAAGATGATGAGCCAACTATTTACAACCAGGTCGCTCGTCATTCAGATAGTCAGAGTTGGTTAGTAGCTATGCAGGGTGAAATGGAGTCTCTCCGGAATAACCATACTTGGGATCTAGTGTCGTTGCCTAATGGAAGGAAATCAATTGGCTGCAAGTGGGTGTTTAAGAAGAAACATGCTACTCTAGAGTTTGGTACTCAGTTCAAGGCAAGATTAGTAGCTAAGGGTTTTGCTCAGAGGGAAGGCGTTGACTACAATGAGATATTTTCGCCTGTGGTAAAACACACTTCTATACGTGTGTTGTTGAGCTTGGTAGCTCATGGTGACCTTGATCTTGAACAACTTGATGTGAAAACAACTTTATTGCATGGAGACTTAGAGGAGGAAATTTATATGCATCAGCCGAAAGGTTTTAAGGTTGTTGGAAAAGAATACCATGTTTGTCGTTTGAGGATATCACTTTATGGGTTAAAGCAGTCACCTAGGCAGTGGTACAAACGGTTTGACACTTTTATGTTGAAACATGGGTTCACACGAAGTCAGTATGATTGTTGTGTTTACTTGAAAAAACTTCGTAGTGGCAATTTTATTTATCCTTTGCTCTATGTTGACGATATGCTCATTTACTGTAAGAGTATGGTGGAGATAAATAAATTGAAGTCTCAACTTGCATCTGAGTTTGAGATGAAGGATATGGGTGCTGCAAGAAAAATACTTGGTGTGGAGATAAGAAGAGAAAGGGAGAAAAAAAAATTATTTCTTTCACGTAAGGGGTACCTTGAGAAGGTCATATCACGGTTTGGCATGAAAAACACAAAGCCGATTATTACTCATTTGGCTTCACATTTTAGACTTTCTCGAAAGTTATCTCCAGTCACAGTAGAAGAAAAGGAATACATGTCGCATGTTCCTTATGCTAGGCAGTTGGCAGTTTAATGTATGCTATGGTGTGTACACGCCCTGACATTTCACAGGCTGTACCCTGGGAATAAACATTGGGAGGCAGTGAAATGGATGCTTAGGTACTTAAAAGGTACCTTGGATGTGGGTTTGGACTTCGGTGGAAATTCATGTCAGGTTCGTGGGTTTGTTGATTCTGATTATGCTGGTGATCTAGATAGACTAAGATCTACTACTGCTTACGTATTTCAGATATACGGTGCTCCGGTTAGTTGGAGATATATGCTTCAAGATACAGTGACTCTTTCTACTACAGTGACAGAGTATATGACATTGACAGAAGCTGTAAAAGAAGCATTGTGGCTTCAAGGTCTTGTAAATGACTTGGGTGTGGAACAAGATAGTGTTGAGGTTCTCTGTGACAATCAGAGTGTCATCCACTTGGCTAAAAATCAGGTTCATCACGCAAGGACTAAGCATATTGATGTCTGATATCACTTTGTTCAAGATGTAATTGAAGATGGTGATGTGTCTTTGGTGAAAGTACACACAAAAGACAACTCTGTTGATATGTTGACAAATGTTGTACTTGGAGTTAAGTTTCAACATTGTTTGGACTTACTCCACATTGACTCATGTTGATTGAGGGCCCTTTGGGGCGGTTTCGCGAGGTGACAAAGCTATGGTGGAATGTTGATCAGTTTATTCTTTTGTCTTGTTTCGGCTCATTTTTCCTTTAAAACAAAAAAAAAATTCGCAGAGGTGGAGAATTGTGAAACAGGAAACTGTTTTTGAACATGAAACAAATTCAGGAAACAGGAAACTGGTTTTTGAACAGGAAACAAATTCAGGAAACAACAACTGTGAAACAGGAAACTACTGTGAAAGAATTGTTGTATAACAGGAAACAAGACGCTATATATACTAGGAAGTGTAGCTGTTTTTTTTTTGTACGTAGAAAAACTGTGAAGCACAAGAAATAGAGAAAGATAATTGCTGAAATTGTTTCATCTCTTGTTGAGAGATTGTGTGAGAATTGTCATCTTCTTGTACCTTGTTCTTGAATTTAGTGGAATCACCTCACTGTGGACGTAGACACTATTCGCCGAACCACGTAAACTCTGTGTCTCTTGTGGTAGATTTTTGGTTTTCTCCAATTACTTTCACTGCTAGTTGCTCTATTTAATTGATTGGATCATTGTGGTACTTGTGTGCACTTGTTGGTGTTTATCCACTTCCGCAATAAGTCGCAACAATTTGAACGCCAAGTATAGGTTTCAATCAGTGCTTACCCATATTTTTTTTCAATTTCAAAAGTTGAAAGATATCGATGCCACACTTATTGTTGCGCCAATAACATTCCATAGCTAATCCGTCTTGGCATGCAGAGTTGGTGGTCCCGAGCTAATCCGTCTGCGCAGAGTGGTTATGGCGTAGGGTTTTTCATGTGCTCGTGTGGAAAGAGAAAAATAAGAGAATTTTTGAAGGACTTAGCAGATCAGAGCACTTTATCTTTATCGAGATTAAAGAATTGTTGTGGAAAATAGTCTTTATTGAGATTAAGAAATTGTTGTGAAAGATGGGTTGTGCTTGTAATATCTTTAAAGACTTATTTTTGACACTTTCATGGTGTCTTGGGCTCTTGGCATTCCTTAATAAAAAATTATAGAGAGCGAGGGATGGGTGTAACCCATCCTCCTCGAGATGAGTGTTAGCACCATCAAGATGCATGCAGACACTCATCTCGAGGAAGATGGGTGGTTACATCCATCCCTCGCTCCCTAAAAGGGCTATTCCTTGATATATGAATGGTTGTATTTTGTTTCTCTTCTTTTATTCAATAAAAATCTTTGAATTTGGCCTAAAATAAATAAAAAACCATTCCAAAGGATATAGTGCATCTGTGTTTCAAAAGCATAAATTTTGGAATTTAGCCCCGTAAACAACCAATCCTCAAAAATAGGACCATTGTCCATTGGAGCCGCTTTGGATCCACGGAGCCTTGGATTTCTAAAAACTCTGTGATTTATTTTGTTTCAGTTTTTTCCTTAATTCCATAAAGTTTGCAAAATTTCTTCTAATAACTCCCAAACCACATAAATGAATACAACAATGAGAAGCAAATTTTTTTTATTAATATTAATGACATAAAACTATAGCATATTATACAATGTTTCAATTGGAATATAATTCTCTCATTGATTTTATAACATTTTCTTTAGCTCAAAATACATAAACAATAGTTTAATCTCTTATAAACTTAAAGGTCTATTATGCCTTCACCATATACAAATTAATCAAAATTATACAGACAATAATTAAGAGGAACGATTAGGAGGACGCACAGACACTTGAACGGGTAAGGGCTGACCAGTACCCGACCCACCACAGCTACTGCAAGCCATGCGACCTGACCCAGCACATGTCCGGCACCCAGTATCTCCATCTGACCAGCGAGAGCACATGCAGGCTACCCGACCCGTACCATTACACCTGGGACACCTAGACCAAGGGCCGGCCATGGGCTTCTGCTCCATGATCGATTTTACGAAGACTGCTCCAGCGAATAGACCCAAACCCGCGAGCTCATACGCCATTGTTGGACCCATTTTGGACTGGTTTTTGTGTATTCAAGCTGAGTTGAATTATGGTGGTGTTGTAGCTTTCTTACTCCTTCAAGAAGGAGAAGAAGTAGAGGATAAGAGAAGGTGAGTGAGAGATCTTTGTGATTTTAATTTAATACATAGTGATATTTGAGTGGAAATGGTTTTTTTTTTTATGCGGAGAGGAAAGGAAGTGGTATTTGAGTTGAACACGTAGATGTGTTTATATATCTTTGATGATGCTTAGTAAAACAAGCATCACATCTTGGATTATAGTCATGGAAATGTTGAGGTTCTTTCCTTCGCTTGTACTCTTTAGCAATAGGTGTTTTGACCCTTTTGTTGTCTTTTTATTATTGGGGTATTTTTTTTAATGTATAAATAAAATATTTTCTTGGGTTGCTTGACTTTGAAAGCATTTTTCATGAGTAATCGAAGTTTTGGGCCCTCCCTCGCCTTCAATTTTTTGTTTTTAACCCTTTACCCTTTCCAACCCACGCGGCCGGCTGAATTTGAATTCGTGACATGTAATTTTACTAGTGTAATACCCGTGCCGTTGACACTATTGCAGACTATTGTCGAAAGAGACATGCACACAATATCATTATATCCAAAAAAAATGTAATTTTTTTGAATAAAGTAATTTATCTAAACATGTCATAAGTGACTATAATGACAATCAATGTCATGAACAACTAAAAAATCAAAATTTCGCCAGAGTTTCCTCTGTATTTATCAATATTGAAACCTGTCTGAACCTGTCATAAAAAATTACAATGGCAATCAATGCCATGAACACCACATAATATCTACCAAACCCCAATACTCAAAAACCATAAAACTCCAACCTTTAAGCACTCTTAAAAAAGAAGAATTTCATCAAACAAATATGGTGCATCCAGTAGTGGAGGCAAGTTACCAGAGGAAACCATTGAAGAAAAATCGATTTTTTTATTAGAGAATACATTGAAGAGGAATCCACATTGAAGCTAGGGTCAAGTATAGGGTCAAGAAAGCAGTATAGAGTTACTTGTTACCTTGATTGACTTCTTCGTTCCTCCAGATTCTTGCCAAGTCTGCAAGTGAAAACAGACACTTCAAAGCCTCCACCTGTTTCCAAACAAAAGAGCATCAAAATGACTGCGTAATTCATTTTAGCTAAAGATGAACTACAATTGTAGGGGTAGGGTAACAGCAGAATGTTGAAACACAATCAAGTCATTAAGTCTCCACTTGTATTACTGTAACTTGAGTTTCTATATTACTTGATATTCCACTTAGATTTTTCTTACTTGATTCTTCCACTTAGAAGCTGCAAGATGGAAAAACTGAAGCTTTGTTCTTCACGATATCTTTAAACTAATTGATCCTCCTACGACACTCCTATACTTCAAGTTTAGATTTTTCGAAAGCTGACATTCTCAACTACAAATACTATCAATCATTAAGACATGCAAAGTAACAACCAAATCTCCTTAAAAGGGAATACCCTCAAAAGGGACAATCTCCGTAGAAGAGGGAGGCATGCGAACAACAAATGCGTCATGCATGTCAAGCAATGAATCAATCAACCATTTGTTTGTCAACTGCAGTGTTTGTAGGTGCATTTGGGGAGCCATTTAACAAATAATGCCAACTGATCAGGAAATAAAATAGCGTACGCCGCGAGGCTTACACCTCGAAACGCCTTCAATTGGCACCTCAACTCGTACGCGCAGAGGCGATTTCTGTGCACCCCGCCTCGACTCACGCCTAAAGGCGTACGCCTCAATCGCCTAAAGGCGAGATCTAAGAAATTATTTTAAAATTTGGCAAATCAATATGCTTTAAACATTTTAAATGTATCATAGCATGATATCTAAGAAAAAAGTTATTAACATGAGTTGTTTATGAACATAACCCTTGAATCTACACCTTATCAAAGCAAAAAAAGTAGATATTATGATTAAACAGCACAACCACACATTTGAGATGAAAATGCAATAGTTTCCCTTTGCGTAGACTTCTAATTCAACAAAGGCAAGGCAACATCTTCATAAGATATTAATTTAATATGGAATGAACAACTTAAAGAGATTCATATGCTTCTAATAAATATATAGATTAATGGGTGTTGGTCTTGAAGTTAGCTTCATATGCTTCTGATCATGAAGTTAGCTTAATCAAGCTTTCAAATGGTTAAAAGAAGGTATAGTTTGCTTTTATTAGAGAACTTGAAGCTATACTATGAGGATGCAGCCGTGCAGGTTGAATAAAAATAACATGTACAACTCAAAACACAGAATTGATGAGAGACAAAAAAAAAAAAAAAAAAAAGAAGAAGAATAAGATGAAAACAATGGAGAATTGAACCTGCGGTGCTTCCATTGGATAATGTTCAGGGAAATCGACTTGAAGCTGGTAGGTCTCATTCGCGTAGAGAGTCCCCGCTGCAATATGAAGTGCGGAGAGTCGATCATACACAGAGCTCTGATGCAAAACACTGGGGTCTCTCTCAAGGAGAGCTTCAACAGAGTCCAATATGGGGTCTCATAATTCCATGAGATCAGCATCTTCAGACCCCATAATTCCTTCAACAGAGACAGAAGAAGAAAAAAATTTCTGAAACAGATCTGAAGAAGAAGAAGAAGGATCCTACCTGGAAGGAGATCTGAACCGAGATCAGATCAGTGTGTTCTTCACTTCTTCAGCAAGGTATCTTCTCAAAAGTGAAATTTTAATGAAAATGAGATGAAGAGGGCTCTGCGATTTTCTAAAGTTTATTTTCTCAACAATTCAATGAGGCAATGCTAAATAATAGATAATTGCAGTCAGATTCCAGGAGTAAATTCCTATTTGTTAATTGAGTATATACTTGCTACTTCTAAAGGGCTGGGTTCTGAAAATCTAGTTGTCAAGTTGGAGAATGTTAGTCTCACTCAAAGGGATAAAGAAAAGCTGCCATGACATTTGCAATGAAAGCCAATGCCATTTAAGGAGGAAAACATCCCATTTTCAATAGGGGATGTCCACCCTGAGGAATTCATCAAAGCCCTTTGCATTACAAAAAAATGAAGTTTTCTACAGATTTGAGTCTTCACCATCAACTAAAATCCCACAATTCTCATAGGTTGTGATGATAATGGTCAAACTATTGATGTATACCGATCCCTGAAATTAGGATTGTCTTGGGTGACATTTTCAATATTTTGGAGGAATCAGATTTTATCGGATTTATCGATGTGATTTTCTATTCGAGCATGTCTAGTAGTACTTTCATCCTCAAACACAAATAATTTGAGTCGAGTCAGGGTAGACTTTGATAGAAGTTTGAAAAAAACTCAACATTTGAAGTCAAATGATTAAAGGTAACTGGCACATTTTTTATAACTATTAGAAGCTACCCATAAGACAGCCATGTCTTTAGTGCCGGTAGCTTCGCTCATATAACAATGACACACAAACTTATTTCTGGCACCGGTTTTTGTGCAAGAAGTTGATATGGAATGATGTCTGGGCTGCCCATTAGAGTGTGAAAACAACATAACTTTGCATTAGGAACTCATTTGAGTTAGAAGGGTATTGGCTGAATTGTTCTTAAGAACCATTAAAAAAAAAAATCAATCCTACGAACCATTATGAGTTATCTATCATTTTTAGATAGATTATGAGTTATCTATCATTTTTCTTAATTATTAATAATATAAATTTACATAAATATACACTTATAAAAGGCTTTCGCCTCATGGTATGTCCATTAGACCGCCTTGCGCCATGCCTTTGCATTTAAAAACCTTGATTCCATTTTTATCACTATAATATTATCTTAGTACATATATTGAATAGAATTGGTGTTCCCTGTTGCTACAGTATCAGGCCCTTTTCTCGCCTGCCTAAAAACTAAAAATAAGTTGGGCAACTTTTCATTAAAGTATTTAGCAGCTGTTTGTTTCATTTGGATATACTAAGTTACAAACCATAATGAATAACCTGTTATTAGGATCACAGGAATGGGCCTACTTCTATTGTTATGAGTCGGACTCAATGGTTAAAGTTTAAGAAACCTTACATTTATACACATACACATGCACATTCCATACACACACATACACATGCTAATTGATCTAAGGCTCATTCCATCTTCTAATTATTCTTTTATCTCATATTCATTTATGATATACTACTACATACACATACACATGCACAAACAGGAAAAGTCCAACATGCTAATTGCTACCAAACTTTATGAAAGGGAAACAGCGTAAAAAAAATATAGTAAAATTAACCAACTTTCTGAGAAACAGTACCTGATTTCGTTCATAGAGCATGTGATTTTTAGTGAAATACCTGTATGTATCCCTTCCCTTAGCGAGCATGCCTTGGTCAACAGGACCTATGATGCCAATCACACGTGCGAGTAAAGTTGCGAGAGAATCAATTTGGAAGAGAACCTGCAATATGCACGATCAGTTTCAAAGTAATAAAGCAATATGAAATGGACATAATGAAAATTAATCATGCCAAAGAAACATGGCACGCACTATATGAAAATTAATCATGCCAAAGAAACATATGAAAATTAATCAGTTTCAAAGTTTCTGCAGTGGAGCTCTGCAGTATATTCACTTGCTAGAGCCCATCACGATTTGTTTATAAAAAAGGCCTCTGTTCTGGCTCAATCAAGTTAGAAATCACTCTTTTAAGCCTAATAAGCTGGATGCATTTTGGCTATATTTTGCACGCACTCGCCACCAAACTAATAGGTTTTAGGTCAGGGATAAGGATAATGACAGTACTATTAAGATTATATCCTAAAAAGAACATTGAATAAGGTATTAATGACAGTACTATTAAGATTACATAGTGTGGAGTAAGGTATTTAGGATCTCTAGCTATTAAGCATCCAATTCCCAGCTAAATCACTATAGGTTAATGATGTTTTTTGAGAAACCAAGTATCATGTGAGGACATTTTTCAACTAAGGGGTATTTTTGTTGGTTATCTCTAAAAAATTCATACAAATGGTCTCTGTTAGAACCATGTCTGTAGTGCGGGTAGCTTCGCTCATATAACAATGACACACAAACTTATTTCTGGCTCCGATTTTTGTGCAAGAAGTTGAAATGGAATGATGTCTGGGCTGCCCATTAGAGTGAGAAAACAACATAACTTCGCATTAGGTACTCATTTGAGTTAGAAAGGTATTGGCTGAATTGTTCCTAATAACCATTAAAAAAAATCAATCATACGAACCACTAAAATCAATACTATCATCAATTGTAACAATCAAATCAAATACCTAAGCAAACAAATTAAATACCGTAATTATCGGTGACATTCCACTAACTCCTTCTGCAGATGGTTGCAAGCGATCTTGCTCAAAGCCTGAAACACAAAAAAACACAAATACGATCAGATTAGAATCGAAATTAGGGCGAAATTAGGGAGAGATTGGGGAAATTCGATGAGAAGGAAAAGGGAGAAAAAACATCTCCAAGAAAGGGGCTGAAGAACTTGAGATCCTCTCTGCGAGGGGCTGCTCTGCGAGAGGGCTGCGATAGGAAGAAGAGAATGGAAGAAGAAGAAGAAGAAGAAGAAGAAGAAGAAGAAGAAGAAGAAACAACCAAGAAAGGGGCTGAAGAACTTGAGATCCTCTCTGCGAGGGGCTGCGAGAGGAATAAGAGAATGGAAGAAGAAGAAGAAGAAGAAGAAGAAGAAGAAGAAGAAGAAGAAGAAGAAGAAGAAGAAGAAGAAGAAGAAGAAGAAGAAGAAGAAGAAGAAGAAGAAGAAGAAGAAGAAACAACTTCTGCCAAAAAAACAACTTCAGAGGAGGAGATGTAGAGGAAGAGGAGCTTCTTCCTTCTTCTTCAATGCTTGTTTGGGTAGAGGAAGAGAGGGGAAAGGAGAGGGAGAGGAAACCTATCGGGAGTTTTTTTTTTTACTTAACTTCTGCCAACTACATAAGTGGTGCCACGTAGGACAAACACACTCATATTACTGTTCATGAACAGTAAAAACCCACTTTGAAATGTTAGATAGATTCATCACATCTCTATTAATTCAACTGGTACACCTTTAGCTAAACTGCTTTAAAGATGTGTTTGATTGCATGAAATCTTATTTCATAGAAACTCGTGAAAGATCACCTACATGTCTACATCTAATTAAGTTAATTTAAAGTTTATTTACCAATTCATCATTAGATTATATTTTGTAATTAATGATAGGAATTGAAGTCTTGTACATAAAATAATAAAATGAAAGTTCTATGAATATGAGAATAATGTGCTTTAAAAAATCAAGGAGTCTGATTTTCATGTTTATAAAATACAAATATATCTATTGATACGAACTACTCTCGGAGTAATGGATTTTTGTAACCAATTTGTTGAAGGAGCTTTGCTGAGCGAGGGAGGGTGGTAACCACTCATCTGTCTCGAGATGAGCGCATCAATTTTGCGATGCGCAATGTCACTCATCTCGAGGCGAATGGATAGCTTCCACCCATCCCTCGCCCCTTTCCCTCCCTCGACCCCTAGAATTTTCGTTGTTGAAGATATTCTTACCCCCAATTCTAGCTGGCCTGGGAAAGGGGCGAGGTTGCTACCTGGGTGGGGGCAATGTACATTTTTGCCCCATCTTTTTAACCACTTTTTGGATAAAGGTGTTTAAAGAGGGGGACAAAAATGTATTTTTGCCCTTTCCCTAGACAACAAATCAGGCAGCTGAACCCAGGCCAGCAAGAATCACTCTATTCTTACTAAGGGTTCGACCAATCGTCACAGGTTTGTAACTAAACTATGCTTATTGAGAGTTAGATAAAATATGAGTTTAAACAAGATGGTGATGGATTTAGGCTTGTAACTGAAGTAGCTTGGCTTGTAACTAAAGTAACTTACTCATGATTAGAGAGAATAGACGAATTTAAACAAGGAAAGAGTGATTCTACAGGGCGATGGAATGGGCGAGGAAATGAGCGAGGGAAGTGAGGTGGCGGGGTGAGAGCCATTCATCTTGCTCGGGATGCGTGCACAAAAAGCCAACGCACGTATTCCGAACGGGATGAACGGCTCTCACCCCACCACCTCACTTCCCTCGCTCGTTTCCTCGCTCATTTCCTCGACACTTAGAATTTCTGTTAAACAAGATAATAATGGATCTGATTAAAAAAAATAGGCACAAGTTCAAGAGAATGATTCCACTTTGTGTATAAAAAAATCAATGTGCTAGCCTGTTGTTAATAACTTCTAGTGGCGAAATCTTTTTGTACGTCAAGATTTAATTAGTTTTAAAGTATATTTTTGTTAAAATCTCTCCCACTTAAAGCCAACCGAATGATGTACTAAATTATGTATGCGGAACAAATGCACAATGTTAGGTCGATGCTACCTACATTAAATAGTTTTTGACTTTTACTCAATAGAGTCCATACGTCATAATACAAAATGAGCATTGATGCATTCAAAATTCAGTCTCCCGTAAATAAAATATGTTAGATTGTGAAAGATCGTCTTTTTTTGGTCGAATGCTCTATAATGCTTAAATCAGTAACTCAATTAGAGATGGAGATAAAATTAGAAAATACTCAGTTCAAATTTTATACCTTTATTGTATGTTCCATTTACCTTTTATAATGATCGTAGTTAATTTTTTATGTAACTTAAGCATGTGAGGCGTAATGAGAGGATATGTTCTCTATAACAGTCTTTTCCTTCATGAGAATACATCTATGGAGGCTACCCAAATTTCAAATAAAAAAATGACTTAAACCATTGTAATGGTCAAACCCATTCCATTGAGTAACCAAACACCTCCTTAGCATAATCTCACCGTATAAATAGGAACCAAATACTCCCAAAAAAAAAAAAAAAAAATAATAATAATAATATGGACCAACCTAAACCACCCATCTCACACGTGATATGTGCACCCCAATCTCATGCTAGATGACAAACAACTGAGAGGTGCACAAGATAAGCACGAATTCACTACACCCTTCCACATTCGCCCACACGAAGTAAACTCTCTCAACAACGTACCGCGTAAGATTACCACGTGTCACCTGCATCGCTTAAAACTAACAGTGTCAGAGCACACAGTAACACAACCACACTTTTAGCGCCAAAACCATTTGCCGCTAAAAACTCAAAACAAACTTAAAATATCTTCCCACCATCTTCTCTCAGAAGCTACCCAAATTTCAAATATTCAAATATCAAACTTGCCGACCATCCAGACTTCCTGCAAAAGCCATCCACATTATTTCACTTTCCCATTTTACCCATCACCGCTCCTCTCCATTCAGTCTAAACCCTTCGTAAATCCTCAATATCTGTAAGTCCATTTTCGTCATCTCAAGTTCAAAAGTCACACCTCTCATTGTAATTACAGTTATGTCCTCCAAGTTCATTCCCTCGCAAGCTTTGTTTCTCAAAATTTTAAAATCCCGCTCAAACCCTCTCTTCTTCTCTATAAAACTCCACCAAATCATTTCAATCTCTGCAACTCTCTCTTCCTTCCTTCAAAAATTCACTGTTATCTTCAATTCAATCTACACCGCAACGATGCCGTCTATCCCTGAAGAGCCTTTGTTGGCGGAAAACCCAGACCGTTTCTGTATGTTTCCAATCCAATACCCTCAGATCTGGGAGATGTACAAGAAGGCGGAAGCTTCATTCTGGACAGCGGAGGAAGTAGATCTCTCTGAAGATCAGCGCCACTGGGAAACTCTAACATCCGACGAGAAACATTTCATCAAACACGTCCTCGCTTTCTTTGCCGCTTCGGACGGCATAGTTCTTGAAAACCTAGCTTGTAGATTCATGAAGGAGATCCAGGTCTCTGAAGCTAGAGCCTTCTATGGTTTTCAGATCGCTATTGAAAACATTCATTCTGAAATGTATAGTCTACTTTTAGAATCTTACATCAAAGACTCTGGTGAGAAGAGCCGCCTCTTTCGTGCAATGGAAACTATACCATGTGTTAAGAAGAAGGCCGATTGGGCATTACGTTGGATCGATGGTTCAGAGACTTTTGCTGAACGAATTGTTGCATTCGCTTGTGTAGAAGGAATTTTCTTCTCTGGTAGCTTTTGCGCTATATTTTGGCTCAAGAAGCGTGGTCTAATGCCTGGCCTCACTTTCTCTAATGAGTTGATCTCAAGAGACGAAGGGCTTCATTGTGATTTCGCTTGCTTGCTTTTCAATTTGTTAAAAAATAAATTGAGTTCAGAGAGAGTTAGAAGTATAGTGGCTGAAGCAGTGGAGATCGAGCGTGAATTCGTTTGCGATGCTTTGCCGTGTGCGTTGGTGGGGATGAATGGTGATTTGATGAGTAAGTATATTGAATTTGTGGCGGATCGATTGCTTGGTGCGTTGGGATGTGATAAGTTGTACAATGCTCAGAACCCTTTTGATTGGATGGAGTTGATTTCCTTACAGGGGAAAACGAATTTCTTTGAGAAGAGAGTTGGAGAGTACCAGAAGGCCTCTGTGATGTCTAGTTTGAATGGTGGAGATGGTGGATCTCATGTGTTTAAGCTTGATGCAGATTTTTAATTTATATGTAATATGTTTTAGGGTTTTAATTTTTTAAAGTTTGATGATGTATCTGTTTTCACTACTAATTACTTAATGAAAAATCATGTTTGATTCAAAGATCAATTTGTTAGTTTGCATTTAGTCATCAAATAAGGTTGTTTGGTAATGTGAAAAATTATGAACCCAAGCCCAAAAGTTTCTCTCTTTAGGGGTTACTCAAAGTATTGAACCACTTAAACTTTATCAGCTTCACATGATTTCAATTTTCTCACCTAAATTATCCGTCCAATTATATTGATGCAGTCAAACAATTAGTATGCTAATCACACTAGCTCAACACTCTTCTAAGAGCTTCAACACGATAAGGCGGTAAAGACTAAAGAGTGTTGCAATTTATTTGGTGAGATGGTGCTCCAGATAGGCATAGGTTTGGCAATAGGAGACTGCCCAGGGGAGGGGATTGCTCCTCTAAACGACGTAAAAGAAGTTTTGATTTACAATACTTTTACATAGCTAATATTTATATGGATTTTGCCTAGTCCGACCAAGAAAACTATGTCCATGGATCACTGCTTAACAAAATTTCAGAAATATTGTAGACCTTTTCGAGGCATTGTTTATAGAATTCATGGATCCCCATAAAAAGCAGGCTATCACATTCATCCTCAAGCCACATGAAATCAAAGATCACTACACTACAATGAATATACTGTTGTATCACTTTCTAGCTAGGGTGGGCGGGTTTATTATACAATGTTAGGGTTGGGCATCTCATCCCGCGATCGTGATTTCGATATCGTCCTATCTTATCTCAATTTTCCGGGTCTTTTGGGATTAATCAATCCTATTCCGATTTTGTTCCATTGTGATTTAGAGTAGAATGTGATCGGAATGAAGATCTTCAATCCTGCAAAGGGTTGGCAGTGAGACGGATTTTCACTGATATCTGCTCCGCCCACACTGAATGGGGCGAATTTGGTTATCATGTGTTCAAGTTTGATGAAGATTTTTAATTTATTTGTAATATGTTTGAGGGTTTTTAAGTTTGATGTATTTGTTTTCACTACTAATCACCTAATGAAAAATATGTTTGATTCAAAATTAATTTGGTATGGGGAAGAATGATGAAGTTTGGGTTGGAATGCTTGCTCTCCTAGCCCACCAAATCACTCCGAGTAATTCTTGCTGACCTGGGCCCAGCTGCCTGATTGCTGCCTGGGGGGGGGGGGGGGGGGGGGGGAGGGGCGAAAATACACTTTTGCCACCCCCCCAGGCAGCAACCTCGCCCCTTTCCCAAGCCAGCTAGAATTGGGGAATCACCCCACAAAAAAGTTAGGGTTTGAGCATTTATTTTGAGGGATTGTTAAGGTTTTTGTATTTGAATATAGTCCCACAACATGTAAAAGCAGTCACGTTTACAGCCTCATGTACAAGCAAATCGAGAAATGTTCCAAATTTTTTTTGATGTCAAACTCAACAAATTTTATTTATTTATTTTTCCAATTTTTTTTTTTTGATATTCATCAAACAAGACTAAGGAGTGTAGCTCAGCGAATCTAGAAAGGCAGCTGCTAAATAACACCTCTACTTTTCCTGTAGTCACCATCAAACCCCTACTTTCTGAAAGACACCATCACTTACTGAAGGATACTACCAATAAAAGGAAAAAACCCCAACCCCTTCTCTTCTCTCTTTCTCTTTTTCATCAACCACCACCGCCACCTCCTCATCCTCCTCCCTACACCACTACTGCCACCCCTCCACCTCGCCACTGCAACCTTTTTTTTTTTTATTCTTCTTCTTCTTCACTCAACACTACCACCACCACCACCACCGCCACCTCTCCTCCTCCTCCCATCTTTTTTTCTTCTCCCTGGTAGTGGCGAGGTGGTGGTTGTGGTGATGGCGAGGTGGCAGTGTCCCACCTCCTCTCATTTTTTTTTTCTTTTTTCTTTTAATTCTCCTTTTTTTTTTTCCTCCTTGGCTATGGCGAGGTGGCGGTGTGAAGGGGAGGAGGGGTGGCGATGACCTCCTCTTATTTTTTTTTTTCCTCATTTCGCCTCGCAGTGGTTCCCACTCGCAAGAACCGTTGCGAGGGCAAAAACATTTGTCTATCGTGGTGGTTCCTGCGAATGAGGAACCCAAATTCTGCTGGTGTGGGTTCCCCATTTGCAGGAACCGTCGCGAGGAGAGGAGGATGAGGTGGGAAGAAGATGGGATGATGAGGTGGGGAGGAGGAAAGGTAGCGGCGGTGGGGCTGATGGAAAAGAAAGGGAAAGATGAGAAAAAAATGTTAGGATTATGATGTTTTTGTTTATATAGTTGTGATGTTCGTTAGTATAAAAAAATAAAAAAATAAAGAGAGAAAAAGAGAAAAAAAGAGAAAGAGGATGATGCTGTCCATCATGAGAAGTGATGGTCTTATTTAGCAGCTGCCATCTAAAAACCCTAGCCCAAAAGAACATGTGCCCATAATGCCTGAACCCAAGCCCAAAAATTTCTCTATTTAGGGATTGCTTAAAGTAGGGAAATATTGAACCACTGAAACTTCATCATCTTCACAAGATCTCGTATTTTCTCACCTAAATTTTTTTGATCGTCCAATCATATTGGAGTCAAACAATTAGTATGCTAATCACACTCGCTAAGAGCTTCCAAAACTCAGATCCCCGCCAAAAGCTGGCTATCACATAAACCCCATAGATCATTATAATAAGATGAAAATACTCTTGTATCACTTTTTAGCTAGGGCTGTTGGGTCTATTATATAATTTTAGGGGTGGGCATCCCATCTCGAGATCTCTATCTTGATCTTGTCCCATCCCGTCTTAATTTTTATTGAGTCAATTTAAGATTAATCAATCCCATCCCAATCCTGTCCGGTCACAATCTAGAGTGGGATGTGATTGCGATGGAGATCTTTAATCCTGTCCATCTTATTATGTCCCGAATTTATTTATTTAATATTTAATATTTATTATTATCAATTTTAATATTTTATTATGACTACAATTCTTTGGTTTTGATATAGCAATTTGTTTCTAATTTGCAATAAAAACATAAACATTAGTGTAATTACTTGGTAGAACATGATATGTGTGATAGTTTTAACAATTCAGTTTTTGTTAAAACCCACATTTTTGGTCCAATAGGTTGATGTGTTTTTATAGAGTGGATCATCTAGTACCTCTTTCATTTGTTATCTAATGACTAGTGAAGTTATAGGTGATGATGGTGTACCCAGTTAAGATGTAATGCATTGTGAATATTTGGGTGGGTGAAATATAACTTGGTCTCATGATGGTCGAGAATGCTTCATGATATTCCGGGTTTGCATATGTTGTAAAGAAATTTCATACTCATCCAACTCCCTCAATCATCCTATGAAATTGACCCTAGAAAGTTATCTAGTGGAATCAGTAGAGTAATGAAGGAATACTGGGGCACATGAAGAGCAATCCACAATCCAGCGAACTTGAGTACGTGATTGCGCTGTTGTAATTGTTTGTTCTATTTCTGCATCTGAACCAGTTTGAGTAGTGTTACCATTTTATGAGTACATTCCACACACCACTGTTAAAATTACTACATTATATTCATGAGATTAATCGAATCTCTAGCAATCTATCAAGTTCTATTTGTTTAAGCTACCACTGCACCCCTAAATGAGGAGTTTCTGAAGGTAAATATGTATGGTACGAAAGATCTACTTAAAATACAACAACACTTATCCTTCAAATTTGAAGAGTTTCTGCATAACTTTTTTTTGAGTATCCACTCCAATTATCCATGGGTTTAAAATTGTCCATTTACTTATCCACAATAGTATCGTATAAATTTATACGGTGTAGTTGTACAATTGGTACTCACCGATATAGTTATAATCTTATGACTCCGCTCTCGCTCTCGCTTTCGCTTGATATATGATTGGATTCACCTTCTCTGAGTTCGAGCTTTTAGAGAATTAGTAATTTATCATGGTATCAGAGCATTGGTCCTCGAAGGTCGTGGGTTCGAGTCTCATCCAACACAATCGCTGCGAGAATTTTCGATATTTTCCTCGCCCTTCCGCAGAGAGTGAGTGTTGGAATATTTAACCCACTCCAATTATCCATGGACCTAAAATTGTCCATGTATTTATCCACGGTAGTACCGTGTGAATTTACGGTGTAGTTGTACGATTGATACCCACCGATATAGTTATAATCCCACGAGGGTACCAATCGTACAACTACACCGTAAATTTACACAGTACTACCGTTAATAAGCATATGGACAATTTTAGGCCAATGAATAATTGGAGTGAGTTTAATATTCCTTCATACTTTAAATACAACAACACTTATCCTTCAAATTTGAGGAGTTTCTACATAACTTTTTTTTAGTACCTGTTCATTCCGTTTCGAACTTAATTGAGATGAGACGAGGTCAGGATGACGTATATCCCGTCACAATCCCAAAATAACGAAATGGGATACCATCCCATCCCGTCACGAGCACACCCATATAATTTGAGTGCCCCTTTAATTCAAAGTAATCTATTAGGCTAGGTTTAAGTCAACATTATGACATGTTTGATCTAGTTTTTGCGATACGAGTCAAGGCAACCCTATAGAATGGGTGCTTAAAGAGATGTGACAATTAACAACCATGTCGAGAAACAAAAACAAGTGATGACATGACATGAAGTTTTTGAGAATCACAGGTGTGAGAGTAGGGGGGAGTGGGTGGAAGGTCACCTATAGCCATGGCCTTCACCACATTGACTTTGTCCAAACATCTAACTTTAATGGTAGAGAATTCCAAAAGTCCTAAGGGTATGTGATTGTGAGCTCACAAGAATAAGAAATGACAAGAGTTAGTGGGAGACAATGATAAACAAATCATTGTTCAACCTCTCTCTCAAATGGGTCATTTGGTTGGAGGAAGGGTAAGGGCTAATAAAGCTGATAAGGTTAAGGGCACATACCTTCCAACCCATCACATGCACTCCTCCCAATTGCCCATTCCTCTCCCTCAGCTTTTCCACACACCTTATAAAGTAAACCCCAACCTCTCTAATGAGTTACATACATGGAGCATCTTCAAGACAAATAGATGCCACCAGCCCATGGACCCTTGCTAATAGTGCTTTTGGAATGCTTTATTGTCCATGGACAGCTTTCGCACGTGTAATACACATTTTAAAACTAATCAATTGCAATGTATAGAATCCATATAAACCTTTAGGTTTACACCCACACATGTTGAGATGGCCGAGTTGGTCTAAGGCGCCAGATTAAGGTTCTGGTCCGAAAGGGCGTGGGTTCAAATCCCACTCTCAACAAATTTATTTTATTTGTTTCCAATCAATAGCGAAACCAGAGGGTAAGGTAACTCGTCTATTTTTCCCCATAAAAACAATACTAATTGTTTTAGTCATCTTATGCCAATTTATTTGTTTCCAATCAATAGCGAAACACCTCGTAAGGTATCTCGTCTATTTTTCCCCATAAAAACAATACTATCGACTTGAGGTTGGAGTTTGTGTATTATGAAAGTGCATTTTTCACTACCATCTAACAATTTAACAATCAAATTTGATGGTACCTTTGCTTCTTCCTTTTCAAGGGGGGGAGGGGGGATAGACAACGTTAAGGTGGCTATACAATATGATATATTAAAACCCAATGAAAACAATAGTACTAAACGCTTAACAATTTCTTAGATCTCTAGGTGAACCTTTGTTACCCTTATTTTCTCGAGTATTTATTTTTGAAGTAACAATAATAACAAAAGATGGGCGCCTTCATGGAACACTTAATAGTTCTCTCTTCGGTTCTGTTTGAGCTCTCCAGAACAAACAACAAGAACGACAACAGGAAAGAACCAAGATTTAGCATTAACATCTCCAAATAAATATCAAAGTGAAGTGAATAGACTTCATAGAATCATTATTAATCCATATCCATATTGATTAAAAGTAACAAGGGGTGGACACACACTACATGTGTGTAAATAGTAGAGGTGGAGATTAAAGAGAACGAGGAAGAAAGGGGGGTGGTGGTTGCGAAATAGAGAAAGAAGAAGGCGGAGGAAAGAGGACGAAGATGGAGAAAATGAGGAAAACGAAAAGGGAGGGAAAATACGGGGATATGATGAGTATTGTTTTAATTTAGACGAGGGCAAAATTGAAAACTGAAAATTAGGTGGGCAAAATGGAAAATCAAAATGTTAGATATAATGACATTTTATTATTTATAAATAATTGAAGGACTTGAAATAAATTATGTTAATGGCTTAAAATTAAATAGTGAATGCTTACAAGGGCTAGCTTTTATTGAAATAAAAAAAATTAGATGTCAGGCTTTTTATTTTTTTATTTTTATAGTTTGGATAAATAATTGAAAAACTTTAAATAAATTATGTTAGGACCTTGGATGTAATAAATAAATGTTTAAAATGTTGGGTTTAAATGTAAATAAAATGAGTTTGGAAGGGCTAAGTAAAAATTATTGTTAAAATTCTAAACATTTAAGGGCATATGTATAGTTAACAAACATTTACATACTTCGAATAAATTATATTAGGAGCTTAGTTATAATTAATAATACTTGAAAGGGGCGAGTTTTTATCGTAAATAATCTGAATTTAAAAAGGTAAAATGATACATATATGTAATACTTTTCATTAAAATGACAAAAATACCCCTAACTACTATTCACCTATCTATTCATTTTTCATATAAATATGATAAAATTAAGAGGATATTTTGAGCATTCAAAAATCAAGACGAAGACACATAGAAACATTGTTAATAATAGGAGCTATCGTTATATAGTTTAAATTTGAAAATCTAAATTTAGAGAAATGAGTCATTCTACGATGCTTGGATGGTACCAACCACCTGATTTGTTTGTCGTGGAATAGTTCATGTACCTAATGAGCTTTGCTACAGAGCGAGGGAAAGGGGGCGAGGGATGGGTAATAACCACCCATCCGCCTCGAGATGAGCACATCAAATTTAAGATATGCGATAACGCTTATCTCGAGGCAGATGGGTGGCTTTCACCCATCCCTCGCTCCCTCCCTCGACCCCTAGAATTTTCCGTACCTAATACCATTCACGCATGTAAGTCCAAGCAATTCTAGTAATGCTATGGTGCCTGGCCCATCAAGCACCGTAGAACTACATCGAGATAAGAGACAACTCCTATCTCGATACAGACCTACGTGCCGATACCAGGCATAAGGAAAAAGCCCCTCTAGAATTGTTGTAGAGAAATCTTGTCTAGAGCCAGGCCGGCGCCAGGCCAGCCGAAGTACTGTTTTTATCCTTATTTCTACTGCCAAATGTAGTCCTTGTAACCAATCAATTTTTTTATTTCAATCCACTCCTCCTTTAACAAATCGTGACAACGATCAGTCTGCTGTGTTCCTTTATTAGTTGCAAACGTAATTTTTCATATTTTTATTCCTTCCCGCTGTTTCAATTTTCAACGTCAAGTCAGCCGATTTCAACGCCTAATCTGAATACCGATAATGAATAAATAAAGATTAAAATTCTTATTCGGCCTTCAACTTTAAAGAATATGTTAAAACTAATATAGTTTTGGTCATTCGGCTAGCCAAAAATTTAGTCAAATTATCAGACCAAGTACATTTTTGATTGAATTCAGAAAAGGAATTTTCTGTCGCCCAGGGCTGTAAACCGGCCAAAAGTATGGAGAATAAAATGAATCAACTGATAATTAGTACTGATCACTGATTAGAGGAAAATGAGGATATAGTAAAGTGGTGCCTCAAAAGTGTCCAGCTGCTTTTCTCCCCAGCAAACATTGACAACAGATAAGCACAAAAAGCTAGTAAACTTATGGAACACAAACCTTGTCCAAGCTACCTGCCCCACAGGGAAGAAGAGCATCTTCAGGACTTGCAAAAAAGTTGCCTCCATTCAAATAATCATTTCAACCACACAAATTAGGAATAGGAGCCTACGTGAGTGCCTAATTTTACTCCTCTTTCCATCTTCTCCAAATCTATGGAGAGAGGAGTAGAGTTGACATTCATGCGCTAGACACCCTCCTCAGGCACCAGGTACCAACCAATGCTCTCTCCTGGGCTGCATATAAAGGTTCTACAAATCGAGCTAATCGAAAAAAAAGTGAAAAATAGCCCAAAAAATTGAAAGAAACATGTGACACCTTCAAACAAAGTTCGACAATGTAGCGAAAATCCTAAACTCCACCTATAGTACCAAATTTGTCTCAAGAGATCCCTCAAGAAAATGACCCACATTTTTGTATGCTTCTTGATGATAAGATTTTATGCTACTGTCTCTGGAACGTGCTGAGCTGCTACCTCTAAGAAAAAGAAGAAAGAAAGTAGATAGAATTTCATTTTATTTTCTTTTGGGTTGTACTGTGGGCCGACAAACCCAGGCCCTACAATAAAGAGGATCCCTTTGCGAAAGAGTCCCAAATCCAAACACATCCCACGCACGTGCGAATGTAATTATTACCCTTCACTCCTCCACATCATCTTCTTTATTTTATAATGAAAATAAAAATCTTCCCCCAACTCAAAACAACAAAAAGGCACTCACTCATCCCATATAACTCGATCCGTTTATTCCCCAATCTTTGCCTCCTATAGAACGGATCTCTCACTGTTCCAATGACCCATATACTAATTTTGACATAAACTGCCCCTATCATTACCAACATAATCATCTGACAATGCACAAGTTTTGAATGACGATGAAGGATATTTTGGTCAATGGAGAAATTTTAAATTGTAAGGGTATTTTTGGAATTTACCTCTGCGAACTTGTATATATTAGTACACCAGTTCTGTTCTGCCACCCCAATACCTGCCATCACTTTGCTTGGCTCTTCTTCTCTGTTTCATTCCATGGAAGGTGATCATAGGGAATTGCAACTACTTCCCACACCCTCATCAACACATATGCCTGCTTGGGCGTCATCAAGTACGGCTAATAGATCAAAATTGAAGGAAGTAGAACCTTTTGATGGACCATCGCTTGATCTGCAACTGTCTATTAGAGTTCGGCCATTTAGACCACCTTCATCAAGGCCTCACCAGGAGTATGGTGAAAAGATGATGGACAAGAGCTGCATTGAGGCTTTGAAGTGGCAGGCTAAAGAGCAAATTCGGTTAGCTAATGTTGAGAAGGCTTATGCGGAGCATGTGAATGAGCTTACAAGACGGGAGATGGAATTGGCACAATCAGATTTTGCAATGGCAAAGCAAGTGTGGGAAAAAGCACGTCAAGAGATGGAGAAGGCTGAGAGAATCAAGGCCAGGGCAACAAGGCGAGTGGATGCATCAAGCATGGAGATCACCTGTCAGGCATGCCAGAGACAATTCCGATCATAGCCATCAATCTAGGAAAATTATCAGAGTATCCCTTTCAGTTGAATTGTTTTGTGTGTTAGTACCTGGGGAAGTTGGATTACCAACAGAGCCCTGAAGGCAATCAAATCAGAAATCAAGAGCACTGCAACAAAAAAAAATATATAGCAAGTGAACTTACAAAATTTCAACTTCGAGATTGCAGTTTTTGAGGATAAATAAGGAAGCAGTTCTATATCCCCTGCAGATCAAAGGGGAACACTTGTGGTCTAGTAAATTGATCAAAATTTGGATAAGAAAAAATTACAATCAGAATACTTGTCTGATGTTAATGTTGATTCTTGAACTTCTGATGTACTCCATATAATAAGAATCGCCTTCATTCGAGAGGTGCGTATCAATAGGGTTGATTTCTGCGTTTTGTGTCTGTGAAGATCCGGGGTACTCCTGCAAAGAAACCAATATCCTTCTCTTGAGTACAATATTTTTCCTTGATTATCAAATCGCAGATAGCGAGATAACTTTTTCTTTCTTTTCCATTTTTTTAAGAATTATGTCAATTACTATAAGAACAAGCATCATAATTGAAGTCATATGTATGTAATTAACAAGGGACTGATTATTAGAATAATCACATACAAAGAATATATGTACTTTTGAAAAGGTAGAGCCTCTTCACCATTATAACAGAGCATAGTTAAGTAGATGGGGAGATTGCATCAGGCAAATATGGACTTCCATAATATTTAATTAGTATAGTTGGAACACAAAGATTACAAAATCTATGATGTGTTAAACAAGTGGAGAGAGTGCACAAGGCAAGATTGTGCATTATATTCTAATGTTATTCTCATAAAACAATTCATGAAGTAAATGGAGAGACTGCAAAATTATAGTTTTTATATTGATTAAAGACAAAGGATAGAGACTTCCGAAAATCGAGCTTTCATTAACACAAATGGAACAAAACTAATTAGCAACAAGTACGTAAATAAGACAAAAACTTCTTTTATTGTTTTAATACACACACAACAAGAGACTTAGAGAAGAACTAATTTAACAGAAGAAAGACATCCCAAATGATAAAAATGAAGAAAGGATAGCTTTACCAACTGTTCTCAACCTCTTTCACTTTTGCTCATTGAGACAACACACAAAACATGTCTTGTGCTAGACACAAAAGGAGTTTTTTTCTGATAAGATGGCTCTATCAAAAGCACTAGTCACAAATGAACAGCATTCTTCCTAGATGTAGCAAGAATGCAACTAGCTTGTTATGTCTGCAACGTCCTAACAGGTTATTCAGACACATGATCAATCAAGGGATGCCCTCAAATCTCAATGATGAACTGGTTAGATTCTTTGATAAGCTAGAGACAAAATACTGTAGTTCAGCAGTCAGATGTTCAAAAGGATGCCTGCTGAAAAGTAATATGTGACTTTTGTACTGCAAGTTGTAGGAACAAGAAGACAAAAATTGCTTACTAAAAGAAAGAGTAACAGGACTAACTACACTAATTATGTAATTAGCAAATTGTACAACAAGGTTAACACTAAAAGGGATCTGCAGCTTCCTTCCTCTTAACAGCCTCTTGTCTTTATCAAAAGATATTGGTATCTTGAGTTCAGCAATATCAGCTTTCACCATAGTATTTGCAAATTTATGCCAATTTTAGGATCTATAAATTTAGCTTCATGCCTAACTCACAAGTACACAAGACTGTAATGAGTCTAAGTTTCAATGAGCATGAAATAGTATTTTAGCTTCTTTTATACACGTGTTTCTGTATGAAACTATGACACGAGAATACAATTCAATAAAAGCTAAAAATTTATCGAAAACACTTGCATACCTGAAGAAGTCGGTGATGCGGACATGAAATAGAAAATCACTATAAGATAACACCAAGTACACGTGTGTCAAGAAGGCTATATATATATATATATATATAGGTCTACCTATGCATCTCTTCCTAAAAATTTCCATATCAGTCATTCAAAATTATCAATAAGAGATCTGCAATTCTTTTAGTGGTAAAACTAGAATTATGTTTTTAATTACCTTTCTCTTCTCTATGTGTATATATATACATAAATACATGATCGCACCGCCAACACCAACATCACTTTCTCTTTATTTGATCAATAAAATACTCAGATTGAGTTAATAAGAAAAAGGGAGGGAAAAATACAACTGAGCGAGGAGCTCACAAAATGAAACAATGTCAAAGCACGGAAATGGAAAACCAAACTAAAAGGATGGAAATGATTGATGTCCGCCACCAGCATCATTTAAAGCAAGAAAACATCCTACTATCCCCAGAGAAAAAGAACAGAACTAATCTGAATGAGTGAATGTGCATGTGAGATGAAAAAATTATATTTTCCTCACCTACTGTGCATGGTAATACTCCACCATACTTGTCATCCAAATCAGCTGTATTCAGTAACTATTATAACCTCATATCTACGGATGAACTTGCAGGAACTCTTACCATGGACGTAAAAAGTAATATAAATGGCCTCATTTGGCCATTTTTGTCAGTGACAAATGATATGCTGTTGCTCATGACTGTATTCCAAGCACTGTCCAGGAAGTAAGAAAAGATCAAAGGAACACATTTTTTGCTTTTGCACGCAGAGTTTGCGTGTTGGGATAGGTTGCGTCATGCCTTGGTTTGGGTTATTTGGAAGGGAGAGGAACAATAGGGTCTTCAATAACTCAAGCAAGTCAATGAAGCAACTGTGGATGGACATCAAAATTACCATGTGACTTTGGGGAGCCAATTGGGATAAATTCAGGGATATTAACTTTCTTTCTTGCATGTTCAGTTGGGAAAGCTTAATTTTTGCAAATGTTTCCTGATGTCAGGTTTTGTGTAGTTCCCTAAGAAAGGTTTTTGTCTACAGATATACCACTCTTTCTCTTTTTAACTTTACATGTATGAATACAAAGTTTGTCTTTCTAATCAAATAAATAAATAACTAAAAAGTGTGAGCCATCTACTGTTTTTCACCAATGAAACACTTCCTTCTCACTAACTTGACCTTTTTTCAACTGTTATTTATTTTGTCTGTTTCCACAAATATTTGCATTGGCTAATAACATACAACAAAAAAGCTCTAATTAAAATGGAAAATCTCCCAGACTTGCTATCAACAGTAGAGTAAATTTGGGTTATATATATATATAAATAAAAAAAATAAAAAATTTTAGAAAGTGCGCCAAGCAGCACCATTTATAGACAACTGAAACCATGCCAATGACCAACAACAGAGTTTCCATGATTAGGAACAGATTAGACAAGATTCTCTTAATTGTCCTTTTTTTAACACCTCTAATGTTACTTGGAAGGTATATGGCTTCAGAAGTAAATGGAATGGATAGGCATGCTAATCCCATCAGTGAGGTAGCCAAAGTGAAAAGGCAGATCTGTGCAGACACAGGAGACGAACCTAACAGGCTGGACACTGTCAATGTCACATATATCAACACCATGCAAGAATAAGACTTTAACATCCACTACCGGTACAAATAAAATCACATTTTCACATCACAGAAATGAATTGGCACACAAATTCCAACTATTAGGTTGGCTCCGCATCACTGTGAGTTTATCAGAGCCAAATCCTGAAACCGTTAATAATTAGAAACATCCCAATCTCCAACAGATCTGTGCAGACATTGAAGACAAAAACACTAGCAGTGAGTTCTATTTTGGATGGATCCTTGGTCGGTTATGTTCACAAATTCAGATTTTTGTAATGAAAACAAAGCACTTGGTATCCAGTCATATTTCTGTAGAAGAGACAGAAATTGTCGATCATGATGTATAGTTTTACAAAGATTCTTAAGGCCACATCTTAATCTTATCACCGAGATAGGCTAATTATGTAGACAATGCACATGCTCTCGAACATGATAATTTGCACCGTAGAAATTTGTCGCATTCATCTGGATAGTTAGGCATTGACGAGGACAATAATTATTTCCAGAAGATGCCATGTGAATAGACATGTAGGACTATGCCTATCAGTTGTTGAAACCAATATTATAACAAAATATTAATTCATACTTCTCACCTATTTTACTGAGCATTTTCATTTCCTTTTTTTGCATATTTCGTGCACACATAGGCAGGTATCCAATGTCATAATACCTATAACCTCGATACATAGTTTAACTGTTTGGGAATATCATAGTATGAAAATTTCATACATAAGATAGCATAAGACGCTCAACAATTTACGAGAAGCAACTAAAACTAAATTAGTTCATGCAACACAAGCACAGATGGACCTTAGTCATTATATGTACAGAGATATATTAAAGAAACATGAATCCATTGCAAAAATTGTTTTCCAAAATGAAGAACTTTTTTTGTGATCACAACATGGTAACTGGAACAAACAAAAAAAGTAGACGTTGGAGATGTCATCTGTCTACCCTGTTATAAAATTAGCCCACCAATTTGTTCCACAAGTTTACTTTAGTTTGTTGCTTCAAAATACACACCAGGGAAAAACATAATAATAATAAATAAGTAAATAAAGACATCAGGGACTAGACACATTACATTGGTCTTGAATCAAAGAGCTTATATTAGTTTGTGTCAGCTCGGTGATAAACCCTTGCCTCGGATCGAAGATTATGTTGCCCATTATCAGGTCCGTGGTAGTGGTAGTGGTAGTAGTAGTAGTAGTAGTAGTAGTAGTAGTAGTAGTAGTAGTAGTAGTAGTGGTAGTAGTAGTAGTAGTAGTAGTGGTAGTAGTAGTAGTAGTGGTAGTAGTGGTAGTAGTAGTAGTAGTAGTAGTAGTAGTGGTAGTAGTAGTAGTAGCAAGAGTAGTAGTAGTAGTAGTGGTAGTAGTAGTAGTAGTAGTAGTAGTAGTAGTAGTGGTAGTAGTAGTAGTAGTAGTGGTAGTAGTAGCAAGAGTAGTAGTAGTAGTAGTGGTAGTAGTAGTAGTAGTAGTGGTAGTAGTAGTAGTAGTAGGAGTAGTAGTAGTAGCAAGAGTAGTAGTAGTAGTAGTAGTAGTAGTAGTAGTAGCAAGAGTAGTAGTAGTAGTAGTAGTAGTAGTAGCAGTAGCAGTAGCAGTAGCAGTAGCAGTAGCAGTAGCAGTAGCAGCAGCAGCAGCAGCAGCAGCAGCAGCAGCAGCAGCAGTAGCAGTAGCAGTAGCAGTAGCAGTAGCAGTAGCAGTAGCAGCAGCAGCAGTAGCAGTAGTAGTAACGGAGTTCAATGACAAACTTAAAAACTAACGGAGTTCAATGACAACAAAAAATTGAAGATTGTGCAAGCATTTTTATGCTTCATTGCCACATATTATTATATTAAGGGCAATTTAACCTTTAATTGTTTAACTTTTAAAAACCAAAAATGGGGCAAACAATGTAAATCTAGGCTAGATCCAAGATAACCCAAACAAAAAGTTTAACACACCTTTTCTTGTAGGCATGTCGTATCGTATGATGCCGTTTACTCTTTCTGAGAAAATCTATTTAGTTATTTAGATCACATGATTGTCAATAATATGAAATTATATATCAACTTAACAGTAATTATGTGCATCAAGTGTGTGATATGAGTAAGATCACAAAATGCTACGTCTTTTGAGTCGAAGATAAGGATGCAGAGTTCTACAATTCAGGGACAAAAAGAAAATCTAATCATTTTTGTCTTAGATGTGTCTATATTATGGATAGGGAGGAAAAGGAGATGAAGATTATACTAACCATGAAAGCATTCCCTTGCTTGTCCAGCCATAAGTATAATGTCACTGCTCCGGAGGAACATTGCTATTGGTAAATCCTCTCTGGATTTTCCTCCCAGTAGAAAAATAGCTTTGCAGCCCAAACTGAGAGAAACAGAAAATTAACATGAGCCGCCCTAGACATTCATAAGCAAGCTTACGGTCATATATACACACCTGATGCTTACTATAGGTTTACTCCAATCTGCTTCCATATCATCAAGGTGACCACCAAGCATATCACCTGATGTCAATATCCAAACAGATTACTGGTTAGACTTGTGAAATAATGCTACACAACCTCTCTTAAGAAAACACAAATTTACATCCTTTAATTGATTAGAAGATATATTTTTTATTTGTTCTCAAAAGCTTAGATTATCATTGATTAAACACAATGTCTGGATGGTCCATTTTCGAAACTTAAATGCCTAAAAAAGACCACAAAAATCTTATCATAAATTTAGTACTTGTTCACGTGAAATCAGTGGCACATGCTCACGTGCCACCCATGAAACTCCACAAATCTAGGATTTACGTGCTAGGTTTTAAAAAGAGGTATTAAATAGTAAATACTTTTTTTGGAGACTAAGCAGGGAAGATAAAACTTTTTGGGTACTATTCTGTCATTTGATCAAAATGATACTATTACAACTTTGGACTTAACGTCTTAAGGCCCTAACACAATACCATCTCCTAATAAAAAATGAGTAGAAGTTACAATATGTACATGTCTACATCAGATCAACAATCAACTAGTACAATTTTTTTTAATACCATTCAACTAGTACTTAACACATCCACAAGACAAAGATTCAAACTAGTTGTGCTTAATACCTGAAGCAAAATAATTCACTATTGCTAAGACTCGTAATTGTTAAGACTCCAAATATATTCCACTAGTTGTGCTTAATACCTGAAGCAAAATAATTCACTATTGCTGCTTCGGGATGGAATTCTTCCCCTGTACGCATTGCAGGGTCAGCCATTTTTTTGGCTAGTTGACAAAGAGTCTCTGGGATCTTGCTATGCGGAGGCGAAACGTCATAATTGCGCTGCACCATAAACAATCCTTACTGTGAGAAACAATTGTAATTCTCAATTTTGAAAGGTTATACAAAGAAATGCCACCTCGGAAACGTGGAGATTTATATCGATTGCTAGCTAACTTCTTAATTTATAACATTTAAACTAAACATTAACCAGTTAACGTCCATGTCTCCATTCAAACCACAACCTAACAGACTAGTCATTGCACATCAAGAGGACTGTTAAAATTCCATTTCCAGCATTTAAACTTAGCACGTATCAGCAATTATAATAACAAATGCAAAGTTAGGTTGTGGTAAATTTGTAATTTCAAATCCTTATCAATGATCACCACGTCCCACTATAGAAGCGAGATCTAGATCATGGTAAGGATTTATTTACACAGGGAAAACACTATAAATTGCATGAGTGAGAAATTCATAATAACCTTAGACCAGTTAAACTGAAGCTCTAGAGTGCTCCAGCGTAGTTTTCGCAATAGAACAGAAGCTGCAATTGATTTGTGCGAGCCTACTTTTGGTGCCACATGGGCGTCCTCACAATAATTCCACCTAGGAGCATCTGAATCATTAGCGCCGGGCAATGAATTGGTATCTACATCACAAGCCTCGACTTTCTGCAGAACTTTGTGTCGCTTTGCTGCAAGGAATAAGTCATGAATATGCCCATAAATTGCATAGTGATTAGTTCTATTGGGAGGTTGAGGGAAGCTCATCAGACTCTCCTTAATCCAGTGGCATTGTTCCTTGGTGCTCAAAGCTCCAGGAATAAAGTAAAATCCAGCAAATGCGATAAAAGAGGAAGGACTTAGATATGCGTATTACATATATCCATATACATAGATTTTAAGAAATTAACAAGATGTTTGACACTCACAATGCCACTCAGGAACACATGCAGCTGGTTTTGGGTGAACATGAGACACGTAACATGAAAATCGTCCTAAAAATAAATAAATGAATAACCTAAATCAAAACATCAAAATGTTGAAGAAATTATACCCCTTTTGAAAAAGACAAAACAATCTGTGAAATAGAAAATATTTAAAAGTATAATAAGAATAACACAACATGCAGAGCATGACACCCCTAAAATCAAAACTCCGACCTCCAGTTAGCATTTAACCCAAGAAATCAGAGTTAAGGAGTCTTACTCAACTGGAACAGTAGAAAATCAGTCTCATACGTGTATTGAAGTGAAGTCTTGTATTTCAGGAATGGAGAAATAAATGAATTATCATTATATGTAAATGAAGGCAATGTTGACACACGTCTACTCATCCGACCATAACTTCTTCCAGAAAGATCGAAATGACAAACCGTTTGCTTTGTTGGAAAGTTTCGTATATGCCTCTAACCATCTCTCATAGAACCCTAAAGTGATACCAACTATTTTACCCCGAAATCAGTGCACACACACACACACACTGTTACTAAAATGCCCATATCTCCTAGTTAGAAACTCCAATTGGAATTCCGTAAAAACTACAAGAAAGTAGACTCGAAAAAGGAAACTAATGGTATAAAGCATGACCAAGAAAATTACTAGTCCAAACACTGACCACAAGACAACATATCTGGTGTAAACAAAATTTAGAGCATTCAAGCAAAATTTGGTGTATTTTGATATTCAATTCACACCCAATTCCACTCTTCCAAAATGAAACTTCTCTAAATTTGTTAGCACAATAAGAACACCTTCAAAGAGCATCAATCCATTACAATCACAAACGAACATCATAGGGAATTCCAAACAAGCATTTTCACCCCACCAAATCGTGTAATTTAGAAGATTTGTGCTTTAAAACTCGAAAATTGCTCAAACATGTTATTTAACACCTACTTAGGGTTCCACTCACTTGGAATAATTCAGTAACAACATCAAAACCGAAAAGGAGCTTTTCCCTCAACAACGTATCGTTATGTGACATTGCTTGGTGGAATGTATAGGATCCCAAACCCTTTCTTCTTCGTTCTCTCATTCTTTAGTTTGTGGAGAGCAAAGAAGGGTCTCAAGACTTAAATGAAATGAAATCAAGGAATTCTCTCATTCTCACCTTGCCAAAGTGAATCCAAATGATTTTGAAGGTATTCAAGGCTTAAACGAAGTGAAATCAATGAGGTTTCAAATGGTTTACCTTGATTTCGGTTTCATACCGTGATACAAGCCAATTCATAGTTTTTTTTAAGCTTGAATTGAAGGGGATTTTAGCAAAGATTTCGAGGGAAAATCCTCTTTTCAGCTTGGATTTTGTTGTTGAAGAAGGGACGGACATCTATTATGCAAATCTTGGAACCTAAGTAGAAGTTAATAACATGTTCAATTACCTGCTTGAGCTAAATTTTAAGTTTTAAAGCATGACTCTTCCAAATTATACGGATTTGTGTTGAAAATGCTCATTTGGATAAATCGATGCTATTTGAAGGTGTTTTATTGTGTTTATGGATTGAAAAATGTTCCCAGGTTGAAATAGTAGGATTGGGTGCGAATAAACATCAAAATACATCAAATTCGGCTTAAATACTTTGAATTTTGTTTACAGCAGATGTGTTTTCTTGCAATTACAGCAGATGTGTTTTCTTGCAATCAGTGTTCAGACTAGTTATAAGGCAACTTTGTACGAAAGTTTCATCATGAAGTTTTTTTTTTTTTTTTTCACATAATTCCAATTGGAGTTATTGAGTTTGAGTGCACATATGAGCATTTTAATAAAAGTGTCAGTCTGCCCATTGTTAGTGCACCACTTTCAAGGCAAAGGTTGGTAACACCTTAGGGTTCATATGATAGACATATGAATCTATTTTTCAGCAAAGCAAAAAATTTATTATTCCGACGTTTCTAGAAGAATTTATGGACTAATTAGTAGATATGTGTCAATATACCAACAATGAGTAGACATGTGCCGACAAAAAACAATTTCTACATTTTTCTCTAAAGTAAATATTTTTTAGGTGTTTGATTGAAATTTTGCTTTTGGAATTAAAAAATGTGCCTATTTTCCCACTTATTGTGAGAAAATTTTGGTTAGGTCACCCCTAAGCAAACCCAAAAAAATAAAATTTGCCTCGAGAATTATTTGCTAGATAATTTTTTTTTTCCCAACCACAATTTTCTTCACCCAACGCAACCTTAATGATAATTCACGTATTCCCCCATTCTTGAAATACACTACTTGACTCTAATATTTGTATTAGACTAATTTTCTTTCTTTCCAATTGAGTAAGACGTTAATAACTTTGATTTCTTGGATTGAAATGGAGTTCACAAATTTGATTTTAGGGGTTTTGATTTGAAGCCCATGTTTTACATGTTACATTATTTTCTTATTTTGGGAGTTTAGAACTCGGGTTATTTACCTTTTAGCCCCATTAATTTAGGTGAAACCCTACTTGAGTGCCATTAATTCTTTTTTTTTTTTTGTCTAACCCCTATTTTAAGTGTTGACCATTAAGTCAACAACTTTGACTACCAAAATCCATTATTTCTTTGCAAATACTTGAATTACCCTCACGTGCCAAGCACGTGAGGTTTAGTTTTCCCTCTTTTCCCCAAACGAACATCTCAATCCACCACGTACTGGACAATCTTTATCAAGTAAAGCTTTGGTACATGCTTCCCAATCTTCATACTTGGAAGGTAAAGTCTTGCTGAAGAGAACTAGCTTTCCAATTATGAGATTCGAATTTGTTGAGGCAGTTGGCGTGCTTTCAATGACCATTGTCTCCTCGCCTATTCTTTTCCTCATCGGCTTATGGTTTATGCAACATATAATACAGACCCTAGAGACAATTAGAGCAACGGCTACAATGGCCACTATTGCTGAAACACACAACTTATTTCTTCCAGACGACGATGCAGTCCCATTGCCATTAGCAGAACAAGGTATGTCGAGTGGTTTCTGCAGAGCCCTAAATTGTGGAAAAATGCAGTAAGCCCAAACACCTGGATACTGCGGCCGGTAGGGATTGGACCACTGAGATCGTTGGATGATAGATTCAAATGAGTTAACATGGTCAAATTTCCCAGTGAGGGCGGGATTACTCTTGAAATGGCATTTTCTGATAAATCAAGATATTGAGTTTGTGATAGTTCGCCAATACTAGATAGAATGCTTGCACTAAGACGGTTTCGATGTAGATCAAGTGTTTTCAAGTATGTTATGTTGTAAAGGGTCTGAGGAATTTCCCCCTGTAAACTGTTACTCAACAAATCCCTGCAAGAAGAGCTTGAAATTTCAAGTTCAATTCGAAAGCAAAGTGATGATGAATATATTAAGATTAGATTGGAAAAGGATTATCAGACTCACAACTCAAGGAGAAACCTGCATTTGCTAATATCTTCACGGATTTCTCCAACCAGTTGAAGATTGTGCAAATCCAAAAATTGAAGAAACTCAATGCTTCTAATATCAACTAGCACCATCCCAATAAACTTATTAAACCCTAAATTCAACACCCTCAAGCTTCGACAATTCGTGATATTGAAGGAATTCCCCCACTTAATTCATTCCCTGAAACATCCAATACTTGCATTCGTCACTACAACTTCTAATTTCACCCATTTCACCACGAAATTCATTAAATGATACATTGAAGTAACTGAGATTTTTAAGTCCAATAAAATCGAAAGGGACGACCAATCCAGTGAGAAAATTACTCCCAATATCCAAAAGTTGCAAATTTCTACACATCAACACTTGTTGTACAACATCTCCTACAAGTGAATTGCTTCTCGAAGAAACATATGCAACTTTTGGAGGAACACAAATTTGTGAAGGAAAGCCACCACTGAGATTATTGTAAGAAAAATCGAAGCCTTGGAGATTGACACAATTTGAAATTGAAACAGGAATGGAACCACCGAGTCTGTTGTGTGAGAGTGAAATGAACCTTGTTTTGAAACAATTCTTGAACAAGGCCTCCGAAATCCCTCCAGTAAACCCATTTCTCGACAAATCAGGCAACCTGAGGCTCTAATAATCCCCTAGAAACTCAGGAATATCTCCAGACAATGCATTGCTGCTCAATTAAGCTTCCAAATGGTAGAAATCTGGGCGAATTTGATCAGCAAATTGCTCGTGAATTTGTTTCCATACAAGGAGAGGATTCTCAAGGACCTCGACCCGGACAACCTTGGTGACAACACACCAGCTGAACTCGTGTTCCATAGCATGATCCTCTCCACATTACCAAAAGAATCACAAAAGATTTCGGTAAAATCCTGGCATGGATTTCGATTCTGAGTCCATGAACTTAGGATTTAATTTGGATCATCTGACACGCTTGCTTTGAACTCAAGTAGAATATCTTTCTTGGTTATTAACTAGCAATTGTAGATCTAATTGCAAATTCGAAAACAAAAAACAAGTAGAAGATAACAAGGAGGAACTGAGAAACGATGATGATCTTCTTCTTCTAATGTGTGATTTAATTTAAATGAAGGAGAGGTTGCTGAATTTGACCAGCATGTGCTTTGCTTCTCTCTCTTTGGCTTTGGCTATGAGGAGAGGGAGTACCTTTACAGCTGCTTTATTTGTTCTCTCTCTCTTTCACTAATGCTCCCTCTCTTTGTCTGTCCACAAAAGGCTTTCATAGTGGAGAGAAGAAGGTGAAGATGAGAAAAAGTTTTCATGGATTTGCATCGAGATGCGAAGGGGAACATCTTTATACGAAGTCAATGGCATCGGATGGGTTTGCCATTATGAAAGAAAAATGAAGAGGGAAAACTTAATTCAGGAATTTGCAAAGAAGTAATGGATTCTGGTAGTCGAAGTTGTTGACTTAACGGTCAACACTTAAAATAGGGTTAGACGGAATAAAAAGAATTAATGGCACCTAAGTAGGGTTTCACCTAAATTAATGGGTGCCTAAAAGGCAAATAACCGTTAGAACTCCGATTTAGTTGTTAATTATGTGTTTCTTGAATTAAAATTCAGAGGTTAAAGCCGGTTACCATTTTCTTTTGGATTCAGTTATGGAATCTTTTCTTTTTATACCTTAGACAGTATTGTAAACTGAGTTGGTTTGAGGTTTCCTCTAGGGTTATTGTTGCTTCTTATGTGTTTCTGGAGTGTAAGAGGTTACCCTGTTGAGTTGTACACTAGATCCCATGGTGTCACTATTTGGTGGTTGCCTCCACAATAATACAATATTGCTTTATAGGAGTGATGATTTTACACTAGTTGGTTTGCAAGAATTCTTCTATGATCAAATCCCAAATGGATTGGAAAGTGTTGGCATTACGCTCTATCATAGTATCGTCGGAATAGGGAGTTTTCTTAGCGGATTTCTCATCTCTGTCATTGAGAATGTTGATGGGAATGGTGGAGTTAGTTGTTGGCATTACGCTCTATCAGAGTATCGTCGGAATAGGGAGCTTTCTTAGCGGATTTCTCATCTCTGTCATTGAGAATGTTGATGGGAATGGTGGAGTTAGTTGGTTTTCAAACAATCTTAAGTCTTAACTAAGGACATCTTGATTACTTCTATTGGTTTCTTGCTGGACTTAACGCGTTAGGGTTTGTTATCACTTGTATTTTGCAAGAAATACGTGTATAAATCGTTACTTCAGTTTCAATTATAGAACCTAACAAAATGCAAAACCTATAAAGGTCCATATGAACTTTGGCATAAACCTAACGAAAGCCACACACTTCTGTGATTTGACAATATAATGATGAACAATGAACCCAAATCTACCGAGATAACCAGTAAGGTCCATAAACATCCGCATTTTACATGAAATTATCCATTTTCTCACATAAAAACAATGCAACCAAATGCAATCTAAATTCTCTTTGTCAAGTCCAAAGGTTTATTCAGCTAAATTAATATTCAAATTCAAATTTCTGCAATGAAGTTATCACATCATATTATAAATGCCGATTCAAATTCTTTAAAAAGTTTCTAATACAAATTAAACCCTATAATTGAGCAAACAATGGGAACAGTAAACTCGCATACCTGGGCGATCTTCCAAGCAGAAAACAGGATGCTCGAAATCGGATTGAAGTTTAAAGACTCCAGGAGGAGCTTCTCCAGTCTCATTGAAGTATTCGAGTATGGATTTAAAGTCGACGACGTCTGATAAATCTACTGGTTTCGGCTGTTTTGGCCTGAAATTGAAGAGAAAGAACGGTTGTGAGAAAACGAAATTAAGACGAGCAACTAGGGTTTGCGTTTCTTCACCTTTTCGATGAGTGTTTCGTGTCTTTGTAATAGAGTTTGTATTTTTTTCTCTGCTCGTCTAAAAGCTGTTCGCTCGGAGTCATCGGGGCATCTGTGCCTGTGGTGGTGCCATACATCTCTCCTGTGTTGCTGACTAAACTGGAAGTATGATTCAAATGTCACGGTGATACTGTCATGCTTAAGACAATAAAGGCTCGGATAAATGACACCACCATTTGGTTAAGAACAACACCAACATTTATTTTACGAAGGACAACATCAATATAAACAAAAAATAAACATAATCTCTCTTCCCCTCTTCTCTTTGCTCTCTTTCTTCTCCATCAATCACCGCCGCCACCACTTCCTCCTCCTCCCCTTCACCACCACCACCACCTTGCCACCGCCACCTAACCTTCTCCCTTTTTCTTTTCTTTTTTCCTTTTCTTTTTCTTCTTCAATCACCACCACCACCATGCCACCGCCACCGCCACCGCCATCTCTCCTCCCCTCTTCTCCTTCTTATTCTTCGCCATCAATCACCACCGCCACTTGCCACCACCTCTCATCCCATCTCCTCACATCTTTTTTTTCATATTCTCCTCATCCTCCCCCTGTTAGATAATAAAAGTCTAGCTATGTTACAAAATAGGAAAGTGTTCCATAATAGGTTAGGAAAGTCATAATAGAATAGAAGTCATAGGTTTCCTATTTCTATTAGGTTATGTCAAAGTTAGCTCTATATAAGTTTGTATTTTATTCAATGTTTTTAACAAAATACACAATTACAATAATATAATTCTTTACATGGTATTCTTTCTAGGAGATCTAAAAATCTGGGGAATCAAGTTCTTCCCCACCTATGACGATTACCTAAACACGAGAGGTGGGGAAGGGAAATCACAAGCCATTGCCTTGCTTAGCTTCCGCACATACAACACTGCAATCAACACTGCACATGAACATCAACACTGATCATCAACAATCATAATCATCACGAGGAGGTCCTCCACCCCTACTCTAACTATCTGAATCAGTAGAGGGCGGATCACTGTTAAAGCCGGAACCAAATGTTGAAGACCTAAGTGGAACAGCAGCAGTGGCGACCTCATCAGCTTTAGATCCACCTCCACCGTTACCAAGCGCACTATAGCGATTGTTGCGTCCACCAGCACCAGGATTTCTTCATACAAGAATCAATACCAGGATTTCATCAAACAGAAATCATCAATACCAGGATTTCTTCATACAAGAATCATCAATATCAAGACTCGAATTGAGTCATGATTTCTTCATACACGAATCATCAATACCGGGATTTCTTCAAACATGAATCATCAATACCAGGATTTCTTCATACATGAATCATCAATATCAATACTCGAATTGAGTCATGATTTCTTCATACAGGAATCATCAATACCAGGATTTTTTCATACAGGAATCATCAATACCAAGACTCGAATTGAGTTAGGATTTCTTCATACAAGAATCATCCAGAATCATACAGGAACAAGAATCATCCAGACTCGACAATAATGATTTCATCACTAAATAGGACTTCAAAGTTTCCTCCAAGATGCACATTTCGTCTGCGTCTACATGTCCAGCTTGCAGGGGAGTGTTAGAGAATAGAAGTCTACCTATATTACAAAGTAGGAAAATGTTACAGATAGAAGTCTACCTACGTTACAGAATAGAAAAGTGTTACAGAATAGGTTAGGAAAGTCAGAATATAATAGAAGTCATAGGTTTCCTATTTCTATTAGGTTATGTCAAAGTTAACTTTATATAAATTTGTATTCTATTCAATGTTTTTAACAAAATACACAATTACAATAATACAATTCTTTACACCCCCTCGTCTCTTATTCTTATATGTTTTTTTTCTTATTATTTTCATCCTCTTTTTTTTTGTCTCTCTTCTCCCAAGCACCACTACGGCACTACCACTGCCGATCGGCGATGGCAGGGCGTGGCGGAGCGAGGTGGTGGTGGTGCTGACCGATGGTATTGCTCTGGTGAAGAGATAAAAGAATGTGAGGGTAGTGGTGGTGTCCTTAAGTGGAATTGGTGGTGTTATTTAGCAGGGACCAACAAGTAAATATACAGCTATCCGAATAAAAAAAAGTTAAATCCTATCCGAGTAGAGTAATTCGGATTCATCGATTATAGGGATGGCAACGAGGTGGATTGGGGCGGATTTGAACAAATTCATCCCTGTCCCGTTAGAAATAACGAATCCCCAAATCCGCCCCGCCAATCTGTTTATAAATTTATTTAAAAACCACCTCCGCTCCGTACGGATTGGCGGATATCCGCCCCGCCCAAATATCCGTTAAAAAAATTTATCTCACTGTTATCCATCTTACTGTAAAAGATATTTCATTCATTGATCTCATATCTCATACAAAAATTATAACACCAGTAAGAATCCATCTTAACACCAGTAAGAACCATACAAAAATTACTAAAAACCATACAAAAAATAAAATAAAAAAAACTATAAAAAAAATCAATCTAAATAATCTCAGATCTAAATCTAAGATCGGGGAAGGGAGGGGAGGGGAGAGGAAGGCGGGGAGAGGGCGGCGGCTGAGATGTGTGGTTATTTCGAAGCAGAGAGATGGATAGGAGACAGAGATGAGAGCTTCGAGCCTTCGACCCTTTGTTGTGAGCGCTGTGAGAGCTTCGCTGTGTGAGAGCTTCTAGAGGAGACAGAGATGAGAGCTTCGCTGTGTGAGAGCTTCGAGAGGTGGCTCCCTCTCCCCTCCCTTCCCCGTAATGTGAGCCCCGTAATGTGAGCGCTGTGAGAAGCGACTGTGAATGAGATTATGAGATGTGATAATTGAGACGAGGGTTTATTTCCCATTTATAGGTCAAGGGAATTTTAGTGAATTTATCGATTAAACGGATATCCGTGTGGCGGATATGGCCAAATTCGTATCTGCCCCGAATAATAAACGGATACAGTTTGGATATCTGTATCCGCCCCAACCTTCATACACCCTTAACCAAATATGTCCCAAACGGGGCGAGTGGGGCGGATATCCGTGAAAATTCGCCCCACTGCCATCCCTAATCGATTATGCCAATTAAAATCCCTATTGCATTGCAGCACGAGTTTTTAAAAAAATTGCAGAAAATTTTAACAAAACAACGTTCAAAACCTCTACTGGGTTCCTATTAAGTTAAAATTGAAAAAAAAATTACATTTAATATCACAATGCTAAAAAATATTTTTTAATTTCATTTGTTACAAAACCAAAATTTAATTTTGTTTTTTTTTTCATTTGACATCCTTCCTTGCCTCTTTGCTTCAGCCTTTCAAGTCTATATCCCAACCTTTTTTTCCCTTTACTATATGTCATTATTGTTTTTATTCTTCTCAACTCTAGAGTAATGACAAATATGTGAAATGATAGAATTATTGATTTACATACCAAAATTTTATTATATCTAGTTTTATTGTTAACATCATGATAAATAATACAAGTCGTTCTAGACTCGAATGTTGAATCCATTGTTCCTTTCCCATACTACTCATTCACAGTGTTGTTTCACACTTAAGGTTTGAGATGTTTTATAATCAATTAAGGATAAATGGTAGTTGAGGTACGTTGGTCTTTGCTATGTTAGACAAGTATATTTTTCAACATACACCAATTTCTTTTTTTCAAAATTAGATTCACTACCTAATGCGAGGATGTATTGATGAAATATCGAGTATAAACATTTCTTAGACCCTCTTAAAAGTGGAAAACCAAAAATTTGTGCATAAGGGCAAAAGCCAATGCGATCAATTATTAAACTTAAATTGAAGTTGTGAGTTTTATGCATATTAAATAAACAATGAGCTAAAATGGCCTAATTTCTAGTTTGGCTATCCATTTAGGATCTCCCCGATTTTTATTTACTTAAAAGAACCCTATTAAATAAAATTATTGTTTATTAATTCGTCTGAACATCATTTGAGCTGAATTTTTGAGAAAAAAATTGTATTTTCACATCAGAAACGACGTGCTAAAGTTTTCAGCTTTGTTTCGACATGTGTGATACACATTAAATGGGATAAAGGGGTTTGTCTATAATATTACAAATTGAACAAAAGCCCATTTTGGGCTCGGCAAAGGCAAGCCAATACCCATTGTCCAAGACCACCCGAAATCGTTTATCAAGATATTTAATGGTGAAGACCAAAACACGTATATTAATGAACGACGTCAAATCATGATGAAATTTTAACATGACGTTGCTAGTGTTAATTAATTCGTAATTATCTTGAAAATTCCAGTTCAGACGAACCTTAAATGAACTCATAACATTTGTTTTTCAATTAGGTAGGGTCCTTTTAGCTAGCTAAATGAAACTTAACTATATCCTAAACAGGCAGTAAAAACTCGAATTGGTCATTGTAGCCCAACGCCCCTGTATTAAATAAGATGTAAAGTTAAGAAAATATGAACCTTTATAAGAAATAATGGCATTCTTATTCCTACAAGCTTACATTAAAATTATGGGAATGGAGAATGATGTTATTATAGTAAATGATTCATACACAGAGAAGTTAGAAATAAGTGAAGGTTTTCGAAAAAATATGATTTTCTATTAAACCATCAAATGTCATCTTGACTCCCATGGAGGTCCTCCACCGCTACTCCATTTATCTGAATCAGTAGAGGGTGGATCACTGCTAAAGCCGGAACCAAAGGTTGAAGACCTAAGTGGAACAGCAGCAGTGGCAACCTCATCAGCTTTAGATCCACCTCCACCGCTACCAAGCGCACTATAGCGATTGTTGCATCCACCAGCACCAGGATTTCTTCATACAATAATCATCAATACCAGGATTTCTTCAAACATAAATCATCAATACCAGGATTTCTTCATACAGGAATCATCAATATCAAGACTCGAATTGAGTCATGATTTCTTCATACATGAATCATCAATACCGGGATTTCTTCATACATGAATCATCAATATCAAGACTCGAATTGAGTCATGATTTCTTCATACAGGAATCATCAATGCCAAGATTTTTTCATACAGGAATCATCAATACCAAGACTCGAATTGAGTCAGGATTTCTTCATACAAGAATCATCCAGAATCATACAGGAACACGAATCATCCAGACTCGACAATATTGATTTCATCACTAAACAGGACTTCAAAGTTTATTCAAAGCTGCACATTTCGTCTGAATCTACATGTCCAGCTTGCGGGGGAGTGTTAGAGAATAAAAGTCTACCTATGTTACAAAATAGGAAAGTGTTACAGATAGAAATCTACATATGTTACAGAATAGAAAAGTGTTACAGAATAGGTTAAGAAAGTCAGAATATAATAGAAGTCATAGGTTTCCTATTTCTATTAGGTTATGTCAAAATTAGCTTTATATAAGTTTGTATTATATTCAATGTTTTTAACAAAATACACAATTACAAGAATATATACAATTCTTTACACCCCCTCGTCTCTTATTATTCTCTGTTTTTTTTTCTTATTATTTCCATCCTATTTTTATCTCTCTCTTCTCCCAAGCACCTACCACTGCCGATCGACGATGGCAGGGTGTGGCGGAGCGAGGTGGTGGTGCTGCTGACTGATGGTATTGCTCTGGTGAAGAGATAAAAGAATTAATGTGAAGGTAGTGGTGGTGTCCTTTAGTGGAATTGGTGGTGTTATTTAGCAGGGACCAACAAGTAAATATACAGCTATCCGAATAAAAAAAAGTTAAATCCTATCCAAATAGAGTAATTCGGATTCATCGATTATAGGGATGGCAACGGGGCGGATTGGGGCGGATTTGAACAAATCCATCCCCGCCCCGTAAGGAATAACGGATCCCCAAATCCGCCCCGCCAATCCGTTTATAAATTTACGATCCGTACGGATTGGCGGATATCCGCCCCGCCCAAATATCAGTTCAAAAAAATGTATCTCAGTGTTATCCATCTTATTGTAAAAGATATTTCATTAATTGATCTCAAATCTCATACAAAAATTATAACAAAAAATTATAACACCAGTAAGAACCATACAAAAATTACTAAAAATCATACAAAAAATTACAATTTTTTTTTTTTTTAATTTCGATCTAAAGAATCTCAGATCTAAATCTAAAATCGGGGAGGGGAGGGGAGGGGAGGGGAGGGGAGGGGAGAGGGAGGCGACCGGGATGTGTGGTTATTTCGAAGCAGAGATATGGAGAGGAGACAAATATGAGAGCTTCGAGCCTTCGACCCTTTGCTGTGAGCGTTGTGAGAGCTTCGTTGTGTGATAGCTTCAAGAGCTTCGCTGTGTGAGAGCTTCGAGAGGCGGCTCCCTTTCCCGCAAAGCGCAGTGTGAGCGCTGTGAGAGGCAGTTGTGAATGAGATTATGAGATGTGAGAATTGAGACGAGAGTTTATTTCCCATTTATAGGTCAAGGGCATTTTAGTAAATTTATCGGTTAAACGGATATCCGTTGGGCGGATATGGCTAAATCTGTATCTGCCCCGAATAATAAACGGATACATTTTGGATATCTGTATCCGCCTCAACCTCCATACACCCTTAACCAATCCGCCCCAAACGGGGTGAGTGGGGCAAATATCCGTGAAAATCCGCCCCACTGCCATCCCTAATCGATTATGCCAATTAAAATCCCTATTGCATTGTAGCACGAGATTTTAAAAAGATTGCAAAAAATTTTAACAGAACAACGTTCAAAACCTCTACTAGGTTCCTATTAAGTTAAAATTGAAAAAAAAAAAAAGTTACATTTAATATCACAATGCTAAAAAATCTTTTTTAATTTCATATGTTAGAAAACCAAATTTTCATTTTGTTTTTTTTTCATTTGACATCCTTCCTTGCCTCTTTGCTTCAGCCTTTCAAGTCTATATCCCAACTTTTTTTCCCTTTACTATATGTCATTATTATTTTTATTCTTCTCAACTCTAGAGTAATGACAAGTATGTAAAATGACAGAATTATTGATTTACATACCTAAATTTTATTATATCTAGTTTTATTGTTAACATCATGAAAGATAATACACGTCGTTCCAGACTCGAATGTTGAATATCCATTGTTCCTTTCCCATACTACTCATTCACAGTGTTGTTTCACACTTCAACACACGTTATTGTCTATGCAAACAAAATTGTAACTCATAGGAGTGAATGAAGTGGGATAAAGAAAATATGAAAATGATATGGATGTCGAGTAACGAGGGAGTGGTATCTAAAAAGAAGTCATAGATGAAGATGATCGAAACACGAAGGTTTGAGAAGTTTTATAATCAACTAGGGATAAATGGTAGTTGAGGTACGTTGGTCTTTGCTATGTTCGACACGTATATTTTTCAACATACACCAATTTTTTTTTTTCAAAATTAGATTCACTACCTAATGCGAGGATGTACTGATGAAATATCGAGTATAAACATTTCTTAGACCCTCTTAAAAGTGGAAAACAAAAAATTTGTGCAGAATGGCATAAGCCAATGCGATCAATTATTAAACTTAAAATGAAGCCGTGAGTTTTATGCATATTAAATAAACAATGAGCTAAAATGGCCCAATTTCTAGTTTGGCTATCCATTTAGGATCTCCCCAATTTTTATTTACTTAAAAGAACCCTATTAAATAAAATTATTGTTTATTAATTCGTCTGAACATCATTTGAGCTGAATTTTTGAGAAAAAATTTGTATTTTCACATCAGAAATGACATGCTAAAGTTTTCAGCTTTGTTTCCACATGTGTGATACACATTAAATGGGATAAAGGGGTTTGTCTATAATATTACAAATTGAGCAAAAGCCCATTTGGGCTCGGCAAAGGCAAGCCAACACCCGTTGTCCAAATCATGATGAAATTTTAACATGACGTTGCTAGTGTTAATTAATCCGTAATTATCTTGAAAATTTCAGTTCAGACGAACCTTAAATGAACTCATAACATTTGTTTTTCAATTAGGTAGGGTCCTTTTAGCTAGCTAAATGAAACTTAACTATATCCTAAACAGACAGTAAAAGATCGAATTGGTCATTGTAGCCCAACGCCTGTATTAAATAAGATGTAAAGTTAAGAAAATATGAACCTTTATAAGAAATAATGGCATTCTTATTCCTAAAAACTTACATTAAAATTATGGGAATAGAGAATGATGTTATTATAGTAAATGATTCATACACAGAGAAGTTAGAAATAAGTGAAGGTTTTCGAAAAAAATATGATTTTCTATTAAACCATCAAATGACATCTTGACTCCCATGGAGGTGAAGGGCAGGGATGTGCATGTCCCACATGTTCATGCAGACGTCCAAGGTGATGATGATCATGTGGGGTTACATGGATTAATCGCACATCAAGTGTGGCAGGACTTGGTCATGAGTGAAAACTATCTGGCCATTTTTTACTACTCTGGGTGTATGTGAGCTCAGAGCCTCAAAACTTTCGCTTTTTGCCAGTGTGTAACTTTTAGGTTCTTAGTCATTTCATAAAAGTAGAAGTTCATTTTGTTTTGCTCATACTAAACGTGTGACCAACAATCAGAAAACCTTATGTTTTTCAACAGTGACATTTTGTTTCTTTGCTTCTTGATAAGAGGGGGACAAAATCTCATAATATTGTGCACATGAAATAATATTCGACTCACATTTCAGTTTCGATTATCATTAACACCAGGAACTAGACCCGAACCAGAATTGAGTTGGTTCTACCTAATCAGTTTTATACCCTAATATTTACGTTTGGGTCCATGTGGTTACATCGGTTCAGGCCAAATTTTCATGCTTATCAGCAATTATAAATGTGTGATTTTCCACCAAAATAAAATTTGGAAATCGTTTTTGCAATTGTGTAGATGGTTTTTCTTTTAATAAAAACTTCAAGTGTGGAGGGGCAACTTTGGGATGTCAAACCTTTATTACTTGTCAAAAAATGAATATAAACAAGGGCACATTACGATTTTACCCGTGGAAAACTACATAAAACATTTATACATTTGTTCATCGTATAAGTTTTCTTGCATTTGTTTAAACTCAATAATGCCTTTGATCTGTCCTGGGGCAAGTCCCTACTAAACTCTATAGAAAATATGTTTACTTTAGCTAATGTCTCCAAGGCATCCGCTACTGCATTAGTCTCCATTAGGGGTGGGCACGGTTCGGTTCGGTTTCAAATTTTGAGGAACCTAACTCGAACCATTTAAAATTTTAACGGTTCCGATTCGGATCGGTTCCTCTATTTTGAACGTTGGAACCGAACCTAACTCGAATCGTTTACAACGGTTCGGTTCCTACGGTTCCTGTATTATATATCTCTAAAAATATTAATAGGCCACGCCGCCACGGACTTGTGCAATGTATTGCCATACATGGATCCAAAATTCATTTTTTAAATTTTGAATGGACTCAATTAATAGCTTGATCATAGTCTAAATGAAAAACCCGAACCTAACCATACCTAGGAAATCTCTGTCTGTTATCCTTTTAAGGTTTACATACAAATAGACATTACCATGACAAGTTTCAAGAGACGACCCAAACTATAAAAATGTAACAAATTTGTTCGGGTCTTCAAGAAATAATGCCTCTAAATCAACAACTACTTAAAAAAATGCAAGAATGTGTAGAGGGACTCACCAGAGAGTGGGTAATCAAAAATACTTCTCTGACCATCTTTGCACTGGTCAAAGAAAACAGTGCTAATCACCATGACATATCCTCTTATTTCCTCTACAAATGACACCAATAGGAGCATAGACCCAAACAGTAGCTTGAAGAGAGAATCCATGAGAATGGGAGGAGGAAAAACAAGAACAAGTAGTAATGGAAGAATAAGCAAAAGATCAGACTTTTTGTTTCAGCTAATCGGATCGGAACCGAATCGTTTAAAAAAAATTAGGAACCGGAATCGAACCGTTTAAGAACGGTTCCAGAACCGAACCGAATCATTTCACAATTTTAAAAATCAAAACCGAACCGTTTGGAGTAAAACGGTCCGATGCGGTTTGGATCCGTGGTTCCTGAACCCGTTTGCCCACCCCTAGTCTCCATGGAAACATGTTTTCAAAAGCAAGTCAAATTCTCACTAATCTCCCTCACCAATTCTCTAGTAACCAAGGGACTTTGAACACCTAATAAAACCATTGTCTAACAAAAAATGAATGCATCTTTATCATGACTCTTCTAACTCCATACTTTAGACAAAGTTTTATCCCTCCAACAAGGCGTCGGTTTTCACCAAATTATTCGAACCGTACCATCTCCAATAAATAATTGCTTAGCACCAACACACATACCCTTTTGATCCCGTATAACCACACCACCGCGAGCCTGGTTATTAACAAAACAACCATCAACATTTAGTGCCCACCAGATGCTTGGTTAATGCTCTAACATCTCAAATCATTTTACAAAAAAATGGTTTGTGCTACCCATAAGATGGAAGGTCAAAACTTCTTTATTCAAAACTCAAAAACACTTTCCAAGCTAAAAAAAAAACTCAATTTTTTTTTTTTACATTGATCTTGCTTGCCCAACCCAAATTTTGAGTTTGGGAGAACCAAACGTGCAATGCACGTGCAACCTAGCAGTTGGCAACATGTCCACGGCTAGTGTGACTCCACCACTATATAACGAGTAAGACTATGGTGCCTGGTCTTGCATGCTTGGTGCGTGCCTGGATGGTACCTGGCACATGCCACTTCACTGCTCCATCAAAAGCCCAAAGCAAAAAAAAATATATGAAAATTCTACTGGTCTTGCATGCATGGTGCATGCCTGGATGGTACCAGGCACGTGCATCGCATGGTACCAAGCACGTGGCTGTCTTGAACAAAAAAAAGGGATACGATTTGAACCTAAAAAGGGGAAGAGGAATAGAAAGGGGATCCGAGGAAGGGGAAGATAAAAGGGGATCTAAGGGAGAGGAATAGCAAACTTGTAAGAGGAACCTGCAAAAGGGGATCTGAGGAAGAAGAACACCAGGTTCGCCTGAAGGTTAAAAAAGGGATTGAAGAGGAAGCTAAGGGTTCGCTCGAGAAAAGGGATTTGAACCTTAAAAAGGGGATATGAGGAATAGGAAGACCAGGGTTCGCTCAAGAAGGAGAACTGGAGGAGAAGCTCGAGAACTAAAGGAGAAGCTCAAGTACTGGTGGATGACGACAACTGAAGCTCGAGAAGGGGTAAGTGATGTTCACCTCCATAGCTGCTATCTCATTATCCTCCTCCTTCTGCATTCGTTTTAGGATTGTATGACTGTGAACTTCATTTCTATTTTGTGTGAATTTGTGAAGCGTCCTGCAAGTGTGATGTGAGAATTTGTGTTAGTAAAAATTTGGTTTTCTTCTTCTTCTTGTGATGTGAATTTGTGTTGGTAAGAATTTCTGCAAATGTGATGTGAAAATTTGTGAGAAATTGTGTTAGTAAAAATTAGGTTTAATGAAATGCACATCCATACAATATATTTGTGAACCCATGTTTATTGAATTATATGAACCAATTCATAGCCATGGTGTTGAGGATCTCCACTGACAGTCTACATATATTTGTGACAAAAGCAAAAAAAAAAGAAAAAAAGTTGGTTAAAATTTGTGTTAGTAAAAATTAGGCGAAACCGATGGTTGTGTTAGTAATTTTTTTTTTTTACTGTGTTATTGGCATCTATAGCTTAATAGCATTTTTTTTGTATGTTGAAATAAAGATTTTAACCCAATAATGGCATACAAGGCGTATGTGGTATATCGTGGTCGCGTCCCCTGAAACTTTTTTTGTATGTTGAACAATCTTGCCATGTTGCGTAAATTCCAGGGACGCGACCGTGATATACCACATACGCCTTGTATGCCATTGTTGGGTTAAGATCCTTATTTCAACATACGAAAAAAAATGTTATTAAGCTATAGATGCCGATAACACAACAAATTTTTTTTTACTAACACAGCCATCGGTTTCGCCTAATTTTTACTAACACAAATTTTAACCATTTTTTTATTTTTTTATTTTTTTTTTGCTTTTGTCACAAATATATGCAAACTGTCAGTGGAGATCCTCAACGCTATGGCTGTAAATTGGTTCATATAATTCAATAAACATGGGTTCACAAATATATTGTATGGATGTGAATTTCATTAAACCTAATTTTTACTAACACAATTTCTCACAAATTTTCACATCACATTTGCAGAAGTTCTTACTAACACAAATTCACATCACAAGAAGAAGAAGAAAACCAAATTTTTACTAACACAAATTCTCACATCACATTTGCAGAACGCCTCACAAATTGTCACAAATTCACACAAAATAGCAATGAAGTTCACAGCCATACAATCCGAAAACAAATGCAGAAGCAGAAGGAGATAGCAGCTATGGAGGTGAACATCACTTACCCCTTCTCGAGCTTCAGTTGTCGTCCTTCACCAGTACTTGAGCTTCTCCTTTAGTTCTTGAGCTTCTCCTCCAGTTCTCATTCTCGAGCGAACCCTGATCTTCCTCTTCCTCAGATCCCCTTTTTTAGGTTCAGATCCCCTTTTTTATGTTCAAATCCCTTTTCTCGAGCGAACCCTTGGCTTCCTCTTCAATCCCTTTCTCTAACCTTCAGGCGAACCTGGTGTTCCTCTTCCTCATATCCCCTTTTGCAGGTTCCTGTTACAAGTTTGCTCTTCCTCTCCCTCAGATTCCCTTTCTGTTCCTCTTCCCCATTTTTAGGTTAAAATCAAAATTTTTTTTTCAAGCTAGTCACGTGCCTGGTACAGGCACGCACCAGGCATGCAAGACTAGACATTGTAGGATTTTCGATAACCCATCCAAACTCTCGGAACCAAAATAAAAGAACCACAAAAAGAGGAGCAGTCAGTGATGGCTTGCTGTAGGTCAATGTAGCGTTCCTTGTTCTTGCACCCCAACGGAACTTCAAATTCTCTTCCGCTCTCTTCTTCTTCACTCATCAGTTTCCCATCTTCCACAGCCAATCTGAGCTCCAAATTTAGGGTTAAGGTTCGAGCTCTCGGATCGAATATTATAAACTGCTCGTCCTCCAATGGTGGTGAAACCACCCCTTCGGACGAGCAAGGACGTCCTCAAGAAGCCGTGCTTAAAGCCATTTCAGGTGAATTTGTTATTTTTGCTTTAAGTTATCAGTTTCTTTATCTTATAAGTTATATAGGTAATTAGTTCTTGAAAATTTTGTTATTTGTTGGTCTATTGAAGTTAAAATGTTTGATCTTGGATCCAGAAGTGTCCAAGGTGGAAGGAAGGGTCGGGCAAACAACGAATGTGGTTCTTGGGGGGACTGTGATGGATGATTCTAGTAATGAATGGCTTGTGTTGGACAAGAAGGTAAGTTATTTCTTTTTGAACAGTTATTATTCACTACTATCATTTCATTTTTTGGCTAGTCTTGTATCTGTTTGATTTGTGCCCGAATCAAATAGCGGAATACATTTTTAGCGAAATTTCAATATATATGTGGCAGGGTGCTCTGAAATTTTTTTGAACCTATCTTCTTATAAAAGTGTACCTCATCCTGTCTAATTTTTGTTAATGAAGTAGGTACAGTCTGGGTTTCTTTATTTTTCCTATTTTTGTTGCAAAATCACTCCCAAGAACATCAAATTTGAGGGACGAAGGCTGTAAGTGGTCCTCCAAGGGAGCACCCAAATCTCAAACAAACTAGTCTCATCCTATTTTTCCTGTTTTATTTTAATTTTATAACCTTCCACTATTCCGTTTAAGCTGAAATTTTGAAATTTTAAGGAAAATTAAATAATAACATCAGAAACAATATATCAAAATTTAGCTCATTTTGACATGCGTGCCTCGAGATCCACGCTAAATGGGATAAAGAGAATTTCTCTATAAATATCATGAAGCGAGTGAGGGCCCACCTTGTGTGCGACACAAGCCGGCCGATAGAATAAGCCTTATCACGTTATGGAGGAAACAAAGATGATTATGGAGGCATTGTGTTTTCCACTTAAATGAAAATTTTCTAGAGTGGGAGAGGGATATGCAAGGGATACTCTTTTTACTATCGTGGCAGAAATTTTGAGTATAGGTTCAAGGGATGAGTATTAATAAAGGTTATTTTTCTGGGGAGGGTGCACAATTATTGCATATTTGCAATATGCACTGTACTATTCTATTTCCATAGTTTTCTTCAAGTGTGGAAGAGGCATTATGCAAGGGATACTCTTTCACTACTTCTATTTATTATCGTGGTGGAAGGCCTAGAGTATGGGCATAAAAGAGGAGTATTACTAAATTTATTTGTTAGGAGCTTGCTCTAGTCATTACCCATTTGCAATCTGGATGACATTACTTTAGTTTCTTCTTGAGATTATGGTGGAGTATGTGGGGAAACTTAAACATGCTTTGATAATGTTTTTGGAGTGGCTTTGAGCATTAAGTTCTTTTTGCCAAGACCATTATGATTAGTGTTGGGGAAGTTGGATGATAAATAGTGGCTCATACTATAGGGGTGTGACTTGTGAGATTGAAGTTGTTCCATGCCATTATTTTGGGCTTTTATTGGGGCTCATTGCATTAGTATAAAAGTTTGAATTCAGTGGTCGGAAATGAAACGATAAGAAGTATACTTTGCTATAGCGAGACGAAATTTCGTTCTTCAACCTCATGTGGTGTGGAGGACATTACATATGATTATATGAAGAGTGCTTTGGCCAACATGGCCATATACCATTATACACTTCCTTGTGCATATGATCGTGCTCAGTTGGTCGGAAAAAATTCTAAGATCTTTCATATGGCCCTGAGAATAAGCAATAGTTTCCATGTTGTTTACTGGGAATTTGTGATTTATCCCAAGGAAGTGGGGGACTGGGGATCAGAACTTTCAAGAAGATGAATTTGGTGTGTTTGAGCAATCGGCTTGTAGGTATTAAATTTATTTTTTTGAAAAGTCTATGGAGGAGGATCATTAAGGTTAAGTATACATATGAGATTGGGAATAGCTACTTCCTCACCGTTATTTGATGTATGGAACAGATATGTCTTTGTAGAAATATTGTCAGGCCCTCTTCAAGTTTCTTGAATCCTTGAAGGGACTGGGTTCGTTTTCGCATAAATGGATATAATTAAACTTTGGTATGATAAGGGGTGTGGTTTAGAGTCTCTAAGGAAAGGTATACAAGGGTGTTTGAGGTGTTTTTGAAGGAGGAAGGCTATGTCCAAGAGATTACCAAAAGAGTTGGGGTAGAGAGTGAATTGGAACGTTTAAAAAAAAAATTTTTTTTTTATGGTTGAGATATTAGTGAGATGGAGATTGAGGTGGCAAATTTTATTGTATTGTTGCATTTTGTTGTCCAAGTGGGACTAGAGGTGGTCCGAAGATTGATACCTTATTATTACACTTTCGAAGATTGATACCTTATTGTTACACTTCCAAAGACTGACACCTCATTATTACACTTCCATATTTGCTGGTTGATTTTTTTATACCATTATTCAATGAAAACGGAGTTAATCCATGTTGGTAATGAAAACGGAGTTAATCGATGTTGGTTTACTGAAATCACAGGTAAACTCATATCCTACTGTTCGAGGATTTACTGCTATTGGAACTGGAGGCGATGACTTCGTGCAAGCTATGGTTGTTGCTGTTGAGTCAGTAGTTCAAGAGCCAATCCCAGAGGTAGATATCTTCTCCGTTATGGACATAGCTTATTTTGAAACTTCATATTGCTATTAGGTGTATCAATTTGTGGATGTGCTATTTATGACTCGTCTTTACATAATTCTATGGCCCAGTTTTATGTAACATTAAATGAATGCAAATATGTGTGCGTGTCTCACTTCTTTTGTATCGAAGACGCATGTTCCACTTCACGTACATGTATAAAGATGCTTTTATAGTCAATACTAACTGTATGGGACAAAAGTTTCTGTTGATTGTCTTCGGTTGTTAAGGCTTCTATGTTATACCTGACTACTTGGATAGTTCAACTTACTGCTGGCTTTCATGTTTGAAATCAGGGCCGCGTGAAACATAAATTATCTTCAGGTGGGAAATATATCTCTGTAAACATTGGCCCTATTCAAGTCGTTTCTAGTGAACAAGTGTCTCTCCCTTTTCAGTCTCTCTACCAATCTATATATTGAGACTGACACACAAAGATTGTCAGCATATTCTGCGAGTCTAGTTTCCTTATTCCAGAAAATTTCTAAGAATTAGATGTCTTTTGATTTTCTTTGCAGAGGTTCATTGTTTGGCGAATACATATTTGAGGTCGCAATGTTGATAACTAGTGATTCATGCGATCTTGATCTTAAAAAAAGTCGCTAGTTACTTTTTTTTTTGAGTTGTTTTGACTTTGATGACCGGCAAATGTACCAGAGTTGTGAATCACACCAGTTTTGACCAACCTAGTTTTGAGTCTTAGATCGATATGTGATCTTCCTTTATCCTTAGGTGAATGGCAAAGTTACCCTACATACGCATGGCACATGCAAATAACCAATAAAATCCATGATACATGTCATAAAGTTAATACAATTTCCTTGATTTGTTGGGCATTTCAAATCTTCTAGTGAGATCAGGCAGGGTGTCCCTCTCTCTCTCCTCCTTGCTCTTCTCCTTAGTAGCTGAAGGTCTCTCAGCCTTGGTACCCAAACTCAGTCTTTGGGTCTTATTAAAGGGTTCCAAGTGGTTTCTAATTTTCCACTTATTTCTCTTCTCCAATATGTAGATGATACGATTATCTTTATTAGCTTGTATTGATGAAGTTTTGGTAGGTAGAGATCTGCTACTCTGGTTTGAGGTGTGTTCAGGGCTTAAAGTTAATTTTTCAAAGACCCTCATTTATCCTATTACGAGTGTTCATGAGATTACTGAATGGGCTTATCTTTTGGGATGTAAGCAAGCTCTCTCTCTTGTTCCTATCTTGGGTTGCCTTTTGGTTCCAAGTTTAGAAATATTAGAGTTTGGGATGAGACAATTGCGAGGATAAAGTGCTGCACTTGGAAAAATAAATACATTTCTAAAGCTGGCAGAGCTATCCCCATTCAAAATATTATTGCCCAGTCCCTATTCATATGATGTCTCTAGGTGTGATTCCTGCATCAGTGGCTGATCGTACTGAAAAATGCACGAGAATTTTCTCTGGGTTTCCTCACAAACTAGTAAAAAATAAATTTTGCTCAACTGGAAACAAGTGTGCCAACCATAATATAAAGGCGGCTTGGGTCTCAAGAGGATCAGGGAATTTAACATAGCTTTGATACTTAAGTGGATTTGGAGATTTGGTATTGAAGTGATGGAGATTTGGTATTGAAGTGATGCCTTGCGGAGACAAATCATTGTTGACAAATATGAGGCTTCTCACCTTGACTGGTTCACGAAAAAGACATCATCTTCTTCTGGTTGATCTCTGTGGAAAGGGATTATGAAACTGAAAAACTTAGTGCAGACCAACATAACTTTTGAAGCTCATAATGGTAACCAGATTAACTTCTGGGATCAGAGATGGATTGGGGAGAATGCCTTGAAGTCCTCTGCCCCTGCCATACCTCAATGATTGGGAAATTCCTTAAATGATTAATCATCTTGAGCTCATAGAGAATGTCTCCTCGTATTGAAACTGACAAATGGTTTTGGAATGGCAAGGATTATGATTTCTCAGTGAAAGAGTAGTATAAGCAGCTCACCCCATCCTTGCCATCTTCAAATCTCCTTGATATAGTCAGTAAGCTCCATAGCTTCATTTGGATGAAAGAGGTCCCTCTAAGGGCTACTTTACTTTTCTGCTATGGACTGTATTTCATGGTAGAGTTCTCACTGTGGACAATATTAAAAGAAGAGGCACTCTCCTTCCCAACCAGTGTGTTCTTTGTGAGCAAGATGAGGAATCCATTGATCACCCGTTGCTTTCCTTGTTCTCTAGTTAATCTCCTTCGGGTAGTTACTTTGTCCGATTTTCATGTCCAAGCCTCCTTTTCTTATTTTTGTTTGACTAATTGGCATTCTATATCTAATCCTTCTTCAAATCTCTCCCTGTTTGGAAATTGGATTTTGGGAGTCTTATTCATGCCATGCAATGGTCTGGGTCACTTGGAGAGAAATGAAGAGTGGAATCGTCAAAGATAGCGAAAGGGAAGTAGATAAGTTATGGACTATGTAAAGGTGACTTTATGGCTCTGGGCTTGTAACTGAGATGGATTTAGGTAACTGGGATGGATTTAGAGAAGTACGTTTCTCTTCTTGTATGTTTAATTGGGATTGTATAGTGCTCTTGGCACAAATCATGGTTGTACCTTGCACTAATCCTTTTGGCCTTTTGCCCTTAATACAATACTTATTTTTCTGAAGAAAAAAAATTCCTTAATTTGCAAAAAACGTCTCAAGCCTTTGGTTTCTTTGCTAATTCCCCTTGAAGTTTGCCCTTTTATGAACAACTACTAGCTAAAGAGATGTTGAGTGAAAAGGAGAAAGATACACAATAAGACGAGCAAAGAAAGACGAGAAATAACGATTGGTTTGGGCAGAGAATGAGTAAAGACGTTGAATTATCAAGGCTCTAATAGCAAAAATCGTCATGCAAGTTGTGAAATCAACACATTGTAATCTCCACCATCTCACTTCACTATATATCAGATTAGAGTTTCGAAGATATCCGAATTCTGGAAATAGCTCATTACTTGTCTTGCCTTGCAACACAAACTTTGATGATTCCTTGGAGAGAGATTTTCACATTTCAAATTTCCTTGAAGGCTTTGCCTTCTCTCTTCTTGAAGATCTATGCAAAATCCTCGCGGAACCCAGTAACTTATGATATTCCTTTTTGGCTTCTATCGTCTTATCTTCAAAGGTTGGTGGATTGATTTAAGTGAGATTTAGCTAAATATTTTTAGAGAATTGAAGAACAAGACGCTAAATTTAAAAATCTGATTCTCAACTGGACATCGATTGATCTTAGTGCTGGTGGCATGGATTCTTTGGGTCAAATTTTGTGGTTCGATGTTGAGTGACATTATGATCCATAGCTTATGTAGGGTACATAAATGAAGTGTAGGTGTGCAATGGCCCACTCTTATGCCATTGATATTGAAATTTAATCATCCATGTAGATGTGTTGTGTTTGGGTTTTAGCTCAAATAAATCAACCAATAAATTGATCTTAGCAAGGATCAAACCCCCGACCTATGATACCATATGACACCACGTTTGCCATTGAGCCAAAAAAGCCTTAGCTTTATTAGCGTGCAAGTCAACGCATAATAACATTACTCGGATGGTTGCTTCAGCATGTGTGACACAACCTGATGCAACTATCATCGATCTTCAGGCTAGGAACCTTCCCAACACAACTCACAACTATCACCGTTCCTCAAGCTAGGCGCCTGGAACACCATGTTGCAGGCAAGGATGCACAGACTATAAAAAAATCCCATATTCAAGTCAGACACGGACTCGCTTCCAACACTTATTCGACACACGATCAACATATCGGGGTAGTTGACTTGATTGGACACGTGCTCGACACGGTCAAGACTCGGTCTGGACATGACAATTTTTTTTGGTTGGGTGCAAATAGCATCCAGCTGATGCTGTCTGATTGACACAGAGAGAAGGAGAGAAAGATACAACTCTGAGAGATCTAGCGAGAGATCCAATCAAATCGAAACTTCAGGTCCGTTAACAAGCATAAAAAAACACACATCTAGGTCAAAACATGGAATTTGAAATCAAAGTGAGATCGGATCTTGTTTTCGAATCTTACATCTTTGAATTGCAAAAGATTGAGCTCGCCAAGGTACAACATTGCTCTGTGAGCAGATTCGACTGGAATTTTGAGTTGGACAAAGGTCATCTCCGATCGCATGAAAATCCATCGGTGGTAAGATGTTGATGAACTCCGTTTTCTGTGAGCCAGAGCAAGAGAGAAATTTCCCTTTAGATTGAGAAATCAATTTCGCTATTCTTTCTATATTTTATTTTTCCACATTTGATTCCCCGGTTTTCAGTCCATTTGCTTTGCAATTTGCAATTGCCATTAAAAGAGAAATAGAGAGTTTCAGGTCTATTTCAAAGTAAGTGCAGACCTTCTACTTAAGTTGTTGCTTATCTACGTGACACCTTGACTTTATGAACCCATGTGGCAATCCATTTGGTTTTACTGTTGATTCCGATTGTCCACAAGGAAAAAATAAAATCATGAAATCCAATGGCGGAAAATGTAGGAATTAGGTATTGTAATGATGTTTTGGAACTTAATAGCTAGGCTAGGGTATTCCCCGTGCTGTTGGCACTCTACATATATACTTTTTTTGGCTAAATATCATGTATTTGAATGTTTGTGTTTGGATTATTCATTATTGTTTATGTTCATAAGAGTATAAAAAAATAATTAAAAAAAGTAAGGTTTGACGTGTCGTCGATTCCTAGTTTTCGGAAATTATAGAGTTGCCATGTCGTGTCCATGTATCCTTGGTTGCAAGATTACTTTTGTCTTTACAAATGAAACTAATGAAAATTTAAGGAACCATGAATCTGAGTACCTCTGATGCACCGACTATGCGAAAAATCCCCGTATCACGTGTCAAATACGTGTCGGACACGGACACGCGCTCGACACGTATTTGACACCGACACGTCTTGGACACGGTCTGGACTCGGTCCAGACACTTGGTTGCAAATAACCTCTCTTCCTTCCCACATTTTTTCAAACCCTAATTATAGAGAGAACAGAGAAAAGAGAGCTAAACCAGAGACAGAGAGAGATCGATTGATAGATCAAACCACGGTGCTGAACCTCAGAAAGAGATCGAGCCACAAATGTCTTTCCTTGTTCCCTTTTCTCTTTCCATGGTGTGTTGAGGAGAGGAGAGGAAGGAAGAAGGAGAGCGGAGGACGAGAGAGAGATCTGTTTGCTTTTTTTCTTGCGATTTTCAGCTTTCTTTCGCGGTGGAAGGCAAGTTTCTTGATAGGGAGAAGACATGGTTGATAGGGTTGTGAAGAGACTAGAGGACCATACAGTGGTGTTGGTGGTTGTAGGAGAACTGTGTTGCTTGCTCCATTGATCTCTTGAGGCTCATTTCCCTTATTTGATGGGAGAAGGACAAATTTTTCAGCCTTTGGGGGTCTTGAACTGTTGATGTTGGAGAGATTTGGGGGATGAACTGTGTTACTTGCTGAAGTGAAAAGAAAAAACAAAAAAGCAAGACTTGGAAGAGTCAATTAGGAGGCCTTAGCATACCCGCATGGAGGGGAAAAAAATTTCTCTTAGAAAATTTGCAATCAAATGGGCCCTAGTTCAACCCATTGATTGTCAGTACATTTATTGACTATGAATGCTTGCCAACTGCCAACACCATGACTTGGTGCGAAACAGCCTAGTCATTCATTGAGTTCTTTGTTTTTTTTAATATTGAACTTATATGTAATAGTATTTGATAGAAATTGGTGAGTAGTACCTTGACTTTGGACTTTGACTTCGACACACTCTAAAGTCATAATGCCAATGGAATATGAGAAGCTTGTAAGCAATTGAGTGAATTTTCATTAAAACCATTGCTTCACTTGAAGTTGGTATAAATTCATGAGTTACAAAAACAATATATTAAAAAAATAAGTTTGACCGTGTCTCCGAGTCCTATTTTTTTTGAAAATTGCCGAGTCGTATCCGTGTTCGACACGACACGCGTATCCGAGTCTGTGCATCCCAGGTGAGTACCAACCTCAAGTGGTTGTATTGGGGGCAATATGCAAAAATGGTAATTGCATTTGAGGGGGAGGGGGGGTGGGTGGGTGAGACTAAACTTAAAATAAAGAGTTATTTAATTTGCCCCCAACAAATACACCTATTAATTTCACCAAATGGGGGTTGAAACTGCATAATAAAGTAATTAGGTTACCAACCCCAAAAATTGATCTACATGAGGTTATAGACTTTCAACAAACAAGAAACAAAATTTTCCATTTCTGAACCCAATCATGGAGCAAACTCTCAATCTACTTCTTGAAGCCTTTTTAACGTTCCTTGATAAATCAAAAGTTTCTATATCGATAACTATGGCCAAGGCAAAGATGTGACAAGTGAAGTACCGAACGAAAAAATCGTCCCTGTACAACACTATTACTAGCTTCAGTGCACTCCACCACTGTTAAAACACTATTACTAGCTTCAGTGCACTCCACCACTGTTAAAAGAGTCCAAGGGAAGGAGGGGAAGTTAATAAATCCCAAACCTTGGGCCAACACAAATGAGAGATCACTCCGAAGAAGAAACCAAACGAAAAAACATATGATCTGTTGTTGGAGAAGAATCTTATGGAAAGCCAAAATAATTAAGTTTGGAAATGGGTGTTTTGGAAAAAGGGTTTTCTTGGAGAAAAGGGTTTTGAAAAAATAAAGATGAGTAAAGTGGTTTAAGAGGGGATTGATGATCAATTGAGAGCTGGGGGCAGGTGGTTGGGACAAAAAGAGGGGAGCTTTGAGGGGTATAGTAGATGGTTTTAAAAAGGAAGAAAGAAAGATTGTTTCTGATGGAGGAGATGGTGGCTTTAGAAGGAGAAAATATGGTTTTAAATGGGAAAAGAAGGTAGATTTAGATGTGAAGATGATAGTTTAAGATGGAAAGAAAAAAAACAGGTAGTTTTAGATGGAAGAAAGTGGTTTTAGATGGGGAGATCTTTGAGATCGGAAAAAAGTGGAAGTTAAAAGATGGAGAAGTGGTATATAGGATATGGGAGGTGGTTTACAATGGAAAAAGGTGGTTTGGACTTTGGATGGAGGGTTTATTATTATTAAGAAAGAGAAATGACCTCTCCAAAAGGGGGAGACAGAAAAATCCTATATTACATGTTGTATGATCTACTTATATATACATGATCCTCCAACCCCGTGCACGTGCACGCTCGCTTGCAGATATTACGTTCCAGTCAGTCAATAGCTTCTTGATGTAGGAGGGTTTCTGGGGTTCCTAATTTGAGTTTCTAGGGTTTCTAATTTGGGTTTTCTAGGGTTCCTAATTTAGGTTTCTAGGGTTCCTAATTTGCTCTTTCAATTTAATTAGGAGTCTTTTTAGTTTCCTTTTAGGATTAAGCTTTACATTTTCTTTTAGAAATAGATTGCTTATTTTATTATTTGATTATAATTTTTCTTTTAGGAATAGGCAGTTTCCTTTTAGGATTAGACTTTACTTTTTCTTTTAGGAATAAACTGCTTGTTATTTTAGTATTTGATTCTAATTTTTTCTTTTAGGAATATGCTGCTTATTATTTAAGTTATTTGAACACTATAAATAAAGCTCTTCCTCAATATTGTAAAAGATCTTTGATTTGAGTAATTTAATTGACATTAAAGTTATTTTTCTGTGTTTTTGGGGTAATCTTCTTGTGTTCTTCCCTGTCAATTATCTGTTGCTATTATCCTGCGGACTAGTTTTCCTTCTTCTTTAAGTTCAACCGAACTTGTTTGTTGAGTCAAACATGTCCCATTTGACGTTATTAATGTGCCACGCGAGGTTAGATATCAAACGGAGTCCATTTGGTCACTCAAATCCTTGTATTCTCGGATTGCACCCAAATTGGTCTCCAATTGAGCCTACAACGTACAAACGAGTTTTTCTTCTTCGTTAAGCTCAATCGAACTTGTTTGTTGAGTCAAACATGTCCCATTTGACGTTATTATGGTGCCACGCGAGGTCAGAAATCAAACGGAGTCGATATGGTCACTCAAATCCTTGTATTCTCGGATTGCACCCAAATTGGCCTCTAATTGAGCTTACAACGTACAAACGAGTTTTCCTTCTTTGTTAAGCTCAACCAAACTTGTTTGTTGAGTCAAACATGTCCCATTTGACGTTATTATGGTGCTACGCGAGGTTAGAAATCAAACGGAGTCCATTTGGTTACTCAAATTTTTGTATTCTCGAATTGCACCCAAATTGGCCTCCAATTGAGCTTATAACGTACAAACGAGTTTTTCTTCTTCGTTAAGCTCAATCGAACTTGTTTGTTGAGTCAAACATGTCCCATTTGACGTTATTAATGTGCCACGCGAGGTTAGAAATCAAACGAAGTCCATTTGGTTACTCAAATTCTTGTATTCTCGAATTGCACCCAAATTGGCCTCCAATTGAGCTTATAACGTACAAATGAGTTTTTCTTCTTCGTTAAGCTCAATCGAACTTGTTTGTTGAGTCAAACATGTCCCATTTGACGTTATTAATGTGCCACGCGAGGTTAGAAATCAAACGGAGTCGATTTGGTCACTCAAATCCTTGTATTCTCGGATTGCACCCAAATTGGCCTCTAATTGAGCCTACAACGTACAAACGAGTTTTCCTTCTTCGTTAAGCTCAACCGAACTTGTTTGTTGAGTCAAACATGTCTCATTTGACGTTATTATGGTGCCACGCAAGGTTAGAAATCAACTCAAATCCTTGTATTCTCGGATTGCACCCAAATTGACCTCCAATTGAGCCTACAACGTACAAATGACACCTCTTGCATGGACATTTTATCTTTCCATCAAATGACATCAACTCAAAAGCATCATTAAGGAAGCTGCGAAGCCCTAGTTGATATTCGGTGCTAGACGATTATGCTTAATCCAATCTTTTTCCATGTTGTAATCTAGCTTAGCCTGGATAATAGTATCAAGCTGAATTTATTAATTGACTTTTATGAAAAGCAAAAATATCCTCATAAGTGCATTATTTTAAAAATTAGATACATTTACAGCCAGATCATTTTAAAAATTAGATATATTATAGCCTGATTAATAGTATCAAGTGGTTGATATTTGAATTTGACTATTCCATTAAATACCATTGATAAGAAAATTAGATACATTACAGCCAGATCATTTTAAAAATTAATAATAAAATATAAAACAAGACAAAACATAAAAAACAAACATTCATCACATAAACCTAATTCTGAGAAACATAAAAATAAAAAATGCAATCTGATATTTTATAACACTAATGCATGCAAACCATCCAAGAATCACACACCAATTCAGAGAACTAGATTAATGTATAAGTAGGGAGGGCTATACATTGCGAATCCAAATCATGTAAAAATTCATCAAAACTCCATCTAAGAACTGACGAAACTACTTTGAAGATAATGGATGATTAAAGACTAAATTCTAACATACACTAAGAAAATATTTACTTTTTCCAACAAAACAAAAACAATACATGGCCATCAATCTTGTGAACAACTATAACAATCCATGCATTGCAACAATTTCACTAAATCAATTTATTGTGTTTTGATTCGAATGCCTTTTGATCTTGAAATAAGAGCCTTAGATTGAATATGAATTTGTAGTATCATAATAAGCTAGCATAAATTATAGCTAAAATTAACTCTGTAGTCAAAAGAAAAGGAACCAAGGGAATCATAAACTAGTAAACAATTCAATCTATTAAGAAAAGAAAACTCACTCTCAAATGAACTGGATTTCCATACTTTTATAGAAAACGACTAAATCTACAGTCAAATTCTTACACAGAAACGAAATGAAATTTTTTCACAGCTTCACTAGTAAATGACAGGATTTCCATTATATTCACAAATTCACCACACTACCAAATAAAAATAAGATAACAAATCCGATTAAATGACATCTAGGTAAGCAAAGCACCACCTATGAAGGCAAAAACTCCATTTAAAACATCTCAAAAGACTTGTTGTAACTACTTACAAGATAATTTTCTCTCCAATTTTACAATGATCTGTGTACATAAAAACAATGCCAAGTAATAATAAGAGCCAAAAGATTCCTCAGAGCATAAACAAAGAAAAGCTAAAGAGAATGAGAAAATACTAGAAGATGTGTTCTCATACGAAGTACAAAGAGAATCTTATCCAATCATAGTAAAGTCCGTAAATTTCTAAATAATATCAATCATAATATCAATCAGACAACTGTCGTGAGAATCTAAGAACGTAGTTAGGATTTCTTCCCCAAAATAGTAGATCAAGTATGTCAAAGGAAAACCATTATAGAGATACAATAAACTAGGGAGGAAGCAAAGTGAGCAAACTCAAATCCTACTAGAATGTGAGAGATTAACTTTTACAAGATTAAAAATGATTAATAAACCATCAAATGAAAACTCCAAATAAGAACTAATCAAACTCAAGATAATTAATCTATAAAACTCTAGCTAGAAGAGGTATCACACCATTATTCATAAACCGAAGGTGACCATGACCATAAACATATTTGAAAATGAATGCATGAGATGCAAATGTGATATCATATTCAATATTCACATTGGATCTCATGCTTTGACTATAGAGCATGTTTATGCAAGAGAATAAAATGTTTATGCAAGAGTATAAAAGACAACCATCATAAAACCTGCATCTAATCATACTAGATAAGAAACAAACAGAGAGTTAAATCACAGAACAATAATAAACAAATACAACCATTGTTTAATTTTTTTGAAGACGGTTGGCTTTCTTCCATAACTTCCATAACTTGAAAACTTTTTATAAAGCTACTGATTTGAACCGGGTGTTCAAGATTTGAACACAACAAAATGTTCAGTCCTATAGGTAAATTGTTATAGCTAATCGAAATGGGTATTCAAGATTTTTGTTGAGTCCTATAGATTTGAACTGAGCATTTCGATTACCTATAGATTTGCCCATTTCGATTACCTATAGGTAAATGTTCAAATCGAAATGGGTAATCAAGATTTGAACAAAATCTGCACAACAATAGATGGGTAAGTGAGAGATTTGATTTTTACTCACCTTGAACCCTGAATAGAGCACAAAAACCCAAAATTTCTCCCACTTTCTCATTCAGAAACAAAAACCCCACCCACCTTCAACCTTGAAGTTGAAGAAGATGAAGAAGGAGATGTTCTTTTTCTCTCTCAGTGATTTCTTCTCTTTCAGCGGCTGACGCTCCTCACCGTCTCAGCGGGTGACCTCCTCACCGGTGACGCTCTTCCCTCTAAGCGATGGTCTTCCCTCTCAGCTTAGGAGATGTTCCTCCCTCTCAAGGAGATGCTCTTCCTCTCATTAATATCTTCCTCTTGCAGTTCTCTAATGTCGGCCTCACTTAAAATTGTATAGCTCTGCTGGGGTTTGGGTGACGTGCGCCTCCCAAACCTATTCGCGCCCAAAGCTTCTTTTTTGTGTATATATATATATATATATATATATATATATATATATATATATATATATATATATATATATATATATATTTCAAAAAAATCCATTGGGGACGACTTATACCGTAGCAACCAGTTTTTATTTGTAAAACTTAGCGACACTAATATGCCGTCCCAAATGTTTGAATTAGCTATGGTTTTTTTCTTCTGAATTTAGCCACCGTTTTCCTGTCATAAGCACAGTTTTTATGATTATGCCCTTGGTCAACTACCAAAAGCATTAGTGACGGTGTTTTGCTGTCTCAAATATTTTAATTAGAGACAAAATCAAATTGTCGTCTCTAGTATTTGTAGCTATTAATCCTTTTTTTGTAGTGCATCATGCAAGACACAATCTTTATATTATTGTTCATCTCATAGGAAAGAATTATTAAATCTAAGTCCATTATCTCATTGCTTCGTCTTGTTGTGTATTTTAGTCATGGAAATGATGATTTTATTTGAAGGACCCAGTGGGTTCTTCATGTTAAAAGTGGACAACTCCACATAGCCAGTTAGCAAGTGTTAATGATAGTCTCCTTCAATTAAATCAGTTCTCCTTGGTCTGATTTTGATGAAAAAAAATTTCTTCATGATTCACACTTCCTCCTTTGAGTACCTGAAAACAATTGCAATTTGACTATTGTTTACACTACATCAAATTGGCATATTTGTAACAACTTAAAAAACAGTAACACTTTTGAGCTATTACAATCCACTAAACAATTTCAAGTCAAAACTAAATTTAGTTAACAAAATGAAAAACAACTACACAAAAAAAGTGATACAATAAATTAGATCACCATGAATAGCATCACTTGTAAGACCATACTATTTGTGGTGATACACTTATTGAATCACGTTGTTTGTGAAAATGTGTAAAATTGCATTGTGGATTGTTATAGCTTAAAAGTGTTACTGTTTTTGGGATTGTTACAAAAATGTCAATTTGGTGGTATTAGTATGAGATTTATTTGGAATATAACACAGAGATTGCTATATTGTGTTTTTGAGTTTGAGTATTTGATGAAGAGGAGAATGAGTGAGTTTATTTAGAGAGAGAGGGGAGTTCATTTACAAAGAGATATAGAGGAGTGGAGGAAAGACTGAGGAGAGATTGGATTTTTGTTTGTTAAGGAGAGATGGGATTGATTCAGCAATAGTTTAAAGTGAAGGAAATCAGCCAATAGTTTAAAGTGAAGGAGTCTGATCTCATCGAGATCCATGTAGACCATTGGTTTGGATTTGTTCTACTTTTTAGACCATTGGATCACAAATCCATTAAGTAGATCATGGCCCTTCAATGAAATTTCGAAATGTTTTAGCCAAACATGTGTCTTGTACATGTTATCTAAAATGAAGGGTGATGATACATCAAAATAGACCGATCATCACTGATGATACAAAAAAACGATCACACCCCGAAGCCGTACACGTGTCATGATAATTTCGAAAAATTACGACCTCAAGCGTCAGCCCAACACTGATTCGGCCCAAGCGCTTCTAAGCCCGCCCAACTGCAGTCCACCAGGCGGACCCGAACTCTCACAGTATGCTAGGCCCACACGTTTAACAACTATCCTCAATACTCGTAAGCCCTTTTCAGGCAAGTATCTCGAGGATCAGTTTTGGACGGGCAACTACAACTACTCTCTACTTTCAACTAAAAAGCAAACACCAGAGTATCTTTCCCACATGGAAACTCCCTTCTACGGATTACTCTTGGAATGAGAACTATCTCCCGCGTATCTAGGAGCACAGAGTTAACAAAGAATTTTCCTCCTACAACACGACTTCTAATTAGGGAGGGATCTCCACGAAGATCTCTTTCCTAAACTACGCCTACGATGGCCTGGTAGAACCAAAACTCCTTGTACTATAAAGAAGACATGAGGTTGGTAAGCTAGGGTACATAACAAACTCCCTGTTACATCATTACATCTTCCTTAGAGCCCTATCTAACTTTAGCATCGGAGTGCCATCGGCCACCCCACGATGGTTTGTGGCTCACGTGCGTTACTTGTGCAGGTTAGCGGGATTTGGTCAAAGCAAGGAGCGGAAAAAGACTGCATCAGTTTGGCGTTTCATTCGTGGAGATAACATAGTTCATAACTTTACACTAATCGTCATCTCCTATCAAAACCCAGAGAAATGATGACCACCAGATCACGCAACGACGGAGAATTAGGGGACACGTCCAACGCTCAGGCTGTCCCTATACCGCCTCATTCAACATTTCTGGTCGTGCACGGGCAGCCAGCTCACGCTCCCATGCCAACATCAGTAACCATGGACCCCAAAATCGATGTGCTGACATCTCAGATACAGCAAATCGCCAAGGCGGTGGAGACTCATACGCGACAAAATCCTCCACCTGCTAATGGAAACCAGGAGCAGCACAGACCTTCGCCTCCAGAAGATGATAGGGAGCAAGTGCAGGATAGCCAGGCCTCTGCTAGTTCTCATTAGACTAAGGGAGGTTGTGCGGCTAACGCTGTGCTCACCGCTAGGACATAGAGGCTTGGCCTTGGGAACCCCTTCCGCAGAGGAGCGCATGATCCGAATAATGAACAAGACCCTTCCAAGGAAGTTTACTTCCCTGAAGCTCGACTCCTACGATGCGACCACTGATCCATTCGATCATCCGCGCCATTACCATCACGTAATGGCCTTCAAAGAAGAATCCAAGTCCGTCATGTGCATAACCTTTTCCCCAGTCTAAAAAGCTTTGCGCTGACATGGTTCCACAGCCTTCCACCGAAGTCAATCGACTCCTTCAAAACACTGGCGAAGGAATTCCTGACATGTTTCGTCGGAAGCCAGCGTTTCAGAAAAGGCTCACACTACACTCTCTTTAAGACAGAGATCCGACGTGACGCTTCGAGAGTTTGTCACGTGCATTAATAATGAGATGACCCTCATCGACGGATGCAGCGACAATACATCCGTGACGGCCTTCACTGCGGGTCTCAGAGAGGGAAAACTATTCAAAGACCTCACCTTGGAGCCCCCACTGAACATGACAGAACTCTTCAAGAGCGTCCAGAGACACATCCTCCAAGGTCGATGATCACTAAAAGGGAAATCGAAGTCGACAGGAAGCCCTAATCTTTTAGGGATAAGAAAGAGGGAAAGAGTTGCGAGGACGAGGAACAAAGCAAAAGGAAGCGCAACGACCACATGACGGAAAAAACATCCAACTACATTGGATCCAGAGCCGTGACACCCCTAAGCGCTCTGCTGTTAGACGTATTTAACTCCATGAAAAGCTGGGAGGAACTGAAGTGGCCCCCAAAAACACTAGGAGACCTCTCCAAGCGCGACAATGGTAAATACCGCGCATACCACAAGGAGAACAGCAACACCAACGACTGCAAGAGTCTGAGGTATGAAGTTGAGTACTGGACTGCAAAGGCAAATTGAAAGAGTTCTTAAAGTCTGAGAAACCAACGGAACAGACAAAAGACAGGGGGAGTCAATTAAAGATATAGAGAAGGCGATTTCAGGGATAATCTACGTCCTTCATGGAGTTGGACCAAATGAAGATCAGTCATACAAGTCTTGCAAGCAGACACTACTGGATATGCAGACACAATCTGCGGATGAGGACATGCACATCTGCTACTCATGGGTTCAAAGTTTCATTCCCGCCTTGATTTTTACTGGTAAGGACCTCGAAAGAGTCCGAGCACCACACAACGATTCCTTAGCCATCTCGGTTTTCATAGCAAGGTGGGAAGTAAAGAGAGCTCTGCTTGACACAGGAAGTTCACTTAATGTTCTGTTCTACAACACATACTGCAGCATGGACCTCAAGGAGGAAAATCTGACGTCTTCAAAACACTCGCTGATCGGATTCAGCGGGGAGATGTGTTTTTCCATTGGAAAGATAAGGTTGGCTACGGTAGTAGGAGAGCCGCAGCTCAAGAAAGTCCTATTTCTAGACTTCATGGTGGTAGACGCACCGTCATCCTACAATCTCATTATGGGAAGACCTTGGCTCCACCAGATGGAAGCAGTGGTCTCCACCCTTTACCAGTGTGTTAAGTATACTGCTAACCACTCCAAGGGAACAATACGTGGAGACTAATCTACGATACGAGACTGCCACTATGCCGCACTGAAATAGATAGAGAGTTCACAGATTCAGCTACATCATGTAGAGCAGCCTGACCCAGTGCAAGGCCAAAAGACGGTAGAAACATCACTTTCAAGTGGTACAGGAACAACAAGCTCTTCCGCCCAACAAGTCAAAAATGCCATGACAAGCGGGAACACATCCCCTCGATATTCCATCGGCGCGAAGATCCATCTTTCTACAAGGTTTACTCTTCAGTAACCTATGTAACGCCTCGACAGTCCGCCGAATGATCCGCGAGAGCAACTCAAATCCACGATATGATTTTTCTTTGGTACTTCATGACATGCCAACCCGTCCGTACCTACATCACCACGAACACACTCACTTTGCTCAAGAAATCAATTAGAATACAAAACCACTCATTTCACAATATAAAATGTATTTCATAGTTGCCTAACAAACTTGAAATTGCACACAATGGCAAATACTCAAAATACCCAACCGTACATTTATGTGTATAAATCAAAATAGATTTAATAATAAATAAATAAACTTATATTTGAAGGATGAGAAATGGAAAGTGGAAGAGATGAAAGAGTTTTAAGTGAGGGTTAAGAGAAATTGAAATAGTGTAAGAGATTTTGAAATTTGTGAAATTGTGTAGGGTCGTTAGATCTTTATGTTGGGTAAATCTCAACCGTCTTTTATCTCCCACCTAAAACACCATTTTGATTTGTAATATGGATTTCTTAATATTTTTTCATCACTTAATTTTTTCTTGAAAATCAAGGCATACGCCTCGTTACGCATCAATGCACCGTTTCTCATTGAAAAGCCCGATCGCCTCTGTATTGGAAAAATGCTTTTAAAACATTCGTTGTCTCGTGTGTGGGACATTTGGAGAGTCGCGATCACACTCTCCTTTGTAACTTCACAAGATCTATTTGGTCTCACTTCCTTCAAGCTAGTGGGTTGATTGGGTGATGCCACGGTCCACAAGGGAGAGGTGGTACAATTTGGGCTCTCATCCTCTACGTGATTGTGTGGGTTACTTGGTAAGAAAGAAACAGGAGGGTGTTTGACCTCTTTAGCTCGTGTAGAGATACCGTGGTAATAGTTGTCATGAGTATCCTTTGGTACATTTGCACTTCCCCCTTCTCCTTCATGGGTGTACCCTTCAAGATTTCATTGTAACATTGGGATCTTCTCATGGGGCCCCAATCTTGTTATGGTTTCTGGGTTCTGATGACCTTTGGGGATTGTATTATTTTTAGTTTGGTTTGTTAAATAAAATTATGAATAATTTGTCTAAGAAAGGGTTAGGGGGGACACACAAAGGAACATGGATTTCAAACTCTCTTGTCGTCTGATATAGGGATTTCAAACGCTTTTGCGAGTATCCTCTTAAAAGGGGTTTAGGGGAACTTGAAGCCCAACCTTTTTTTCATGTCTTAATTTTTTTAGCTCAAAAAAAATCCTGATTGATTTTCAATTCTATGAATGGTTTTGATTCCAAGTAAATATAGTAATGTGACACAATGCATGAATTTATCAGCATCTACATAGATGTATGTAGAAAGACAAGGAAAGATTTAGAGATTGAGAATGTTAAGAATGAGGAAACAAGACAGTGAAATAGGAAAGACTGTTGGATGAACCATTGAAATTTCAGAGAAACTCATAGGTTGTAGAATTTCTGGAATCTTTGGTATCATGAAGCTGCTGAGTTCTTAAAAAAGAGTAGGTTTAAAACCATTTTGATTGTGGTCTGAAAAGAACTTGGAGGCATATATATCAAAGGAGGATGTAGCTGTTTAGGCTATTGGTTGCGGAATTTATTGAGGCAACCTGAAACAGTAGTGAGTGACTTGGACATGATACATGCTAGCTATTTCTAAAATACACAGACAGTTATATTTATCATTTTATCCATGATAATTTAACTGCAAAAACTGCATCTGAAATGAGTTTTTTATTTTTATTTTTTATCTTAGGCCGTTCTAACTTCCAAAGAAGTTGATAAATTTATGGTATTGGTTCTATTTTGATTTTTGAAAATTTAAAATTTGATGATTATGCTATGTATGTTATCCACCTTTTTAGTCTTACATGGTTTTGGTTTTTATTTATGCTTTCCTTTGTGTAACCTACATGCTAAAATCATATGCATGGGGTTGTTTAAGTCAAGGAAGCGCTGTCCTGGATATTAATTCTGGTGGACATATGAAGGCAAGTGTCTAACATTACCTCTTTCCTTACCGGGGGGGGGGGGGGGGGGAGGGGATCGACGATGTTCGATTGTGTCATAATCTGCTTGCCTGATTTTGTGAAATTATTTTTCTGTAGCTTTTTTGTTTTGGTTCCTATGGTTGGCATTTCTATTCTTGACTGATACAAGTTGTGATGCTAAATGCAACATTCACAGCTGTTCCCATGTCTGTGAACTAGAAGTATTATAGTTACTTATTCCAAGTGCGACCTGTAAATCCAGACTTTCTGCCTATATTGATGAATATATGGAGAAAAGAATTTACTGGAATCCATCCTTTCAAAGTAATGAAAATACCTCTAAAGGCCCCTTTGATTAATTGTGGAGGAGTTGCCTCAGGACATCATATATATTGATAACTTTTTCCCCATTTTGTTTGTCTGGCAACCCTCTTTAAGGATATTAAGTTACAGTCTATTGAGAGCTTTTGAATGGTAAAGAAAATGAGGGCATGTATATGGGAACACCGCTATTATACACGAAGCTTTATTGAGCCAAGTAGATCCCCTAATGGTATCAGCTAGAGCAATCGTGGTGAAGTTGGTTGAGGCAATTTACTGTTCTTAGCTCATATGATAGTTTGAAGAAGAATACAGGTGGACATGAATGTTAATAGGAATGAAGTAGCCATGACCAAATCGTGTCTAATGTGGGTGAAGGTATTTGAATCATAACACATGGGTTTTTAACCCTGTCAACAAACAAGGATTCAACATATAAGGACTTATGGGTCCTAGAAACCAAAATGTAGGTAAGTTTTGCGTATTCTGAATTCTCATAGGAGTATAGGATTACATTGCCTACAAGTCCAATAAAGCAGTTTACTTGATCAAATTGATGTAGATGCGTTATTTTGTATAGTTATTGTATTTTGTTCTTTGAACATACTTACATTCAAAAGCTCCTCTGGCTCCACTTACACGGAACTTGACTTGACCTGTAGACATCGTAATTAAATGACTTAGATTAGGCTAATCAAAGTATCAAACAAGAAAAAATTTAATAACTCCCAACTTAACAACAGCTCATAGAGGAAATAAGAAGCAATGAAGGTCAAGACCTGTTATTAAAATATATCAATACTCTACGCTATTGACTAATGAACAGGAAATAGGGTTAATGCACTGGATATTTGTATAATTAATTCAGTGTTACTTTACGTAAACAGGAATCCTTGGGATGGTGTAATCAAAGTGAAATTTGTAATCATCATATGCAGTATGATCATTTAAGTTGTCTCTAAATTATTGATCAATAATTTAGGGTGTAGTTAGCAAATAGATTGTTATGCCCTGCATGGTTTTGCTTCCTTGAACTTCGCCCTCCAGAGTTGCAAACTGAAGGGAACTGCAAGTTGTACTTGCAGAGATAAGAGTATGCATGTATATTATTAAAGCCTTGTTTTAAAGGTTACTGCAACCAAACAAAAAGTCCTCCATCTTTGCATGTTCATGGTGACACAAAACATAAACATATAACTAGATCAAGTGTCAAACCACCATTCTAATCAAGTACAAAAAAATAAAAAAAAATCTTTGTACTGCGTTTCAACAACTGGCGGTGAAAGGGCTTCATCTTATACAATTAAAGGATGTGGTTTATTTTTATAATTTTTCATAATAACTTAAATACATTTTCATTTTATTTATTTATTAATCTCGAGCATTTGACATAGGAGTCGTGGTCCTGGGTGTATTGTGTAGATCTACTCCACAAGAGAACTACATCCAGCGACCGACTGTGTATTTTAGGCATCCTAGCTTCTCGAGCAACTATCTTTCGAATTTGTTTTAGATCAAATGTTCCTTAGGTGTACAACTCTACCTCCTCCACCCGTACGTGTACCGTCATCACATATGTATACATATCAATCATAAGATCAAATAAATAAATTGTGTTAGAAGTAAAAATAAAAAAATAAAAGGAAACTAGCTAGCTAGTTGCTTGTTGTACAAAATAGGAGCCTAAAAAGTTTTCTTAACATAGTTTTTATTAGGATTTTAAGTGAGTCTAGTAGTTTAATATCCAAAGTCGTCTAATATTGCTTTGTTCCATAGACTTCTCTTTCACCTTCTCCGTTGCAAACACCTCCCTTCCTCTCCAAAACAATGAAAAGCACGAGTAGTGAAAAGCGTCCAGCTCCATATGGTACAACAAAGCTTTTCGGTGCTAATCTCAGACAAAATCTTTTGCTCTATTTCCTTTTCCTTGTTGTTGGTTTTTCCCTTGGCATGATATGTAGTTTGTATCTCCAAAGCTTCTCAATCAATTTGCAAACAGCCCTATTCTCACTGCCCCCTTCATTGCTTTCATCACCACCACAGCCACCATCACCACCGCTACCCTCCATGCTGCCACCGTCACCACCTCTCCCATCACCATTATTTTCGTCGTTATCTTCCCTACCATCAAATGAAAGCAAGTCATCAGTAGCGCACAATATGAGTGATGAGGAGTTGTTTTGGAGGGCATCCATGGTCCCTAGAATTCCAGATATCCCATACAAGCATGAGCCAAAGGTTGCTTTCATGTTCTTGGCAAGAGGGCCCTTGCCGTTGGGTCCTCTCTGGGAGAAGTTCTTCAAAGGGTATCTAGGGCTTTACTCCATATATATCCACTCTGATCCTTCATTCAATTCTACTGTGGATGAAAGTTCTGTCTTTTATGGGAGAAGAATTCCAAGCCAGGTGAAAACAGATGTCCATAAAAGTTTTTTAATATTATCTTGTTACTTTGTGACTTAGGACATCCTAATTATCAATTGAACATGTTGTTTTATTGGTGTAGCCAGTGCAATGGGGGTCGCCGTCGATGATTGATGCAGAGAGACGCCTTTTGGCCAATGCACTCCTTGACTTCTCTAACGAACGATTTGTGTTGCTGTCCGAGTCATGCATTCCTCTCTACAACTTCACCACAGTTTACAAATACCTCCTCAATTCCAACCAAAGCTTCCTGGGTTCATATGATGATCCCAGGAAGGTTGGTCGTGGTCGATACAACAACCAAATGTGGCCTACAATATCTATACAACAATGGCGCAAAGGATCCCAATGGTTCGAACTACACCGCAACTTTGCCCTAGAGGTCATATCTGATGTCAAGTACTACCCAATGTTTCACGAGTACTGCAAACCACCGTGCTATCCAGACGAGCATTATATACCAACATTGGTCAATATAGTTTCACCGGAGCAGAACTCGAATAGGAGTATTACTTGGGTTAACTGGTCAACAGGCGGCCCGCACCCTGGAAGATATATGTGGCGTGACATAAATGAGGGGTTCCTTCAATGGGTGCGAAACACTGACAACTGCACGTATAATGGCAACCCTACCTCAATATGTTTCCTTTTCGCCCGGAAATTTGTACCCAACACTTTGAAGAATTTATTGGCTATTGCACCTTCGCTGCTCGGTTTTGATCCATAAAATTAGTTAATATGTTTTCAGTAAATCACCTAGTGAGAATATGGCGATTGTATTGATCAAGAGTTCATGCTTCTGATTTGTTCAAAAAAAGAAAAAGAAATAGGATTGTCATTTCGTTTTTTGAGTTAGTTTTGGTTCCTGATTTTTAAGAAATATTTCAGTGTATAAAAAAAAAAAAAAAAAAAAAACTATTAGTTTCGATTTGTAGCTTCATATAGGATAGAATCGGTTGCTCAACATAGAAATAAAAAAATATCTAACAAATTCATTAAGCAAGAGGATGGTTCTCGGCAAGAAAATTCCTGTGGGTTCTCGGCATTTTTTACCTAACAAATTCATCCCACATAAAAATGAAAATATCTAATGGGAAATCCTTTGTAATCCATAGATTCAGACCCTATATCCATAATGTTGATTTAATGGAAAGGATGTGTATCAGAGTTGTCGTTGTTGAAGCACCATTAATGGGTGGTATTCCATATCCAAATGCCTAAAAAGTTGAATTTGACACCATATCCAAATGCCTAAAAAGTTGAAATCGCCCTTCATTATTTTGTTAATACCAACTTTCTTAGAGTGTGTTTGGTTGCATGGAATCCTAAGGTGGGAATTGAAATTTCATTTCATGGCATCCCATGCTATGGACTTGACCAACTTTGATGTTTGGTTGTCCATGAAAATTGGATTCCAATTCCTTTTGTGAGTATTTGGTTGCCTAAAACTAATGATGTAAATTATTAATTTATTTATTTATTATGGAGATAACACAATTCTACTTTATATATAAACTAGAATATGTTTTTGATTTTGCTTCCTGCAAAACATCCTTACAATATAGTTTTGAACCCAATGTTTGCTTAAATCTTTCAATGAGAAAACAAAGTTCAATAATAGTCTTTAGAATTCTAGAAAAAAAAATTAGCAATATATATTTTGACTAAAATTTCGAAAATGAAAGCATGTTTACTGCATAAACATACAAGTCAGACTTCTAGTGTCAATTAAACAATAAAAATGGTCAAAGACAAAGACCAATTACTAAACCAAAAACACCAATTAAACAAAATCCAGACTTTCTAACTCTTTGATTACTAATCAAAACACATAAACACTACAAGAAAAATGTTCATTAATAGCCTTTTAGAAAACACTGTGTCTGCCGGAGCTATAATAGATACAAGGTCTATTATAGCGTTTTTAAAACGCTATTGTAAGTTGACCTTTTATAGCGTTTAAAAAATGCTATGGTATATTATATGATAGATAGCGTTTCAAAAACGCTATCGTATACTTTACCATAGCGTTTCTGAAACGCTATCGTATAATATACCATAGCGTTTCTAAAACGCTATTGTCTTCCCTCACGTAACATTTAACAAATGTTATTGTATTAGTTTCTATAGCGTTTCTCAAGGCTTTTTTTTTTTCCTATAACACTCATCAAGTGCTATCAAATGACTTTTTATAACATCTTATAAGTTTTATTCTAGAAAATAAAAATCTAAATGTGACAAACTTAAACATTTCCATGAATGGAGGCAAAGTAATGTAATTAATAAGATAATGTTTTACATCGGGTCAAAAAATCTATCAAATAATAAATATCAGACTACATTTTTTTCAGTTGAATAATAAAGATAATGTATTACATCGAGTCACAATCCTTTTAGTTTCCAACTTCATTGCTTTGGTTCTCCCCTTCCTTCATTTGTTGATGTTGGTTCAACTCCTCAACATTCTTATTTGAGCTTTGAACAAGGTCATGGTTGGTGTTGTTCCGTAGATCATTGCGGTGGTAATGAACGCAACTTGTGCACCTGCAGCAATAACAACACACAGCAATCGCACTCTCAACAGCAGAAACTGCAACACAACCAATAAATTGATAAAGAATATCCAGTGTCTTGATGAGAGCCTTTTGATATGCTACTATCATCATAAAAATAATAACATATGAAAATTGGTTTCATGACTAAAGAAGAAACAAATAGAACATGGAATTAAATTAAGTGAGTGAATCAACTTATTTATCCTTGTGGAGCATAACAGTAAAAGTGAAATATCAATGTATGTAAGAGCAGTCCGCTTGCCCTATACCAGTTACCGTTTGAATCTATGTATGTAAGAGCAGTCCGCTTGTCCAAAGGATTGAAGGGAAGAAAATGCACTTTTGTGATATTTGCACGTGCCTGCACTAAAAAAGATGGTTAAGAATTTCTTGTTCCAAGAAATAATACCTATCATACTTATGTAGTATTGCAACTACAAACTATTTTCTATTTCATTTGCTATCTCTTTTGGATCAGCAAGCATGTTGACAATGGCTGTGTCAATAACATCTTGGTTCTCAAGTCTTGAGGCTCTAGCTGCAAGCAAGACAATAGTATCTTTGTCCATGTCTCTGTTGAAAACCTACAGTGGATATCATTTCAATTTTAAGAGGTGCGAACAGAGTTATGAAAGAATGTAGTGCATTACCTGTCTAGAGCTCAACATTGTCAACACGCTATAAAAATTGCGGAATACCTTAACTCGATCTGCATCAGATAGTGGCCTTAATAATGTCTTTGCCGAGAATCTGAGCAACAAAGTCAATGACAGGAAGTGGTTCCATAAAAGCAGCACTTGACGTATATGCAACGATGAGAATTCAGTAAATTGAAACTGTGAAACATTATAAAGCACTAGCTTGTACCAAATGGATAAAAGAAATCTAAAAGAAGAAACATAAAACTAATTACCAATATTTAGAGACATGCCCATTTGAGTTGGCCTTATACTCTGGTAGAATCCACGCTAGGATTGTAATCCTTCACCCAACCGTTGTGATTTTTTGACGTCAGGGAAGTAGAAGGATCGCCCGATTGACAGATACCTAAAATTTCAATCAAAATTTCAAATGAAATTAGTAAATCACATCACCCTCACCACATGCATCTGATGTGATTAATTCCAGGTAGAACATCATTTTGACATCAGAACTACCAAAACAACTCTAAAACTGCAATAAATCAAATTGTACATTGAGAATAAACATTTTCTACAACTGAGCTACTCCAAACAATATATTATGTGGACAAATTAAGAAAATGTACCTTTGGGAGGTCAGTTCTCTCAAGACAACATCAAGAACTTGAATTGTGTCTTTAGGAGCATCAGCTACCTTTCCAACAAGAAATTGACGCAAATGTTGCATGTCAACACGAGCTACTAACTTGATCGCTACTTTAAACTCCTGCTTTCTGGTTTGAGTATTTGAGGCTATATTAGAATCTTCATGCATCTTAATTAAACTTTTTAACAACCTCAAAAGTTCCCATTTACAATTATTTCAATAATATTAAAAATGACAAATTCATAAAAAACCACACAAACAAAACCAAAGATGAAATAAAATCTGAACACAAGAAGTTATATCTCAACAGTACTAACAAGGACAAAGACGAGTAAATGTTTTCGAGAATGATTTCTCAAATGGTTATCTGCATCAAAATCATGAACTAAAGCAGCATTGAATACATTACAATCATTACCCCAACTTAGAAGAGAAGGGAGTCTAGAGAAGAGAAGAGATGTTTACAAGGCACGTAATTGTACTAGTCTTGCAAAGATAAAATTCTTGATCATCCCAATTTCTATCTTACAACAACCTAAACTTCGCCATATATTGTTTTATTTATTTAACAACTAAATTTAGCAATATAATGACCTTGCATAATACCAACGAGTATTCATTGAATGGTGATTTTACAAATAAGATTCACAACGTTCAGATATAGAAATTATTTTACTTCTTATACTACGAGTTTTGTTAACATTTTTTAGAAATCCCATAGAAAGTGATCAAGCTCTTGTGGTGATTCATCAGTGAGGGTAAAATACGACAAAACATATTACAGGTCATGAACCAAAACACAAAGAGAAAAAAAGGATTGCAGCTTCCTGCAATAAGAATTACCAGAGCAGACACTTATCTATGCTCTATCTTTGGACCAAAGAACCTTTTTTTTTTTTTTTTCTTTTTTTACCTTTGCTAACTTTTTGGTAGAAATTTACCATTGCGGTGTGTTAAATAGTTGGTATCTTTATTTATTCATGTGTTATTTAACCCAATCACAAACTTACACCCCAAAACATGACTGTATTCATTTCTGTCATCTGCTATATGTTGCATTCAACTAAAAAATAAACTGACTTTATTCTTCCTTTAGCAAGTAAAGACTCAAAATCATAGGCTAAAAGTCATTTTCTCAACAGAGGCATTCCATATAACCTGGGAAAGGAAGAACTAAATAGAAGGCCCCGGTTTGCTTTTACCCCCAACTTGCCCCATTAGGGTGTTATAATTTTTATTTATTTATTTATCAAAAAATTGATCAAATTCCCTTTTTGGGTTCATTAGATATTTTTTACACCCATTCTTGCATCTTGAACATATTCTCCATAATGATTAAATCGTGCATTTACAAAGAGAAGAAGTGTAGTAGCATTTTGAGGTTTACCTTGTTGTTCCATCAAACCTGGGAGGGGCTGAATTGGTGTCCAGAACAGGTGGAAGAACTTCTTGCACAATTCTGAATCACAAAAAAAAAGACCCATCACATTACCTCATCAAAAAAATTCAAAGTACTCGAGAATCCAATAAAATAGGACACCAGATGATTCAAAGCACAAAAATGCATTGATTCAGAAGCCCCATCAAGCATGTCAAAGAAAGATCGAGAAACTAATACAAGAATTCAGAAATTCCTACCCAGTTGCCATTTTTTCTTGTTAATGTAGGAGCTCTGGTTTTTCCTAATGGATTAACGAAAACTTGGTTTGCTAACGATTTAATTGTCCCATTTATTAGCACACAAGCATGGATAAGATCGCTTAACTATTCTATTATTGATGATTGGAGACCGTGCTTTGTCAATGGACAAGTTGCAGGGTAGGCTTTTAAACCATATTCGCAAAGCAGTTTTTACTGAAACTTTCTTTTGTTCTTTGCTTTATGAAGAACGGTGAAATTTTGATCTCACTCAAATTTTGGTTTGTTTTTCCTCTAGGTACACAAGGGTATTCATTTAACCTAACATTAGGTATTCTATGTGACAACAACTATCAGTAAGCATTTTAAGAAGATTTCTGACTTTTTAAGAGACAAAAATACCAACCTTTTCAAACAAAACCAATTTAAATGGCCATCTTTTAGTCCCCTGACGAATCCGCTGGGGTACAACCTATCTATTGCTTGCCATAATCTTTCTAGGCAGTCTTGAGGATACTTGATGATCTGCAAAAATCCATGAAAGATTTAATAATGCAACTAGATAACAGTTTAAGAGAACCCAAGATTTACCATTCAAGCAATTTGCTTTGATGGGGGGGAGGGGGGGGGGGGGGGGGGGAGTTGGTTTGGTTAATGAAGATTGTCTTTATTAATTTACTAGGTGAAAGTGGTTTGGCCAGATATTCACTAAAATCTGTTTAATTCACTTATGCATGCGACTCGCACAATTTTAGGCATATTTTGCTACATTGCAATGTGTATTTAGCAATCTCAAAATAGAATGCCACTTCTCATTTGCAAGTTTTGTCAATAAACTAAATCCAGATTGTGTAAGTTTGTGTGCTCATTCAAATTCCAGGTGGATTCTTGTTTTTACCTGCATTGCAGCTGTTGAAGCCAAGAGATCTACATACTCATCAAGCATGGTAACCAGCAAGTTCAGAAAGCAGAAAATTTGTTCCTTCCACCTGTGATTTTACAATAAACTTTTAATTATCATTATTCAGTAGTTCTCTTAACAATCAAATAAGGAGTTCCAACAAGCAGAGGGAGGTATGAAAATATATTGAAACAACACAAGGAACTAAGTCTATAGTTCTCTTAACATTCAAATAAGGAGTTCCAACAAGCAGAGGGAGGTATGCAAATATATTAAAACAACACGAGGAACTAAGTCTATAGTTCTCTTTACATTCAAATAATGAGTTCCAACGAGCAGAGGGAGGTAAGCAAATATATTAAAACAACACGAGGAATGAAGTCTATTATCTTCAGTATAAAAGGAATAACCCCTACAATATGAGAAAATAAACTTACACAAGTACTTCAAACTAACAGCGACAATTAGACAAATTCAAGGTGTAGCTCTATTACATAAATTTCTAGAGCATCCTAATCAATATTTAACAGCATACCATACCTAGTTTAGATTCGATGAGTTCATATAATGCCAACACCATTTAGTAGCAGAAATACCAAATAAAAGTTGCAAAGTTAACTAAATCTCAAATCTACACAGATTCTTTTGAGTTCGACACAAATACAAGTAAACATAGTTATAACAATTTCATTCATTTCTGTGAAATATTCAACTTTTCAACTGTCATCTGTCATATATTTTTTTGAAGGAAACAAAATGCCACAGAGGACTATATCTTTCATCTTAGACAAAATGGCAATGCATGGCATTCTTGTAATTAGAGTAAATTATGAAGCTGCCATATAAAGGTGATTTAAATGTCAAATCCACCATATACAAAAAAGACTTGCAGAATGACCGTACCTTGTCATCCAGATCAGATCGTTGCAAGTTGTTACCATCAGATCACAAATGGAGAGGGCTTGAAGGTGATTCATTTCCATAATCTGAAATCTTGCTCAGCGAATCCAACACATCTTCAACCTCATCCATGGATTTCTGTTGTGGGGTATTAACTTCTTTCATGTCAACTTCAGTATGTTCAATTTCTCCTCTCATAGAAATAGGTTTCATCCCCTTTCTCTCAGATTCTTTACCGTCCATACTATCAACTTTACGCCGTTTTGGAGGATCCTTAGATTCGCTTTCTTCTACCACTTCATTTTCAACATCTTCATGCTCCACCTCAGCATTTTCTTCAGTTTCCTCCACCTCAGCATTCTCTTCATCTTCCTCCACTTCATAGTTATCTTCAGTTTCCTGCACCTCAACATTCTGTTCCTCTTCTGCTTTCTTTCGTTGCAGGGACTCTATCATACCCATCATCTCTTTATTCACCTGTCACAACCATGTACCACAAAAAACAATACATTAGATGGCAGAAACAATAGGATTATATATTTAATCTCCAGCTGGTATGTACCCCAATTAATCATATGCGTGACAGTTATACTGAAAAAAATTATTTGACTAAGCTAGCTAAGCCAAAACAGTTGCAATTTATATTGTATAAGTTGCAATAATCAGTATTAGGCAAGTTGCACAACATTTAGGATCCCATTGTCACACTACCTCAGCTGAAAAGTAAAAATGAGGAGCATGGCTTCACAATTATTTACACGAGACATTTGAATTACATACCTTTGGATCTTTAAGGAAGTCAGAGATGTCATTTTTGCAAGTAGGGCATTTCATGAGAATCTTTTGAGCATGAAGACTCCGGTTCCCACCACCCCTCTCTCTAACAAAAGACTTCCCAGCAAAGACACCTTCTAAACAATGCTTGCAAAAGTTGTGAGCACAGGGAGTTGTGAGAGGAAGAGTCGTAACTTTTCGAAAAATAGAGCAGATGATCTCTGCAAGATCAAATATCCAATAAGTTAAATAACTGAACATTATAAATTAAAAACAAAAGTATATAAGGTGTGACTAGTTTAAAAGGACTGAAAGCCTTCTAGTGGGTCATCGAGTGTTTCAAGGTTAAATACACAACGAGAGAAGAGACCAAACCTTTTAGTAGTTTCTCTCTTACAGACAGGTTTTGTGATCTCTTATTTGCTGCCCTTGCTGTCCTTCGGTATTCTGGATTAGCAGTGTCCACTGATTTCTTGCTAGCAGGGGAAGGCTTCTTCCATTTCCAAACATTTTATTCCTCCTTTGATGGTGCAATAAATGAATTTGAAAAGCATCAGGAAAACTAATCTATCCAAGTAGATATAAGGAAAAAAATCTACAAAAAATGTAACAAAAATGTTAAGATGCAGCTGAAAATTGAAAATATGCAACTATTCTTCATATGGAAAGGTATTAATAATCAGTTTCATGAAATTAATCAAAAGAAATAAGTTGCAGCTCACGTCATAATCCCATGATGGTTCCTCTGTCCGTCCAGTAATGTCCGTAGCTTTCTTCAGCTTTGGAATTTTAGGCAATGGTCTAGGTCGATCCCCATGCTCATCACTGCAGTTTAAAGTTTAATAAATTAGAGATCATCCCTATCAATTAAAGAAAGGGAGGGGGATTAGAAAAGGCACAAACCACTCTATATATCATTAATGAACTGGGTCACATTCTCTTACTATCTACATGAATTTATTCAAATAGTTCAAGATGAATGAATTTCATCAAATGGGGCTACTCACAGCTTCTCCCTTGGGAAATATGAGTGACTTGACTCAGTCACATATGTTCTCCAAGACTAAATCTTCCATGTGCTGAACAATGCTAGCTAGAACCAAATAATCAAACATGGACCTCAATGACTAAATCTTTTATGTGTTGAACAATGCTAACTACAACCAGATAATCAAACATGGACCTCGCTGATTATACCAGACAAAAAAAAAAAACATACTGTTGCTTGCATCAACAATACATGCAAAACATTACCCAATTTAATGTCATCCTAACATGGGCAGATATACCCCACTATACAAATTTTTTTCCACTGGTAAATGAGTAGTTCTTGAATCAGGGATTAGAAATTCGTGATATAATTTCTGTATCCAGCAATTGAGTAACCACATAAATGGGGATAGTTTGAGATTATGCAAATCCATGAACAACTATTCAGGAACGAAACATAATATTTTATTTCTGAACAAAACATTCATGAAAGGAATGGGAATGAGTAACCACATAATACTTTATTCCTGAACAAAACATATTTTATTCAAGAACAACTATTCATAACAAAACATAAAAATGGGAATTTGACAAAAGGAATGGGGTGGGTGGATTTACCTTGTAGATAACCTGAAAGGTGAGGACTTGCTTGGCTACAGAGATGGCTTTAGGCCTGATACCATCACCAGGAAATAGAGAGATGTTGTATTGCTTGGTTGGGGCAGCAACGCATTAATTCCTTGCATATTTTGGAAGAGAGTGGAGAGATTTAGATGAAGTGAATGTAGTGTTGAATGGGTTCAATAGTGAAGATATAAAACTAACCAATGTTGAGAAGAGATAAAACTAACCTGTTGAGAAGGGAGATCTGTGATAGATTAACGTGGAGTGATCTGTGAGAGATAAAATCGATTACATGAAGAGATTAAAATGAAGAGATTACATAAAGAGATAAAAGCTATTACATGAAGAGATCAAATTTGATTTTCTGTAAGAGATTACATGAAGAAATAAAATCGATTACATGAAGAGATTAAAGTGAAGAGATTAACCTGTATGAGAGTTTCAAACTAACCTGAAGAGATTTCTGCTGTGAGAGTTACAATTCTCTTATATGTTCCATTTGTAGATGGTGAGAGGAAGAGATGGGGAGAGGAAACCCTAACTTTTCAACTTGCAAATGGGGAGAGGAAACCTTAACTTTTCAACTTTGCAAATGGGGAGAATAAGAGATGAGAAGAATAGACTATTCATTACTGCTTGAAGAAATTAGGCTTGGGGTGCCATGAAAGATGAATAAGAGATGAGCTTTTGAGAGAGATTTGTGAAGAGGGAGAGAAGGCGCCAAGGAAGAAGAGAGAAAGAGAGGGGCAGAAAGCAAAGAGGATGAGAGGTCAGGGGAGAACACCACTTCGATCTGCTGTGAATGAGAGGGGAAAGAGAGCGAGACTGAGAGGGAAGCAAATGGTTTTCTAAAATTTTGGAAAATGTAGAGGGAATCGAGCCGGGTTAATATTTAGTTTTTCCCGCTTCCACTTTCATAGCGTTTTAGTGTTATAATGCTATTAAAATTTGGGCTTTTATAGCATGAGTGTAAAATGGTCAAATGCTATTAATAGGCATTTGTGTTGTAGTTAAAAAATGTTGGAGACAAATAAGCCAACTACTTCTGCTCCAAATTAATTCTCCTCTAACTCTGCAAGAACCCAACCCTCGTTTGTTTCTTCGGTCAATCCTAAAAAGAAAGTACCAAGCTCTACGTTCCCATTGAACTTCCTCATGATTTTCAAATTTTGATGTTGGGTAAGTCCAGTAACCGCCCTTACAGCTTTCTCAACTTCTTGTCAAGGAAAAATTTCCAATCGTATAGGTATAGCATTCGCTTGCTCAAATGCCATGCATATACTCGATATGGCCTTATCAAACTCGGGATCATCGTTGTGACACGTTAGCTTGCGTTTGCGAGACGATGTAGTAGAAACTGAGGCAACATCTTCCCTATCTCTAGTGTCTGTATGGACACTTTCACTTGCTTCAGCCATGAGTTCGTTGTCATCATCACGATCTGATATATCGCAATCGTTAGTTACTTGATCATTTCCTATGATGATTGCAAGGTTGTCATAGTGTGGAAAGATTTTGCTACAAACTTTCTTTGCTTCCTTGTGTGCCTAAATAATGTTAAGAAATATAATTGAGAAAACAATCTAATTTAACAAAATAAAGATTAGAACAATCCACAATAAAAATAGTTGGGGAAAAATTTCCAATAAATATTACACTAGCATTCTCAATAAGTTATAACTAGCATTCTCAATAAGATTGAAAAATAACTCACATGACGTCCTACTGAACCATGCTTAAGAAAGCTTACCGCAACATAGTCTTCCCATGTTGTGTTGTCTGCAGTGATGAGCCCCTTACTATAGTCGAATCCAAACCCACTTTGCTTGTGAACTTCTCGGACTGCCAAATATTGCTTCTTGAATGTCTTCAGCCTTGACTTGACATGATGACGGGTGATTACCATATTGTGAATTTTCTTAATTCCACCACGGATAGGAGCATAATTATGCTATTTTAGTACCATATTTTTATAAATAATTTGGACTATTACTTGTTAATTATGGTACTAATTGCTATTTTCGTGTTTGTAAAGGTTTCCAATAACAAGATTCCAAAATATAAGTTAAGTGAAGCAAATTGGCAATTTAGAAATACTGATTGCAAAAAGAAACTACACAAGGAAGGAAACCTAAAGAACACGATTATAAAAGGACATACATGGTTATTTGGAAATCACGCTTGCAACCACAACAAACCGTCATCCATCATCACAGCCAACAAACCACCACCATCATCAAACTCATCAACAACCATAGCTTCTCATCCTCGCAGCAGCAAGCCGCCATCCTCGCAGCAGCAAGCCGCCACCTCAAAGAAACATTTGTCCCAAACATGTGCTTTATGAATTAATCTTCAATAATCACTTGCTAACTTGTGAGAGCCAATGCTCAAGACTAACCGTGAGAACACTGCATTAATCTTACTAGTTTCCAAGTTCTTTGAATTAAACTTAGCGTCGCTTTCAAACTATTCTTTTCATGCTATCAAATCAAGAATCGCACGTTAGATAAACAATCCAAGATCATTAAGTTCTATGGAAAATATGATCACTGACTAGGCAATTACAAGTATGATCAACATCTTGTTCTTACTTAGGTTTTTACTTAACATTACCAACGTTCTTTGGAATTTACTATTTATGAGTACAAAAGTGTAACAATTAGGTGAAACTCTCCTATACTCTAGCCCGAGATCCTAGCATGTTTACTAAGTTGGTCATCTTAACAAACATACAAAGAGAAATTTCCTATAAAGCAGTTAAGCAAACACAATCACTAATAACAAGAAAGATTAAATTCAATTAATTCATAAAACACATGTTTGAGGTTTCGAATCCACCCTAGCTAAAAGGGTGCTTAGACATATTAATTATGTTCAAATAGAAATACATAATTAAATATCAAACTAAATAAGAAAAAGAGAGGTTTAGAGATGAAAACGCTGTCGCCTGATCCGTGGTGGTGCGAGAGTAGGGATGGCAACGGGGCGGATTTGAGCAAATCCATCCCCGCCCCGCGAAGAATTTCGGATCCCCAAAACCGCCCCGCATATCCGTTTATAATTTTTTTTTAAAACCATCCCCGACCCGGACAGATAGGCGGATATCCGCCCCGCCCATTTTACCCGAAAAAAAACAGATCTTAGGATCTGAAAAAAAAAATACAAATCTTCCGTAAAAAAAAGATCTCAGATCTTCAAAAAAAAAAAAAAATCTCAGATCAACCAGGAAGTATGATGTGTATTATAACAATATTGTTTTGCCAGATCTAACTACATAAATTATAACAAAAATTACAAAATACAAGCATCCATCCAAAAATTACAGAAATTACAATGAATCCATACGAAAAGTAAAACAAACAAATTACAATGATCTTGATCTGGAAATTAAAAAAATTACAGAAATTACAATGATATCTTGATTAGGAAATAAAAAAAAAAAATCGATCTCAAGATATCAGATCTGAGATCTCAAGATATTAGATATGAAATCTTGATCTAAGATCTTGATCTTGATCTGAGATCTCGATTTCAGATCTGAGATCTCAATTTCAAATCTGAGATCTTGATCTTGATCTGAGATCTCGATTTTAGATCTTGATCTCAGATCTGAGAAGAAGGGAGTTGGGCGAGAGAGAAGAAAGGAGGGTCGTCCTCTGCCACCCTTCGATGTGAGAGAAAAGAAGGGAGGGTTGCTCGCGGGCTTCACTGTTTTGAGAGAGAAGAGACCCCTTCGCGGCAGGCTTCGCTGTTTTGAGAGAGAAGAAGAGTCGAAGGGACGACCTTCGCTGTGACGAAGGACTGGAGACGAGAGAGAGAGGTGTAGGAGCAAGACTTGAGACGATCGAGAGACAGGAGTTGGTCGAGAGACGGGAGGTCTCTCTGCTTTCGATCCTCTGTTTGTGAGGAAAAATGGAGTGAGTGACTGAGAGAGAGAGAGGTGAGAGGCAGAGAAAGAGATGATGTCGGTTGGTTTTTGTTATGTTTTTTTTTTTTTTTTAAAGCATTTAAAGGGTTGAGGGTATTTTTGTAATATCAACACTTAAACGGATATCCGCGGGGCGGATATGGCCAAATCCGTATCCGCCCCGAATATTTAATGGATATTTTTTGGATATCCATATCCGCCCCAAAATCCGTTTAGGCATATCCAAAACCGCCCCAAACAGATTGGGTGGGGCGGATATCCGTGAAAATCCGCTCCACTGCCATCCCTATGCGAGAGGATCTGGGGTCCGAATAGTGGAAAGAAAGAGAAATAAATCTCTTCCTTCTTCCTCACGATCTGATCTGTTCTTCCTTAGACTTGTCTTCTTCTTGACTGTAACAAAGAGTGTGAGAGAAGGAGAGGACGTGGGAGAGATGGACGGTGAGATGGAATAGGCGAGCAGGAGGGCGACAATCAAAGCTAGGGTGAAAGAAGTTGTAAAGGTGATGGGGTATGTGCGTTAAGGGTTCAGTTGCGACGAGGGTACTGTTTCGAGGAGGAGGGGTTTGCAAGATGGGTTGTGAGAGATGATGGCTCGATGGGTTTGTGAGATGGAGGTATGTGGCGTTGGGTGGACTGATGGACTATGTCTACGATGAATGGATGGTGGCTTGCTGCTGTGAGGATGAGGAGCTATGGTTGTGGATGGGTTTGATGATGGTGGTGGTCTGTTGGTTGTGATGGCGAGGATGGTTGATGATGGGTAACAGCTTGCTATGGTTGCAAGCGTGATTTCCAGAAAACCAGATATGTCCTTTTATAATCGTGTTCTTTAGGTTTCCTTTCTTGTATAGTTTCCTTTTGCAATTAGTATTTCTAAATTGCCAATTTGCTTCACTTAACTTCTATTTTGGAATCTTGTTATTGAAAATCTATACAAACACAAAGTACCATAATTAACAAGTAATAGCCAAAATTATATACAGAAATATGGTATTAAAATAACATAATTATGCTCCTATCAACCACGCGCTCTAGTGCGCTTGACTTCCATCCATTATCTGTCTTTTTCCTCCAGTATTACTTTCATTCACCAATGTTCTAATCAAAACCAAATCCATCGAATCACTCAATTGTTATTTGGATGCCATACCTACAAAGATAACGTATCAATTGTCAATTATGAAAAGCAAGAAAATCATATACTAACATATATCAACAACAAGCTATGCAAACAAAGTCTTGAAGTGCATTTGAAGCTTATGCAAAAGGAACCAAAAATTCTTAAATCAGAGTCAAAATCCAAATAACAATCGAAAAATGAAGATCATATATTTATCGTACGCAAAATCCATCACCATTCATCATCAATTCATGAACATATGTTAATACTCACATGGTAACAACAAAAGTGTAACACATGAGCTCATCCACTACATGAATTTCATAAAAACATAAACAAATACAAATCTAATCTTAAGGTCTGTCTTGCCTAACATCCCACATCCTCATAGCCATTTGATTCCTATTGTTTGTCCACTCAGGTGTCCTAGAAATGACAACATATTCTTCTTCTTCATCTTCATCTTCATCTTCTTGCTCTTTTTCACCCTCTTCAGATTCGTCATCGCTACATGGTCATCAGGATCTCCTTCATGAAGGAAGTTATGAATTGCAGAACATGTTTGTACCACTTTTGCCTGGGTATTAATATCATGATATGGATGGTGCCTAAGATATGCAAACCTCTTCTTCAACAAACCAATAGTTCGGGGACAACCGTTCAAAGTGATAAGTGGCGAAAATTGAATAACTCCTTTTCATTTGTTGGGCGTTGACCAGCAACGTCGTGAAGGTGATTTGGTGTACCGCGATACGGTGTCAACAATTTTGGTACTAGTGGGAATCCAACATCAGCTAGATAATATTTACCTATACATTTAAAAATGATACACTATTAGTATTAAGTTATTATATTATTATAAACTTAGATAAAATTTGTTATATTAACATACCATTAGGCCCAGTAAATGACTCCTGTTGCAACTCACAACACTTCGAAGGCGAACCTCTAATTTCAAATATTTTTAGATTTCTTTGTGTTCAATGGAAGGTAATATCTTAACTCTACAGCATAGTTGCGCTGGCATGTTATAAGTTTTGCTTAACTTTTAGCTGATATGAAAGGATGATAATCTACAATGTGTCTGAGAGAATGTTAAATAAGCAGTTTACTTGATCAAATCGATCTAGTTGCGTTATTTTGTATAGATATCGTGTTTTCACTCTTGGTACATGCATGCTTTCATTCAAAACCTCCTCTCGCTCTACTTGCAAGGAATTTGACTTGACTCGTTTGACATCATAATCAATGACTTCATTTTTTTTCCTTGTATTTAAACCTCCGGTGTGGAAGATCAACTTTGGGATGCCATGCCTTTATTACTTGTCAAAACAATGAAACAAATAAGGAGTACTACATTATGACCTTGCTTGTGTAAAGAAAGAAAACCAATATTTACAACTTTTTCCTAGATACACAATCATATTCTTATCCAGCTGCAACAAAGCCTTTGGTCTAACCGGAAGAGGTTCCCTAGTATAGACCCTCGATACTTGTTATACCTGTGCCAATCTTGCCAGAGCATCTGCTACTGCATTGGTCTCTCTATAAAAAATGTAACTTACCAAAGTACTGCAAATATTTCCAATTTTTTTCCAATAATTGCAAAGAAACCATGAAACTTTAACTTTCCGAAAGAACCATTGTTTTACCAATAGCGAGTCTGTCTGGATAGTTTCAAACCCTCCAGTAGTGCACACGATTCTATCAAATTATTTGAGTCAACCTAAAAAAAGATTTGCTTATCAGCCACACATCCTCATGTTTCATATTTAACAACAATCCCACTTGCTGCTTTATTCTCAACCTAGGAACCATCCACGTGTAGCGCAAACCATTTAGCCAAGGGGAGTACCCAAACCACAACAAAAGTAGGAGAGTTGGTACCACAACAATCTGCAAACCCAACCTACGAAGTAGTAGGACATCGCCATTTTATCTTTGGTAAAAACAACTTCGACACTACACTACCACAGAAAATATCATTTATGGCGGAATATAAGTGCCAAATAAAACCTATTTCTGGAGGAAAAAATTTCAAAATCTGCTAAAATATATTGCACTGGCAGATTAAGAAACCGCCACATATACGAGTGCCAAAAAATGTTACTTTTGGCGGATAGGTATCTTAATCCACTAGTATTTGTGGCAGTTGTAAGTGTCAGAAATGTTGAACTTGCGGCGGTTATAAGTGCCAGGAATGATATATTTGTGGTTGTTATAAGCGCAAAAAATGTGTCAGTTGTTGCAGATAATATAATTGCCACAATAGTCATTTACGACAGTTATATCCCCCACAATTAAAAATGATATAATTTAAAAAAATTTATTATCCGCCACATATAATTATTTAATTAATAATTATCCTACACACATAACTATTAAAATTATATTTAATTACTAATAAATGTCGATACAAATCCGCTAGAAAAACTACTTAATTATTAATTGTCATATACATCCACGAGAAAAGATAAGCAAATCTATTACTCAAGCCCATGACACGAATTTGAACCTGATGCTGAATGTGACCCTGATGAACCTACAGCTGAGCCTAATGCTCCACGTGATACAAAAGCCTCGTCATCTCCCCATCAGGAGATCCCTATCAGGTCCAACACCAGAAAGCAATGCCTCAAATCCACCATACGAGGCACCCCCATAGAATTATGAGAGCTACCAGAAGAATGATTTGTAGGTACCTCGGACCGATATTCTAACATCTGAAACGGAGAAGGCAACATATATGGGATGCATGGGATACAAATGTGGTGTGTGAGAGCCCTGGGGGTGTGCTGAGAGCTCTGGGCGTGTGTCTGGGACTCCATAGCTGGCATTATAATCATAATCATCATCTGCTGATGTTGTTGCTGCATCTGATGTTGCAACTGCTGTTGCTGCCGGGTCCACAACTCGTTAAGAGCCTTACCTTGGGCTTCCAGCTAAGCCAACACAGCTTCGTGTTTCCTCTTCAATTCAAGGTTCTCATTCTCCAAGCTAGTTTCTCTAGACCTAAATGTTCTCTTAGATTAATTAGAAGTAGCAAACTTAGCATAAGGCACCATGTCGGGTGTCACTCCATCTCCGTAACCCCGAACTCTGTTTCGTGTCTCAGGACCCATATTATCGATATAAATCTGTGTGCGAAGTTCAGGACATTTTTCAATTCCAGCCTCGACCTGTGACTGAACGAGATTCTCCATGGACACCTAACAAAAAAATATTTAGATAAATTAAAAACTAAGAAAATTAAGAACATAATACAAATTAACATACGAAAAATTAGAATCACACCCCTCGATCTTGCGAAGAACAATCAATCCAACTATTGTCCTTTCGTGTATGGGTGACACGAAAGCAGACAATAGGGTGCGTATTTTCCTTGTGCTATAAATATATTAGCCATAAAGAACCCAAAAATTAGTTTTTATCATATTTTTTGGGCATTAAATAAAACTATAACATAATAAGATTAAAAAAAAAGGTAATTGAGTGTACATACATAATCCTCATGAACGTTCAAATGATTTGGTTCCAGATGTGTGGCTCATTTAAGTACTACGACTAACTTTATTTTTTTGCTCCACCTCCTAAAAGAAAGAAGAAAATAAATTAGTCAAATGTACAAAAATGGTCCATTATTAAAAACTAAATAAAAAATTTTATTTGAGTTTTTGGTAAATCCCAGTGATTCACCGTCTCCACCCACTCATCAGGATTCAAACCAGCTGGACATAACCTTTGTCGTCGCGGTTGTGTATCAGTATAGTAAATCCTTTTCAACTCACGTTTGTATTCTCTGTAGGCATGTTCAACATTGGCCAACACCATACTTTTTACAATCAAGATACAACTCTTGATCTACCTCTTCAAGCAACTTGAAAAAGTTTCAACCTTTTCTGGACGCCTTTCCATGATAAGGGGTTCGGTAGACGATCCAACACCTTCATCTGTCAATCCTTGAACAAACACATCATTCAAAAAATCATGAATACTAGACATCACCCCTCCTACTCCATCTTCTATGTTTGTTACATTTGAGTCTTCAATGTTAGGCTCCCCATGATACCACCACCAAGCATTTTTATAATATTTATTTATATCATGCCGTATAAAATGCTCGACAACCGGTTTTCTTCTAAAACTTTATTGATTTCAATATTTCTTATAAGGATATCTGAACATATATGGTCCAACACCATTCACATCCACTTGATCCAAAAATATATTAGCTGCATTTGTGTATGCAGTTAACTGTCGCGGTATTGTCAACCAACTCCTATCCATATTTTACTCTTAACAACGACAAAAGATTATTACTCTACACCAACAGATCTAAATTATGCACAAATAAAATGAATAGGAGAAAAGTAGATAGACCGATATGAAAAATAAGCATTAATATTAAATAAAGGGTTTGAGAGAGGCGATTAGGGTTTGAGAGAGGCGATTAGGGTTTGACACTGTTTGAGCAGGATTTCTACTGTTTCATCCATGCAATCATGCCTGGATGAGCACATCTGATCAGGCCGCAATGGATCGCTCCATCATCTCCCGTGGAGACGACCAAAACAGCAAGGGAGTCAATACTTTAAGCCCTACCCCACTCTTGGAGGATGCAGTCCCTAAACCGGCTTCTGCTGCTTCTTTACAGGTCCTCGAAGACCTGTATAAACTATATGGTGATGATGTCCTACAGTTGATTCAGCGGCCGATAGTTCAATCACGGGGAACCAATGACGGCGGACACATGGTGTCTGGGGATACGGGTACGCCACTAGCGCCAACACACATATCAATGAACGTCAGTCCGACTACCACAGGAGCCATTACATCAGCGGGTGAGGGAACTCCTGCTCTAGGATCCACCACGACCAATATGTGCTGGGCTTCTTTGTTCACTCAGCGTCAACATGAGACCCAATCAAAGCTTAAGTATGTTCCTCCTGCAGTCACAGAGGGCAACACGGTGGTTCATATCAGACTTGAGGAGCATGGTGCACGGATTGCTGAATGTGAGCAGTATTTGATTGGACAATTTGTCGGGAAAAGACTGGCTTATGGCTTTGTCAAGGACTCCCTAAAGCGACTGTGGGGACTAAAGGCAGGTTTCGAGATGTCGGTCTATGGTGACAGCGCCTTTGTTTTCAAGTTTTTGAACGAAGATGACAAGAGCAAAGCTCTGGAAATGGGGCCGATCCACATTGCGAGTCGATTATTCTTGCTTCGTCCATGGAAGCCATATATGGAGGCTACTCGAGAAGTCTTAACTTCTGTTCCAGTTTGGGTCAACTTGAGGAAGGTTCCCCTATTCCTATGGAGTGTGGAGGGCTTACAAGCGATCGCAAGCGGCCTTGGCGTCCCTCTCATGCTTGACAGAGCCACAGAGCAGAGAACAAGGCTCTCTTTCGTGAGAGTTTGTGTGGAGATGGGTTCCAACAGCTCGTTCCCTTCTACAATCCCAGTAGTTATGGATGATGGCAAGAAGATTGACGTCGAAGTTGAGTATTCATGGCGGCCGTCTAAGTGTGCTCATTGCTTTGGCTTCGGCCACACCACTGGAGCTTGTACTAAGAACAAGAAAACCACTTCTCCTGGCACTACAGTATGGAAAGCCACTACAAGCAAGCAAAAGGAGCAGCTGGGCGAGACACCAGTGCATGAGGAGGGGTGGACCGTTGCAGGCGGGAAGCACACTTTCAAATCCAAGCCGCTTTCAACTGAACCCATCATTTCTAGGCCCTCAATGGTTAGTGCAATTAATTGCAACATTCCTACTGCTGCTCCTACCCAGGACTTACCATCATCGGGTGATAATGCTGATGATATTGCACCACTACCTAGCCATGTTAGTCAGGATGTGGGCAATGCAATTGTGGTTTCTACAAACACTACTAACACAGGCAGTGCAATTAGAGATTCTGGACCAACAAGTGGGCACGACAAGACCAGTTTACAGCTCCTAAGTAACCAAGATGATAAGGGTACACTCAACAAACCAATGCCCAGGAAGAGTATTTTAAAGAATCCGAAAAACCAAGCGCGATCCACCGCTTCTCACAGCAAGGGACCACAGTTTGCTGGCTTGACACAAGTTGAACCACGAGCAGAGCTGGACCTATGACACAAAATACACACTCCTGCTCCTTCTGCTGGGCATGCGGGTAGAGATGTTGGGCATCAAGGCCCAAGGGGGGAACAAATTCTACCACATAGTGTTGCCCATGATTAAGACAGCTTGCTGGAACATCCGGGGGCTAAATGACCCTATTAAACAAGCTGAAGTTAGGAACCTGATACGTAGGCAGCGAGTTAGTATCATTGGATTGGTCGAGACAAAAGTCAGAAATGAAGTGAAGCCTCAACTTCAACGAGATCTTGTTAAGGATTGGTTAGCTATCGACAATAATGACATTGTGCATGGCGGACGCATTTGGGTTCTATGGGATCCACAAGCAGTTAATGTGAGCGTCGTTTCTCGGTCAGCACAAGCAATCTTTGTTGACACAGTTTGGCCAAATGGGTTTAGCTGTGTCCTATCTTTTGTCTATGGAAGCAATGATCCTACCATTAGGAAGCAACTATGGCAAGAGATGGACTCTTTCGCTGCATCTTCTAAAGTTCCCTGGGCACTGCTGGGTGATTTTAACTCTATTTTGAACTCACAAGAACGAGTTGGAGGGGACGAGATCAGACCTGGTCAGTTTGCAGATTTCCTGCAGTGTGTGCAAGGTGCGGGGGTTTTCGACTGTCGTTATAAAGATGTTTCTTGACATGGTCCAATAAACAAGAGGGAGCTAATAGAGTGATGTCAAAGCTTGATCGTATCCTAATTAATCAGGATTGGTTGATTAGTGTACCTGACTCGGAAGCGGAGTTTCTCAATCCAGGCATTTCGGATCATTCCCCTATGATTCTAACTATCTACGAGCACAAAAACCCGGGGCCTATACCGTTTCGATTCTTTAATTATTGGGCGTCTGATCCCACTTACATGACGGAGGTGGAGGCAGCCTGGAGCAGTCCATTTCATGGCAATGCAATGTATTGCTTTGTGCGAAAGCTCAAGATTGTCAAGGCCAAGCTTATAGAGTGGCGTCGGGCAAAATTTCTGAATGCTAATACACATTTGCGGGTAGCTCAACAACAGCTAGAGCAGATTCAGAGTGCTATTCAGCTACGTCCACTCGATACCACTCTGGCTCATCATGAAAAGGGTGCAGTCCGAAACCTTGGTTTGGCGATCAGGAATGAGGTGTCCGAAATCAAACAACGAGCAAAATCAAAGCACATGCAATCAGGGGATGAAAATGTGAGTTATTTTCACAATTATCTGCGTGAACGTAGGTCAAAGAACAAAATCTTATCCCTATATACGGCTGATCATGACAAAGTAGAAGACATGGATGCAATCGGAATGGAATGTCTGCGATACTTTGAGGATCTATTTGGCCCTGACCATGAGCAATATGATGGGAGCTTAATAGACAACATACAAATTGACTCTGTTGTTACTCCAGAAGAGGGTGTCAAGCTCACGGCACAAGTCAGCAGAGATGAGATCACTGAAGCATTGTCCTTGATTGATTCCACCAAAGCTCCGGGTCCGGATGGTTTCTCATCCTTCTTCTTCAAATCTGCGAGGAGGATCATTGGTGATGATTTCGTCAAAGCCGTCTCAAATTTTTTTCGCAGCGGTCATCTTTTGCGCGAGGTAAACGCAACTCATGTTGTTTTAGTGCCTAAACTTACTAATGCGTCATATCTAAGTGATTTCAGGCCGATCTCTTGCTGTAATGTCATGTACAAATGCATCACAAAAATTATGATGAACAGAATGAAAGCAGTAGTGCCCCAACTTGTAAGTCTCAATCAATCGGCGTTTGTCAAAGGCAGGTATATTCATGATAACATCATGCTTGCTCACGAACTGATGCGGAATTATCATAGGGACACGGGTCGTCCTAGGTGTGCGGTCAAAATTGATCTCAGGAAGGCGTATGACACCATCAAATGGGAGGCTGTTACTCATATGATGCGTAAAATGCAATTTCCTGTGGTTTTTATTCACTGGATTTCTGCTTGCATGTCCACCCCTCGACACTCTGTCCTTGTCAATGGTTCTCCAAAGGGTTTTATCAAAGCGTCTAGAGGCATTCGTCAAGGTTGTCCGATGTCCCCTTATCTGTTTGTTCTTGTCATGGAGCTATTAAACTTGCTGCTCAAAGGAAAAGTCGCAGAGGGCTCTTTCAAACTTCACCATCGCTGTCATGACCCTGCTATCACGCATCTCTGTTTTGCCGATGATCTGATGGCCTTTTTCCATGGGGACCGGGATTCAGCACTTGCTTTGTCCCAAGTTCTGCTTATGTTCAAGGCGTGCACTGGACTCAGCGTCAAGTATCATAAAAGCAACCTGTACTCCTCTGGGGTGTCCCATGGGGACCTACAAGACATCAAGAGTATCTTGGGGTTTAACTTGGGTTCTCTTCCAGTGAGATATTTAGGTCTCCCTCTTATCTCAACAAGGCTTTCTTATGTTAATTGCCTCCCTCTGATTGAACGGGTGAGAAAGCGAATCCAATCATGGAAAAATAGGTATCTCTCCTTTGCAGGAAGGGTCACTCTGATCAAGTCAGTTTTAAACAGCATGCACATATTCTGGACTGCCTGCTATTCTCTTCCTAAGAGAGTTATCAAGGAGTTAAACTCCATCATGAGGAACTTCTTATGGTCCGCTACGGACACATCCAACAAAAAACCTATGGTGAAGTGGCGGACTATTTGTCATCCGTATGACGAAGGGGGATTAGGCATTCGATCAATTCAAACAACCAGTTTAGCAGCCACGATTAGACATGTATGGAACATTGTCAAGGGCAAAGAAAATCTATGGGTCAAATGGGTCACAAAGAATCTGATAAAGGATAGAGATTTTTGGCTCATGGCTGTCCCCCAAGATGCTCCATGGTGCTGGCGTAACATCCTTGCGTGCAGACAGGAGGCCAGCTCGCTCATCAGACATGCAATTGGTAATGGGGAAAATACATCGCTATGGAAAGTTCCTTGGCACCCCATGGGTGTTCTCATGCCCCATTTCCCGCATCAGTTGGTTTATGATTCCCTTCTTCATAAAAATGCGACGGTGAGTGCGCTGATTCGAGATGGTCGCTGGTTTGCGTGGGATCATGCTCGCACAGCTATTTCGAGGACTTGCTTTGGTGGACATTGACACAGATTATAGCGATGAGATTGTCTGGATAGGAGGTATGGGAGGAGAGTTCTCAAGTAAGAGTGCGTATCATGCCCTACGACACAAACAATGACCCATTAGCTGGACAAGGCTCATATGGTTCAAAGGACGCATACCGCGACATAGTTTTATCGGCTGGCTAGCATTAAGCAAGTCCTTGAAAACCCAAGACAGGTTGCGCAGCTGGAATCAGATAGCTTCCTCGGTGTGCAGTCTGTGCAGAGTTGAACCGGAGAATGAAGAACATTTGTTCTTTTCCTACGGGTACTCACGTTTTGTTTGGGCCTATATGCTCAGGAAGATGGGGTATGATCATCAACCTCTCGACTGGGAAGCTGAATTGAGCTGGTGTCTCGTTCATTTTGCAGGGTCTGGGCCATGCTCTAATATCAAAAAGTTGACGTTTGTTGCTACTATTTATCACCTATGGTGTGAGCGAAATCGGCGCCTATTTCGGCAAGAACGACTCCCTACAAAGTATCTCATAATGAAGATTGTGAGTGATGTTAGATTAAGGGTTTCAGTGTTGGAACTCAAGGTGGAGGATTCCCCCCAGCATAGAGCTTTTTTTGATAGATGGAATGTTGACGTGAGCTACTTCAAAAAACAAAACACTTGGCATGCATGGTCCAAGCCTGACCCAGGTTGGGTTGTGCTCAATTCATATGGATCTCTCACCGAAACTCGAGACCCAGATGGTACAGTTACTGGACTACATGGTGGGTACGGCGCTATCATTCGTGATCACAGGGGAGATGTAATCACGGCAGGGGCAGGCTCGGCAGTGGGTCGATCCGTTCTCCTGCATGAGCTACAAGGAACTGAAATGGGCCTTACGCTAGCAAAGCAACACAATTTGAGGAATGTGATTATGTGCATGGATTCTATGAATGCATATAAATGCCTAACTACCAGCATAGCTCCCCCATGGGAAGCTCGAGTCACTGTGAGACGCATGAAGGCAGCACTACGCTTCTTTGATCAGTTTAAAATTATGCATGTGTTTCGTGAGGTTAATCAAGCTGCGGACAAACTAGCGAGTCTCCGACCCAGTGCGGAATTCTTAGAAATACTGCCAAGCTCTTTTGCTGAAGATCTCAAAAAGATAGTATTTGATGATAAACGAGGACGGAAATATATGAGATTGTAATTGAAAATTCCTCTATTTTTTCAGTGGTCTGGGGAGCCCATATACACCCCGCGCTTGCCTTTCAAAAAAAAATATTAAATAAATAAATAAATAAAAAAACCGTGATATGAGTGGTTTACTTCAAAAGTAAGATATAAATAAATAAATATGGATGTTGAAAAATGAATGTTTCGCAAAAATAATACATGGTATACTTTTAATGTACTGCAGTGGTGAATCAAGTGGTTTGGGCTTGCGTTTCAATTCTCTTTCTTGTTTGAACTATCATGTGTTCATCATTACTGAATGAGGTGATTTCTATCGGAACAACTTTTGTAATGACAGCTTGTAATAACTGTTAGATTGACACGAAATTTTAGCAATATATTTCAGCTCAGATTAGAGGAATGAACTGCATGCTGTCATCCACACATAATAACACTATGTTTACAAGTCAAGGAGTCCAATGACCGGAAGTTTACCAAAAAGAACAATTAAGAAGTAATTTAATCTAAAAACAAATCCACTTGAACCTCTCTCATATGAATTTGTCTAGGTAGTTGGGCTTTAAAGTTATTTTTTTGTTAGGCTTGAATTTTTTTTTTTTACATTTTTACCCTTTATCTTTAAAATACAACCACAAACATTATTTATAGAAGGGATAAAAATGTATAAAAAAAACCCAAAACCTGACTAAAAAATAACAGCTATAAAACCTAACTGCCTTGATGTTCCACTTCCAATAGATCTTCCACAACCTTCCCATGCCCTTCAGAATTATGGAAAGAATATCCCTGATCTAATATGAATTTCATACATAACCCTTTCCATACTCATCTTTGAAATCACAATAGAGTTTTTAATCAAATTAGGTTAATTAAGTATTTGAGATTAAATTACTAATAAACTAGTTAGTAGTCTACTGAAAATTGAGCTTGATCATGAATCACAAACATAGACACATATATGCATATTTTTAAGAAGAATACAATCAATACTAGCTTATCAAACTCAATGTGTGCAATGCACATAATACATCTAGTAGAAGATTCATTTCATGCCTAGCAAAATTACTGTGTGCAAGGTATTTTCGTTTTCCATTGATATGATATGCAGCAGTATTGTGCATATTAACATCGAAACTGATTCTACTCTATTAGCCAGAATGAAAGGCCTAAAAAAATGTTGTTATCTAAATATACCATGAATCTTATTCTATGGTTTTAAGTAGATAAAATATGAAATTACTACTTCTGGATATCAATGATATAGGAAATAAATCGCGGTTGTAGCCTCCTCATCAAGGTCAAGGTCTAGAAGATCAGATTGTTCCCACAGCTAGCCCAGCAGAAACAAAATCGAACAGTGTGTGTAATTGGTTGTTGATCAGGGATCTGGTGGTGATGTTGAAGTTGAATCTATAGCAGAAATGCCTCTTGTTCTCTCACAGCAACAACAACGGAAGTAGAGGAGACGATGCTATCGAGTTCGAGAGCTGAAATGAATCAAATCCAACAAAACATACTAATCAAATTCAAGCTTAGAGGTTTCAAGTGAAACATAGAAACCACACAAGAGAGAGTTTTATACGGTTTATAATGCAAAACAACCCAAAGAAATCGAGCCGAGATCAAAAGAGGAAGTGGAGAAAGTACCAAATTCACCTCTTAAATCGAGCCTAAGGTATTTGCAGAATCTGGATCTAAGGAGAACAAAATCGAGTACTAGGGTTTCTGAGAGTTGGAGAAAAGAAAAAAATTGAGTTCTAGCAGGGTTTTCGAGAGTCGGAGAAAAAAAGAAATCGTTTCTGAGAGTTATACGAGTATTCTATGAAATTGCAAAATGAGGAAAGTCGTGAAGAAGAGAATTACGTGAAGTAATTGTGGCGAAAACAAACCGCCAAAATAAGGTACAGTGGCGGACCACTTATCAGCCAAAAAAGCAAATTGTGGCGAATTTAAAAGCATATGTCGCAGTGATCCGGGGGCTCCTGCGCGGAAACACTGGACGAGGTCCTGTGCACAGATCTGGGCCGTTGGATCTGATCCAACGGCTCAGATCGATGGATTTCAAAAAAAAAATTTGGGCCGTCGGATCTGTGCTTCTTGCGCAAGAGCCCCCCGAATCCATGTCGCTGATGATGTTCTCCGCTTGAAAATATTTAATTTCCGGTGGATTTGGCTGCCATAATTAATCAATTGTGGCGGTTTTAGGCGCCACAAAAGACTATTTATGGTGGAGAATTCTATCCGTTAGTAATAGAAATAAATCCGCCACAAATTAACCATTTTGTGGTAGTGCTAGTTTGATCCAATGATAGACCTTTATAATCACGTAACCTGCTTACACTGATAACATGCCGCTGGCTGAATTCAAACCCATGACCTAGTGGTATTATTCGCCAAACTCTAACCATTGAGCTGTCATCCCTGGAGTTGAGACAAAACCTATATTTCAATGTGAGATTAATTACTTTCCAAACAAAAATTGAGAGTTTAGTTGGCATCAAAGGGTGCCAAAGCAACTTTCACACACGGTCAGGTTGTACCCTGTTGCATAACAGCTCAAAAACAAAGCTAATGATGAATTTACCATCAGTGCTAAGCATCCAAATTATGATCTCCACCTTGCCTACCTTCTCTTGCAACCTGATCGCATATAGGTCATGCGCCCACCTTTGTAAGACAGGGCCTAGAGACCTGAACCTTTCTATATGCATATAGCTCAAGGATGGCCATTTGTTCTCAACCTCTACCAGCCAACACGATCTGAATTTTCTCCTACTTCCCAATTCTCATCGAAGAACCTAACATTTTCAATTCCAATTTTCCAGGTAGAATGGTCTGCCAAAAAATATCTAAATTCCATTAGTTCTTTCATGAAAGGAGACGTAGCAACTTTAACCACCAGTTGTCAAATTGTACATCCGCTTGCAAGTATTTTCGGCCCATGAATACAGCCCATAGCGAATTTGTATTCACCATATCCACAATGCTTTGATCCTAAATTCTTTTAAGACAATTTCCAGCTCGTGTACTCACAATCAACCTTCCTCAATTGGCATACCAAGTCATTGCCAGGAAACCCATTTATGCTTGTGCCTACCTTCATGTTCACCCCAAAAGAATTCGACAATAATTTTCTAAATGTTCTCTAAAACCTTCAATGGCACATAGGTTGCAGCCATGGTGTAGACTGGCATTAAACATAACACATGCCTGAGAAGGATCAATCTGCCATAAGGAGAGAGTAATCTCACCTTCCACCCTTGCACATTGTTGTGGATTTTAGTCACCAACTCTTCAAAGTAAATAATCTTGCATTTACCATGATAAATTAGAACCTCGAGGTATTTAGGGGGGTGCTCTAAATTGGAAACTTGTCCATTGCTTAATGAGCATTATTCTTTCAGCTTGAACTTTGTCATCTAGCACAAAAGAACTCTTTTCTACATTATTTTCTCCCTTTAGGCTGCACAATACATGTTGAGAAACTTTATGCAACCCACCACACACTGTTTTTTGTCATTCAAGAAAATCAATGAATCATCTGCATACAACAAATGAGTAATCCACACCTAGAGTCTAGGGGTATAGAAAAATCTAATTTTCTCATTATGAAAATCTCTAGTGAGATTCTACTGAGCACCTCGGCTGCGATAACAAATAAAAGGGGGGAGGGGATAAAGGATCACACTGCCTTAGCCCTCGGGTAGAGCGAAAATGCCCTTCATATCTCCTTGCATCAGCACCAAAAAACCATAGTCAGTAATGCAATTTGATATAACATAACTTACAAACCTCCATTCAAGATGGTCATACGCCCTCTCCATATCTAATTTGAGAACAACATTATTTCGACAACTTTTTTCCCAATGGATCTCATTAATTCCTGTGCCAAGCTAATACTTTCCATGATCAAACTTCTTCTCACAAACACACCCTATAATTCTAAGAAGAAACTCTGCCAGTCTCACATCCAAAATTTTACTGAAAACTTTGTAAACACATTGCATAGACTACTTATTGGCTTGAATTCTGTGAAAAATTTTGGTTCCTCAACCTTGGGAATAAAAAATACTGCATAATGTTAACATAAAAGTAGGATGATTTATTAGTTGAGAAATAGTGATGTTGTGATTAGAAATATATATATTTTTTAGTAAGTTCTATTGATTATCAAGTTTTAAGGTACAATATAGTTAGAGTGGGTTAGATGATTGGGTATAACATATGGGCTGATAATTACTTTTGAAGCCAAATATTCCCCTAAGGTTAGTAATGCTCTTTTTCACAACTCCGAGAAAAAAATGAAAAATGTGTTTTAGAAAACAGACTTGCTTGTATGTGTGTTATATAAATTTTGGTATGTATACTTGCTTGCATATCAGGTACACCGTTCTATGTGAGTTCGGTGGTACATTTAATATTTAGAAAATGCTTGCCATATTCAAACTTCGATGAGATGATATGACCCTCGAGGTGGTATCCCACTTGGGTCATGTATGCTCCGAGTGGTTTCAAATGGCAAGGGAGGTACACTTGGGTGAGGTGTGTTCGACATAGGAGGAGAGTGTGATTGTGGAAAAAAAGCTACAAAAAACTAGGACAATAAAGAAAACCTTGACATTATCATCACATGAAAATTTGCATGTATTATTATGTTAGTATGTATTTAGGAATGTCTTAAGAGAAAAAACTAAAAGCTCATTCATCATCGAATGAGAACTACATGTCTTCCTTGAGGTGAAATGCATATTATTTGAATGTCATTTAATTGTATAGTTGTGTCTTAATTTGTAAGTTTGCTCACACCTATACTGACCCGAATTTTGTATTGTCTTACAAATTTGGGTGCGTTCCTAATAAGCGCAACTCTAGAGACTTACCGGGATTTGTTAGAGTGTGGAAGTGGTTCTATTTCTAGGCGATAGTTGAGGACTTAACATCTTCCGTTAAACTTTGGTTTATTGTTTTCCTAGGTAATTAGATGTACGACCTAGTTGTTATCACTCGGATTCTGAGTTAAAGATTTATTTGGGATTGATTAATATAGTTCTTTCTTTCGATTTATTTTGTTGGCTTAGGCATGATAAATGTTGATCTCATTTTGAAAGGAAGAATTGTTAAGGAAGTTTATTATTTTATTTATTGCCTCATGTCTGTACCATTTAAATTATTCCTGTCGTGCCTTGATTTTTGGACAATCTATTAATTTAGGTTGTTTAAAAATCAGGGCGTGACGGGGTTACAAAGTTTGCATTGAAAGACCTCAAGAGAGACTAACAAGAGAAAAACTCCTTCGCCGCTTCCCATACATCCTAACCAATGATCTACAAGGAAAATTGGAAGAAGAAAAAAACAGAGGTAAAACCTTTTGGACCCAGGGCACTGTTCTTTGGAATGCTGAAACAACAAAACTAACTTCTTCCAAACTCTGTGCCCGCACGAGGGAATCACAGTCCTCTGACTGTATCAATTGAGGGATGCATTCCAAAAGGTTATGATATTCTTGGAACCCTTTTGAAGTCATCAAATGATGGAAGAAACGATTGGCTTCTTGAAAATAACTTTCTGCTATGTAATCACGTTCCCATCCATGTTTGTAATTTTGGATACCACACACCGCTTCTATTTAGATTTAACTGATGCAAAAAAATATTCAGTGCATGCATCTCATTTTTTTAATTCTCGCTTACCTGATTTTTGCTTCCAATATATTTCTTCTCGCACCAAAGCCAATTTATATTTATGTCTGACATCTATTTAGGTTGACACTGACACTCACATCCAAGTCATGTAGCAAAACAAATTCCCATTGTTGTATTTCGTCGTCCAGGCGCCTCAAATGATTGAACACGTAAACAAAGAATTATTTGTTCTATGTTTTTAATTTTCACCACATATTCTTTATTTTAAAGTCCAAACTATCCATGGTCCTCGTATACAAACATTCTACATTCCAATGACTATCCGCAAAATTCAAAAAATTATGATGCGTAGTCCATATATTTTGGAATAAAAAAGAAGATGTACTTGCTCATAAAATCATTGGCAAGGACACCAGTAAAGGAGCATGATCTGAGGATGTTCTAAGCAGGTGTTCAATCCGTTTGTTTTGCATATCAACCAACCCTTTCAGAATTGGTGAAAAATCTATGCAATCTTCCCACCTCCTGATACCTCCTTGTTGGTTTTTACACCAAGTAAATTTAGGTCCAACAAAAGCAATACCCAAAAGACCATAAGCCGAAATACACCCTATAAAATATATAAGAGCATATTGAATTGGGTTCCACCCCCTAGTTTCTCATTACTATCCATGATCACATTGAAATCACCTCCAATTAATCACGGTTCAGATAAGCCTATCACAAACTGTTCCATCTCCTCTCAAAGACTACGTCTCTCCTGTATGGAGCATTTCACATACACAAATGATCATAAAATACCTGATTAGTCAAAATCAAGTTCACTTGACAATGAATAAGCTGCTCTGAGGTGCTCACCACTGTAACCTGTAACTCATTGGACTAAAAAATCCAGATTTTTCTCCCTGTAAACTCATTAGATTAAAAAAAGTAAATTAATCTTACCTCCCACCTCCATGTGCCAATTAGCTTCAGTCATAGGTTCCGCAATTGCCAACGGTTTCACATTATTCTCATGTACGAAGTACTTAATCCTGCTGCGGGTCGCCCGATTTCCTACACCATGCGCATTGTAATACATAATGTTGTCAATCATCGTTACTGGTTGGGAAGGCCATGTTTCTCGTCACTCTGCATTCCTCAGTACGAGCGTTATTTTTTTCTTCTTCGGCTTTGCCTCATCTGATTGATATCTAGTTTCAATTTCAGGATTTGTAGAGATCCTACTAGTATCCTCGTTATCTGACTGCATCTCTCTCTCAACAAGAGTGTCCCAGGCATTACAACCTCAAGTTCAATTCCATTCGGATCACGAACCTCAACAAAATAAATCTTTTTCCTGTGCTCTGTCTGCTTCTAAGTCACCTCTAATTTGGTTGCTTTCTTTGTCTGCGCACTAGTGGTGTACCCAAGCTCCAAACAATCAATTTTGAAAATGGTTTGATATTCACTAGTAGTAACAACCAAACCTACCATATATATTGACAGTCAGTTTCTCGACTTCTCCCTGATTAGTTTTTGTTTCCTCTTGGGTGTGTGTTTCCCCAACTTCTTCTTTATCTTCCTCAGCCAACACATTGAATGAATTCACTGTCTGCAGCATATCCAACTAATTTTGTTCTTTCGGAACGTCCTCCACCTTCGAGATTTGACTCATGACATCCAGTTCTGGGACTCTGGCTGGACTTTGTTTCTCTTCTCCCATGGAATTCTTGGTCCCACTAGTTCCCACACGGATAATAGTATTTTCTACCTTCTTTATCACCGGTCCATATTCTCGTTTTGAAACAACCACGTCCTTCCTTTTATCCGGCATGCTCGCCACGGGATTCTTCCTTTGAATCATCACAAATTTTTTTTATTTTTTATTTTTTATTTTTTATTTTTTATTTTTATTTTTATTTTTTTGCAACTAATGAAATCGTGACCAATCAGGGAACAATAATCATGGTATTTGAAACCCGAGAAAACTGACCTCTACCAGAAACATTTGTTTCTTGACCTATCGAACCACATTTTAGTTGGGAGAGGTTCCTACAGATTCATTTCAACAAACATAGGAGTTGTTCTTGGGCGTGTGTCAGGACTAGTACCATTGGTTAGGGAAATCAAGGTTCAGAGGTCTTTCAAGACTTTCCTAATGGTCTCAAAACTCAATGTTCCCTTTTGAAAAGTGCCCAAATGCTTAGCATCTATATTATAGGGGGAAGGTTTGAGCTCTTGACTGTGAGGACGTGTTGCCTCCATTGCATAGTCGGGCCAGACTGTACCGCTAGCATTTTTATTGTTTTCTTTGCATTGCTTTTCAACTTCAAACTTGTATTTCCATCGATCGATAGCATCGAACTAGTCTTGAGCAACGTCCTTCCGAACGTTCCTCCCCATTGTAATCTATTGAATGTGAATGAGAGCTTTTACTGACTATTGTGCATTGTTATATTGTCTACAGATTGATATTGTGCATTCTCAAGTTAATATTTGTGCCCGTCAAAGTAACTACTCATAGGCTTACTAGTGAATTGGATAGCTAGTGCCGCATGGATTACTAGTCTGTGACAGTTGGTATCAGAGCCAGAGCTTGTTGGATGCAAACCAGGATGCAGGAAATAAATGAGCGCCTTAGCGCTATGGAGGAACGACAGGCCAGTCGAATGCATAGACTGGAAAGCAGAATGGACCAGTTGAACACTTTGGGAGAACAGATTAGTCGGTTGGATGGACTCTTTTCACTGGCAGACAGAGTGGATTCGCTGGCCGAGCACGTTGATAACTTAGAGGGACGAACTGTCGCAATGGAAGAGTCGCCTCACCCCACAGCTCAGGTGATGAGTGACTTCCAATTACAGTTGGAGGAATTATTTGCAAGGGTTGGCTTGCTAACCAAGGCCACAGGGATTACTGAACACCCTAGGATGAAAGTACCCGAGCCAAAGTCATATGCTGGGGCACGAGATGGGAAGGAGTTAGAGAACTTCTTGTTTGATCTGGAGCAGTATTTTCGCGCGGTGAACCCCGAATCAGAAGAAGCCAAGGTTACCATGGCGACCATGTACTTAGCAGGTGATGCGAAACTATGGTGGAGAACCAAATATGCAGATATGGAAGAAGGTCGCATCCTTATTAGAACTTGGGCAGACCTCAAGAAGGAACTCAGAAATCAATTCTTGCCTGAGAACACTGATTTCTTAGCAAGGAGGAAGCTCCACACCATCAAACAGACAGACAATATTCGAGACTATGTTCGAAAATTCTCAACTTGCTTGCTAGATATTCGAGACATGTCTGAGAAGGACAAAGTTTTCTGTTTCATGGAACAAGCTCAGCCGCTTCTACAAGCAGAATTGCAAAGGCAGAAGGTGACAGATATTACAAGTGCTATTGCGGCAGCAGAAAGGTTTAGCGATTATATGCCCATGTCTGGATCCACTTCGCTCAATCACTCCACAGCTAGAACTGGCAGTACCAATTCAAGCTCAGGGTCGAATGCTCGCTCACCTCACCAAAACTGGGGAAACTCAAGTCAGAATCGAGGAAACTATAATTCCCAGCCGTCCAACCAGAATTGGAGTTCCAACAAAAATTGGAATGCCAGCTCTAGCAACTCAAATTACAACAACAAAGGAGGGCAAAACTACTCTGGGCAGTGGAGACCATCTGCTCATGCCCCATGCATTCTTTGCAATAACAGGGATCACCCAACAGGCAAATGTCCATCCAAACCAGCTCTACACTCATTAATGTCCTTGCTTCAAGCAGAACCTTCTAACCCGACCGCATCGAGCTCGAACCCCACCAACAGTGAGACCTCCCAAATGGGAGCTCTACGCAAGCTCAATGCTGTCAAAGGAGAAATGTATGAGCACCCACACAAGAAGGCTTTACAATACATCGACATCACTATCAATGGGTTCCCTTCCCAAGCATTGTTGGATTCCGGAGCGACAGACAATTTTATTGCCCCAGATGAAGCTAGACGTGTGGGTCTGAACTTAAAAGGAGATGTGGGTAAGTTGAAAGCTGTCAACTCTGAGGCAATCTCTATTAATGGTAGGGCTAGAGCTGTGCCACTACAGGTTGGTCCATGGGAAGGAAGATCAAACTTCTTGGCCGTTCCACTTGATGATTTTAAGGTGATTCTTGGCCAAGAATTCTTCCGAGGAACTGCAGCAGGACCATTACCTTTCATGGACTCCTTGGGGTTTTTCGGACCCAGACTACGCATTGTACCAACCTCAATTCGACCAACAACTCATGATAGAATATTGTCGGCGCTCCAAGTCAAAAGGGGCTTGGCCAAAGGAGAAGATACATACTTAGCTGTGGCAAAGCTAGAGATGGAAGATGATACTAGCAAAATTCCTAAGGAAGTTGCCCAAGTTATTGCTGACTTCAGCGAAGTGATGCCGAATGAATTGCCAAAGAATCTACCTCCCAGAAGGCTCATTGATCACGAAATTGAGTTAGTCTCTGGTGCCAAGCCACCCGCACGTAGTCCATATCGCATGAGCCCTCCAGAGCTGACCGAATTGAGAACACCACTAGATGGCTTGTTGGAGTCAGGATTCATTCGGCCCTCTAAAGCACCTTATGGGGCACCTGTTCTTTTTCAGCAGAAACATGATGGCAGTCTTCGCCTTTGTGTTGATTATAGAGCGTTGAACAAAGTCACTATAAAGAACAAATACCCGTTGCCGCTCATTGCAGACTTATTCGACCAACTTGGATCCGCCAGATACTTCACAAAACTCGACTTGAGATCAGGTTACCATCAGGTCCGCATTGCTGCTGGTGATGAACCCAAAACTGCTTGTTCTACTAGATATGGGTCATATGAGTTCCTAGTAATGCCCTTCGGCTTGACCAATGCTCCAGCTACATTTTGCACCCTTATGAATGGCCTGTTCCGTCACCTTCTGGACAAGTCCGTGGTTGTCTATCTTGACGACATTGTGGTTTATAGTGGGACTATAGAAGAACACCTACATCATTTGCGAGAAGTGTTCCAAATCCTTAAGGATAATCATCTTTTTGTCAAGAGGAAAAGTGCTCATTCGGCCAGACCCAGATCAATTTCTTGGGTCATGTTATTGGTAATGGCAAGATTCGGATGGACATGGAGAAAGTCAAGGCAATCCATGATTGGAACTCTCCTAAGAACGTGTCTCAACTACGTTCTTTCCTTGGACTCGCAAACTATTATCGTCGCTTCATAAGGGACTACTCTAAGATAGCTGTTGCCCTGACAAATTTGTTGAAACAAGACCGAACATGGGAATGGGATAGGCAGTGTGAAGCTTCATTCCAAGACTTGAAATTGGTCGTGATGAAAGATCCAGTATTGGCCTTGCCAGACATCACCAAGCCCTTTGAAGTACAAACAGATGCATCTGATTATGCCTTAGGGGGAGTTTTACTTCAAGATGGTCACCCGGTAGCATATGAGAGTCGAAAGTTGATTGATACAGAGTCTCGTTACTCAGCTCAGGAAAAGGAATTGCTAGCCATTGTACATTGTTTACGGGTGTGGAGACACTACCTCTTGGGATCTCAAGTTCTTGTTAAAACGGATAATGCTGCAGCAAGCCATTTCCTTACTCAGAAGATGCTAACCTCCAAGCAATCTCGATGGCAGGAAAAATTAGCAGAATTTGACTTAGTATTGGAATACAAGCCAGGGCGCACTAACAATGTAGCTGATGCACTCAGTAGAAGGGCAGACCTTGCAGTGCTAACCCATACTGGTCCGAGTCACACCATCTTGGAGAAGATCAAAGTAGGCCTACAGACAGATCCACAAGCGAAGGCGATTACAGAGTTGATCAAGCAGGGCAAAACTCGACGGTTCTGGATAAAAGATGGAGCAATACTCACAACTGGTAATCGCCTCTATGTTTCGAGAACTTCTGGTTTGAGGAAAGAACTTTTGAGAGAATGCCATGACACCCATTGGGCGGGACATCCAGGTTGGAGACGGACACTTGCATTGCTAGAGAGGGGGCACTATTGGCCGCAGATACAGGAGGATGTAATGGCCTATGTTCGAACATGTCTAATTGCCAGCAAGATAAGGTTGAAAGAGATCGACCAGTAGGCTTACTAGAGCCCCTGCCTGTTCCAACTCGTCCTTGGGAAAGTGTTTCCATGGACTTCATTACTGGGTTACCGAAAGTGGAGGATTTCAGGAGCATCCTTGTAGTTGTTGACCGATTCTCAAAGTATGTGACCTTTGTGCCGACCGGACTAACTTGCACAGCCGAAGATACATCGCAATTGTTCCTCAAGCATGTAGTGAAGTATTGGGGACTGCCCGAAAACATTGTTAGCGACCGTGATGCTCGATTCACAGGAAAGTTCTGGAAGGAGTTGTTCAAGCTCTTGGGATCCAAACTTAATATGTCGACAAGCCAACATCCCCAATCTGACGGACAGACTGAGCGCTTTAACTCTATGCTTGAAGAATACCTTCGTCATTTTGTAAGTGCAAACCAGAAAAATTGGGTAGGACTACTTGATGTTGCACAATTTTGTTTAAACTTACAAAAGAGCTCAGCTACTCACTCCAGCCCCTTTCAATTAGTCACTGGTCAGCAACCATTGACACCACATACAGTGCTGACCGGATACCAAGGACCCAGCCCAAGAGCTCTTGAATTTGTCAAAGCCTGGCAGAAAAACATTGAAGTTGCTCGAGCCTATCTTGAGAAAGTCTCCCGTCACATGAAGAAATGGGCTGACAAGAAACGACGAATCGATCCTTTTGAAGTCGGGGACTTGGTATTGGTGAAGCTAGATATGTTCAACAAGTATAAACGGACAGCTAGAGCACACAACAATCTGTTTCGCAAGTATGAGGGACCGGTACAGATTATTGAGAAAGTAGGCAAAGTCTCCTATCGCGTCAAGTTACCACATTGGCTCCGTTTCACCCATCCTGTCTTCCATGCAAGTAACTTGAAGTCTTACCATGCCGATGCCGCTGATCCCACAAGAAATGTATCTACCCGAGCATTGCCTAAGCATCCTACTAAGCCAGATCGAGAAGTGGAAGAAATCTTAGCTGACCGCCTCATCAACAACACAGGCCCGGATAGAAAATATTTGGTCAAGTGGCAGGATGAACCTCCTTCAGAGATCAGTTGGGAGCCAGTCGAGCATCTGCTGCCATACCTCTCAAAGCTGGAAGAGTACTTGGAAAAGTTCGCTGCGAGGGCGTCAGCGAATTGAGTGTGGGAGAGTGTCAGGACTAGTACCATTGATTAGGGAAATCAAGGTTCAGAGGCCTTTCAAGACTTTCCTAATGGTCTCAAAACTCAATGTTCCCTTTTGAAAAGTGCCCAAATGCTTAACATCTATATTATAGGGGGAAGGTTTGAGCTCTTGACTGTGAGGACGTGTTGCCTCCATTGCATAGTCGGGCCAGACTGTACCGCTAGCATTTTTATTGTTTTCTTTGCATTGCTTTTCAACTTCAAACTTGTATTTCCATCGATCGATAGCATCGAACTAGTCTTGAGCAACGTCCTTCCGAACGTTCCTCCCCATTGTAATCTATTGAATGTGAATGAGAGCTTTTACTGACTATTGTGCATTGTTATATTGTCTACAGATTGATATTGTGCATTCTCAAGTTAATATTTGTGCCCGTCAAAGTAACTACTCATAGGCTTACTAGTGAATTGGATAGCTAGTGCTGCACGGATTACTAGTCCGTGACAGTGTGTAAAACACCTAGTACTGTCATCAGTTTTGAGAAAAAAAACCCAAGGAATCACCTATAGCTTTCAATATCGTTGGGTGGATAAACTACAGAGGTAGAACTGGGAGTTCCACCCAAAAATGAACAACAACCGGATCCGCTTTCAGACTGAAATCCACATGCCATTGAAAGACTTTAAATCTCACCCTGCAAATGAGGGGAGAGTAACTAGAGAGAGCCTTCTGGACCTCGGATTCCGATTGAAACCTGACCATGACACATCTTGGATCGAGTAGTCCCATTGAAAAATCGCCAAAGATTCCCCATGTCCTATGAATAGAATCCCGAATTCCCTCCAGAGACGGCCTAAAACTTGAGAACTTCAAAACAATGACATGTTTTTCCACAAAAGTTTTGCCCTTAGATTCATTTGGATTTGTGAAGGTCAAAGGTGTACCAGTTGGGTTGGCAAAGGTGTGGTGGATGGTATTATACATCACGGGTTCAGACCCAGCCAACAACATGGGGTGGGAAGGCTCGAGGGTTAAAAAAAAAAAACGTGAGGGCGAGTGTGCCATGGAGGTAGTTGTGCCTCAGCGGAGTGTTGTTCTCCATGGAGAAGAGAAACCGACCTAGATTAAATATCCAGATTGCTAAACAATAAGATCCTACGACCAGAAGAACTCACCAGATTTTCCTACCAGAAATACCCCTTGTCGCTAAAATCGCGCAATCATACTAAAAAAAAAACTATCTAGATTAATTCCTAAGTATTATCAATGACTTGATTAGAATAATCAAACAAGAATGTAAGTCAGTCAATAAATCCCACTTCACAACAGCTCATAGTGGAAATAAGAAGCAATTGAAGGTCAGACTCTAAAATGTATCAACTACCTTACAACTAATATTGACTAATTAACAGGAGGTACGGCTAATGCACCATCTTCTGACCCTTTCCTTGTTTAGGTGTATAATTCTTCCTCGAGCCCTTCTAATTAGCGAAAAAATGGGCGAGGGAGGAGGGTGCAGCCCTCCATCTCCCTTGAGATGCATCCTCCTCCTTCGCCCATTTCTTCGTCAATAAGAAAAAGCGTTCTTCCTCTCATACTTTCAGGAAAGGAAACATATGATAGTATAACCAAATTACGCTAAACTTGTAATCATATATGCTCACTGTAAATTACCGATTAAGCGATTGTAGTGTGCTCGCCAAATTGATCGATAGGGCCAATCATGCATGGTTTTGCTATATATCTTGAACTTCGCTGTCCATATTTCCAAATGGAAGAGAACCACTAGAAGTAATTTGCAGAGATAATAGAACACAAAACATAATAACTTGTCTATGATTATCATTCGCTAACACATATATGTACGTTGTTAATGTTGTTGTTGTTGTTGTTGTTTTTTTTTTGCGTGTTTTAAATCATAGTTTTGCACATAATAAAACATGTAACTGGGCCAAGTGTCAAAGCATCATTCTAATCAAGTATTGCAAGAAATTACTTAGACAACAACAAAAAAAAAAAAACTTATGTAAATGTTCAACAAGTAAAACATAATCAGGTCAGATCAAATTGATTTGAAATGGTTTCCAATTAAATGAAACGACGAGGTTTAAGTGTACAATTTTCACAATAACTTCAATTCTTTTTCATCCAATCTATTTATTTCTCTTGAGCATCTTGGCATAAGAAATCATCATGTTGTCCCGGGGTGTATTCTGTAGAATCTTTACTCAAACAAGAAAACTACATACACAGTGACTGATTATGTATTTCAACCATTCCTAGTTTCTGGAGCAACCATATTTCGCACCCCTCTAATCTATTTTATTTATTTTTGGAAATTTTCTGTTGCTGTACAATTAATTCATCTTCACCTTCCAACTGCATCTACAATCACATAAATTTTCAATCATACGATCAAATAGTTAACGTATTAAAAATAATAATAGTACTAGTTGCTTCTCATATTCAATGTGAGCCTGAACATCTTCCTTAATTTACAAGGATTTTAAGTGACTTTAGTAATTTAATTAAAGAAGTATAATACCTTAATTTGTTTGCCCACACAAGTATTTATACCCTTGTCTTCCACCTCCTCCATTTCAAACACCTCCGTTCCTCTTCGAAACAATGAATAGCATGAGTAGTGAAAAACATCCACCTCCCTTTAGTACAAAAAAACTCTTTGGTACTCATTCCAGACAAAATCTATTTTTCCATTTCCTATTCCTTGTTGTTGGTTTTTCCCTTAGCATGATATGTAGTTTGTACCTCAAAAGCTTCTCAATCAATTTGCAAACCACCCTATTCTCACTATCTCCATTGCTATCATTGCCACCACTACCACCACTACAACTACCAGTACCATCCTCACCATCTCCACCACCACCTCTACCATCACCAACATTTTCGTCGTTATCAATACTATCTTCCCTAGTGTCAAATGAAAGTAGGTCACTAGTCATGCACAATATGAGTGATGAAGAGTTGTTTTGGAGGGCTTCTATGGTCCCTCAGATTGAAGACATCCCATACAAGTATGACCGAAAGGTAGCTTTCATGTTCTTAACAAGGGGGGAATTGCCACTGGGTCCTCTCTGGGAGAAGTTCTTTAAAGGGTATCAAGGACTGTACTCCATTTACATCCATCCTGATCCTTCATTTAATTCTACTGAGGATGAAAGTTCTGTTTTTTATGGTAGAAGAATTCCAAGCAAGGTAAGAACAAATGTCCATATTGAATAATAACCCATGTTTTTACAATGATGTAAAATTGTAACTTTTGATCAATCCAACTGGTAAATTAGCTAGGAACAAAAGCATAGAGAGTAAATCGATGATCGTGCTTGTTTCATGGTGTAGGCAGTGGAATGGGGTACTTCCTCAATGATTGATGCAGAGAGACGCCTTTTAGCTAATGCGCTACTTGACTTCTCCAACCAACGATTTGTATTACTCTCCGAGTCATGCATTCCTCTCTACAACTTCACCACAATTTACAACTACCTAATCAATTCCAACCAAAGCTTCCTCAGCTTATTTGATGATCCAAGTAAGGTAGGTCGTGGTCGATACAACAACCAAATGTGGCCTACAATATCAATTCAACAATGGCGCAAAGGATCTCAATGGTTTGAACTACACCGCAACCTTGCCATAGAGGTCATATCAGATGTTAAGTACTACCCAATATTTCATGACTACTGCAAACCGTCGTGCTATTCAGATGAGCATTATATACCAACAATGGTTAACATAGTGTCACCGGAACAGAATGCGAATAGGAGTATTACATGGGTTAACTGGTCTAGGGGAGGCCCGCATCCTGGAAAATATTCGGGGCGTGACATAAATGAGGGGTTCTTTGGATGGGTGCGTGACAGTGCCAATTGCACGTATAATGGCAATCCTACATCAATGTGTTTCCTTTTTGCCAGGAAATTTGTACCCAACACTTTGACGAATTTGTTGGCAATCACACCCTCGTTGCTCGGTTTTAATCCGTAAAATTAGTTCAAATTGTAAGATCTTCAAGGTAGTTGTTGCGGAATTATCTTTTTCTATTCCCTGTGCTTCACAGTTATCTTTTTCTATTCCCTGTGCTTCACTACAGCTACAGTTCCTAGTATATATAGCATCTTGTTTCCTGTTATACAACAATTCTTTCATAGCAGTTTCCTGTTTCACATTTGCTGTTTTCTGAATTTGTTTCCTGTTCAAAAACCAGTTTCTTATTTCCTGAATTTGTGTCCTGTTCAAAAAACAGTTTCCTGTTTTCTGAATTTGTTTTCTGATCAAAAACAGTTTCCTGTTTCACAATAGTATTGGTAGTTCCATTTTTTTTTCTTTATTAATCTGTAAATTTACAAGCCAGTGTTAGTATATGTAGTTCTGGCAACCTGGCAGAGCAAAATATATTTAGATTTTTTCATGATCAATGGAAGATAATATTGTTAGGATGAAGTTGACTTGAATAGTCCCACATCAAGCAAGGAGAAGTTGCCACTAAGTTTTATAAGGAGATGATACACTTCCTAATAACAATGATGCATTTTAAGATAAAAATCCTACACCCGTAACCTCGATCTAATTCGAGAGAATGTTAAATAAGGAGTTTACTTGATCTAGTTGCATTATTTTATTCAAAATCTTGGAACATGCTTTCATTCAAAATCTTCTCTTCCTCCACTTGCGAGGAAATATATCAACTACATATATATATATATATATATATCGTGTTTTCATTCTTGGAACATGCATGCATGCTTTCATTCAAAATCTTGTCTTGCGAGGATAGGGCTGATGCTTTCAGTAAAGGAACCATATAATAGTACAACCAAAGTAAGCGTTGTTGCCAATCATGCATGGTTTTGCTATAAATCTGGAATTTCACGGTCCATATTTCCAAATGGTTTCACACACATACACACGCGCGCGCAAACGATTTAAAACACGAAATAATAATAATAATAATAATAATAATAATAATAATAATAAGGTTACTGCACCCTACCAAAAAGTTCTCAATCTTTGCATGTTTATGGGTGACAAACAAGTTTTGCACATAAAACATGCATAGTCTAAAACGTGTAATTAATTGGGCCAAGTGTTCAGGGGTGGATTCATGATTTTAGTCAAGGCGGGCGAAGTGATAAATAATTATTAGTTGATAATAGTAGTTATCAAGGGCGGAGCCAGAAATTTTTTTCCTACCCCAACTAGTAACTAATAAAAATATATAATTATTAAAAGTATATTGTATATATCAAATTGAATCCAGTGTAATTCAAATTTAAGCCAAAATAAGGTCACAATAAAGATAACCTTAGCAAGTATATATAACTAAAATTCCAAAATAATTAAGATAAGTATCTAGGTGAAGCTTAAAATATCTGAAATTTGCGAAAATAATAAGATCCTAATACAATTTCATAGAAAAAATTGTTTATATGAGCCTCAAATTTTGTATAAGTTGGCTAATTGTATATATTTTCATTGAATCATATAGTTATTATTTTAGATATTAATTTCAATATTATGGTTTTAATATTGACAAAAATAGCAATTGTCAATAGTCATAAAAAATCATAAAGAAATCTCAAGAGTATCGAACTCAAATTGTTTAATAAAACTGTTAAACTTCTAACTACTACACCAATAGAAACACATTGTAATAGTTTACTGAACAATTATCATATTGTATTATTAATTATATATAATTTTTTATAAGGCTAAATATTTATTAAAAATATTTTAAAAATTGAGGGGGCAGCTCCCCCTGGCTCCTTAGTAGATCGCCCCTGCAAGTGTCAAAGTATCATTCTAATCAGCATTGCAAGAAATTCTTTGTTTACAAATTTCTCAAATAACAACAACAATAAAAATAAATAAAAAATAATCAAATGAGTTTCTTGTAGGGTGTTTCGACGAGTCAAATATAAGCAAGTCAGATCAGATTGTTTTGAAATGGTTTCAAATTAACTCAAATGATGAGGTTTGAGTTTACAATTTTCACAATAACTTTCTACTGTTTCATCTAATCTATTTATTTCTCTTGAGCATCTTGGCATAAAAATTCATGTTGTCCCGGGGTGTATTCTTTAGAATTTCGGCTCGACAAGAAAACTACATACACAGTGACTGAATATACATTTCACTTTGCCGAATTTATTGTCGATTGCACCATGGCTGCCAAGTTTTGTTAATCACCTACTGAGTATAATGAATATATTTATTTTTATCACGCGTTCATTTTTATAATTTTATTTTCGTAAATAGATTTCTTTGTTGATTGACATGAAAGAATAATACATTGAATTTGACTTAGCTCCAAGTCAAGAGCATTCCACATAGGTAGAAACTTAGAATCATGGGAAATGTGATCAAACTTTGAGACTGAAATTGGTTGTACTGATTTGCATATACGAAAGTTGGAACCTCCACACTCAACACCTGTTAAAGCCTCCACAGTCAGCAACAGTTTAGGGGTGGGTGTGCAAACTTGCACACTCAGCCACCCAGTAAGCTCAATAAATATATTAAATATGCATATTGTTGTTAGTGAGTATAGCGTAGAGAGATTTACTATTGTTGGTAAAAAAAATATTTGCACCACATTTTGTGTAAAAAAATTTCTAAAAATGTGAAAACATCGCTGCTTACTGTAGATTCTTTAAGAGAAGAGTGTTGAGATGAAGTTGGCTTGAATAATTTCACATCAACTAAGGTGGAGTTGTCATCTAAGAATATAAGGAGTTATCTACTTCCTAATAGCAACGAGGCCTTTTGGAAAAACTCCCACACCACCTAGGCCCTAATGAAAGACTCGATATGGTGGTGTTTAAATTGGGGACAGTGGCGGAGCCAGGATTTTCATCTAGAGGGGGCAAAATATAGTATATCTTAATTGAACCAATTAAATTATATACATAGACACAAATTTTTGAGTTTTGAAAAATAATAAATTTAAGCTTTTTATTGATAAATATGGTGAGACATCTTTTAAATGCACCAATAAGAATTTGTCTCCAAAGACAAATTGTATGTGATTTCTACATCGAATAATTATTCAGTGGACATTTGTACCTTAATGTACATACCTAATTTGTTTTTGTAAATAATAACAAAAATTAGAGGAAACAAAATACATTACAAATAATAGAAATCAGTGTTTAGGAAAAGTTATTGTATGGTGGATCTAGTTATATATATATATATATATAAATATATACCTAGAAGAAAGAATGGACTATAACTATAATTTATATACGAGGGATAATTTTTTTTTTGGATAACAATTGAAGGGAGTCATTTAGGGATTAACAATTATTCCATGTAGTTGAAGGAGCGATTTGGGATTGATAATAGCATATTTAGTTTTCTTGGGAGCTAAATTTAAATATTTCAATTTTGAGGGGGGCAAATTTTTCCTTAATGATAATAAGCCTAATTTTGAGGGGGAGGGGCAATATTTAAGTAGTCTTTTGGGGCACCCATTGATCTATGTCATTGGAATAAATTTGAAAATTTTAGGGGGCAAACTGCCCCCCTTTCTATGTGGCTCCGCCACTGGTTGGGGACAATGTCGTTGCTATGTATAATGGACCAAGGTCCGCGCACGTGCCTAGCGCGCCAACAAGTGGTATCAGAGCTGACGGTTTGGCTGAAGCTTGGCGATGGTTCCTCGATATGCTAATTCTTGGGATGTTGTAGATTTTGCCGAGGGAATTCCCTACAATCTAGGTGGAGTTGATTTGGTTGTTGATCTGTGTTCCTCGAGATGTGGTTTCTTGAGATGGTTGAAGATCAATCCAGTGTTCCTCGAGATAGTTGAAGATCAGATGAATTGTAAGATATGACAATTCGCGCCAAAAGTGGAGATTGTTGGAATAATGTTGACTTGAATAGTCCAAGATCAAGTAAGTAGGAGTTGTCACTGAGGTTTATAAGGAGATGATCTACTCACTAATAGCAACGAGACATTTTAAGATAAAACCCCACACCCGATGAAAGGCCCAAGTTACGGGTGTTTAAGTTGAGGACAATATCGTTACCATGTAAGTTTAAGACAATATTGTTGCTATATATAGTGGACCAAGGTGCGCGCATGTGCCTAGCGTACCCATAAGTGGTATTGGGACTTGGGTAAAGGTGGAGATTATTTGGATAGAGTTGACTTGAATAGTCCCATATTAAGGTGCTGAGTATAGTAGACCAAGGTGCGTGCACGTGGCACCCATAAGTGATATTGGGACTTGGCGAAGGTGGAGATTGTTTGGATGAAGTTGACTTGAATAGTCTCACATTAAGTTGCTATTTATAGTGGACCAAGGTGCGCGCACGTGCGTACCTTTTGGAGAAACTCCACACCACCTAGGCCCTGATAGAAGGTCCGATATGGTGGTGTTTAAGTTGGAGACAATATCATTACTATGTATAGTGGACCAAGATGCACGCACGTGCCTAGCGCGTTAAGAGAGAAATAGAACTCATGCATGTGGGAAATGGATTTGCCTACTTTAAGTAATAAAGAAATAAAAAAAAGACATTAACCAACAAAACACGTTCAATTCTTGTTTTTGTTAACCTTTGATTGTAAAAGACCGATTAATGCATTTACAATTTTTTATTGACTCATTTACACCAAGACATTAAAGGCGGTGGATAATTACAATTTCTCTCCTAAAATGAAAAAAATTACATTTTTTAACATAAATTTCTATCATACCAATTTTAACCATATTAAATAACCAAAATACAATTTACATTTTCTCCCCTGAAGGAACTAAATAAATTTCTATAATAGCACAATCCCCACATATTATTTTGTAACAAGAGATTGGCTGGATTTGAGATTTTATATTTATTTTTCTCTTTTCTTTCTTATAAAAAAACAAGAAATCGGATATTATTTTCAAAAGAACTTTGATAGGGAACAAGATTTTGCAACTAGGTCTTACAATCCTATTATTTTCAATGAATAAAAAATTTATTTATTTCTATATACATATATATGATTTAGTTGAAGAACAAATAGTAAGGTTATAGATGAGGTCGTCTTTCATGTCCTAAAAGTTCAATCCTTACACATAAGTGTTCCCTTAATAAATCTTCATAGAGATTAGTCAATACTCATTCACTTTTTGTAAATGATTCACTTTTATCTATGTTTTGGGATAATAATTTTCCTTGTAAATGATTCATTGAATATGTTTGTGAACCTAGAATATTTTGTATGTCAGATCAAGGATTGTGATTTTGCAAAATTTTGAGAAATATTTTTGTTTTTGAGATCTCGAAATTTAAAGTGTCGAAAAATAAAAATACGTTATTACAAGTAGTCATATCATCATATTTTGTATTTTCATTGTATATTTCATAGGTTTTTTTTTTGTGCAAAACCCAAAACATTATGAAGCAAATTACATGTATAGGGATATCTAAGTATTTAGGCTTCATTTTATGTATTTATTAGGTAATTTACTTGTATCTTACTTGTCCTTATATTTATATATGTTTGACATACACACAAAATTTTACGTTTTTCTATATACAACGAAGTATTTTTTAAAATCAGGAAAACGAAAATACATTGAAAAACGAAATCATAATCTTTGCTTCGGATTGAACATCTACAGTAAACACTAAAGTCAGAAATATAATTCTAATAAATAGAATACATGATTAAATTTACAAAATAATTAAGATAAATATGTAAGTTTAATCTAGAAAAATCTGAAATGTGCGAATATAATAAAATCTTAATTACAATTTTATAGAAAAATGGGGTGGGGGTTTACGAGCCAATCAAACCCTCAACAGATTCAAACAATGTCCAACAAAATTCTTTGAGGGCAAAGTTAGCTTATATATGAGGTCCGCGGTGTCTTAGATTTTAATTACAAGTTTTTTTGCGGGGTTTATTTTATGTGTTTTTTGTTTGGATTTCATACTACTCGCGAACAAACAAGTCTTTATCAAACTATATGTTTTTTTTTCTTTTTAGTGTATTCATATAATTGCATTAAAAACATCTTATAAAAAAATTTCAAAAAGGATGGTACGTAGCATTTAGAAAGAATAAAAAAATCTCTATATATGTTAAAAAATTGTTACGCGTCGAATTTGAGTCATTAGTAAAAAAAGTTGTAAAGACCAACTACATTACCAAAGAGTTTTTTTTTTTTAAAAAAAAATTGGGTCATTGACCATCAATCTCGCATAGAGACTTACTTTCGCTCCGGTCCATCGCCTCCACCTTGCATGAAAACTCGCTTTCGCTTCGCTCCGGTCTAGTCCATCTAAGCAGCTGCATTCAATACCCAAAAGCTTATCAACGACGGAGTAAATGTGCTCCTAATAATCGGGCGAAAACTCACAAAATCCTAACTGGTGAGTCTCGAACCCGCAATCTCTCACAAGGAGGGTGGATGTCCGACTAATTGAGCTACAATTGGTGGACTACCAAAGAGTTCATTATGTGGTAAAATAATCCTATTTTGGATTTTATTTACATTGTTTTCCAAGTTTATGTTCACAAATTTGAATGTGATGATGTTGTCAAATTTGTAATCTTAATGACATAATCAAGAATCTTTATTCATTGAAAATTATATGATTGCTTTGGTGAAAATAACATGATCTTCTTTTTTATATATATTTTTTAGAAAGAAAAAAACAGAAAAATAAAGTATTAAATCTCAAAATTGGGGAAATAGACAAACAATAAATGGGTATTATATCTATTAGTAGGAGTTTATCTAGTTTGTTGGGAGAAAATATAAATGTAATTTGGTTAGTATAGGTAAAGTCGGTAATATAGTACGTAGTACTCTATTTGAGGTAATAGTTAATTGTTAGTTTATTGGAAATTTCTATTTTAGTTTCATGTAAAATCGTCATCCATATCGTATAAAAAGGACACCACTTATTTGTTTAGTGGATGAATAAAACTTTTATTTATTGAATGCAATTTCTTCCAAACTCAATTTATATTCTTCTCTAATATTCTTCTTTCTTCTCAACTCTCTTATTCTTCTTTAATTGAAGGATTCTTAAATCCATTTCGTCTAAGTTTTCACGTTCGCATGTCATTAAATATCAATTTCAGCAAAACCACTATCTGAAACTTAAACTGCACTCTTTTTAGAACGTTGACTCAAACAACTAATTAAGAAACATCTATTAGGAGAAAAAAAATATTATACACTATTTATTGAAGTTTATCGAAGCCTTATTCTTCAAATTCCCGTTTTAGATAGATATTCGATATCAAATTTGTTCAATAAACACACACACACACACACACACACACACACACACACACACACACACACACACACACACACACACACACACACACACACACACACACACACACACACACACACACACACACACACACACACACACACACACACACACACACACACACACACACACACACACACACACACACACACACACACACACACACACACACACGCGTATATGTATCCATTAGACATAACAAATTAGCGATTAAAAAACCGATAAAATAGCAAAAGTGAAAAATAAAATACATACCATCTAGAGTCAGGAGGATTCAGTGAATTGTCTACTCAAGAAGAGGAGTGTGTGTATTTGAAATATTCATTGTTTAAAATGAACAATCTTACATTCTCTTTCATTGTGTAAAATGAAAAATCTCACATACTCTTTCATTAAATATAGGGTTTTTCACATTCCATTACATTACAATGCATTTCCAATAGTTTTGAGAGTGGGTTGCAGAAAGATAGATTCACCATCCAAAGTTGATGATGCACCACTACACCAAAAATCCCCATTAGCAACGGTTTTAAACCGTGGGGGTAACACATTGTCACGGCTAAGAGTCGTGGGCTATAGAGGCGTTGCAAAAAAAAATTTAACGGCTATAAACCGTGGCTAAAATTTTAGCAACGGTTTTATATTCAGGACGGTTGATGCTTTAGCCACGGTTCTAAACCGTGGCTAAAAGTTTAGCAACGGTTTTAAGCCGTGGCAAGTATTAGCAATGGCTTAAAACCGTGGCCAGACTTGCCACGGCTTAAAACCGTTGCTAAAATTTTAGCCACGGTTTTAAGCCGTGGCTAGTAAAAAAAATTCTTTTTTTTTTTTGTCACGGTGTTAAGTGATAGTGATGCAATACAGGCAATGAAGAGAAATTACAAACTAAAGAACTTGTAATTATAATTCTGGATTGATGACAGTAAATGGACTGGATTGTATTCAATAAGAAAGCTAATTTTCTTACAAATCAAATTAATCCATTTTTCTCTCTTATCCATATACACAACAACATCCACCAAACTAATAGCACCATCTATTCTGTCGAATCACAACAACACAATAAACTAATAGCACCATCTCACAAGCAGAGCACTCGGTACCAGTCAGACCACCAGATATATCCACCACACTCTTTATGCCAGCACTGCACAACAAATATTCAGAAAAGGCGATCAAGACAAATACATATCTAAAATATAATATGAACTAATGTGGATGGTCAGTGGTACGACTGAGCATCTCACAAGTGGTAATAGAATGGTCAAATTTGATATATTTAATAGACAGCTTTTGGTTTTAATATTAATGTGGATAGTCCCTTGTTTTCTTCCAAATGCTAAGGCTTAACATTATGAACTCCTTTTTAACAAAACAAAAAAAAAACATTATGAACTCCTTTTATGTTGAAAATATACCTAGTCTTGATATCATGGCATCATCGTTTCCCCATTGTATAAAACTCATGTTTAACAATGGATTAAATGAAATTCACAAGGTTTAATAATGGATCAAGTGAAAATCATCAGATTTCAGGTATAAAAAAGTAAAAAAAAAAGTCTGTGATTAAGTACCCGTCTGTGAAGTGGCTATCTCAATTGAAACTCGAGTACCCTGACAAATCGAACATACAAACATGTTAGTCATTCTGACAGTACATCGATTAATGGTTTTTAGCACACTTATGATATTTGAACAAACAGTGTAGTAAAAAAAAATAAAAAAATTCCAATTAGTATGCAAGATCACCAACAGACAACAGAACAAATCTATAGTAGCTCAACTAAGCATAAGAATATGGTTTTCCAACATGGGACAAGAAATATGGCTTGTCCTATCCACTTTATCCAATCTTGTTCTAGTTAATACCTAGCAATGTAGCAGGTCCATGCTAACTCAATTGGTAGAATTTATTGGTGATGATACCATAGGCTTGGTAAAAGGCCATTCTCTTTATTTTTGTTCAGTTGTATATAGGATCAAATAGTGATTGAGGAAGATATTACCTAACAAACTAGAATTCGACAATGTAAATGGTTGTGTGCTTCTAGGTGGTGACATCAACACCTCTTGTTTTGGTGTGTGTTTGTGAATGAATCCACAACCTCATAGCTCTCCTTGCTAAGAATAAGTATATGAATTACAATAGCTTCAATACACAGGACTGAATTTGCATATAGATCAGGACAAAGAAATTAGACTAATTAAAAATCAAAAGTCTAACAGATTTTAGACCATAAAAGAAATCTAAAAAAGATAATGAATTTGCTCACAAATCCAACAATAGATATAACAACCTGAATTTGCTATCTCTTTATAAATCTCAATAGCCATAGGGTACCTGTGAAGTACAATATCATTAATGGTGTTTGCATCTCCAAGCAAAAAAAATCAGGAATCTCCCTAACACTTTCAATTGAGTTTCCCAGCGGACAAGCACTGATGAGCACAAAAAGACATGATTTAGGGTCAATTTAATAAAAGACCTTAGCTGTTACAACAACAAATTTGCTCTAAAATTAAAAAGTAACTTATGATCCAACAGAAAGACAACTACTGAACCATTAAACACCAAACCATAACCCAACATATGACAAACCGTAAATATACAACATCGCAAGTAGGAGAAGACGGTACAAACCTGCTCATCTTTCCTCAATGGCCTTCTTGTCACCAGCCCCATGAAGAATGACATTGTCATCCTTGGAGATAGTTACCTGCAAATTCTGTCGCATGTTATGGCCTATTCTGCAGTGAAGTTAGGTCAACATGGAGAAGAAAAAAAAAAACTAGTTTCAAGAGTATAGCTTATCTTTTTGCAAGTGCCAAGCATATCTAGTTCCACCTTGTCAAGGTTCATACCAAGTTATTTTGTTGTGAGCTGGAAAAGATTAGACAAAGGCTTGTTAAAGAGTTAATGACTAGAAGAATACTAGCAACCAGCCTAATGATTCATCAGTCAAACATCAAATTACTCCTTGCAACTTGCAAATAAAATTGCAAGTTCAAAATGCAAATTGCAATAACAAACTCTAAATGCCAATGACCATCCTACCAACTTGCAAAGATCCAACGCATCACGCCAGCCTGGCACCCGATTTTTCCCGTATACAAGCAACCTGACCACAAACCAGCACGTAACAGAGCAGCAATAGCACACAGCAAAAATTCAGCACTCTGTCCAGCACAATGGACTGCAGAATTCGCTCTCCATACAGCAACCTAGGCCACAAATCAGCATGTAAAAATCGCCAGAGTAACACCAAAAAACTCAGTATTCTGTCCAGCACAGCGAACTGAAGATTTCGCTCTCGACGCAGCGATATGAACACCGAGTCCAGTATGTGTATTGCAACCCTGTCAAATGCAGCACTTTGTCCAGTATTAATAATGCATTTCTGAATTAAAAGAATTGACAGACCACAGATACCTGTCCACAGCAATATGCACTGGAATATTGAGCACTGCCTTGCCCATACAAAATTCCAGAATTTCATTAAAAAAGAGTCTTTACTCCCCTGTTTTTCCAGATATCTGTTGTTTTACCTTCTCACAAAAATCATCAAAGTCAACACTGCTTCATTAACATCATCGGGCAAGGATTTGAGTTTGTTGAGGGCAGCTTATGTAACAAGGATGTGCCCCATTGATGACTGCATCCTTTTCAGACTCGTATAAACTTATATAAATCCCAATATGCTTCTACAACCAATTATCACGTGCTACAAATAACTTGTACAAGCAGACTGGTAGATGAGTACATTAAGCAAGGAGGGTTGAGTTTTTATACTGAAAATCTAATTTATCACGTTGTGAGATATTGCACTCAATCTCCATTATAGTTTCCCTGGTTTCACATTCAAATGAGAGATCAGAAATTCAACCTTAAATCCCTATCTTAAATTATAGAAGCCAACTAGAATGGTCGTATAAAAACATTTGATCAGCTACAAATCAGTGTTCGAGACTAGGAGCCTTCAGTACCTCAGAGGACAGCACTAAAATGCAGGGTGTTTTTTCTTTTAATTAAGGTAAAATGTGGTTGAGATAGCTTTTGACAAAATCAAATAAAAAAGGACATAAAGAAGAGTTAAAGTAATGGAGTTATCGAAACCATAATGAAGAGAATCACTAGCCTGAATAACTCGTCTATGGCCGGCACCATCCCAATAGCTGTAAGTAATAAACAAAGACAACATAAACAAAATGACAAGAACCAAGCAAACAAAAAAGATTTTAAGTGTGGATGATAGTTGCATTGAAAGCATGATCTGATGTTGCACGAGCAAAGACCCTTTTGTATATTGAATAATACCTCTCAGTGTATATTGAATTAACATGAGCAAAGAAAAGGCGGAAAATATCAACCCTTTTGTATATATAGTCCTCAAAGAGAAATCTTATATAGTGAACGTACCAGTAGAGCTGACAATGTAGACTTGCCGCACCCGCTTGTACCGCACAACAACACTGTCACAGATTCCTTCTTTTCTCGGATTCTAAAAATGAGGAAATAAAGTATTTCAGAAGCAAATAGGAAACAAATAAAGCCATTAGAATGGTTTCATGTTATATTAACAATGCATAATTAAAAAAAAAGTTGATCGCAAGATAGTCAGAAATCATACTGTGTTTGCATCATGGAATTCGAAAGATCTGTCAAGAACGCTGTACAAACAACAGTTTATCGCAAATGTCTCAAGTACAAATTTCTGAAAACCAGGTACCTGACAGAATTCCATCAAATTGATAAGTGGGATAATTACTTAAAGCAGCACAATCACAGTAGAAAAATTAACAAAACAGACTTACCTTTTCTTCACCATGAAGTGTGCCACACCAGTCTTTGATGAGTCTAGTAAATATCTGTACGCATGCCTGCAGAGTTCAGTGTCAAAAAGTGTCATTTTTTACAGTGATGTACATGAATAAGTTCTCGAGATAGTATGTAACACCTTCCGCAGAAGAATATCCTTATTATTGCAAGAAGTATACAAAAGCAACTGCATTATAGGACCCAAGTAAACACGGCTTTTGGGGGCTATGAAAACTGATGATAGATCCTGTGTGGTCATCACATGAAGAAATGTATACAATGTTCTCTGTAGCTCTTGAAGTTCACGAATCTCCTGCAGAAAGCAAGAAGATACTGTTGGACAAATCCAATAATGTGGGCACACATATGTAATATAACGTGTATTGCTATCTTAAAGTGTAGTCCATTTAAATATGTGATCTAATAGGGGTATTGGACTATAAGGTATTAATAAATAACATGGTGTAAATAAGGATGTAATTTCTAATTCAATGAGGGGCAGAATTGGAAATTCACAGCCCGTAAGTTGAAGGGTTGTGACTTATGGGCATTATAAATTAGGATGGGTCCCCGATTGAGCGTATGCGTATTAGAGAAAAATTTTGGCATTGTCTTCTGTATCCTCTCAACAGAGAACTAAGGGAAAACGCTTGAATCAATCGGAAGATCCAAACAATCCAAACTCATCACAATCAACGAGGAAATCGCTATGGATCGATCGGGTATGTTTCTATTCTTCTTGTTTCCATTGAATCAACTAGAGTCTTAAGTTTATTGTTTAAATACAACAGATACAGTTTCACAAGTGAGTCAAAAATATAAAGTTGGAAGATTTTTTTACATTTGATCATTAAAATGTTTTGCTTAGACCACTAAATCCTGTCCTCCTATTAGCAAAGAGAACAGACTATTCACGAGAAGAAAATTAGATCAACTGACTAAAGGGTGGAAAAAAAATGGAAAGTTGTCAAGTACATGTGACTTTATATATACTCATCTACGCATACGGAAATTCTAACAAACAATTTTAATGAGATCTTTAAATTTTTACGTGTGTTCAACTGTATGTCTTCCTCTATGTAGAGTACATTGAATATACAGAATAGCCAAACTTGAGAAATAGAAGAGTAAAATACTCTAGAGACCTCATCTCAATGAAATCATGTCATAAAGAACTGCACCAATGCTGCATCCACAAGTATGCCGAATATAACATATATTGACAGCACCATTGCTTGGAGAACCAAAATTCATGTAGCCGACCCCGAAAATCTCGGGAATGGGCTTTGATGATGATTGTAAATTTATTAACAAGCTGTTGGATTACAAAGAAATAAATATTAGGATTAGGATTAGGATTATGATTATGATCGTGTCACAAGATAACCCCTTAATATGTCTAACTTTACATCATATTATCCACCTCCCTACAGTTTGCCTTTCTTGTGGAAATGAATGGAAATGGTGAAACAAGCAAGGATAATCATTTGCGGGTTTGACTTGGTTTTAACCATAACCAATTTATCATGACATTGATTGATCATGGTAGGGTCAGTTTGATCTTAACTTTTTTTCTTTAGTAGCTCGTCTGAAACTCTCAAATATCAGTATGGTAGGTTGGAGGGCCCTGTTTGTAGTTTTATATCAGAGAAGTGACGAGACAATGGTTTAAAGTACAACTTGCTCAAGAGGTCAAGGGTTCAAATTTGCTTAGTAGCATGTGTTTTTGGAAACAAAGACAAACATAAAAATGAAGTTTCTACATGGGAGTCTGTTCCAAGAAAATGAAGCAGCACAAGTCGATCAACTTCAATATTTAAACGAGGTTGATGGTTCTTTGCTCAACATGAGGCTGAAGTGTCCGATTCAAATTATGAACTTCTTAAAGAATATTTGAAAATGAATGGATACAAAAAGTGATCTGTCAGTGAAATCAAACTTAACAAATGATTCAGTTATGTCTAATCATTTTTCTCTCATATAAATCCATTATACATACATATAAACCTATAAGAATTGTATTCAACATTCCATAGAATCAAATAAAGCAGTAAAAAATTTAACTGAAAGCTAATACTAGGAATTGTCAGCAAGATTTCAAAATTAAGGCAAAATCCCAGGCTCAAATTTGAAATTTAAAACCTCCTATAAATATTCAAATACTGTTATTTTTTTAGAGGACAATATCTTGCCATACAGATCACTCCCAAGAAAATTTAAACATCTTCACTTTTTGTAGCATACTAAAATGTATTTGAGGATTTAATGAATATTCAATTTCATTACTAAATTGAAGACTACATTAGTCTTCATTTTGACGGTGTTAGAAACTTAAAAATAGTCAATGTTTGTATAAATAATCAAACGCAGTAAAAAGCTTAAGACTCTAGATAATGACCCTTAATTACAAGGATTTATCCTATGGTTAAAACAAAAACAACAGAGTTAAAAAGAAATAGAAGACCACCTTTGTTCCTAAGTCTGTCAAGGCTATAGCCATGTTATTCTTTGCAATCTCAAAGTTAGGAGAAACAGCCAAACACCTGAGATACAAATAGTAAATCTGAATGTCAAGTCAATGGAGGTATCAAACAGCATGAAACGAAAGGTTAGCATCCAAGAAGAATCAATAACAAACTAGTTAGTACCTTTCATAACAAGATATAGCTGATTCCAAATCCCCACGATTTTTATAGATAACACCCATGTTGCAATATGCTTCAGCATACATAGGCCTTTGAAGGGCAGCCTTCTCATAGCAACTAAGAGCCATATCGTACTGCATCATTTCAGAATATACAACTCCAAGGTTGTAATACGCAGGCTGCATAGTGGAAAACAAAAGGTACTTAAGAAATAAATACATGCAGCAATGCACATGCCAACCCCTTTGGTGGAATTGTAGACGTTAATCCAGAATGCTAGCTTCTGTTGATGGCTAAGACCACGTAACTCAACTGAAGCAAGCTTCCCAAGTAGAAGCCTGAAATTAAAAAAAAAATGCTGTGAGTACTACAATGCTTATAGTGTCACTGACCAATTCTTGTTGAAATTCAATGTTAAAAAACTTACTTTAATCTGCGTATTAGAAGGAAGGAATTTGTTTTCCAAGTGGGATGGATAGATGTCATAGAACTGGCTTCTATTGCACATATATGCTTATATGGCCCAATGTCTCTCTTCCCAAATTCTCTACAAATACCATATGGATCTCGAAATTCCATTTCTTTACAATTTTCACGCGAAGCTAATCCAGATAATGCAACATTCGTCTCCAACTCCACCACCCCTTTGTTCTTGTGTGAGTTCATCCTTAAGAAAATGCTTGACAAGCACTTTCACTACACCTTCAGATATTCTGTTGGGGCTGCCACTTTCTCCTGGAGACACTTGTTCCTCAGTAACAATTTGAGAGCTCTCTTTGGCTCTCTTCTGGTCTACTACAATGCCTTCAAGCTGGAATTTTAGAAACTCATGTTCAATTACCAAATAAAATAGACTAGCAACTGATACCAAGCACCACAATAGAAGAAGTATCCCCACCAACGGAGCCAACATCCGCCCCATTTTCTTCACAAATCGTTCTTTAACTCCAAATTCTTTTCTAAAGGAAGATGCAAAATACAATAATAGAATGCGTGAAGATGAAGATTTTCATAGCTGCAATTGACACACGCAATGAATCAGATCTGAAATTGTTCAAAAAGATTACACTAGCAGCATTGCTGAATTGAAAATCTTTTATGACATAAAGATGCAAAAATGTAAAGTAGCTCTAAAATTACAAAGAGTCTCTCTAAATTTTTAGAAATCCGAAACTTGCACAAATAGAACATAAAGCAATGCCAATCAATCCATCGAAACAAACACCGAAATTGCAGAGATTGAAACTAGAAAATGTAACAAAACAAGAATGAAGAAGGTGTTAGTTAAGCAAACCTAAGTTGTGCCTTCATTTCATTCAAGCTAAGAAAAAATTAGTACAAAAAAGCAGAGAGAGAACACAACGATTGATCGTTCAGAGCATTGATTGAACTACATTCACTTAATCGAAGCTAAAAATCACACACATTAGAGAGCTTAAGAAGGAAGATCTAAACAAACAGATAGCGATCTTTCAAAGAAAACTTACGAAGTCTAGGGTCACAGATTGAAGAACCGATCCCTAGAAGAAGAAGCTCTCTCTGTCTCGCCTTCTACACTCTTCGTATTGCCTTCTCGACCGACTACTGCTCCTCCTCGACTTCTCCCTCTCTCTTTCCTTCTCCGTCTCCTTCTCCTTCTCTCTTTCCCTCTCCTTGAAATTTTAGGGTTTGAAGCAAATTAAGGGCTGAAAATTGCAGAGTTGGGGGGAGATGGAGCGGGAACGCGGGAAACAATTTTTTTTCGCAAAATTTCGCCCGCGAGAAATCGACTTACTTCTCCACATGTCCACGTGCAACACACGTGCACTTTTGCAACGGTTTTAAGCCGTGGGTCACTATAGCCACGGTTTTTAGCCGTGGCAAACACACCAACGGTTTAGAACCGTGGCCAAGCCTTTTTTAAGCCACGGTTTTAAGCCGTTGGGCACTATAGCCAAGGTTTTTAGCCGTGGCAAACACACCAACAGCTTAGAACCGTGGCCACCCCTGTGTAGCTAATCAACCTTTTTGGTGTAGTGCACTTTACTCACTTAGAAAGTATTTCTCAATCTTATCAATTGAAACTATTATCAAACACTTTTAAATCAAAAATCTAATATCAAATATTAGATTCTTCTAAATCAAATAAATTTTTTGTTTTGTTCATTGCATCATTGTCCAATCAAGTAATTAATGACATGTGACATATTATTATGTTGCTATTGTATTTTTTAACTTGAATCTTTTGTTTTTATTTACAATTAGCAACCCTAATGTGGGCATTCGAAGCCACGTGTAATTCTCCCATTAAACAAAATCACAATAAAAAACAATTCATCTTCTCCAACTGTCCAACTTAACCATAACCTACAAATTCCCCTTACCATTTTCTGTTAAAACGTTATTCTTCTTACTAAGGAGAAGCATTCAATTGATTCAGCTTAAAAGCCTGAGAACATGAAGAGTGGTTGACATGTGACAAATTGATTGAATCATTTATAGATTATCGAAGTAGAGTCACAATTCAATAACACTAAGAACCTAAACTTAAACGTTCGACAAAAGAACGATATTGAGCACTATCAATCAATTCAACTGGAAAATTAGAGAAGAAAAGACAACTAGATGTGTGATTAAAGATTTGCATCAACGAAGATTTTCAAAAAAATAAAATAAAATTTTGCAAGGTGATTTCACTAAAATGAGGGGCACCATGTTATTTTCTTCGATAATAAATATTTTATATATTAAACAGAAGTGATTCAAGAGCAGGCTTATTTGTTTAGTTTACAAAATCATATTAGCATATGTAGTCAAATAATTATAAAATGTTTTCCAAATTAAAACTTAACTTTTTGAGGCAGATCAAGATGCCAAATCAGATTTAAATTCTGAGAAAACTGAAAATTATTCATAGAAGATGAAGCTACACTACACCAAAAGGCCAATTTAGCTACAGGGAGGTGGCCACGGCTCTAAACCGTTGGTTTAATTGCCACGGCTAAAAACCGTGGCTATCACGGCCAACGGTTTAAAACTATGGCTAAAACCAATACACCAAAAAAGTTGCAACGGTTTAAAACCGTGGCTATAGCTGCCCACAGTTTAAAACCGTGGCTATAGCTGCCAACGGTTTAAAACCATAGCTATTTTCTATAGTTTCGCGCTTTAATTCAAGGGAACAGTTTTGCGCTTTGGCGAAAAATTTTGGGGAAAAACAGACATGGGAGGGGAGAGGAGACTGCGCTTTGGCGAAAGCATTTGGGGGAAAAACATAGTGGAGAGGAGAGCAGATTTGGCGAAAAAAATTGGGGAAAAACTAGGGTTTTCGTTGCAGCTCCCTTTCTCCTCTATTATTTTCTCACCTTTTTCTCTATCGTCTAACAGCACCACCGAAAGAGAGAGCACAAACACTGAGAAGAGAAATCATGTCTTCTCCAAGCAAACGCCGAGAGATGGATTTGATGAAACTGTAAAGTCTAATTTCTCTAATACCCATTTCTTTTTCTTCTCTAATTGTGTGTATTTGATGTCTTTTTTAGTGTTTTAAAGACTGAGTTTTTTTTAACCCTTTTTTGTTCAATCAATTAGGATGATGAGTGACTACAAGGTGGAGATGATCAACGATGGCATGCAAGAGTTCTATGTGGATTTCCATGGACCTAGTGACAGTAAATCATCAAAACTTTTGATTTTATGTTTCATCTTTGGTTTGTTCTTAGTAAAAATCTGATATTTTTGATGTGTTTTAGTCTCTGAGTAATGGGTAGTTGTTGTTTTTGAAGTTTTGTGTCAATTAATCATGTTGATCTTGAGTAGATGTTCAAAGCTTTGTGGGTATTTGATGTTTTGATTCAATCATGTTGATCACTATTGGATGTTTTTCTGTACTGGTGGGGGCAAAGTTATGGACTTTTCAATTAGATTGATTTCTTGAAATTTCAAAGTATGTTAAAGTCTTGTAGAATACTAGAACCTCATTTTTAATCTAATGGTTTTGTGCATTTGAGTCCATGATAACATGGTCTTTCTGTATGGTGGCATCACCTGTAGACTAGTTGTTTACTTCATTTCTTCAATGTCCATTTTGCTTGTGGGTTGGATGTGGGTTTCCTTATCATGGAGGGGTATGGAGGATAAGGGTAGAGCTCCCTGATGCTTATCCCTACAAATCTCCATCAATTGGATTTGTTAATAAGATCTACCACCCAAATGTAAGCTTATTGAATCTTAAAACACCGTGTTTCGGTTTTGAGTTAATTTCAAGTGGTTGTGATTTGTCTATCTACGTAAGGAGAAATGTTATAACTGAAAATGTTTCATTGGGTTTCAAATTTCAGGTCAGGCTCTGTTTGTTTGGATGTTATCAATCAGACCTGGAGCCCCATGTTTGGTAAATAACAAACTAGATCATTGTCTTCTTTGAATAAGATTGTTATATTTTCGTCAAAGAATTAATTTTTTTTTTTTACACGGGCTGTAGTTCGTTGGTCATGTTCAGTTCCTGACAATGGATTTTATATGTTTCAGATCTAGTAAATGTCTTTGAAATGTTGATTGACAATGAATTTTATATGTTTCAGATCTAGTAAACTGATGTTTTAGGATTGGTGTTTTACAATGCTTAACATTTGTCTTAAATACTGATGCAAACATGCTTGGAGTGTTGGTATAGAGTAATGGGCTGGGCATACTATAATAGTGTATCAAGGTTTATACTATAAACATGTTTTAAAGTTATTATAAGAGAATCATTCACTTTTATGCACTCTCTTGTTTGCATTTGGTGGTGTTTAAATTACTTTCATTTAGGCACTCTGTTTCAGACAGAAATTCCTTGAAAACAGGGTAAAAAGAGAAGGGCAAGTTAGAGGGGAAAAAAACACTTGTAAAGATGCCCATTTTATTTTGTTTTAGTGGTGAAATATATTCCTTGTCCCGCCCATTCACATAATAGAATATTATTTTGAGAGAAAAAGTTTGGTTGAATGTCATTGTCAACCTCAATTTCGCCTGTAGGTCTTGTCTTCTCGTGGAAAGTGGTGATTAAAATGCAATATGATTTGTCAAGTTTCTAGTGGACTCGAAGGTATTTGGTGTTCTCTTACCCTAGTAGTATGTGGAAGACACCTCAATTCCTTACATCGCTTGCCTTGTGTGAGAGGAAGCGTGGGTTGGTAAACACAATGATGGTTTCACAAATTGATTTTATGGTTATGGGACTGATGTTTGTGCCCTTGGCGGGTTGGTAAACACAATGATGGTTTCACGAATTGATTTTATGGTTATGGGACTGATGTTAATTTGTGCTCTTGGCAGTGTCGTCTATGTGGGAAGATTGATTCCAATGGCGTTGTAGCAGCTTTTCTAGAATAGCAACTGAATATGGGTCTCAATTTTATTCTATCTACTGAGGTAATTCTTGTCTTTTCTTGCTTCTGGTTTATGTGGTTCCTAAGGGTATCATTAATTCCAAAACAATTTTTTTTTCTTATGAGAGAAGTACTTGTATCCTTTATTCTTGTTTTGTGAAATGCGGCGTGGGTGCCCAGAAACATGGCCTGTTTAAAGCTACTTCTTTACAATGATGCAGGTCTCATGGCAAAACTATTTTTGAAATTTAGTTACCTATATCTGTGATTAGTCAGTTTAAAGCTTTTAGTTTTACAGTGACTTGTTTGGTTGCAGATTGATCATCAAAAGAATGACTATAAATTTGGGTTCGAACTGACTGTAGGAGAGTAATCCGTTCATCCATTCAGGATTGGATTTAGTATTTCCTCTCGACTTGCTGTTGTTTAAACTGTTTCACTGAGTTTGTTCTGAGCTTAACCATTGCAGCAGCTCAACGAGTTTTCTCTAGATACCATTAAGGTAAAACATCAGTTTTGTATCTTCTTTTGGCAATTTTTCCCCATTCAAATGAACTGTTTGTTTCATAATTATAGTGGGCCTAAGTGATGGCATTGCAATTTAGTGGCATATATTATGGAGGTTTATTTATTGGTAGTTAATAGTGGGAATCTAGATATTTGTGTGCGGCTTTGTCTACACACAACACAGTAACTAGCGAAAATGAATAGTGGGAATCTAGATATTGTTATCCGTGTCTGAAATTCATGTAGAAATCATTAAATGCTATGAGTGAGGCAGAGGTGTTGAAACCAGCTATTCAAAGAAAGATTGAAGAGTTTAACAGAATAAGTACAAGCCAAGTAAATGGGTGGAGTCCCAATCAAACTAATTACAGTGATTCTTCTCTGGATTGGCCTCCTGTCAAAAAGTTCCCTCCTACCAGCCCTAAGATCAGAAAGGTACATGAAGATTTTTCGAGAAATTCATATAGTTGTATCTTTTTAATATATATTCAATAACCAGCATTTCTCCTTGATCTTGATTCCTGTTATTCTTGATTACTCCTCGCATGACTTGTCCAATTTTCTGCTATCCTCTGATAGATACCTGGATATGTTGGAAGAGGAGGAACATACGAGGTTCCACGCATTCAACATGATGAATATTCACTTTCTAAGCCAAACCCAGTGGAGCAGCAGTTGCGCAAATTGTAAGGTTCTATGCTTCTATTTTGTATTGATTTCTATAAACGTGATTAGTTCAATGATAGAATTTTGTTTTAATTCTCTAGATTCTCCATCCAGCTCTCTTACATAAACTCTCATAACAGAGTAGTTGACCTTTGAACGTGGTTTGTATATTTTCTGCTATATGCTTTCTTAGGGTCAAAATGAAAAACATTATGATTTGAAGATACTCCAAATAAAATGGATAATGGAAAAATCATTTAAAAGTTACAGAATATTGCATAATTTGATTGATATTTACAAACGTTGGTTTTAGCCATGCCAAACAAAATTCTGTAAAATATTGTCGGAAATTTTGACATTTTCGTGAGATATTTTGCTCATGTCTTGAAAGCATGTAGATTTGAAAGTTTAATTTGACTGCTAATTATATAATATTTAATGGGTTATTGTTAGGTTTACATTTTGGATTTTGACGCTTCTGCTGGCTTTATCTCTTTGAGGCACATCATTAGTGTTGTTGTACTAATTCCATGGTAGCATTATGGTTTAACATTGGGCCTTGTTAGGTTTAGCTGTTATTAGATGTGTTTAACATTGTGGCGAATTTAAAAGCATATGTCGCAGTGATCCGGGTGGGGTGGGGGGGGGGGGGGGGGGGGGGGTGGCTCCTGCGCAAGAGCCCCCCGAATCCATGTCGCTGATGATGTTCTCCGCTTGCAAATATTTAATTTCCGGTGGATTTGGCTGCCATAATTAACCAATTGTGGCGGTTTTAGGCGCCACAAAAGACTATTTATGGTGGAGAATTCTATCCGTTAGTAATAGAAATAAATCCGCCACAAATTAACCATTTTGTGGTAGTGCTAGTTTGATCCAATGATAGACCTTTATAATCACGTAACCTGCTTACACTGATAACATGCCGCTGGCTGAATTCAAACCCATGACCTAGTGGTATTATTCGCCAAACTCTAACCATTGAGCTGTCATCCCTGGAGTTGAGACAAAACCTATATTTCAATGTGAGATTAAAACCAATTTGTCTTACTTTGCCAATTTGTCAATGCGAGATTAATTACTTTCCAAACAAAAATTGAGAGTTTAGTTGGCATCAAAGGGTGCCAAAGCAACTTTCACACACGGTCAGGTTGTACCCTGTTGCATAACAGCTCAAAAACAAAGCTAATGATGAATTTACCATCAGTGCTAAGCATCCAAATTATGATCTCCACCTTGCCTACCTTCTCTTGCAACCTGATCGCATATAGGTCATGCGCCCACCTTTGTAAGACAGGGCCTAGAGACCTGAACCTTTCTATATGCATATAGCTCAAGGATGGCCATTTGTTCTCAACCTCTACCAGCCAACACGATCTGAATTTTCTCCTACTTCCCAATTCTCATCGAAGAACCTAACATTTTCAATTCCAATTTTCCAGGTAGAATGGTCTGCCAAAAAATATCTAAATTCCATTAGTTCTTTCATGAAAGGAGACGTAGCAACTTTAACCACCAGTTGTCAAATTGTACATCCGCTTGCAAGTATTTTCGGCCCATGAATACAGCCCATAGCGAATTTGTATTCACCATATCCACAATGCTTTGATCCTAAATTCTTTTAAGACAATTTCCAGCTCGTGTACTCACAATCAACCTTCCTCAATTGGCATACCAAGTCATTGCCAGGAAACCCATTAATGCTTGTGCCTACCTTCATGTTCACCCCAAAAGAATTCGACAATAATTTTCTAAATGTTCTCTAAAACCTTCAATGGCACATAGGTTGCAGCCATGGTGTAGACTGGCATTAAACATAACACATGCCTGAGAAGGATCAATCTGCCACAAGGAGAGAGTAATCTCACCTTCCACCCTTGCACATTGTTGTGGATTTTAGTCACCAACTCTTCAAAGTAAATAATCTTGCATTTACCATGATAAATTGGAACCTCGAGGTATTTAGGGGGGTTGCTCTAAATTGGAAACTTGTCCATTGCTTAATGAGCATTATTCTTTCAGCTTGAACTTTGTCATCTAGCACAAAAGAACTCTTTTCTACATTATTTTCTCCCTTTAGGCTGCACAATACATGTTGAGAAACTTTATGCAACCCACCACACACTGTTTTTTGTCATTCAAGAAAATCAATGAATCATCTGCATACAACAAATGAGTAATCCACACCTAGAGTCTAGGGGTATAGAAAAATCTAATTTTCTCATTATGAAAATCTCTAGTGAGATTCTACTGAGCACCTCGGCTGCAATAACAAATAAAAGGGGGGAGGGGATAAAGGATCACACTGTCTTAGCCCTCGGGTAGAGCGAAAATGCCCTCCATATCTCCTTGCATCAGCACCAAAAAACCATAGTCAGTAATGCAATTTGATATAACATAACTTACAAACCTCCATTCAAGATGGTCATACGCCCTCTCCATATCTAATTTGAGAACAACATTATTTCCACAACTTTTTTCCCATGGATCTCATTAATTCCTGTGCCAAGTTGATACTTTCCATGATCAAACTTCTTCTCACAAACACACCCTATAATTCTAAGAAGAAACTCTGCCAGTCTCACATCCAAAATTTTACTGAAAACTTTGTAAACACATTGCATAGACTACTTATTGGCTTGAATTCTGTGAAAAATTTTGGTTCCTCAACCTTGGGAATAAAAATACTGCATAATGTTAACATAAAAGTAGGATGATTTATTAGTTGAGAAATAGTGATGTTGTGATTAGAAATATATATATTTTTTGTTAAGTTCTATTGATTATCAAGTTTTAAGGTACAATATAGTTAGAGTGGGTTAGATGATTGGGTATAACATATGGGCTGATAATTACTTTTGAAGCCAAATATTTCCCCTAAGGTTAGTAATGCTTTTTTTCACAACTCCGAAAAAAAAAATGAAAAATGTGTTTTAGTAGACAGACTTGCTTGTATGCGTGTTATATAAATTTTGGTATGTATACTTGCTTGCATATCAGGTACACTATGTGAGTTCGGTGGTACGTTTAATATTTAGAAAATACTTGCCATATTCAAACTTCGATGAGATGATATGACCCTCGAGGTGGTATCCCACTTGGGTCATGTATGCTCCGAGTGGTTTCAAATGGCAAGGGAGGTACACTTGGGTGAGGTGTGTTCGACACAGGAGGAGAGTGCGATTGTGGAAAAAAAAGCTACAAAAAACTAGGACACTAAAGAAAACCTTGACATTATCATCACATGAAAATTTGCATGTATTATTATGTTAGTATGTATTTAGGAATGTCTTAAGAGAAAAAACTAAAAGCTCATTCATCATCGAATGAGAACTACATGTCTTCCTTGAGGTGAAATGCATATTATTTGAATGTCATTTAATTGTATAGTTGTGTCTTAATTTGTAAGTTTGCTCACACCTATACTGACCCGAATTTTGTATTGTCTTACAAATTTGGGTGCGTTTCTAATAAGCGCAGCTCTAGAGACTTACCGGGATTTGTTAGAGTGTGTAAGTGGTTCTATTTCGTGGCGATAGTTGAGGACTTAACATCTTCCGTTAAACTTTGGTTTATTGTTTTCCTAGGTAATTAGATGTACGACCTAGTTGTTATCACTCGGATTCTGAGTTAAAGATTTATTTGGGATTGATTAATGTAGTTCTTTCTTTCGATTTATTTTGTTGGCTTAGGCAAGATAAATGTTGATCTCATTTTGAAAGGAAGAATTGTTAAGGAAGTTTATTATTTTATTTATTGCCTCATGTCTGTACCATTTAAATTATTCCTGTCGTGCCTTGATTTTTGGACAATCTATTAATTTAGGTTGTTTAAAAATCAGGGCATGACGGGGTTACAAAGTTTGCATTGAAAGACCTCAGGAGAGACTAACAAGAGAAAAACTCCTTCGCCGCTTCCCATACATCCTAACCAATGATCTACAAGGAAAATTGGAAGAAGAAAAAAACAGAGGTAAAACCTTTTGGACCCAGGGCACTGTTCTTTGGAATGCTGAAACAACAAAACTAACTTCTTCCAAACTCTGTGCCCGCACGAGGGAATCACAGTCCTCCGACTGTATCAATTGAGGGATGCATTCCAAAAGGTTATGATATTCTTGGAACCCTTTTGAAGTCATCAAATGATGGAAGAAACGATTGGCTTCTTGAAAATAACTTTCTGCTGTGTAATCACGTTCCCATCCATGTTTGTAATTTTGGATACCACACACCGCTTCTATTTAGATTTAACTGATGCAAAAAAATATTCAGTGCATGCATCTCATTTTTTTAATTCTCGCTTACCTGATTTTTGCTTCCAATATATTTCTTCTCGCACCAAAACCAATTTATATTTATGTCTGACATCTATTTAGGTTGACACTGACACTCACATCCAAGTCATGTAGCAAAACAAATTCCATTGTTGTATTTCGTCGTCCAGGCGCCTCAAATGATTGAACACGTAAACAAAGAATTATTTGTTCTATGTTTTTAATTTTCACCACATATTCTTTATTTTAAAGTCCAAACTATCCATGGTCCTCGTATACAAACATTCTACATTCCAATGACTATCCGCAAAATTCAAAAAATTATGATGCGTAGTCCATATTTTTTGGAATAAAAAAGGAGATGTACTTGCTCATAAAATCATTGGCAAGGACACCAGTAAAGGAGCATGATCTGAGGATGTTCTAAGCAGGTGTTCAATCCGTTTGTTTTGCATATCAAAAAACCCTTTCAGAATTGGTGAAAAATCTATGCAATCTTCCCACCTCCTGATACCTCCTTGTTGGTTGTTACACCAAGTAAATTTAGGTCCAACAAAAGCAATACCCAAAAGACCATAAGCCGAAATACACCCTATAAAATATATAAGAGCATATTGAATTGGGTTCCACCCCCTAGTTTCTCATTACTATCCATGATCACATTGAGATCACCTCCAATTAATCACGGTTCAGATAAGCCTATCACAAACTGTTCCATCTCCTCTCAAAGACTACGTCTCTCCTGTATGGAGCATTTCACATACACAAATGATCATAAAATACCTGATTAGTCAAAATCAAGTTCACTTTACAATGAATAAGCTGCTCTGAGGTGCTCACCAGTGTAACCTGTAACTCATTGGACTAAAAACATTTCTCCCCGTAAACTCATTAGATTAAAAAAAGTAAATTAATCTTACCTCCCACCTCCATGTGCCAATTAGCTTCAGTCATAGGTTCCGCAATTGCCAACGGTTTCACATTATTCTCATGTACGAAGTACTTAATCCTGCTGCGGGTCGCCCGATTTCCTACACCATGCGCATTGTAATACATAATGTTGTCAATCATCGTTACTGGTTGGGAAGGCCATGTTTCTCGTCACTCTGCATTCCTCAGTACGAGCGTTATTTTTTTCTTCTTCGGCTTTGCCTCATCTGATTGATATCTAGTTTCAATTTCAGGATTTGTAGAGATCCTACTAGTATCCTCGTTATCTGACTGCATCTCTCTCTCAACAAGAGTGTCCCAGGCATTACAACCTCAAGTTCAATTCCATTCGGATTTGACTCATGACATCCAGTTCTGGGACTCTGGCTGGACTTTGTTTCTCTTCTCCCATGGAATTCTTGGTCCCACTAGTTCCCACACGGATAATAGTATTTTCTACCTTCTTTATCACCGGTCCGTATTCTCGTTTTGAAACAACCACGTCCTTCCTTTTATCCGGCATGCTCGCCACGGGATTCTTCCTTTGAATCATCACAATTTTTTTTTCCTTTGAATCATTACAATTTTTTTTTCCTTTAAATATCCAGATTGTTAAACAATAAGATCCTACGACCAGAAGAACTCGCCAGATTTTCCTACCAGAAATACCCCTTGTCGCTAAAATCCCGCAATCATACTAAAAAAAAACTATCTAGATTAATTCCTAAGTATTATCAATGACTTGATTAGAATAATCAAACAAGAATGTAAGTCAATAAATCCCACTTCACAACAGCTCATAGTGGAAATAAGAAGCAATTGACTAATTAACAGGAGGTACGGCTAATGCACCATCTTCTGACCCTTTCCTTGTTTAGGTGTATAATTCTTCCTCGAGCCCTTCTAATTAGCGAAAAAATGGGCGAGGGAGGAGGGTGCAGCCCTCCATCTCCCTTGAGATGCATCCTCCTCCTTCGCCCATTTCTTCGTCAATAAGAAAAAGCGTTCTTCCTCTCATACTTTCAGGAAAGGAAACATATGATAGTATAACCAAATTACGCTAAACTTGTAATCATATATGCTCACTGTAAATTACCGATTAAGCGATTGTAGTGTGCTCGCCAAATTGATCGATAGGGCCAATCATGCATGGTTTTGCTATATATCTTGAACTTCGCTGTCCATATTTCCAAATGGAAGAGAACCACTAGAAGTAATTTGCAGAGATAATAGAACACAAAACATAATAACTTGTCTATGATTATCATTCGCTAACACATATATGTACGTTGTTAATGTTGTTTTTTTTTTTTTTTTTTTTTTTGCGTGTTTTAAATCATAGTTTTGCACATAAAACATGTAACTGGGCCAAGTGTCAAAGCATCATTCTAATCAAGTATTGCAAGAAATTACTTAGACAACAACAAAAAAAAAAAAACCTTATGTAAATGTTCAACAAGTAAAACATAATCAGGTCAGATCAAATTGATTTGGAATGGTTTCCAATTAAATGAAACGATGAGGTTTAAGTGTACAATTTTCACAATAACTTCAATTCTTTTTCATCCAATCTATTTATTTCTCTTGAGCATCTTGGCATAAGAAATCATGATGTTGTCCCGGGGTGTATTCTGTAGAATCTTTACTCGACAAGAAAACTACATACACAGTGACTGATTATGTATTTCAACCATTCCTAGTTTCTGGAGCAACCATATTTCGCACCCCTCTAATCTATTTTATTTATTTTTGGAAATTTTCTGTTGCTGTACAATTAATTCATCTTCACCTTCCAACTGCATCTACGATCACATAATTTTTAATTTTTCAATCATACGATCAAATAGTTAACGTATTAAAAATAATAAAAGTACTAGTTGCTTCTCATATTCAATGTGAGCCTGAACATCTTCCTTAATTTACAAGGATTTTAAGTGACTTTAGTAATTTAATTAAAGAAGTATAATACCTTAATTTGTTTGCCCACACAAGTATTTATACCCTTGTCTTCCACCTCCTCCATTTCAAACACCTCCGTTCCTCTTCGAAACAATGAATAGCATGAGTAGTGAAAAACATCCACCTCCCTTTAGTACAAAAAAACTCTTTGGTACTCATTCCAGACAAAATCTATTTTTCCATTTCCTATTCCTTGTTGTTGGTTTTTCCCTTAGCATGATATGTAGTTTGTACCTCAAAAGCTTCTCAATCAATTTGCAAACCACCCTATTCTCACTATCTCCATTGCTATCATTGCCACCACTACCACCACTACAACTACCAGTACCATCCTCACCATCTCCACCACCAACTCTACCATCACCAACATTTTCGTCGTTATCAATGCTATCTTCCCTAGTGTCAAATGAAAGTAGGTCACTAGTCATGCACAATATGAGTGATGAAGAGTTGTTTTGGAGGGCTTCTATGGTCCCTCAGATTGAAGACATCCCATACAAGTATGACCGAAAGGTTGCTTTCATGTTCTTAACAAGGGGGGAATTGCCACTGGGTCCTCTCTGGGAGAAGTTCTTTAAAGGTTATCAAGGACTGTACTCCATTTACATCCATCCTGATCCTTCATTTAATTCTACTGAGGATGAAAGTTCTGTTTTTTATGGTAGAAGAATTCCAAGCAAGGTAAGAACAAATGTCCATATTGAATACTAACCCATGTTTTTACAATGATGTAAAATTGTAACTTTTGATCAATCCAACTGGTAAATTAGCTAGGAACAAAAGCATAGAGAGTAAATCGATGATCGTGCTTGTTTCATGGTGTAGGCAGTGGAATGGGGTACTTCCTCAATGATTGATGCAGAGAGACGCCTTTTAGCTAATGCGCTACTTGATTTCTCCAACCAACGATTTGTATTACTCTCCGAGTCATGCATTCCTCTCTACAACTTCACCACAATTTACAACTACCTAATCAATTCCAACCAAAGCTTCCTCAGCTTATATGATGATCCAAGGAAGGCAGGTCGTGGTCGATACAACAACCAAATGTGGCCTACAATATCAATTCAACAATGGCGCAAAGGATCTCAATGGTTTGAACTACACCGCAACCTTGCCATAGAGGTCATATCAGATGTTAAGTACTACCCAATATTTCATGACTACTGCAAACCGTCGTGCTATTCAGATGAGCATTATATACCAACAATGGTTAACATAGTGTCACCGGAGCAGACTGCGAATAGGAGTATTACATGGGTTAACTGGTCTAGGGGAGGCCCGCATCCTGGAAAGTATTCGGGGCGTGACATAAATGTGGGGTTCTTTGGATGGGTGCGTGACAGTGCCAATTGCACGTATAATGGCAATCCTACATCAATGTGTTTCCTTTTCGCCAGGAAATTTGTACCCAACACTTTGACGAATTTGTTGGCAATCACACCCTCATTGCTCGGTTTTAATCCGTAAAATTAGTTCAAATTGTAAGATCTTCAAGGTAGTTGTTGCGCCTTATTGCGGAATTATCTTTCTCTATTTCATGTGCTTCACCGTTTTTCTACGTTTTATAGCGTTTTGTTTCTTGTTATGCAACAATTCTTTCATAGCAGTTTCCTGTTTCACAGTTGTTGTTTCCTGAATTTGTTTCTTGTTCAAAAACCAGTTTCTTGTTTCCTGAATTTGTGTCATGTTCAAAAAACAGTTTCCTGTTTCACAGTAGTATTGGTAGTTCCATTTTTTTTTTCTTTATTAATCTGTAAATTTACAAGCCAGTGTTAGTATATGTAGTTCAGGCAACCTGGCAGAGCAAAATATATTTAGATTTTTTCGTGATCAATGGAAGATAATATTGTTAGGATGAAGTTGACTTGAATAGTCCCACATCAAGTAAGGAGGAGTTGCCACTAAGATTTATAAGGAGATGATCCACTTCCTAATAACAATGATGCATTTTAAGATAAAAATCCTACACCCGTAACCCGGATCTAATTTGATCTAGTTGCATTATTTTAATCAAAATCTTGGAACATGCTTTCATTCAAAATCTTCTCTTCCCCCACTTGCGAGGAAATATATCAACTACCCTACAACTAATATTATTATATATATATATCGTGTTTTCATTCTTGGAACATGCATGCATGCTTTCATTCAAAATCTTGTCTTGCGAGGATAGGGCTGATGCTTTCAGTAAAGGAACCATATAATAGTACAACCAAAGTAAGCGTTGTTGCCAATCCTGCATGGTTTTGCTATAAATCTGGAATTTCACGGTCCATATTTCCAAATGGTTTCACACACATACACACGCGCGCGCAAACGATTTAAAACACGAAATAATAATAATAATAATAATAATAATAATAATAATAATAATAATAAGGTTACTGCACCCTACCAAAAAGTTCTCAATCTTTGCATGTTTATGGGTGACAAACAAGTTTTGCACATAAAACATGCATAGTCTAAAACGTGTAATTAATTGGGCCAAGTGTTCAGGGGTGGATTCATGATTTTAGTCAAGGCGGGCGAAGTGATAAATAATTATTAGTTGATAATAGTAGTTATCAAGGGCGGAGCCAGAAATTTTTTTCCTACCCCAACTAGTAACTAATAAAAATATATAATTATTAAAAGTATATTGTATATATCAAATTGAATCCAGTGTAATTCAAATTTAAGCCAAAATAAGGTCACAATAAAGATAACCTTAGCAAGTATATATAACTAAAATTCCAAAATAATTAAGATAAGTATCTAGGTGAAGCTTAAAATATCTGAAATTTGCGAAAATAATAAGATCCTAATACAATTTCATAGAAAAAATTGTTTATATGAGCCTCAAATTTTGTATAAGTTGGCTAATTGTATATATTTTCATTGAATCATATAGTTATTATTTTAGATATTAATTTCAATATTATAGTTTTAATATTGACAAAAATAACAATTGTCAATAGTCATAAAAAATCATAAAGAAATCTCAAGAGTATCGAACTCAAATTGTTTAATAAAACTGTTAAACTTCTAACTACTTCACCAATAGAAACACATTGTAATAGTTTACTGAACAATTATCATATTGTATTATTAATTATATATAATTTTTTATAAGGCTAAATATTTATTAAAAATATTTTAAAAATTGAAGGGGCAACTCCCCCTGGCTCCTTAGTAGATCGCCCCTGCAAGTGTCAAAGTATCATTCTAATCAGCATTGCAAGAAATTCTTTGTTTACAAATTTCTCAAATAACAACAACAATAAAAATAAATAAAAAATAATCAAATGAGTTTATTGTAGGGTGTTTCGACGAGTCAAATATAAGCAGGTTAGATCAAATTGTTTTGAAATGGTTTCAAATTAACTCAAATGATGAGGTTTGAGTGTACAATTTTCACAATAACTTCCTACTGTTTCATCTAATCTATTTATTTCTCTTGAGCATCTTGGCATAAAAATTCATGTTGTCCCGGGGTGTATTCTTGAGAATCTCGGCTCGACAAGAAAACTACATACACAGTGACTGATTATACATTTCACTTTGCCAAATTTATTGTCGATTGCACCATGGCTGCCAAGTTTTGTTAATCACCTACTGAGTATAATGAATATATTTATTTTTATCACGCGTTCATTTTTATAATTTTATTTTCGTAAATAGATTTCTTTGTTGATTGACATGAAAGAATAAGACATTGAATTTGACTTAGCTCCAAGTCAAGAGCATTCCACATAGGTAGAAACTTAGAATCATGGGAAATGTGATCAAACTTTGAGACTGAAATTGGTTGTACTGATTTGCATATACGAAAGTTGGAACCTCCACACTCAACACCTGTTAAAGCCTCCACAGTCAGCAACAGTTTGGGGGTGGGTGTGCAAACTTACACACTCAGCCACCCAGTAAGCCCAATAAATATACTAAATATGCATAATGTTGTTAGTGAGTATAGCGTAGAGAGATTTACTATTGTTGGTAAAAAAAAATATTTGCAGCACATTTTGTGTAAAAAAATTTCTAGAAATGTGAAAACATCGCTGCTTACTGTGGATTCTTTAAGAGAAGAGTGTTGAGATAGAGTTGGCTTGAATAATTTCACATCAACTAAGGTGGAGTTGTCATCTAAGAATATAAGGAGTTATTTACTTCCTAATAGCAATGAGGTCTTTTGGAGAAACTCCCACACCACCTAGGCCCTAATGAAAGACTCGATATGGTGGTGTTTAAATTGGGGACAGTGGCGGAGCCAAGATTTTCATCTAGAGGGGGCAAAATATGGCATATATTAATTGAACCAATTAAATTATATACATAGACACTACACCAAATTGGCATTTTTGTAACAACCCCCAAAACAGTATCACTTTTGAAATGTAACAATTCACCTAACAATTTTACACATTTTCACAGACAAAATGATACAATAATTGTATCACCATGAAGAGTATGGTTATAAAAGTGATATTATTCATGGTGATCCAACTTATTGTATCATTTTTTTTGTTATACTGTTTTTCATTTTTTTTTTTACTAAATTTAGTTTTGACTTGAAATTGTTTGGTGAATTGTAACATCTCAAAAGTGATATTGTTTTTAGAGTTGTTACAAAAGTGCCAATTTGGTGTAGTGAGACACAAATTTTTGAGTTTTGAAAAATAATAAATTTAAGCTTTTTATTGATAAATATGGTGAGACATCTTTTAAATGCACCAATAAGAATTGTCTCCAAAGACAAATTGCATGTGATTTCTACATCGAATAATTATTCAGTGGACATTTGTACCTTAATGTACATACCTAATTTGTTTTTGTAAATAATAACAAAAATTAGAGGAAACAAAATACATTACAAACAATTGAAATCAAGTGTTTAGGAAAAGTTATTGTATGGTGGATCTAGTTATATATATATATACCTAGAAGAAAGGATGGACTATAACTATAATTTATATACGAGGGAGAATTTTTTTTTTTTTTTTGGATAACAGTTGAAGGGAGTCATTTAGGGATTAACAATTATTCCATGTAGTTGAAGGAGCGATTTGGGATTGATAATAGCATATTTAATTTTCTTGGGAGCTAAATTTAAATATTTCAATTTTAAGGGGGGCAAAATTTTTCTTAATAATAATAAGTCTAATTTTGAGGGGGAGGGGCAATATTTAAGTAGTCTTTTGGGGCACCCATTGATCTATGTCATTGGAATAAATTTGACCCCTTTCTATGTGGCTCCGCCACTGGTTGGGGACAATGTCGTTGCTATGTATAGTGGACCAATGTCCGCACATGTGCTTAGCGCGCCAACAAGTGGTATCAGAGCTGATGGTTTGGCTGAAGCTTGGCAATGGTTCCTCGATATGAGAATCCTTGGGATGTTGTAGATTTCGCCGAGGGAATTCCTTACAATCTAGGTGGAGTTGATTCGGTTGTTGATCTGTGTTCCTCGAGATGTGGTTTCTTGAGATGGTTGAAGATCAGTCCAGTGTTCTTCGAGATAGTTGAAGATCAGATGAATTGTAAGATATGACAATTCGCGCCAAAAGTGGAGATTGTTGGAATAATGTTGACTTGAATAGTCCAACATCAAGTAAGTAGGAGTTGTCACTGAGGTTTATAAGGAGATGATCTACTCTCTAATAGCAACGAGACATTTTAAGATAAAACCCCACACTCGATGAAAGGCCCAAGTTACGGGTGTTTAAGTTGAGGACAATATCGTTACTATGTAAGTTTAAGACAATATTGTTGCTATATATAGTGAACCAAGGTGCGCGCATGTGCGGTATTGGGACTTGGGTAAAGGTGGAGATTATTTGGATAGAGTTGACTTGAATAGTCCCATATTAAGGTGCTGAGTATAGTAGACCAAGGTGCGTGCACGTGGCACCCATAAGTGATATTGGGATTTGGCGAAGGTGGAGATTGTTTGGATGAAGTTGACTTGAATAGTCTCACATTAAGTTGCTATGTATAGTGGACCAAGGTGCGCGCACGTGCGTACCTTTTGGAGAAACTCCACACCACCTAGGCCCTGATAGAAGGTCCGATATGGTGGTGTTTAAGTTGGAGACAATATCATTACTATGTATAGTGGACCAAGATGCACGCACGTGCCTAGTGCGTTAAGAGAGAAATAGAACTCATGCATGTGGGAAATGGATTTGCCTACTTTAAGTAATAAAAAAAAAAGACATTAACCAACAAAACACGTTCAATTCTTGTTTTTGATAACCTTTGATTGTAAAATACCGATTAATGCATTTACAATTTTTTATTTGACTCATTTATGCCAAGACATTAAAGACGGTGGATAATTACAATTTCTCTCCTAAAATGAGAAAAATTACATTTTTTAACATAGATTTCTATCATACCAATTTTAACCATATTAAATAACCAAAATATAATTTACATTTTCTCCCCTGAAGCAACTAAATAAATTTCTATAATAGCACAATCCCCACATATTATTTTGTAACAAGAGATTGGCTGGATTTGAGATTTTATATTTATTTTTCTCTTTTCTTTCTTATAAAAAACAAGAAATCGCATATTATTTTCAAAAGAACTTTGATAGGGAACAAGATTTTGCAACTGGGTCTTACAATCCTATTATTTTCAATGAATAAAAAATTTATTTATTTCTATATACATATATATGATTTAGTTGAAGAACAAATAGTAAGGTTACAGATGAGGTTGTCTTTCATGTCCTAAAAGTTCAATCCTTACACATAAGTGTTCCCTCAATAAATCTTCATAGAGATTAGTCAATACTCATTCACTTTTTTTTGTAAATGATTCACTTTTATCTATGTTTTGGGATAATAATTTTCCTTGTAAATGATTCATTGAATATGTTTGTGAATCTAGAATATTTTGTATGTCAGATCAAGGATTGTGATTTTGCAAAATTTCGAGAAATATTTCTGTTTTTGAGATCTCAAAATTTAAAGTGTCGAAAAATAAAAATACGTTATTACAAGTAGTCATATCAACATATTTTGTATTTTCATAGTTTTTTTTTTGTGCAAAACCCAAAACATTATGAAGCAAATTACATTTATAGGGATATCTAAGTATTTAGGCTTCATTTTATGTATTTATTAGGTAATTTACTTGTATCTTACTTGTCCTTATATTTATATATGTTTGACATACACACAAAATTTTACGTTTTTCTATATACAACGAAGTATTTTTAAAATCAGGAAAACGAAAATACATTGAAAAACGAAATCATGATCTTTGCTTCGGATTGAACATCTACAGTAAACACTAAAGTCAGAAATATAATTCTAATAAATAGAATACATGATTAAATTTACAAAATAATTAAGATAAATATGTAAGTTTAATCTAGAAAAATCTAAAATGTGCGAATATAATAAAATCTTAATTACAAGTTTATAGAAAAATGGGGTGGGGGTTTACGAGCCAATCAAACCCTCAACAGATTCAAACAATGTCCAACAAAATTCTTTGAGGGCAAAGTTAGCTTATAAATGAGGTCCGCGGTATCTTAGATTTTAATTACAAGTTTTTTTGCGGGGTTTATTTTATGTGTTTTTTGTTTGGATTTCATACTACTCGCGAACAAACAAGTCTTTATCAAACTATATGTTTTTTTTTTTCTTTTTAGTGTATTCAAATAATTGCATTAAAAACATCTTATAAAAAAAATTTCAAAAAGGATGGTACGTAGCATTTAGAAAGAATAAAAAAAAATTCTATATATGTTAAAAAATTCTTACGCGTCGAATTTGAGTCATTAGTAAAAAAAAGTTGTAAAGACCAACTACAATACTAAAGAGTTTTTTTTTTTTTTTAAATTGGGGGTCATTGACCATCAATCTCGCATAGAGACTTGCTTTCGCTCCAGTCCATCGCCTCCACCTTGTATGAAAACTCGCTTTTGCTTCACTCCGGTCTAGTCCATCTAAGCAGCTGCATTCAATATCCTTCCTCCTGACCACGGTGCTCCCAGAATCGAGCACGATTGTGAAACGGGTTTTCGAAACTAGAATCAAAATCGTGATCTTCCATCTCACGATTACCGAAATCCTGCGTCGTTAGATGCTGGGTTTGCTCTGCAACTTGCCTTTGTAAATCTTCAATCATCACTTCATGAACGCTACGATCACGGTGAGGGGCTTCCTGATTCGGAACCTGCTCACGACTACCACGACCACCAGCCATAGAAACTGATAAAATCTCATCCCAAGAAGATGTTGAAGCTCTGATACCAACTGACGCCGGGCAGAATAGTGACTATCCTGCGGACTAGTTCAACAGACAATTCACAGGGAAGGATACAAGAGATTCGCCAAAAAACACAGAGAAATAACTCTAATGTCAATTAAATTACTCAAATCAAAAGTCTTTTACAATATTGAGGAATAACTCTATTTATAGTGCTCAAATAACTTGAATAATAAGCAGCCTATTCCTAAAAGAAAAAATTAGAATCAAATACTAAAATAACAAGCAGTCTATTCCTAAAAGAAAAAGTAAAGTCTACTCCTAAAAGAAAACTGCCTGTTCCTAAAAGAAAAAATTAGAATCAAATGCTAAAATAACAAGCAGTCTATTCCTAAAAGAAAAAGTAAAGTCTAATCCTAAAAGAAAACTGTTTGTTCCTAAAAGAACAGAAAAATTAGAATCAAATACTAAAATAACAAGCAGTCTAATCCTAAAAGAAAAGGTAAAGCTTAGTCTTAAAAGGAAACTAAAAAGACTCCTAATTAAATTGAAAGAACAAATTAGGAACCTTAGAAACCTAAATTATGAACCATAGAAACCCAAATTAGAAACCCTAGAAACTCAAATTAGGAACCCTAGAAACCCTCCTGCATCACTTCTACACTCTCAATGCATCAAAATCCAAGAATGACGGTGCAAAGATGTTTCCTTTGACTGGCATTGTCGATCTTGAAAATACTTCTTATCTTGGCAGGTGCTAATTTTGAATTTATTCTGTAATACCAGCATCTTGATTCCTAAAAGCTAATGAAGCACAGAACATAACTGATGTTGCTGAATTATGTGTTACAGATGCAAGCCATATACAGTGCAATGCGGAGAGATGACAGGATGAAATATTTTTTGTAGAGATGATGCATATTTAACCTTTTATTTTGTATACAAAGGAAACTTTCTTGGTTAGTAATTTTTTTCTTTTCTTCTGTATATTTGGTTGTGTTTGTAGTTTAAGCTTTTCTTTCAGACCATTATTAGGCTTGCAGATGTTTAAATAACTACTACCACTCTCTGATCTCTAAGACCAAGCTAATTGTGCGATCACATTGTGTTCAATAGCAACACTGTTATAGCATAAGTCATCTCCATAAAAAAACATTTTGTTCAGGGTAGTTGAATCTAGTTGTTTACCTGGTAAGTGTACTCGTATAAATTGGAGTTACTGAAATGGTGTTTGGAAAAAAGAAAGAAATAATACGGGCTGCGAAATGAAATAGAGCTCAGCTACCGAGAAATGCTTAGCAACACTGCTATTATAATACCATGAATTTCAACACTCCATGTGTGATACTCCACTGGTGCTCATGACTATGTTGTGGAATGTGAATTGTGTTTCCTTTCATGCTAGCATTTCTTAACGTGTGTATGATAGAATGCGTTTGGATCTGCAGTTAGCTGGTTTTTGTTAGGCAATCCAGGTTGATCTGGATTTGGTTGGGGTGGATCGAGAACTGGTAAACCTTCTCAAAAGAGTATATATTTTTATTTATTTTTTAATTGGGTCATTGACCCTTATTTATTTATTAATCCGTGTCCGAAGCCTATATGATTGATCCTTATAGGGTTAACCAAACCAGGCCCGAAGGCTATAATATTGGTGTCACTTAATATCCTTGTCGTTTCCATCTCACGTGGAGACGTGCTTTCGCTCCGGTCCATCTCTTTCATCTCATTTGGAGACTTGCTTTCGCTTCGATCGAATCAATCTAAACAACTACATTCTATACCTGAAGGCTTATCAATGTCACAGCACACGTGCTCCTAATAATCACGCAAAAACTCACAAAATTTTAACTAGTGAGTCTCGAATATGTGACCTTTCACAAGGAGAGTGGATGTCCAACCAATCGTGGACATCAAAAGAGTAAAATGGTTGATGTTTATGCAAATAATGTAATAGTGGTAGCCATTTTATGGTCTCATTTGTTTAAGGGATTTTTTTGACACTCCCAAACTATATCGACATTTGACGTAGCCCGAAAGAGGGCTAATTAGACTTGTCCCCCTAGATTGACGTTTACATCCTTTGATTATTAGGAACATATATTCCAAAACACTCATCACGTGAGGAGTACACTTTTGCTAAAAAAAAAATTCATCAATGATACATGCAGAGATAATAATGCATCTCAAGGCACGACAAAAGGGTTTAAATACATATTATTCCTTAAAGATATACGTTGACAATATTTACATACCTCGAGATGGATTTAATGGTTGTATTATTATTATTATTATTATTATTGTTGTTGTTGTTGTTGTTGTTGTTGTTGTTGTTGTTGTTATTTTTTATTATTATCAATGGCTGGTATTATTATTATTGTTGTTGTTTTAAAATAGGGTTATTTGCATTTTGCCCCTGTTATATATGCTTTATTCAGCTTTAACCCCTATTATTAATCATATTGCATTTACCCTTTAAGACTAGCAGTCAACGTGTTTTGATTGTCAATGAACGTGCTAGTTTCAAAAATGTCATATTTTACTGTCAAAAATACCCTTTAATGATCTGAAGGCTGATATTCAAAGTTGAAGTAGGCAAATGCAATTAAAATTTGAGGGCTGAGATTCAAACTTTCCATTAGCCGTTAAGATAATCCACCTCTACCACCACATTCTCCACTTCACCACCAATAACACTTGCATCTACTTCTACTACTACATCTACATGTTATTTCACTGTAGATTAAATATTTGAAGTGAAAAAGTTTGTGCATACCCAAGTTTTGAAGTTAAGCTTGAGTTGCAGGTCATCTTTATCCTCTCTCAGGTCTGTTCTGCTTCAGGGGAAAACGTTAAATTCAAATTTATTTATGGGGTTAAGTTACTGTCAGCAATTTATTATATAAGGGCAATTAACAACACATAATTGATTTTTTTTACAGATCCCATGGTGTCACGAGTACAATCAAACAAGTGAGTAAGAGATTTGAAGTAGGCAAGATTTTGAATGAGTGCATGTAAGACACAATGTAAATTTATTTGAATTTTTTATATTATATTTTCTCCTTATAATAAATTACTGGCAATAACTTAACCCCATAGAATAAATTTGAATTTAAGAATGCCCCCTGAAACAGAACAATGTCTGCAAGAGGTTTAAGATGACTTGCAACTCTCAATAAATGTCCACTGAAATTATGAAATGAAAATAGCTGACTTGACTTGCTTCAATGATGATGTTCTAAACTGAAATCTATAGATGAAGTAATTCAAATCCAAGGCTTGTGTTATCTTTATGTAATGAAACCCTGACAAAATCTTAACTTCAAAACTTGGGTTTGCTAAAGCTTACCCACTTCAAATACCTTTCATCTACAACAAAATAACATGCGAGGAATTCGAATGTCATGGGAAACTTTGAATTTGAATACATTTGCTTAAGCCAACCACTCTTTCATCCCCCCCTTGTTGAATAACTCCGCTCTCCATCTCTACAAGGGTATGATCAACCAGATGTAATATTTGGTCGTCCACGTGTGTGATTCAAATAATGAACGGTTGGGATCAACAGGTTTTCACATCGTGCGTGATATGCATGTGAAGGGTATTTTCGTCATCCGAAAAAGGTGGAATGATGTCACATGAGGTGTTTAACGGTCAAGGCACGTTGACTGCTAGTCTTAGGAAGTAAATGTAATATGATTAATAATATGGGGTAAAACTAAATAAAACATTTATAATAGAGGGTAAAATGCAAATAACCCTTTAAAATATCATCTTCACCATCTTTTCTTTGCCACCTCCCCTCCCCTACCGGCAACAACCACTAACAAGGGTGGGCATCCCATCCTGTGAACCCAATCCCATCCTGTCCCGATTTTTTCGAGTCTTATTGTAATTGATCAATCTCGTCTCGATCTAGAGTGAGATGTGATCGGGATGAAGATTTTCTATCCTGGTCGTCCCGAACCAATTTTTTTAATATTTAATATGCAATATATAGTGTGAAACTATTTATTGACATGACTTTTTATTTGTTGTTTTATTTATTGATATGATTATTTTATTCTCACAAGCTTCCATGCGACTTACCTAGATAATGAATCTAACTCAAACCCTTTCCCTTTTTTTTTTTTTTTTTTTTTTTTTTTCTTTCCTCTTCCTAACTCTTGACAACAATAATGTGTGTTTATCGTAGTTTTTAAATGATAAACCCATTTATCATTTTCGCTAGCAATGTACACAAAAATGGCTATATTCAATAGTAGTTTTAAAAAAATGGAGTAAAAGCTAATGAAATAGAAAAATAATAATCAATGGCTTAAAGTTATGTTATTGTTCTTAAAGTTTTGTGTTTGGTAAATCCAAAATTTTCAATCTTGCACGTTTAATTTTCAATCAAAAATTTAGTATATGCTCATCTCGTCCCGTCTCGAATCCATTTGGAATGGAATGAGATCAGGATGAAGTCTATCTCATATCGTCCCAATCCAGAACAAACGGGATGAGATAAGGATGAGGTCCATTTCGTCCTGTGCTCACCCCTACCTGTTGTCATCTTTCCCACACAAGCACCCACTTCCCGATCTCTCTCTTCCCCACACAAACCCTCGAAGTTCTGCAATTGAAAAGGCTCATCTCTTGCTAACCATTTGTTTGTTATTAATAGATCTATATTACAATTCAGAGTGGTGTTTTACTATTTATTGTTGACTGAGACAAAGTCATATCGAAAGGATTATAGATAAAAGATGGTTAGGATTGAAAATTGGGAAATGTATTGAATTTGAGGATTGAGATTCATTTCCTACGATAACATATTTGTAAATATAAAATATGTAAAATGGCAAAAATAATGAAAAAACTTTTGAAAAAAATTGGTGGAATGTACATGTGGCGGATAGAGAAAATATTGTGTTGATCCAAAGAGTCGTGTTGTGCATGGACTCGAGAAACGTCTTCACGTACCTAACATCCACCAAAGCTGCACCAAGGGAAGCAAGACATACCAGCAGGCGGATTAAAAGAGCAATCGCAAAATTTACTGATTGTAAGATTATGCACACCGTAAGGGAAACTAACCAAGTGGCGGACAAGCTAGCAAAACTGTTACCTAATATTGCCTTTATTGAGATCACGCCGAGTTCATTTGCGGAGGATGTTAAAAAAATTGTCTTTGATGATGCAAGAGGTAGGAAATATATTCGAATATAAACGATAACAATCATTTTCTGTGGTCTGGGGAGCCCATGTATTCTCCACGCTAGCCTTTCAAAAAAAAATTATTATTATAACTATCTACATCGTTGTCGAATTTTGGTAAACTTAGTATCGTTCAAATGCATTTTTGAAGATATTTCCAACAAAATTAATGATCAATAAAAGCACTAAAATTTTTAAAATATATATTTTATAATTAATGTATTTCATGTCTTTAATATTTTTTAATGCAATTAGACAGACCGATCATATAAAAAAAATGAGCCGGACATTTTAATTCACATGTAAACAAAAACTCTAAACTTCAAGTTTTGGCGAATTCAAAAATTGGGGAAAAACTCATTATCGGCGTTTAAATTTTTTCCCTAACTGATTCAAATTTGACTGAGTCTAATCCTGAAATTTATAATATATATTTTTATCTTAGAATATGCTTACACTTCAATACTGATTGAGAGCAAAAATAAGGATAGTGACGGAAATGTTCAGTACAAAATATTTATAAAAACTAAAATTATATGGAGTGTCAACGTCATACTCTAGTATGTAATTTCTCGGCCTGATTTTTTTTTCTTTTTCGTTTTCTCAAGGGCCAATGCTAAAACGAAAATGAACCCGTCTAACTGTCGAGGAAGACAGCGAGGAAACCAGCGAGGGACCCCACAAGGGGGGAGAGAGCCGTTCATCTCCTTCGAGATGCGCGCTTAAATTTTCAACGCACAAATCCCGAATATTCAAGCGCGCATCCCGGAGGGATGGACGGCTCCAACCCCCCCTATGGGGTCCCTCGCTGGTTTCCTCGACAGTTAGAAGTTTTCATCGAAAATTCTAAATGTCGAGGGAGTGGGCGAGGAAAACAGCAAGGGAGGGAGAGACCCGTCCATCCGCTTCGGGATGCGCGCCATATAGAACAAAAAGTTTCTGGAAGTCTTCGTTACAGGTCTTCGGGCGAGCCTATCTCAATTATTGGGGTGAAATTTTCATTGTTAATATCTTGGTCTTTGTTCTTCTTTGTGACCATCTTCTACACCATTTTCTTCTTTCTAGATCAACAATCCTTTTTCAGAGACTTTTGCCTGAGTCATGGATCCGATATCGTCAACTGTGTCCACGGTGACTGACATCATCAGTAGCACATGGGAGTGTTGCGCGAAGAATTCAAGCTATCTGTATGGACTTGAAGAAAATCTCGATTTGTTGAAGACTGCCATGGATGAATTGAAGAATGTAAGGGATGACATTAAGGGAAGGATCTTAGTTGCTGAAGCACATCAAATGACATGCACTCGTCAGGTGGCTGGATGGCTACAGAGAGTAGAAACCATGGAAGTTGAGGTGACTGAAATATTACGCATAGGTTCTCTAGAAATTGAAGGGAGATGTATTGGTTGTTGTTCTAAGAATTGTTGGACTAGTTACAAGTTTGCCAGGAAGGTCGTTAAAAAGCTTGCAGCTATAGATAAATTGAGGAGCAAAGGAGAGTTTGATGTTGTAGCTGATCGGTCAAATCCCAAACCAGTACAAGCCATGCAAGGAAATAAAGTGGTAGGAATGGACTCAGTGTTTGACAAAGCTTGGAGATTGCTTGGAGAAGATGAAGTGAGCATTATGGGTCTCTATGGAATGGGAGGTGTTGGCAAGACAACTCTCTTAAAGAAAATCAACAATAAGTTCTTGGAGGCGAACAATATTTGCAATTTCGATGTGGTCATTTGGGTGGTGGTATCTAAGGAATTCGAGCTTGGAAAAGTTCAAAAAGATATAGAGCAGAGGCTGGGGCTTTCAGATGAAGAAAATAAAGAACACAGGATCCGAGCTACAACCATTTTTAACATTCTATCGAGGAAAAGATTTGTTGTGTTGTTGGATGACATATGGGAACATGTTGATTTAGAGGTTATAGGAATTCCCCTTCCTAATATTCTCAATCGTTCGAAAGTAGTATTTACAACTAGGTCTGAGGCTGTGTGTGGGAGCATGGAAACAAACATAAAGATTAGAGTGGAATGCTTAAACTGGGATATGGCCTGGAACTTGTTTCAAATTAAGGTAGGGCAAGAGGCCCTAAATTCACATCCAGAAATACCTAAACTGGCGAAGGTGGTTGCTCAAGAGTGTTGTGGTCTACCATTGGCACTTATCGTCATAGGTAGGACTATGGCTAGCAAGAAGACTCCCCAAGAATGGAATCATGCGATAACAATGTTGAAGAACTCCGGTGCAGAGTTTTCAGGTATGGTTGATGGTGTATTTCCTATTCTGAAGTTTAGTTGTGACAATTTAGAGAATGATACGATTAGATCATGTTTTACGTATTGTTCTCTATACCCGGAAGACTATTCAATTGAGAAAGGACAGCTTATAGAGCAGTGGCTTGGGGAGGGGTTCTTAGATGGATATGATCACATAGACAATGCCCGTAACATGGGACATGCCATCATTGGAAGTCTAAAGGTCGGATGTTTGTTAGACAACGGTGATGATGAAGAAAGACAAGTCAAAATGCACGATGTAGTTCGTGATTTGGCACTTTGGCTAGTTTGTGAATGTGGTAGCAAGAAGGACAAGTTTTTAGTCCAAGCTGGTTTTCGTTTGTCTGAACCACCCAAGGTTGAGAATTGGACCACAGCCAAAAGGATCTCATTAATGAGCAACAGAATCAAAGCATTGCCTCCAAACCCGAAATGCCCCAACCTCTCAACTCTGTTGCTTCAAGAAAATCACTACCTATCAAGTGTCCCAACTGATTTTTTCCGCTTCATGTCTAGTCTTAGAGTTCTTGATTTGTCATGGACAGGGATTTCTGATCTCCCCAAAAGTGTTGGTAGACTGGTTGAGTTGCAATTGCTTAATTTATCACATACAAGCATACTATCACTGCCAAATGAGTTTAATAATCTGAGAAGGCTCAAATATCTCAATTTGGAAGGAACAAGTTCTCTTAAGAAGTTCCCGCATGGGATGATATCACATCTTTCACAATTGCAAGCGCTAGACATAAATTGGAGTTGTTTTAGTGAAGGACGTGTGAAAAGTTGGGCTGAAAACAATTTGCAGAATCCGATTAGTCTCACGGGTTTGGACTGCTTAGAATGCTTGAATGATGTCGGCATCACTGCAGAAGAAGACTGTGATATCCAAAGTTTATTCAACTCCTCCAAGTTACAAGTATGCTTAAGTCGTCTACTGATCACGTGCAACCAAAGTTTAGTTGCAGTCACACTAGCGCCATCTTTGTCACCAAGATCAACATCTCTCCGCGATATGGAAAGATTAAAAGTGCTCATAATTTCGAACTGCCCTGAAATAGAAGAGTTCCAAATCCATTGGGTGTCAGACAATAAAGAGATCAAGCTACTCTCAAGTTTGGAGGTGTTGAGACTTGAAGAGCTTCCTAAGATAACTATTACGTGGGAGAAAACATTGCCATATCTATGTTTCAAAAATCTTTCTTTGATAAAAATTGACGGGTGCCATGCATTGAAGGACATGACATGGCTTGTTCGAGTTCCTGCCCTTACGTATCTATGGTTAAGAAGATGCGACGACATAGAAGAAATAATACTTGGTGGCTCAACAACAGCGGAAGAAGAGCTAAACATATTCTCAAATCTTGAAAGGTTGCATCTCCAAGATTTACCAAAACTAAAGAAAATCTTCAAACGAGCCTTGGCTTTCTCATCACTGAAGAAGGTTGATATTCAGTACTGCCCATTGTTGAAGAAGCTCCCCTTTGACTCCAAAAGTGCAAAAAATACTTTAAAATCGATTACTGGAGAGATTCAATGGTGGGCTGAGTTAGAATGGGAAGATGAAATTACCAAGACTACTTTCCAACAGTATTTTGAGAAGAAATCAAATTCATGAACAACTGCAATGTTTTTGTCATCTCTGACAGGTATTTCAGAACTTGCTATTGAAATGGTAAGAATCTCTATGCCATACATGAATTTATAATGCAACTTTATACCTTCCATCTGTAAAACAAATTAGTTTATTAACTCTTAAAATTCTCAAACATAGGCTCTTACCAACTAAAAATCTAGTGTTTGAATATATAGCAACAATTCAATTTGTATGAGAATTGCAATAAGCTAATTGTATGCAATTTCATTTCTTCTATTTGAAGCATTACTTACTTGACAATCTGCAAGTAGCATTTATCTGACAATGAAATTTTATTACCTTGTGTAGAATGATGGAACAGTGCAGCAGTCAGACTGCTCTGCTCATCCCAACTTCCATTTTGGCCACATCTGAGTGTGTACATGTTATTCTAGTTCATGCACTGCTGGAGAGATTCAATGGTAGGCTGAGTTAGAATGGGAAGATGAAATTGCCAAGACTACTTTCCAACAGTATTTTGAGAAGAAATCAAATTCATGAACAACTGCAATGTTTTTGACATCTCTGACGGGTATTTCAGAACTTGCTATTGAAATGGTAAGAATCTCTATGCAATACATGAATTTATAATGCAACTTTATACCTTCCATCTGTTGAACAAGTTAGTTTATTAACTCTTAAAATTCTCAAACATAGACTCTTACCAACTAAATATCTAGTGTTTGAATCAATAGCAACAATTCAATTTGTATGAGAATTGCAATAAGCTAATTGCATGCAATTTCATTTCTTCTATTTGAAGCATTACTTACTTGACAATCTGCAAGTGAAGCATTTATCTGACAATGAAATTTTATTACCTTGTGTAGAATGATGGAACAGTGCAGCAGTCAGACTGCTCTGCTCATCCCAACTTCCATTTTGTCCACATCTGAGTGTGTACATGTTATTCTAGTTCATGCACTGTTGCTTTTCTACCTTCTGAAATGAGTATTCTTCCTGTTTTATTTGTGAAAATGTGTAATTATATTGTAGAACAACAATGAATTAACAATCAAACTCAGTTGGAGCTTTTTTAGGCATTTATGCTTTGATTAAAATTGTGTTTTTTCTTTGAATTTAAGTTAGAATGTGATAGCTTTGTACTGCATGAGAATGATATTAGTTTGTTTCAATGTGGAACTGAACAGAAGAAATCATTGAAAATAAGGAATAAAACAGATGCTGGCCATAGAGAATGTTGAGCAACATTGTGATATAAGTCATGGAAAAAGGAAATCTTTAATTTGTTTGGGTTGTGATTTAGGTGATTTTAGAAAACTCAAACCCAAACATGAGGTCTTTTTTAGTAAGTGAGTGATTTTCGTAAAAACTGAGGAAAAAAAGGTTATTTACGTTTTGGGTATGCATTTAGGCGTCTTTCGTATTGGATACAAAAGTTTTGCACTGCACATTGGGCATAAAATTGGATCAGGCATCTCTCATTCACCAAAATTTTATGCAAAATTTTTATATTTATTACTAGTAGTCGACACGCTCTACATGCGCTTGAAAAGATACAAATACCCTTTGTTAGTTCATATACTATTGAGTTTGCATGTAAATATTAAGAATTGTGGACGGTGGTTTAAAAAAATCTATAAATTGACAAAGATAAGATTTAAGAACATTCAGTGAATGACAATTCTCGATAGTAAAGTAAGATAAAATCCCCAAATTATGCGTACCTAAATATGTAAATAACCCAATAAACAAACCCCACATAATACACATTCAGGGTTTTTTTTTATAAACACTCAGTAGTCACTACTTAGAGGGAGGGTGTTTTTTGTTCGAATTGGAGTCGGAAGAAGTCTTATTAAGAAGTGAGACACCCTATCAATAGTGTTTGTTTTTACTTCTAATTAGAAGTTGAACTTTTAGTTGGAGTAAACACCATGGTGATGTTGATCACTTAGCACGAATGCATAATGAAAAGTTATAATGACTGAGTTATTTCTCTTCTCCACCAGCCATTCCATATTCTCCATCTCCTTTCTATCATGCAAGAAATGTTGTCTCCACCACTACTATTCCCTTCCCACTTTTCGCTTGTTCTTCTTCACTACTCTTTATCTTCCTTTAGTTGTTGGAGATTTGCAAGGAACATGCAGTGATATTGCGTGGTTTCTGGTGGTGGAATGCAATACCGAACATCCTTCGTTGTGTTAACTTAAATGATTAAATTCAATTATTAGGCTAATGAACATTTGATGTACGAGGAACACAAGCAAATTGATGGTGAACAACCACAGTTGTCTCAAGTATTTGGATCAAGTGCACAAACTGATAGGATTAATTTACGAAATCATATTACAAACAAAATATTAGTAATAAAATTGATTTGATAATGTTTTCTAAATATACTTGTTCATATTTCGATATTCTTGTAATGAAAGTTATTACTTCATTATCTAGGATTTAGATAATTATTGGGTATGATTTTAAACACAATATTTATATCATATTTTTATTCAGTTCATAAGACAAAATTGTCAAACTTTTTCATTCAACACCTAAAACAAAAAAATCAGCAATTCATTCAAAAGTGAAACAAAAAGTTCATTTAAAACTTCCAACTCTATTTGGAAATTAGCTTTTGAACACTTAAAAAACAAACGCCAACTAAATGCTAAGCACCTCCTTGGTGCTGATTAAATAATTCTAAATTCAGAACATTTAAGAAGTTCTGAACTTCTATCAAGTAAAAACAACACCCGATCTTCTTATTCAGAACCAAAGTTGGGAACAAAAAAAAAAAAAAAAAAAAAGAGTTGCTATGTGTACTCGACTGTTTGGATCGATGCCCCAAAAATTTATCTTTTTGATTTAGTTTTTAAAATTGCTCAGTGTACCCAACAAAAAATTGTTAATGTTAAAAATATACAAAATATGTTGCTTATCTTGTTGACTTGGGACTTTGTATAAATGATTCCTAATGTGAATATTTGGATATCGGATTTTTTAAGGTTTTGAGTGTAAGTTTTTGGAATTTAATATAATAGTTGCAACAATTTTGAGCTTGGATTAGGTGAGGAAATGTGGGAAGATCGCATTGCTTGGAGAACCAAAATCCATGTAGTCGACCCCGAAAATTTCGGAAATGGACTTTGATGATGATGATGAGTTGCAATAATTTTGAAATTTATGTATTGACTAATATATATATATATATATATATATATATATATATATATATATATATATATATATATTATCTTTTATTTTTATTTTTAATACACATAGAAATTTAACGAATGTAGACTGATTGTAGTTTTATAGTTTATAGATGTTAGTTATTGTTATTCTTTCATTCAATAGCCAATTACCGCTTCTAAATGAGAAAATTTTGCATCAATGATTTTTATTACTACAAAAAAATGATAATTCAGTGTTACATGCATTAAGTTAGTGTAACAAAGTCGAAACATCTCAAATTATCGATGGTATAACAAAATTAAAATATCTCAAATTATCGGTGCAACAAAGAGTTAATGTAACCGAGCCAAATAATCAATTACATGTAAAAAAAAAAAAAAAAAAAAAAGAAAAAAAAAAGGCCACCTCGGACACTCGCGGGTACGCACTACTTATCTGCGCCTTCTCCCCTCAACACTCTTCTACGCTTACTCACTCGCGCTATTTCTCTCTCTTCCACTTCGTTTCCTCCTTCCCGCTTTCTTCTTCTGCTCCTCTTTCCACTCTCAGTTTTCTCGTGTCAAATTTCTGCCCTAGAAATCAAATCCATATAGAAAATAAACTAAGAACCTTGTTCTCGGCTCTTCAATCATGGACGACGATAAAGAGAAGAACACTAACAACAGCAAGAACACAAAATTCGATTTCTGTAAAGTATGCAAACTAAATCACGACCAAGGCCGACGCCACAACTACTTCCCTAATTTCAAGAAATCGCTCTCATCCTTCCTCTTTCGCTTCCTCAATAAGCTCTCCGACGTCCGATTCTTCCTCAAGAATCCTACCTTCCTTCGTTCCGAACACGCCTCTAGCAATCGTCTCTGGTGCGTTTTCTGCGATTCGGACATCGAGGAGCTCGATAGCTCGTTGGCTTGGTAAGATTTCTCAATTTCGCTTTGCAATTCTCTTCTTTGATTGTTTCCAAGAAATGTGTGTTTTGTTTTTGTGTTTTCAGTAGCAATGCGATTAAGCATCGTGTGAGCTCGTAGCATTTGAAGAATTTGAAGGATTTCTTGTGGAGGTATGGTGGAGGAGTGGAACGAGTCGACTCGTTTAGGGTTTCCGATTCCGATCTTGCTCAGGTATTCATCTTCACTTTCATTTGCTGATACTGTAATGAATTACATTCTTAAGAGATCGATGCTTATTTGATGAATGTTGTTACTGCCACTGCGAAATTTTAATTGTGAATGCAGTGGGAGAGAAGGTGTGGCGTGTTGAAGAGCTCATTTTCATCCTCGGCAAGTGAAAAAAGTTATGGACCTTCCTTGTGACAGTCAAAAGATATCCAAAACAATCGAATTAGTTCTGATAATATGGATAGATTTGAACAGAGTAGAAATAACTCTATTAATTTCAGTTATTCAAACATTTTTCTCCCTTTGCAAAATTGTACGGATGCGATGCATTAGGTATCTTATAGATAAGACTCTGGAGATACAAATATCTGCACTCCGTTACTTAGGGCTACTTCTTTGTCATATCACACTCACAGTACATTGTAATTGTACGGAATGAATGCCGCAGGCAGAGCTACAAATGATTTGGAAGGTATTCTGCAAAATGAGGCCACTTACACTTACACTACTTCAGTTTTTTCAATCTTAAAGTTAGTGTACATAGTGATTTTTAATAACTTCTTTTTTAACTGTGTATATAAAACCAGTTCAAAGAGATGGTCATCATACTCATGTCGACTATAGTAAAAGCTCGGTTGGTTGGCCTCCTAGGAATGGAGAGGTGAGTTGTATCTGTCTACCTTCCCGAATAAAACTTCTATGGAGCTGAAATTTGAACATATTATATATTTGGTTTTTTTTTTCTTTTTTGTTTTTTCAATGTAATTTCCTGTCTTATGCAGTTAATAGGTTGGTGCTATAATAATTAATTAGTCATTAGCTGATTAGGTCAAAAAAATTATGCGCATGCTAGACTGTTCTGTGTTCCTAGCTGAAATGACTTATTTAACCCCTATCCAACAAGGACTTCTTGACATTTAAAAAAAAAAAAAAAAATTATGTTAAATAGTCCATTGGAGTACACCCACCCTCAACCTCAAATTGGTCCACCTTTTTGAGTTTGAGGTTGAGCTCTCCATTGGAGATGCTCTTAAGACCGTGGTGCTATTAATATAATTTGATGTGTCCCTGATAGCACTATCAATCAGAAACAATAGTAAATGCACTCGAGCTCTTTTTGAAACTCATGCTATTGATATTAGGTAGTTTGTCCGTGAGTTAAGCTCGATGAATACTAATCTTGTTTAAGTAAAGGCAATTCAAAATTACACTCTAGTTCTCGCAAAGAGTCAGTTGTCATCTTTCTAATACAATATTTTTTGTATTAACCTCCGGAGAGGAGGGGCAATTGAGGGATGCTAGACCTATATTAACTTGCAAAAAGCTTTAAATACAAGCAGGGTACATTACAACTTTACCCGTGAAGAGAACTTAAAAAAACCAAAACCATTCACTATATCCAACGGATGTACGCTATATGTATTTTGTCTAGCCCCAACAACGCCTTAGGCCTTCCTGGAAGAGATGAGCTGTCAAAAGTCTTGGACCGTTTTTCTGCTTGTGCCAAACTTGCCAACGCATCCGCAGCGACATTAACCTCACGAAAAACATGAACAAGAAACACATCAAAGTGGCTAATCAATCTTTGGATCTTTGACCAAACATTTTGCAGGAATCACAAAACACTAAAGTCGTCATAGAACCACTCACGAACCAGCGATGAGTCTGTTTGGATAATGTACTTCGCCAACCCCAACTAGCTGCATAACCAAACACCTTCTAGCAGCGCCAACAACTTTGCGTTGTTGTTTGAGCCATCTCCAAAGAAGCATTGCTTGGCCATCAAGCATTCGCCCCTGTCGTTACGACTTATCACTCCCCCAGCAGCCTTCCTATTCGATGAGGAACCATCGACATTCAAAACACAAACACCTTGTGGAGGAGGCTCTCAATATAATACTCGACAAACCTGGTACAAAACCGTCCTGTCTTGCGAGTCAAAATGGCACAACACCTCCCGCTCGCAGCTGCTTTGTTTTGACGAAAAAACAGAGCATGCCAACCTTGCCCAGTATCATACCTTTACAATAATTTCCTCCGCATTGCATCCCCTACTTTTGAACACACGCCTGTTTTTCTCTGCTTCCAAGCCTCCCAGTGAATAAACATTGGAACCAGGTTATATACCTAGTACAATGTTTGCTACTCATTTATGGTGCATCCCTTGATTAAGTTTCTATGCTTTGTGCCCATTACCCTCTTGCTTTCATCATTGGTCTGGACGACTATGACTCGTTGGGTGGGAAGGGATGTGGTACAATATGTAAAGGGTTTATGCCAGGTCCTCCTCCAGCGTGTCTCATCTTGTTCAACCTCTCTATTTTATATTTTCGTTTCAGTATGCGTGCTCCAGTTATTGCAAATGGTCAATGTTCAATAAGAGCTTGTATGCCCTATCATGATGACTTTATTTGGAGTATGAAATTTTCAGCCAAAGCCTACCCGTACAATGGTATTTCTCATACAACAAGGAGTAAATAGAATCAATGAAATCCCCATGAAGTTTGTCTTTTGTGATGTTTTGTAGCAAAAGAGATAGTTTAATCATATAATGTATGATGGTGATCAGTGATAGCAAAAGAACTGTATATGGTGATAGTAGTAATGTATGATGGTGATAGGTGATAGGTTTGTAGGACCCGGATTTATGTGTCATGAGCATTAGAACCAAAGGTTTTGAACTCTAGGGATTCCAACAGGATTTTAATACCATCCAATAACTCATTGCTTTGAATAGTTTTTTAATAATAAGTTGTTTGGAGACTACAAGATCATATCTCATTAAACATAACTCATTTTTTTAAAACAGTTGTAGTGACATATAAAAATTGAACAGTCAGTATCAAATAAAATGTTATAATGCGATAATGCTTTTTTTTATAAGATGCTACATTTTACAGTGGGGATGCCCAAGAAAAGGGAACAATCATGTTTTTATGATATATATGGCTTAATACCATATTATCTGTAATAAGGAGTTCCTAACCCATAATTTAGTTTATTTTTTCAAATAAATTATGGATGGTGTATGGTTCTCAAAATGAGACCGCGATGTTATTGTTACTTGATTTGTGAAAAAAAAACAATGGTTTAAATTTCAGAAACTTGATAAACATTAGACATGTAAATAAATATTTAGTAATGCTATTTTCCATAACTCCAAAAAAAAATGTGAAAAAAAGAATTATTTTAGTATACAGACTTGCTTGTATACGTGTGATATAATTTTGGGTTTGCAGACTTGCTTGCATATCGAGTACGCCGTTCCATGTGAGTTTGGTAATACATGTAGTATTTAGGAAATACTTGTCATGTATCAAACTTCGGGTGAGATGACATGACATTCGATGTGGCACCCCACTTGGGTCATGTATGCTCTGAGTGGCTTCGATGGCAAGGGAGGAACACTTGGGTGAGGTGTGTTCGGCACTGGAGGAGAGTGCGATTGTGAAAAAGAATAAAAAAACTAGGGAATTAAAGAAAACCTTAAATTTATCATAACATGAAAATGTGCATGGATTATTTTAGCATGTATTAGGTTAGCCCTGAAGGAAAAAAACTAACAGCTCATTCGATCTTCGAATGAGAACTACCTGTCTTCCTTAAGGTGGAATGCATATTATTTGAAAGATATTTAATTGTGTAGTTGTGACTTAATTTGTAAGTTTGCTCACACTAGTATTAATATAATGATCCGAATTTTGTATTGTTTTACAAATTTGGGTGCGTTCTTAATGAGCGTAGCCCCAGAGACTTATCAGGGTTAGTTGGAGCATGAAGGTGGTTCTAGCTGCTCGGCAATAGATGAGGATTTGACACCTTTCGTTAGACCTTGATTTTATTATTTTTACTAGGTAATTATACGTAGGACCTAGTTGTTATTACTCGGATTCTGAGTCAGAGATTTATTTAGGGATTGATTAATGTAATTTCTTTTTACGATTTATTTCGTGGCTTAGGTATGATAATTGTGGACCTCACTTTGAGAGGAATAATTTTAAGGAAGTTTATTATGTTATTTTGCCTCATGACTGTATCATTTAAATTCTTCCCGTCGTGCCTTGGTTTTTTGGACAATCTAGATTAGGTTGTTTAAAAATCGGAGCGTGACAACCACCACCACCAAAAAAAAAAAAAGGAGAGTTGTTCCTATTAGAGAAGCTAGACATTCTCATTCTGACATATCTATGGCTCCAACATCTCCCTTGATTTGCTCTCCTTGACACATCAAAAAATGTATGCAGGATTTCAGTATTTTGCATGAGACTATTATTGCTGTTTTGTTTACCTTTGCTTAATTTGCATGATTAATGCACTTTATGTTTAGAAAAGATTTGCATATAGGAAAACACTTATGAGTTATATCACTTTTAATTATTTTTATTTTCCTATCAAATGCATGTCAGTTAACAGGTTGGAAGAGTGGGTGATTTAGAGGGCCAGAATCAGGATATTTATCTTTTGCTATTTTTAGTTCAGTTTATTTCATTAGTTACCTCGACCAGAATTAGGTTACTGCCATACTAGTTACCCGGACATCCTCATGGGTACTTTATGAGAATTCTCTTTCCTTCTTAAATTATTAGATGTGCTCTACTGTACATGATCATTTCAGTGTGTCAGAGATAGTTCGAACTACTTTTATGCGATATTGCTTTTACAGTTACACTAATGCCTTTCATGGTCTGTCCCATTTCCTTTTGCTTTAATATTGCAGAGTTTGAAGCATATTTCTCCAGCGCTTTCTGGAGTGCCTAAAGCAAATGTTCATTCGGGGGCTCCTCCACTCTGGCTTGACAAAAATGAACTAAATATCCAAGTACAGGATTACATGCTCGTGACAAAAAATCTGGAAAGTCTCAGAAATTGAATCCGAAGCGAGTGGGAACTGCTTGGGCAGAAAAGCGAAAAATTGAGCTAGAGATGGAGAAGAGAGGAGAGGGACTCCGAAATAGTTTTGATGCAAATTGGCTCCCAAATTTTGGTAGAGTTTGGCAGTTGGGTAGCAGAAAGGAATCCAGAAAAGAGTTTGTAATGGAAAAACCAAGCCCGTTGGAACTTGATAAATTATCAGAGACCCCAATTAAGTTACAACCATACATCAGCAAGCGAATGGTAATCTTTTAACTGTGTTAACTAGTGCTTTAGATATATCTTTTGATTTGAAGGATGTTGGGCTTCTTCCTACTTGGATCTGAATGGGAGCCCAAGTATTTCTACATTTGGTTATCCTAGCATATAGTCGTTCCTTACTTGCATTTGGAGCGTTGGCTGCAATCAACCTATTTACTATGTTCTTATAATTTTGGTTGCCACGCCTGCCTGTTTGTGGGTCTGAATCTTGCTAAGGAGATTTCCTTGCCCTCCATTTCTTATTGATTCTACGATCCCGTGATCCTTTTTGTCTATGTTCTCTTTTTTCCTTATATTTTTCTAGATCTTTTCTCGCAACTTGAATATGGCATTTCTAGTCCCATAAAAATGTGATCTCAAAGGTAATATTATTGGGCAACATGAGACTTAAGTAAAAACTATAAGGGGTAAGTTGATCCCTCGTCATATAATATACTAGAAGGTGTGCACCGTGCTCCTTTCCATATTGGGTTATCTAATCACAAAATAGTAAAATGAAGAACAAATTGTTTGGAGAACCAAAATCCATGTAGCTGACCCCGAAAATATCGGGAATGGGCTTTGATGATGATGAACAAATTGTTACTTGCATAGTTGAAGTATAGTCTTATGACTTACTCTTTTTTCCAATGTTATTCAAGATGAGACATGAGAAGATAAATCTTCCATTTTCGTCCATTCTATTTCTACTGTTTGATGCACAAGAGGCCTGAATGCTGGAGTTGTTTGAGGTTGAAATTTTCGTTTGTGCTGCCAGTGCTTATCATGTTTCTAGATCAATGGGATAAGCCCTTACACCTGCACAGGGTATTGGCAGGGATAGTCGTGATGTTACGTACAGAGTTGTGGGGGGGATTCATTAGCAATCTGATTGTTTAGTTGATATAAGAGGCCTCTCTCGTGGACATTCCTGGTTTGGTGTGTTCTTAGGGGCTGTTTGTTTAAATGTCTGGTTCTGTTTGAACATTCAAAATATTAGTTGTTATTGTCTGAATGAGGTTGATAAGCCTCCTGTATTTCATACTTACAGTAGGCGCAAATATCAACAGCGGATGCAAGCACCAGGACTTCAGCAGTGAATTCAGTGGATTAAACTAGACCAATGCGAAGGAAGCCAATGCTCTGTTAGACAACTGTGAGTGCTCTGTTAGCAACTGTTAGTGCGCTGTTGAAGTCTGGGAGTAAATGGACTGTTAGCAAGTGGTGCAAGTGGTCCTGTTAGCAAGTGGTCCAAGTGTTCCTGTGAGCAAGTGGTCCTGTTAGGCAGTTGTTACTTGCAAGTTGTCAATAGCCAGATGTAATCTTGTTAACTGAATCAGTTACTGAGTAGCAGATGTAAAGGCTATAAAGGGTAACAGTTAGAAGGAGAATTCATTCATTGAGTTTTGTAAACCATTGTACAAGAGCATTTGCTCATAAGGAGAGTACCAGGTCTCTCGAACAACCTATTTCAATAATACAATACAGTTCTAGTTTGGATTCTATTCTTTGGTGCTGTTTTGCTTCCTAACTGCATTGCTTCATCATCAAGGTACTTCTCTTCTTGCTGTGCTTATTCCCTGAATTACTTGTTAAGCCTGCAAGATATATCAGAGGTGTTTGGTGAGTTGTCTAACATGACATTCACCTCTGCATATGATCAGAGATTTATTTATCACCCCCCATTTGAACCATAAATAACAACCCCGTGTCAGTGGTTATGGAAATAATATGGTTCATGTACTCCTATAAAAAGGTGCACAAAAGACAGTTTTAATTTTGATTAATACAATGCCTACATTGTCTTGATTTTCAGTTTATTTTATTTTATTAATTTTTGAATTAAAAAAAATTAAATTAAATAGTTTTGGGCCACAAAAAGTGCAAAAACTAGCGGAAGAAAAAGGATATAAAATGACTTGTATGGTAGTTTGTGCGAGACTAGTATATTCTCAGGTTTTGATTTCTTATGGTGAAATGGTAAGTTCGTGGTTATGTACCTTTTAGATAATGTTAATTATCGCATGGTGATTCATCACTACTATGTTATTTGGTTTCAGAGTTTTGTTTCATTTTGTTTATATTTATGACTAATTTTGGAAATTTGTGTATGCCTTTTATTTGCAGCGAAAGGATGCTGGTGGTAGCAAGGATGACACAAATGACCATTTTGAAGGACCAACAAATAATTTGCAGTGATTATAATGTTGGAGCAAGGACAGTTTTGGTATGCATATTGATCTCCTTTGTTAATCTTTCTCATCATGCATATAGGCTTTAGCTAGTCTGTAGTACGAAGACATCACTCAGCACAGAAGGCTCTGTGACTCACATATGCCTTACGACTTTCTAGTTCTTTATTGGTATCCATGAACTTTATTGGTTCTTAGCCTTTTTTTTCCTCAGCATCAGTTTAGACAATGAGATTGTCTATTCAGTAGGATGTAATTGGATGGACACTCTGAAGTAGTAACTAGTGATTTCTGTGAGCAATTTAATCATTTTTGTGCACCACAGAAGAAGCAACAGTGCAACACTACCACCAATTAGTTCTGGATATCAAATCTTAAAATTAGGCAAACTATGTTTTTCAACAATGCTTACATATAATTCTTCCCTGGTGTTTCAAGCCAGAGACTGCACCAATTTAGTGAAACAACTGTTCAGTATACGTTTGGAACTTGGTGGATGATTCCTTGCTATCTGTTATAGTCATTCAATCTATTGGCTTCAAACATCTCTTAGCATGGTGGGTGATTGCTCCTCAAAGGTAATAATTGCCACTTTACCTTTTGTACCCACCAAGCTTCTCTTGTTGAAAACTGATAGGGTTCTTACCTTTGCACTATGGGATATCCTCCAGGTACCTTCCACTGTGATTTAGTTACCCATAATTGATTCCAAACTTTCAGGTGCAAGTTTCCAAATTAAGCCGGTTTATATATCCTACTTTTTTGGATTGAGTTGAAATTTTCGAGTCTGCAAGCTTAAACCTCACCAACTTCTCCCCCTTTGGTAGTTTGGACATGGGAAAGACTGATCCATGCCTTTGTTTGGGTTCTATGGAGGGAAAGAAACAATAGAATCTTTAGGGATGTTTATAAATCCGCAGATACCTTGTGGTTAGACACCAAAATTACATTATGGTTATAGGGTGTGACTTGGGATGACTTCTAATTCCCAGATTGCATGTTTAGCTGGGAAACACATACTGAATGGGGTAATACATGATGGTTATGGAGCGGGTTTGGGGAAGAATCCTCCATGCTTTTGCTTGGGTGGTATGGAGAGACAGAAACAACAAGATATTTAGGAATATTTCCAAAGATGTACATAGCTTGTGGATAGTTATTAAGGTTCACCTTTGGCTTTGGGGACACATGGGGCATTTCAAAGACAGACTTCTCCAGGAGATATATAGTGTAATACATAAACTCTGATGTATTGGTCTAGCTCTCTAAGTTATTTTTCTCAGATTGCTAGCTATCATTATTAATGAAAACTTCTTGTTTTATTGATTAAAAAAAATAAAAAATACATTCATGTATTCTTTTGTTTTCAGCACTCAATGTTCTTTTTCTACTGAGAGTTTTCTTTATTTTCTTAATACATTACTGCTTGTTTTGCTGATTTAAAAAAAAAAAAAAGAACATCCTCCAAGGACGAGTTCTTGTCGTATTCACGTGGTTCAAAGTTCTGTCATTAACCGATTGATAAAACTGTAAAAGTTTACTTTATGATACTAATAAAATCTCTTCCTTCATTGCTATATTGTTAGTTTTGGTTTGAATGGAAAATTTACTTCAGCGTTACTTTTTTAACTTTCAAGTAAGGTTTGAGCTTAGCAACAACTTTTCTGGAAAAAAATTGTTATATATGTACTAATTTTAGAGGAGTGTTAGGATATGGTAGACTGGTAGTTAATGTTGTAAGAAAAAAAAGGAAATGTGTATCTAACTGTTTCTATTTAAACTCCAATCCTGTCCCAGCTTTCTGCCTACTTGAATGAAAGTGATCCACAAGGTTTTTATTTTTGGCTTTAATGTACCCCATGTTCAAATAGCAATAAGTTTTCCCTTAAAAAAGTCTACTTTATGATACTCTTCATGTGGTCTTTCACCTTTAATAATTCTTGGTTCCCAACTTCATTTACTGTTCTTGATGGAATATTAGGTTATTTTATTTATTTAATTATTAATTGGCAAGTATGAGTGGAAGTTCAATAGTATTAGGTTTAGGGTTTTATTTTGGTTAATTTAGGCTTAATCAGAAGTTGTTATCATTTGTAGTTTTGACTTGTGAGAAATTAATTGAAGTTGTGAAACTTTGTTTCAATGTTTTTTTTTTTATTTTTTTATTTTTAAGATGCTTCTTCTCAGTTCTAGTTTAAGTATAAACTTTAGTTGGATTTTAAAAAAAAAAAAACTTGTTCATTTATTTATTTTTAAGTGTATGCATGTTCAATTCCCCTGGAGTGTGTTTATGCTTCAATTTTTTCTGTATTTGCTCTACTGTTTAGCTCCAATACATACATTTTTCATGATAAACTTCTAGAGGTGCCTTGGCATGCCATATTACTTAGCAAACAATGCCATCTCTAATTCAGGTACTAATGTGCCAAAATGCACCAAGTCAGATAAGACTGAATACAGTTTGCTGGTGCATATTTGCAAAAAAAATAAAATATTATATCGTGTTTGTTTTGATTGTTGATAATGTTCAAATAGTTTCAGATGTGAACTGTTGCATTTTGAATGACAGATATAAGATCAGTAATTCTTCATCTTTATTTCTGAATTATTTAATCAACATGCGTGAAAGAATGATTTATACAATTTGAACTGATTCATTAGAACAAAATCTCATTGAATTAGAATCCCCCCTTATACTAAAATGCCACAGTTTCCCTTTAGAGGAAACTAGGTTCTCTTCACACAGAAACTCCCATGAAAACCATTTCTCTATAATTCTATCTACATCATGAACCAAAACGTCTGTCATGTTCCCAACCCTGGCTAACATAGCTGCAGTATAGAGTGCAGACATCCTGCCAGGTGCATCTGGTCTGTCCGCACTAGGTCCATCAACCACAATTACATCCCACTTGAGTTCATAAACTTCTGTTGGTAGCTGTTTCAGTGCCAGCTGGCAATTTGATTGAAGTAGCCGTGCTTCAAGCGCACAAGCTGGGTCATCTCTAGCATGTTTGAGCAATTTGTATGCTTGTCTTGCTTCTGCATTGTGTTCTACCTTGTATATGCGTGAGCCCGTAGAGTTTGTTCTGATTGTTCTCAGGATTTCATTGTTGTCTTCAAGAAAGATGGTGGTGCCTCCAGCATTTAGCAATGAGAGCCCAAGGTATTGGGGTCCAAGGCCAAAGACTAGGAGGTTGCAGGGAGTTTTAACAGAAACAATATCTGAGAGGAGTTGTAGTTCCTTTGCAGTAAGGTTGGCAGCGACAGAAGAGGAGGTAGCCTGGTATATATGGGAATATGGTGCACTTGATGTCAGTGCCTGTAGGAGAGTTGGGGATGAAGAGGAAGATGAAGTATTGGCTGTGATTCTGAGAAGTCTGAGAAGTGATATAGCTGAGACGATGAAGAATAGTGCAATGAGGAGCTTCTTTGTTGTAACTATCATTCTTCTTCTCCCCTTTCCCACATTTTCATACTTTCTTTCGAAGTGGTTGTTTGCTTTCTGATAACTGACTTGGAGATCAAGGGGTGGTTTTTTATTTGGAGATTCTGGAAGAAGGAAATGCCTCATAAAAGAAGAGGGGGGATGTGATAGAGTTCCTTCTGAGAGCATTCTCCCCTTATTTTCTTTCACCATCAGTTGTTCTGATGGTGATTGCGTGGTTTCTGATAATAGGGTTATAGTTTTGTTAGTTATACATTTCATGAGTGCCATAGAAGTAAAGTTATTACTTTTGTTTCAAGTGTCCCATTTCTGAATGTGCTGTCCTTTAGATTGCTCAAGTTCCTAGCAAATTCAAAGATTTAGAAATGCTTTAGTAATGCTATTTATTAACGGTAGGTGATTGAAACATTTTCAGGGCCCCGTCTTGGCTTCTAGAACTATAGAAAGATTGGCTTCTTTTTCTGCTTTTTCTACTTTTCCTGATTCTTTAGGTGGTTGAGTGACTATGAAGAGACCTTGTAGTTGGGGAACCAAACATCAAATTGACCTTTTCTGAAGTAGACTTGATTCTTTTTGGGTTTTGTTAGAGAATGATATCACATGATGGTTCATTGTTACCGGGTTCTGGCCCTGCTTTTAGGGTCTAAAGTTCCCAACTTACCATTTCCTGAAAGTGTAAATTTCCGAACTTCATATGTTCATCTCACAGGATCTCATCTGTAATACCTGGATTCCTCGTATCTAGTTACTTCTGAGGTTAAAATGAGTCAGACAGTATGGTTGTATACTTTGTTTTGGTACCTTGATTAACCCGACTTTAAGCTGGACTCTGGTGCCATTGTATGTTGCAATTTGAGTGGATGAAAACACCTAAACCCGACTTTTAAGATTATTTATGATCCATTTGGCCAGCCTAGAGGTTTCTGAAACACATGGTTTTGGTAAAAGATAATATCCTTGTGATAGGATATCTAAGATTTTTACAATTCTGAAACTTCTAGCTCTAAATGTTGTTTGCAAATCTGTCTATGATATTTGTCTGTAGAATTTCTAGCTCTAGGGGTGCGTTGATTATTGCTTTTTTTCTGTGGAAAACCATGAAAATAGAGGAGATGAGATAGCAAGCGAGAAAAGTTGTCATCCAATGATGTTGAAGATAGTCATGTCTCTTGAGTTTTTTTCATTGAAAAATATTCATAGGTCCCCTAGAATGTTCTTTTTTTCATGATTTGGGAAGAATATAGGTGGTAGAAGGTCACAAATTTCAAATGGAGGGCTTGTATCTGCAATTCAGATTGGGTTAATAGGTTTTACCAAGTAAATGTGAAACATAAACAAGTTTCCAAGAAACCCAGCTAAGATGTAAAAATAATATATTAGTGTTTATACCTTTTCTGGAACAGTGACTCGTCTACTTCATTAGTCCTTTTCATTGAGTGGCTTCGTGGAAAGCCCTGTGCCGAAAACTTCAATGTTGGTTTGGAAGTTTTCAAAGCTTAAAATATATAATCTATGTTTGTATTAGCAGTGCATTTCTTAACATGTGGTGCACCGTCCATATAGATTGCTTTTATTTATTTATTTATTTATTTATTTATTTATTTTTGGGATGAAAATAATTGAGATATTCATAGTGATTAGATCCTGTTAGCCTAATTGAGTGTATTTGGTAACCTGTTGGGGTCCTACTAACCCGTCTGTATATAGCTTGTAGAGAATATTGTACGTGCATTCAGTTGTCCTCACTACATTGCCTGATTGCCATAATATGTTACTCTGTTCTGTTTCTTTTCATCTTTAAGCTAAGTGCCTTATTATGTTACGTTATCTCTTGATATAATTTTGTTTGTCTGTTATCTTATCTGCTTGTAAGAGCTTGCTCATGGCATCTCAATTGGGAATCAGGAGACAATTGAATTTTCGTTCAGTATCCAAGTCTCGATATGGGTTGGTTGGGGTTAGGGTTGGCATTGGTCCACAGCACTGTTACTGGTAAACAAAATAGAGTTACTTGGAGCTGTCAGTTGGGCAGAATTGGTGGGATGGAGAATCGCCCCATTCAGTCTTAGGGACACTCTTAACCTGAACTGGGGTCTAGACTGCTGTCAATAATTAACCCAACCTTGAAGTTTTATTACGTTACCCACAACCCATAAATTATAATGGGAAAATATCCGAGGTGTTCTAAGGACTTGTTCTAGTGACTGCTATGGATGACCAGCCCAACCTTGAGGTCGTAGTATTCAGGTTATGACACAAGTTATAATCTGAAAGTTTTATTCTGTGCTACGAGCGTGTTGAATGGTTTCAAACTTAATGATGAATGATGAAGTTGCAAAGATTGCAAATTCACATCTCATCATAAAACTGCATGTTGATCTCATTATTTCAATCCAAATATTTGTGAAATGTTTTAAGGCCTTTCTTTTATGAAAGATCATTCATAATTTATAATTATTTTCGTTTAACAAGACTGAATGAAACAACTAGAAAAAAACTAATGGTCTGTTTGATAGCTTGGAAATTTTAGGTGGAAAATTATTTTTCAGGTAAAATCTCATTTTTCGGTGTTTGATTGGCCGCGTTAGTAGGAAAACAGTTTTCGGTTCTACTTGACTTTCCTTCATTTTCCTGATTTTTTTTTTCTACTTCTCTTAAGAAAACTGTTTTACAGGTAAGTATATAGAAAATTTATTCTAAAAAAAATTAGAAAATAAACTATCAAACTTATATATGTACAACAAATCATGATTCAATACAGAATTTGTAACATTTAAATTATCAATATATCAATTACAAAAATATTTTCGAGTATACTTTTCTCGGTGCAATCAAATACTAGAAAATTATTTTTTCTAGTAAAGGAACTCTCTTAGTCCTTTTTCCCTAAATTTCATTTTTTTTTCCGATTTTCTAGGCTATCAAAAACATCCTAATTTATGTTCTTTTCATCTTTTGTAGCCATTGAGGTAGTCTTTATCGAATTAGCATAGATTAGACCGGACTTCTGATTCATATTCTTGTGTAGGGTTGAAACCATAGGGCCAAAAACCAACTAAAATAACCTAAGAGAAGCTAAAACATTCCAAAACCATCTTTGTCAGCTTTGATAGCGAACCATCTCCCACAATTAGCTTTTTGTGAATAATGGACACCCATTTCTCATTTAAAATAACTTATTTCTCATATATAATAGAGAAAATGTTAGCTAGCTATGTATCCTTCCCCAGTTGGAATTGGGATGATATTGTCCATATCTAGATCATAATTGAGTTCGAATTATTAAATACTAAGGTCGTCTAATCTTGACATGTACAACGTTTGTGAAATTTCTTCCATTTACAATCTATTACTACCTCTATTAGTGCGCTAATTCTTATTGACGAGGAAACGGGCGAGGGAGGGGTGCAACCCTTCATCCCCTCGAGATGTGTGCCTTTGCGCATCTCAAGGGAAATGGAGAGTTGCACCCCTCCCTCGCTAATAAGACAAACTCCTATTAGTGTTGGACAATTATATTTCAGTGCATAGACTTCGAATTAGGTTGAGGAACCCACGAAGACTTGGCTTCGATAAAATTCTCGAAGGCCGAAATATGCGACGATCATCTGTGATCTGGCGCCATGGACTGATATTAACGCCCAATACTTTTATAATTAAGGTCATTAAATTTTTTATTGACTCTTAATTTGCCATTTTATAAGCTGTGCCGTAGGCTGGACTCCAAGACGTGTCACTCTCAAACCCATTAAGATTCTCACTGGAACAATCTACATTTCCCATTTTTTAAATTCATTTTTAATTACATAATATGGGCCTACATTATGGGCCACACCAGTCCATATAGTTCATTTTGGGAGTTTTGTTGAGTTAGTATGGACTAGGTCTTTACATAGTATACCGAGTTGAAAGTACATGAAGTACTAAGTACGTAAATACCAATGTTAGAGTATCCATGTAAACCAAAAGTCGACGGTAACATATGATCAAGGATTGATTCTATGTGATATCCGGTATCCCATTTCGTATAGTAAATATGTTACGACATAAGGCATTTCCAACTAAGAGACAAGTGAACCTAACGCTTGCAATACAGGGTAAACTATTTGTTTGATATTTAGATATATATGAAGAGTTTTGGTATTTTCTTGACCTAAACGTTGTTTTGTTTTGTTTTTTTTCTCAAATATAATGTGTTTGCTAAAAATGCATTATATATACATAATGTGCTTACCTCATGATTGTGGATGCTTTGAAAGCATTTACACTCATTCGCGATATCACATTTCACCAATACATGTAGATTAGTAGGTAGATAGCACTCTTATCGAAGATCAAACTTGGATATATCAACATAGATTTCGCTAAGTTTGTCAAAACTAGCCCATCCTAGCCAACAACCATCAGAAGATGGAGTATAAATGAATATAGATTAATTTTAACAATGTACGCCATGCTACAACACATATTTAACAGTAAATATCCCTAACTCTGAATACAAATTTTGTATTCGAAGGACTATTGTATGATGTTAGTGTCAACTTATTTATGATCGCAGAATAGCTTCCAAGTTAATGGGTCAAAATGATTTAATTTTTTTTACTATTTTCCTAGTCAGAGTATTAGTATTCTTATGCCTTGGAATATTTACTATTTCAATCAGATTTTGTGAATTCAAGGTTTTCATTTGCTAGAAAACGATATTTTTCTTTCGTTAAACACCCATTTGGTAGACACAATTACATCATTACAAGGTCTAGACTCTAAACAGTTGTAAATAAAAAGACCTCTGCAATTTTGGTCTGGTGACTCAAGACAACTTAACCAAGTTATCAAAATAAATTAAACCAATAGTTACAATATATGATCAAACAATGCAAAATTCACACTTTTTTATGGTTCCCTGTCGGCCATTGATGATGGTGTCATTGTCGGGGTGGTGGTCTTAGTTTTATGTTCCTTTAAATTCTGTAATAACCCCCTTATCAAATCTACATCGGCTACAAGAAGGTTTTTGGTGTGTTTGTCTTGCTTTCTCTCTATATCCTACCTTTGTTTCTTCTCTCAACTTGTTCTTCCTCTTCTTCTGTGACTTCTCTTTTGATCCTTTTAGACCATAATTCAGTTCTTATAGTCTATGAAAATTGACACACAGAATCCCATGGGGAGAAACATCAAAGAGCCAATCATTTTACATCAAGGTTCTAAGGTGCATATATCAACTTTGTAGACCTTGTTCTTCTTATTTGCTTTCTTATTAGAGTTCTCATAAATTCTGATATTGGGTTTTGTTTGTAAATAGGCCATGGTTCAATCTGAATACGAAGAATCAATTTTGGCTATGATACCTAAATCACCTTTGGAAAATGGCAGACCGAGTAGTATGGTTGTTAAGGTAAATTCATATGATCATATTCATTGATTTCCTATGTCGGGTTTCCTCCATGTTATATAGTTTGAGTTTGCTTGAAAGTTTTTTGATGATTGATATTATTCGATAACAGAAAGCACATAATGTGATCCCTGCACACTTAGTAGCTGAAGCCATATCTCAACTCCATGGCGTTGATCTCATCAGATGGTCAGGTCCTATAACGCCATCAGAAATGCAATATGTTGAACAATATGTTTTGGCCAAGTATCCAGAGTATGCTAATGGTCTTGGTGAGGAAATTGATAACAATGATCACCTCAGTGAAGAGTCATCTGATGATAAGAGAAAGTCTCCTCGAGGTTCCATGAGAGAGGCGTCATCTCCTTCATTTGGTAGTAATCTCCCTGATCTTGACAAAACCCAATTGGAGGCTTCAAGATTACTTGACATCATGATGACAAAGACTTCCTTCCCAGGGAGTTTCATTTCAATTCCTGAAATTCAAGCCCGAAACCGAGTATTGAAACACTGTGGCCTTAGTGAGCAAGAGTATCTAGTCCTCTTCATACCTAGCTACAAGGATGCTATGATGCTAGTAGGTGAGAGTTATCCATTCTTCAGGGGAAATTACTACATGTCAAGTTTACGCGAAGAGGTGGATTTCATAAGGGAATTCGCGACTTACAAGGAGTCAAAGGTGATAGCTGCACCAGAGTCATGGATGGACTTGAGGATCAAGGGATCACAGCTTAGTCAGTACTTCAGGAGAAAGAGCAAGCACTCACCTAAAGGGTTGTTTTCCTACCCTGCTGATGTGAATGGAACGCGTTATTCAATGCATTGGATATCCGAGGCACATAGGAACTCATGGCACGTACTTCTTGATGCAACGGCCCTAATCGTGGGAGAAGACCGATTGAACCTAGCACTCCATCGACCGGACTTCTTGTTGTGTACTCTTGATAACACACATGCTCAACCATCTAAGATCACCTGCCTGCTGGTAAGAAGGAAGTCTTTTGATCCAACATCCATTCATAAACTCATGAATGAAAAAACTTGTATTCAGTATTAGAAAGACTAGGCAAGTAATTGGTATCTATATTAGTGGAAAGATTGTGTATGATAATCCTAGAGAGTAATCCTAGAGAATATCATACACAATCTTTCCACTAATAATCTACACTTTGTGTTTGTTTTGGTTGCACATGATGGTGTGGAACAATTTGAATGAAAGAAAATCAATTTGGGGTGTTATTGAATAAACCCAAATGTTAAATCTTTCTAAACAAACTGCAAAGCTAAAACCCAGATTGAGATAATTGAAAATTAGTCAGTTTGGAGCACTTTTAATATGTTCTGATGGCGTCCAAATTCATTCTCCTCGAGATCAGACCTGTAAAATAAGGTTAAATTGCAAAAGACCGCCTATTTAGTGGCCGAAAGTATTCTGATGCTTAAATCAGTTAACTATAAGAGAGAATGAACTTAGACAGAGTATAGTTATGTTGTGTTTGCATATCATTCGTATATTTTCCTTCTCATATATTTTGTTTTACCTTATATGATGAGTGCATACAACCATGTGTATAACTTAAGTTCAAATGGTGCAATAAGCTTATCATAATGGTCTCCTCCTTGATTGAAATGTGTCCTCAGGGAGTGATTCAAGCCTTGACTTATCTCTTTTGTAAATGTTTTCTCATAATTGAGATGTGTCTTTTGGGGAGTGATTCCCACCATGAATCATCATTTTCCATTTGAAGGTGCAAACGATGCAGTTCAGTACAGGATCGAAAATTTTGAAAGGGAAGCGAACCCTGTTTTACTTCAGTCCAATGTTCATGATATATTTCCATTAATGAATAATTATTTGTTTATTTATTCTGTTAATTTGATTTTCTTTCCTGGATGAGTGAGGGGAGTCATAGGAATTAGGTGGAACTGCTTCTGTGGTATCCCACAAAATTATGAGATCAAATGGTCTCTCATAGAAAATGGTGGAAAATGACAAAATGGAAGAATTAGTAGGAGGCATTTGAAGACATAAAGAAGATGCTTTGCAAGTTTCATGGGGTCTGGGAGGAATTTCTGCACTTTTAGGTGAGAAATTAAGTCCACTAAGAACTTAACATCGGACAGAGGAAGGGCAACCAAGTGTGCCTTTTTCTTTACTAATAAGTACTCAAGTATAGTCTAGGCTCTTTAAAGCACTCTAAATCGGCCCATTCTTTTTCTTTACTAATAAGTACTCAAGTATAGTCTAGGCTCTTTAAAGCACTCTAAATCGGCCCATTCTTACTTCAAATTGCATTGCAGAGTGATTTTTTGTTCTAGAATATGTTGGGTCTTATTTTTATAGGTTTGGTGGGTATAGAATCAAAGACGTGGGATTAAACCACCACAACTTTAACCATCCAATCAGGCTATCATTGGCTACTGTAGTCTATTTTCTATCATTATACATATTAAGAAGTTATCTACGAAATTGTTAGTGTTTTAAACTATAAGACAATTATTTCTGATGTTAAGTACTCCTCAAAACTTTATGTACCACACTGAAATGGATTGGGTCTTAATTTGACACACAAAATTTTAAATTAATAATAATAACTATTAAATAAATAAGTTAGGGACAGTTTTTTTTTTTTTTTTTTTTTTTAATAAACCTCCAGTGGGGAGGGGCACCTCTGGAATGCCAGACCTTTATTACTTGTCAAAAAATTGATTTACAATCAATACGGGGGTATATTACGACTTTGCCCGTGATTTAACCAAAAACAAAAATTTAGGCCGCAGCCTAAAACCAAAGCAAAATAAAACCTATCACTAATGCTGAAAGAATTGACATAAGACCAGAGCAAAAACAAACAGTGAAGTTTGACGCACAATTTCATCCAAATAGACGTGCAACAGCATGTACGCAGCTGACTGCCAATGCCACTTGTTGCCCCAAATTATCGCAGCTAAAAGACAAAAACGGGTAGCTATTACTCCCCATGGCGAATGTACGCCGTATGTAATCTGTCAAGCACAATCATGCCTGCAACTTTTCTAGGCAAATCAGTCCCATTGAAGGAAGCAGTCATATGATTTTTTTGTGCTCTATTCGCCAATGAATCTGCCACCGCATTGGCTTCTCTATAGATATGTTGACAAGTTAACGTCATTGTCGCTGCCAATAACTTAATTTCTTTCAAAATATTCTCCAAATGCCAAGGTATTTTTAAGTAATCTAAAAACCAACCGTAAGCAAGTTCCGAGTCCGTTTGGATAACCACCTTTCTGAAACCCCATGCAAGACAGAGGCGGAGGCCCTCCAAAAGAGCCAAAAGTTCCGCTTTGTTGTTGGATCCTGCACAAAAAAAAATTTGTTTTCCCACAACACATAAACCCCTCGAGTCTCTAATAATCACACCGCCGGATGCCTTGTCCTTGCGGGAGGATCCATCCACATTGAGCGCAACAAAATCTATGGGGGGAGGGTGCCAATAAACAATTCTAACCAACTTCCTTCTAACGGGGAGCACATTCAACCCCAAGGCTCGTAGAGGTGCCGTATTACTACTAACTTGCTTGGGGGTTATAAAAGTATTTGCCGAACTCAACTGACGCCTAATGTTCAGAATCGCAAAAGTGGGATTTGGGGGAACATTTAAATAAACACATTTGCATCTTTGTTTTCAAATTTCCCATAAAATGATCATAGGAGAAAGATAGAAAAGCACACATGTTTGCGAATCGCGTTTAGCTCGCTTGAACCAAGTTACTAGCACTGTTGAAATTTCTGCAGGTCGCCGTATATGGACGTCAAAGATCCTATCAAAATGACCCCACACCTGCCGCGCCAATTCTCCGTCTAGAAAAAGGTGCTTCAAAGATTCTTGCTTTGGCGAACTACAACAACGGCATCTAGATGCCAGGCTGAAACCACATCTGTATAATTTCCCATCCACTGGCACCCCTCTACGGAGTAATTTCCAAACAAAGACTGATATTCTGGAAGGAAGAAGGTCTTGCCAAAGCATTTGACTAAGTGCACTGATCCTCCCATTTTTCCGTAGTAGTTCATAGGCCGACTGAATTGAAAAAAGCCCATTCATATTTGGAACCCACACACACGTGTCCTTCTCATGGGCCTCACCACATAATCTGTCTGCAAAAAGATCACGCGCCAAGCTTCTAAGGTTTGGATGAACCAATTCAAAAATTTTCAAAATCACCTCGCTGACTGAAGGCCAAAAACCTTGATTTACCATTGCCGCCGATCGCCTGAAAGAAGACACTATGTTCCAATTTTTCTCAAAGAAACTGATATCCCCCATGCCAATACGCCAAAACGAGTTACTCAAAAGGAACGGTCTCCCAAGCATGATCTCTTTAAAAAAAGGAGAAGACCCACCTTTGACAGGTTGACTATTCAACGCCACGCCTTGTATCCAGTATTTGCTTCTCATAAAAGAAGCCCATAAAGAGTCTGAAGTCAGTAGTCTCCAAAGAGCCTTGATTCGAAAGGCCTTCATTATGATCGTCAAGTCTCTAACTCCCAAACCTTCTTCCGCCTGAGGAAAGCAAATGTTATCCCATGACACCCATTTTTTCTTTAGACGGCCTTCACAGTCCCCCCAAAAGAAGTTCGCCATCAAACTGTTAATTCGAGATAAAACTGTACTTGGTACACACATGGCACTAAGAATATAAATAGGAATCGAACTAAAAACATGTTTGATCAAAATTAATCTGCCTCCTGGAGATAACAATTTTGCCTTCCATCCCTGAATACGAGCCTGAATCTTAGTAATTAAATCTTCAAAGTATGAAATTTTAACTCTCCCTTGGAACACTGGCCCACCCAAATATTTCAACGGGGCAGCATGAAATTGGAAATCTGTATAACTCTTTAATGCCACAATACGCTCCGCTGCTGCCTTGTCATCCAAAGTAAAAGAACTTTTGCCTTCATTAATTTTCTGCCCCGAGGCCCGACAGTACCGTCGCAAGAACTCCATGCATCCCATGACTGAGGATTGTCTGGCATTTAAAAAAATAAGAGTGTCGTCTGCATACAGAAGATGGGAGATAGGGCTGCAATTCCTGGGAGTATAATAATACCCAATTTTGCCATTCTCAAAAGCTGCTTTCAATCCCCTACTCAACACTTCAGAGGCAATAATAAAAAGAAACTGCGAAAGAGGGTCTCCTTGCCTTAAACCCCTAGTGGATCGAAAAAAACCTTTGTAGACTCCCTGTAGCAGAACCGAAAATCCACAAAAGACCACACAGTTGGAGATGAGGTGACAAAATCTACCATTAAAGCCAAATTTTTTAAGAACTGCAAGCAAAAAGTTCCATTCCATTCTATCATATGCTTTCTCCATGTCAATTTTCAGCATCACATTACCTCCAATAACCTTCCTGTTAATGTCTCTAATCAATTCCTGCGCATATTTTCACCAATGAACCTGCCTTTAACAAAAGCCCCCTGCTCCTGAGAAATCAACCTTGGCAATATATCTACCAGTCTATTGCAAAAGATTTTACTGAAGATCTTATAAATCACATTACACATACTAATTGGGCGAAAATCAGAAAAAGAAACTGGATTCTCAGTTTTAGGAATCAAGGCCAAGAAGTTCGCCGAAAAGGATGATGACATTACCTCCCCTTCAAAAAATTGTATAGCTGCCTCCCAAATGTCCATGCTAAAAAATTCCCAACAAAACTGAAAAAAATCAGCCGTAAAGCCATCCGGCCCTGGCGCACTATTTTTGGGTATGTCGAAAACAACATCTCTAACTTCCACCAAGGAATGTCGTTTAACCAAAAGCTCGCATTGACCAGGTTCCACAAACTTCGGGATACAATTTTGCAAATCTGTATCCTCCATACAATCACCCTGAGAGGACAACATAGTAGCAAAAAACCCATTGGCGCTGTCAAGAATCTCCCCTGATTCCGAAATAACTCTACCGCACGGTAAAGTAATCTGATGGATGGCTCGCCGCTTCTGTTTGGACTTGGTAGAAGCAAAAAAATACTTAGTGCAGGCATCCCCCTCCTTGAACTCTTTTTCACCTGATTTTTTAATCCAGTAAAACTCTTCCTGTTTGAGAGCTAATCTGTACTCTGCCTGACATCGGTGTAAATTGCAGCAAGCCTGTACATCCCAATTAGCATCAGCATTTAGACCATGAGTACTGTTATTTGCAAAACCTGCCAAGTGTGTTGTTTCCCACTGTTGCATTTCATATTCTAATGTGCGGATCCTGCTGAACACATTGCCAAAGACCGTTCTATTCCACTGTATAAGAGCTCGTCTTGTCAATTTAAGTTTGGCTGCCACTCTATCAATGAGTCTCATGGTACCCATATTAGTCATCCACGTGTCCTTGACCAGATCCAGAAACTCAGGATGAGTTGTCCACATATTAAGGAACCGAAAAGGAACAAAACCGAATTTTGATTGATTTGGCATGGAAGCCAACAATGGGGAATGATCTGAAAAGGTTCTGCTGAGATGTTTCACTTTAGGACTGCCCAATTTTGTCAACCAAGCTGAATTAACAAAAATCCTATCAAGTCTAGCCCAAATACGTTCACTGCCTCGCCTGTTATTGCACCAAGTGAGACGAGGGCCCGAAAAACCACAGTCAATTAAACCACTGATTTCAATGCAGTCAGAGAAATGTGACATGCTGGCCCTGGACGGCTCCACCCCCCCTACTTTTTCACCCGAATGCAAATACGTGTTAAAATCACCTCTGACCATCCAAGGAATGTTATGGGTTGCAGCAAAATTGGCCATATTCAACCAAAGATCCCGTCTTTCATCCACAGAACATTTAGCATAAACAAAAGAAATTAAAAAAAATCTTGATGCAGAGTCCGTTACCTGGCAATGAATGATCTGGTCCGACATATCCACCACCGAGAGGGCAAGGGAAGCATCCCAAAGAATCCAAATCTTGCCGCCCAAAGTGTCGTTCGAGGCAAAACCACCAAGGTGGAGCTTGTTACCAAGCTCTATGGATCTACTAGTATCAATCATTGGCTCCGCAATCATAAGAATTCTGACTTTATGATCCACTACCATATTTTTTAACCTCCTTCTCGTGGCCTGATTACCAACCCCACGAGCATTCCAAAACATAAAGTTTTCCATCATCTTAAACTCGGGAAGAAGATTTACCCCTCTTAGTCTTACGACGATTGCCCGTAGGAGCCGCCGGTTTGACTTTGTTCTGAAGATCCTCATCAGAGTGTGCCCCCAAAGTTAAGTCGGTAATAGCATGTGATTCCGGCCCTAACTCCGAATCCGACGCAGCCACGTCACTTTCATCTGTGGCGATATCAAGTGTATTAGTGGTCACTGAATTTTTTTTTTGTAGCAACACACGGTTCTCCTTGAACAGCTGGACGACAACATCATACAATTCACCCCCATCCTTGTCATTCCTTGCTGCCCCGGGCATTGAAAGGTTACCAGAAACCTCGGGTAAGGCTCTCTTGGCCAGGACCCCTGTCAAACGGTCTAGCACTGTCGACTGCCCCAAACCTGCCCCTACTTCCTGTGTCGCTCCATGCACAATGGACTGCGTCCCGGAGTGGACGGGCAAATGCGCAGAGTCACCCACTGCAACCAAAGCCTGCACTGTCTTGGCTGCATCAGCGATGGATCCGTGATCAGACTGGACCCGAGGAGAGCACTGCACCGTGGGCTGGGTGGGACTGTGAGCATGCGCCAGCCTTGGACTGGCGAAATTCGCGGGGACGTCGTGAGCCTCTGATCCAGGTGGCGCTGAGGTGCGCAATGACTGATCCAAGGCAGCTACTGTCGCTAATCCAGAGTGCACCAACTGATCCCCGCCAGAAACGTCTTGCGGCTGTGTCGCAATGGGAAGTTCCGAGCAATTATTAACATTTATCATGGCTTCGGATTTTTTGGACCCTGAAATTTCATCAACTGTTGGTTGTGGCAGCTGTTCTTGAATTCCAAGAACATTTACAATCTCCGATGTTGTGTACCCCGCCTCTAGAAGGCATTCTTCCGTAGTTTCTATAACATGTTCATCACTCACGGGAACCATTTTCTCACTCTCATATGCAACTAAATTGTCAGTAAGCGACTCAAATTTGTTTGACAAAACCACCTTAACCGGATCCTTGGCCACCGGCCTCTGCTCACCTGCTTCCTCATCAATTTCCATCCCCTGGCTGTTATTTGCTCCACTCGGTCCAACTGCTGGATTCTGATGTTTAGCTTTTTTGAGAACGGGAACATATTGTTGCTTAATAGTGTTGTTTTCAACCTGTGACTTTACCACCTTCTCCGCTTTACCGGAAGCCTGTCCTCCCCCTCCGCCTTTAAGACCATGTTTTTTCCTGCAAAACTCCTCTTGGTGACCTATCAAAGAACAAAAATCACAATATTTGAAACCTGGATATTCTATCTTCTGCCAGAAACCTCTGTTATTTGCCCTGTCTATCCAAACTCGATGTGGTAATTTCTCAGCTAAAGACATCTCCACACATACGCGGGCAAATCCCGGACGCGAGAGACAGCGAGTATGATCATCCATCCGCAAAAAACCACCAAAAGAATTCACAATTGCTTTTAAAATAGGGGGATGAAATAAATGCAAAGGTAAGTTAGGCAACTCTACCCAAAGTGGCACAGAAATTGGATCTTCCTTCAAACTGAAACCATCGTGCCAACGGAAAGCTTTAAACCTAACTCCCCGAATCAGAAAATAATCCCTCGACAAAACTTTCTTTGCCTCCATCTCAGATTGAAGTCGAACTAATACGTGGCGTTGATTCAGCAATCCCAGCGAAAAATCACCCAGAATTCCCCATGTTCTGTGAATCGAATCTCGAATATCTGCCAAAGTCGGTCAGTAACTAGAAAATTTGAGAACAATCACATGTTTTTCCATAAATGCCTCACCACGTATTTCATCCGTTGCCGTGATTCCGATTGCAGGTGCCCCTCCTTACGGAAGCGAGTACCTTCGACCTGAGTTTCCGTAGTGTCATCCACCAAAATCTTGCCCAAAATTTGGGCGAAAGAAGGCTTAGGGACTCCCGATGTATCCCCATGACCAGGACCCGTGGGTGGAGTGATGGTGGCTGGCGCTGACATCACATTCAGAGGACGTGACGTCCCTGACCCGGCAGAAAATTACTCACCCAAAAGTGTGTTGCAAACTGTAACAAAAGCCTGGCTGTAACGGCGGCGCAGATCGGCTTAGATCGGAACGACGGCTGTAACGGCTGCCAGATCGAAAGGCAGCGCGGATCGTAACGGCGGCGCGTAATGTCGGCGACGCGTAACGGCCCGTATAGCGGGAGACTCCTGACAGCACCGGCTGTGATGTGATGCAACGCAGAGGTGCGTGTTCCCAATCACACAAAAACGAGCAGCCTGTGGCCTGCTGAAACCGTTTCGGCGGCGGCGAAACCCCCAAAGGTACCAAGTCGGCACCAGAGGCAATGGTCCAGATTCCTTCCCAAAAGATTTGAACGGCTAGGATTAGAAGACTCAAGGCAGATGGAAAAATTCCCAAACTACCCTTCAGATCGCCCAAAATCGCCTCGCTCGCTCTTTTTTCTTAATCCCTAAAATAATTGCAAAAAGATTTTTCAAAAAGACTCGATCAATTTCAAAAAGACTTGCTCGCTCTTTTTTCTAGATCGAGATGAGACGGGATAGAGATGAGTTCGATCAATTCCAAAAAGACTCGAAAAAAATTGGAATGAGATGGAATGCCAACCCCTAAGATGAATACACGTCAATAGTTGAATTTATTTTTTACTAAGAAAATCCTCTCTTGTAAAACTCGCTCTTTTTGGGTTGACTAATTGTCCATGGGCCCTTAATCTGCTACTTTAACAAGTGAGAGGAAACTGAAACATATGTGCTAAAATATCAGAAGACAGATTGACAAACCACTCTAAGCTAACTGTTACTTTTGGTTCTAAACCTTAACATTGCAGTAAATTTCATTCAAACAAATTCTATTATTGCTGCTACTAAATTTTTTTTTTTATGGGGGTCTTAGTTTAGATGCTCCAACTGACTTAGCATTAAAAATGGATTAGCTTAGGTGAAAAATCTTTGTCGCCAAGACAAATGATCGGTTGAGCCATTGAAAGCCTCGGCCGGATCTACAGAATTGCCTCTAAATCATTGTTAAAGCTCAAGAGAGAACTATTTTAGTTGCCATGGCATGAATTCAGCTTCAAAACTTATTGCAATCTATCAAACTTTTGCCCCTTTGTTCAAAACTAACTTGTAGGTTTGCTTGTCTATGACCAAAGAAACTTCTTGGTAATTCTGTCAAAACCACATCACAAATGAATGATTAAAAGGCAGAACTTCAGTCATGGAAGGTCTTTTGCCAATGTGATGTTGTCATGATTGTGGTTGCTAACTCTTTTCTTCTAACTAGAAAACATAGTTTTAAATATTATGGATGGTGAGAGGGCACTAAAACGAAAATGTGGATTCCACTCCCTTCGTCAATGTTGACAATGTCCATAGCAACATGATGATCGTTCTGCGAGTTTCTCCCACTGAAAAAAAATATGAAGTCGTCAAAGAAAAAAAATATGAAGTCGTCGGTAGGAGTTATTAGAGAGAATAACTATTCATCTATATTTGTTAGAGAGAGCGGCTATTGCAAAAAATATTCTAAGGGCTGAACTTGACTTGTGTTCTATATGCCAGGTTCCTGCAAATCTCCCAAATGAAAATAAGCCAGGTCCCCAAACCTATAATCTTGAACTTCTTCTGATCTCATCTAAAACGCTCTTATCAATTCCTCCTGACACTAAGCTCCCTCGCGGAGGCATATACAGATTCAGAACCTATCTCCCTCATCCCTGTATGATCAAATGCCGGTACAGAGTGTGCAGAATTACAAGGGTGAACGCGATGGTGCACTGGTTCAATCATTGGAGAATGCACAATTGGGGCTGAATTCTTTGCTCTCATGTCTTCAGCTGGCTTGGAGCATCCACTATTGACAGAGAATTTTTCTAATTTGCAAACTAAGCTCTTAAACTGCGCTATTATGTACCACAGCAATTACAGAAACTGATGAATGAACTGGAAAATTCTTAGATCATCATCATCATCAAAGCCCATTCCCGAGATTTTCGGAGTCGGCTACATGAATTTTGGTTCTCCAAGCAATGCACAACCCCCTGAACCCATTGCCATATCTATCCCATTAAACCAGAAAAAAGGATAAATTACATTAAAAAAAAAAGTTTGCACAAGCCATTCTAAGATTAGAATGTTTACTCCCCGAGCCCTTCTAGGCAGAATTGCGCATCTCAAGGTAAATGGATGGTTACACCCATCCCTCGCTCTTTCCCTCACCCCCTAGAATTCCTGTTACTCCTCTAAACAACAAAAGTCCTCAAAAAATAAATTTGGGGTTTGGAGATATCTGAGGATCGCATTTTGTAAGTTCAAATTTGTTATCGAAATGTTAAATGTACCTCACCCACTGATGTTAGTTTGAAAACAGCAAAATTTGGGAAGAAACAAAACCACAAAATGTGTTTATAGTTGTTTGTCCCCTCCCCTCGCCAAAAAACATTTAATCCAACCTCCACTAGTTTGAAATGCAGATGTACCAACAATTCTTCGTAGTCAAGGCTTCTGGCCTCTTTTGGGTCAGGGTAGGGGTTTTTTACACTTCTACCCATTCTATAGATTCTGTTTATAATTGTATTTTAAAGAGAATGAGTAAAAATATAAAAAACCTCTACCCCAACTTAAAAATGGCTAAAAGCCCTGACTGCCTAGAATTGCTCCCAAATGCACTCCACCAACCCATGTTAGAAATGTCATGAGAAAGTTTGAAATAGTAAAATTTGCTTTTCAATTTGTTTCAAAAAAAATTCAAATTGTCGAGGGAACCAGCGAGGGACCCCACAGGGGGGAGTGGGAGCCGTTCATTCCCCCGAGATGCGCGCTTGAACATTTGAGATGCGTGCGTTGAAAATTCAAGCGCACATCCCGGGAGAGATGAACGGCTCTCTCCCCCCTTGTGGGGTCCCTCGCTGGTTTCCTCGCTGTCTTCCTCGACAGTTAGACGGGTTCTTGTTTCAAATGCAAATTTTTGGGAAGAAAACAAAGACCCCAAGGTGTCTCTCTCTCTTGGATTCCACCACAGGTGTCTCTCTCTCTTTTGGAGAATTCAAATTCACAGCTTGGGATCAGACCAGCTGTCTGTCCCCTCACCAAAAAACATAAACATTGAACCAACTATGAATTCTTCATTAATTGAATCCCAACGGATGCCTCTACTCAATTGAGCATTCATGATGGACCTAATTTTTTTTTTTTTTTTTTTAAAATTTTTATTTTCTAATTTGTAAACTCCAAATGCTCACAAACTCGCGACCCTTTTTCCTCAGATCCTCGAATGATTTTAAACATGGTAAGTAAGATCTCCCCATCCCTGCTTTCGAGAGCATTTTTTTTGTCAATACATAGTAGCATCCCTTCGCAAACTCAGACATAATTCACAAGAAAATCATGCTCCAGCTAGCGTCTATCATGCATTTGTTTCAACAAACATTTTAAAAAATAATCCAGCTCTCAGCTTACACTAGAATTGTGAGTTGTCTCTAGCTAACAGCATGAAGATTTCAATGCTTCAACATACATACAACACGAAAAATTCATCACCAAGGAAAAAAAAAATGCAGTCCCATATTCATGCACAATCCCCTGGCACTGAACCCATGGCCACAGACCACACAATGTTATCATTTCATCTAATTATTCGGTTATTGGAGAACAATCAATATACTTCTAATGTCCAATTAGGATCAACTAAGATAGAAATAAAACATTGGGTCAAACCCTTTTTTGGTATCAAAGTTTTGCAGAACCGTTTTTAAGATTGGAATGTTAACTCACCTAAAGTCTCCAAAACAACAAAAACCCTAAAAAGAAATTTGTCTAAAGATTGGAGATGATTATCAACACATCTGTAAGTCCAAATTGTTTGAAGAGTTTATCTAGAGCGCCCATATGCGCGTCAGGGGAGGCTCCCCGCATATTTTTAGGAGAAAGAGAGGCTATCTTGAGGAGTTTTTTAGAACGAAAATGCTAGGAAATCATGTTTTTGCAACCAAATTTTGTAACTATGGTGATGTGGCGTGATTTTGAAAAAATGATAAAATCTCCAAAGTGTTTATGTGTATCTCGAGGTTGTAAAAACCTCCTCTAATAGTGCCACATCATCCTGGTTATAAAACCTAGTCGCAAAACCTGATTGCCTAACCTCACTCTTTTTTAAATATCTTGAAATCTCTCTCTTAAAAACATGTCCCCTGACGCGAGGCTCTTAATTATTTTTGTTCTTTGAAATGTTAAATTTCAGAAATTCTAAATGGCGAGGATACCAGGAAGGGAGAGAGTGTAACCGTTCATCCCCCTCGAGATGCACGCCTGCACCCTTTAGATGCATAACAATACATATCTCGAGGGGAATGAGTGGTAAAACCCTCCCCCCTCACTGGTTTTCTCGCCCTTTACCTCGACAATAAAAATGCTCGTTAAATTTACTTCACCCACCACCCATGTTAAAAATAAAAGCCATGAAAACAGTTTGAAAATAGCAAAATCTGTGAAAGAAACAAAACTACAACATGTGTCCATACTTGTTTGTCCCCTCCCTTTCGCCAATAAACATTTAATCCCACCTCCATCCCTACTCTGAATTCTGCACCAATCGAATCTATCCATCTGAACCCCCTCGATTGGCTCACTCCTTGAAAACACACACACACACAACAACATTCAAATATCTCAATCAAAATCCCCCAATAATTTTGTAAATTTCACTATTTACTCATCAACAATAAAAACATAATCATATCCATCCAATCATGTCTGATGAAGCATCTCATTATCTCATCTAACCATCACTAAAAATTCCAATAATTTATAAAAGTCCACCCAAATAAAAAGAAGAAGAGAATAAAATATTTAAAAAAAAAAAAAAATCTAACCTTCTTTTTTTTTTGTCTCTCTGAAGTGAAATCAAATTAGCAGAAGCTAGCACTGGTAGTGTTGTGATTAACAAAATTTGGGATCTCAAAGTGCCAAATCCTTCCCACAGCCTTAACCAAATACTTCTTACACAAAAACTCCTCGGCGAACATTTTCTCAACTCGCCTATCAACATCGTGCAAGAACACGTGCGTGACACCCGGTCGCTTCCTTGCCCGGGCCATAACAGTAGCCGAAAATATGGCCCCCATTCGACCTGGGGCTTCGGCAAAGTAGCCTCTAGGCGCATCGATCATGATGAGATCCCACTCTTTCTCGTACACCATATCCGGTAGCTCCTTCAAAGCAAGTTTACATTTTGAGTCTTTTCGTAAGTGAGCCCGGTCAGGCAAACAATCGGGCTCGGCCCTGTATGTACGGATGAGCTCATCTGCTTGTTGTAGCTGAGTAGGGTATTTTACATGGGCCGCAACCAGGTCGGGAGAGTTCTTGAGGACTGTCTGGACCCACTTAGGGTCTTCTTCAAGGAATAGCGTTGTGCCACGTGGATTGAATCCAGCCCACATGAGTGAATCGTGCCCCAGGCCGAAGACCAGAAAGTTGCAAGGGGCCTGCTCCTTGAGCACATCGAATGAAACCCGGATCTCACCCAGGGACTGCTGGGGGACTGTTTTTGATGTTGCATAGTGAAGAATTGCTTGTAATTGCATCGGTGTGGCAGATCCAGATCTTCGATGATAAGTTTCAGCAATTGAACACAATAGGGAATGGTCTGATACATGGCCAAAGCTTGCAATCAGAATTGCTCCAGCAAATAGCCCTGCTAAGGCCACCGCAACGAACCATAGCTTCTCTGACAAGAAATGCCTACCTCCTATGTTCATCCCTTTCATTTACAAAGAAAATTAATAGATTAGGGTTTCTTTTAGCAAGTGAAGAAGATGAAGAACCTTTTTTGGTTGTGGTTTTGTTTATGAGAGTGTAGTCTCCTTTTATGTATATATATAGGCAGAGAAACAGAGTGATTGGGTTTTTTCTTACCACACACTCTGTTTTCAATACTACTAAAATGCCATTTGTAATAAATGATTTCAACAAAATTATTACATTTGTAAATTATGAGGGGTAAAATTGTCTATTTAAGAGTCAACTTTGTTCCTTAAATTATTACAGGTTAATTGCATATATGGATTTAAATTTTAAAATTTGGCAAGAAATCAGATTATTTACAATCAAATGTTTTCGCATTTGTATTCTGTGAGTATTTTTCACAAAAAAAATTTATGTTGTTTTGTTTGGTTGTCTCTTTTGTGCTTTTTTTTCGACACTTCTACCACTTTATAGATGGTTTATGTGATTGTGTTTGAAAGAGAATAGGTCAAAAATTAAAAAAAAAACACTCAAACAAAGCAGCGTAGAACTACTCATTATTTGATATGTAATCTGCTATGTATATAAGGATCCAGATATGCATTATAATTTATTGAAGGATGAACATACTAAATTATTGATTTTAAATTCACCATCACTTATCCATAATGCTACAAAATAAGTTTTAGATCTGGAAATAAAATAAAGAAATATAATTTCAGGTAGGGTCACATGACATTATATCCATTTATATCCAAAAATAAGATATTGTCAACAAGATTGCAAAATATCTTAAGGGCTTGTCTAATTGGCGAGGAAACGAAATGCACACATTGCGAGGGGAATGGAAGGGTGCACCCCCCTCCCTCGCCCGTTTCCTCGATCGTTTCCTCACCATTTAGAATTCCCCATATCTTAAACAATGGTGGGGTATTATTATTGAAATTGGTAGTCTTACACTTAAGAATTGACATTTTCTTCATGATGGTGGAAGGCATTAAAAATGTTTGTATACAAGTAAAACTTGGCATAGTGATGTCTTCATCTTTTTCTTGCGGAGAAGAAAATAAATCTCTAAACCATAATGGGGTATTATTATTGAAATTCTCCAAATCATAATGGGGTATTATTATTGAAATTGGTATTCTTGCACTTAAGAATTGACATTTTCTTCATGATGGTGGAAGGCATTCAAAATGTTTGTATACAAGTAAAACTTGGCATAGTGATGTCTTCATCTTTTTCTTGCGGAGAAGAAAATAAATCTCTAAACCATAATGGGGTATTATTATTGAAATTCTCCAAATCATAATGGGGTATTATTATTGAAATTGGTATTCTTGCACTTAAGAATTGACATTTTCTTCATGATGGTGGAAGGCATTAAAAATGCTTGTATACAAGTAAAACTTGGCATAGTGACGTCTTCATCTTTTTCTTGCGGAGAAGAAAATAAATCTCCAAATCATAATGGGGTATTATTATTGAAATTGGTATTCTTGCACTTAAGAATTGACATTTTCTTCATGATGGTGGAAGGCATTAAAAATGCTTGTATACAAGTAAAACTTGGCATAGTGACGTCTTCATCTTTTTCTTGCGGAGAAGAAAATAAATCTCTAAACCATAATGGGGTATTATTATTGAAATTGGTATTCTTGCACTTAAGAATTGACATTTTCTTCATGATGGTGGAAGGCATTAAAAATGCTTGTATACAAGTAAAACTTGGCATAGTGATGTCTTCATCTTTTTCTTGCGGAGAAGAAAATAAATCTCTAAACCATAAAAGGCTAAGCTTGAGATTTGACTATCCGCATTTTCTCATAATTCATAGTAAATTGTTGAAACTCTTGTTTCAAACGTAGGCAGTTATTTTTTGTGTTTAGATTACTTGCAACCAAAATTTAAAGTCAATGGAAATATCGAAAATATATATATCGAAGATTGAGCAATCTGCATTACATTGAATAATGACTTAATGATCATGCGGACGTTACAAACAAATTCAATAAAAAAAATTTAGTATTTAGTTTTATCCAAATTATTTACTATTCATTAGCTTTTGACTACAACAATGAAAAACATGTTGCAATAAAAGACATGTTTTAAATTTAAAGATAAAATAAATAATCTTAATTAATTTATACATGGTGAATGATTTCCTTGACCTTAAGAATATGAGAGTACTATCTAAGCACAATGAGACTTCAATTTCAAGTTATTACACCATAATATAATTTCCTTAAAACATAATGGGACGGTGTACATAGACAATAATTCTACGAAGGCACTTAAGTTACCACCTCTTTATCCATTTAATTCAACATTTATAGCATTTAATTTGTGTTCGACTGTGGATGCCCTTACAAACCTTCACACTACCAAATTTTTGGATGTGTTTGGTTAGCCATTTTTTTTTGGAAATGGAATTTAATTCTCTTGTTATGTAGATTTGCGTTGTTTGGTTGTTCACTTATTGACAGAAAATCGATTTTTCATAAAACTATTATTCCACTACTCATAGAAATCCAAGTCTGAGGGAAACTCTCGTAATTTAATTCAGAAAAATAATTTCAATTTTCATATCTATTTTTCGTGCAACCAAACAAACCCTACGAGTTAAATTATATGGTAGAAAATATTATCATTAAAAAAAAGAAACAAACACCTGGTACAAAAAGTTAAATAAAAAAAAATAAAAAGGCAAGGTCAGGGACCATAGTTCATTTGCTATAAAAAGTTGAATGTATCAATTAAGAATAAAGATGAGATTGCATCAAAAAGTAACAACTATTTAGGCTTGCTCCCATGTGATTTGATTATGCTCTCTAGTTTATTCCATTATAAAATTTATTATGTTATTTATTTAGTTTTGTAATCCACTAGAGATTAGGTATTTTAATAAGAAGTGCATAGTCCCCCGGATGAGGGAACCATAGAGACTTGGAAATTATAGAAAGTCTGATATAAATTTAATACAGAGATTAGGTTTCCTAGAATACGATTTACAACAATTCTAGCTAGCATTTTTTGAGTTTTTTTTTTTTTTTTTTTTTTTTATCCATTCTATAGATAGTGTTTAAAGTTGTGTTTTAAAGATAACAGATAAAAAATGTAAAAAAATTAAAAAAAAAAAAAAAAAACAAAAAAGGGCCAAAAAAAAGTTATCTAGACTTACTTTACGATTTAGCATTTTTGGGATACAAAATCTTCATGGTCTTTTGGCATTACAATATTAATAGATAGACAAAAATAATCAAATTAATAGCAAAAGTTGGTAAGGCGAGAGTGACCACTTACCTAATGCATGCGTCGATGCAGGGGCGGAGCTAGGATTGCTGACAAAGGAGGGAAAAAAAGTTTGAAAATACCAACTTACCCCTGAACGTACTTTTCCGAACCAAATGAAGATTTTTTTTTCTTTTTTAACTCCCAACAAACCCACCCTCACCAACCCTCCCACTCTCTCCTCTTCTCCTTCTCTTATATTTTCTCTCCCTCCCAAATCCTCTCTCACTCTGTAATCTCTCAACTCCGCCTCTCATCCCATTTCTCTTATATTTTCACTCCCAATTCGCTCAACTTCGTAGCAGTTGGCTATATCGAACCCTAAAACGCAAACATATCAGTAACATATATTTGTATAGAGAGGGGGAGGGGGGGGGGGGGGAGAGAGAGAGAGAGAACCTAAACTTTTAAAATAATCCATAATTTAATTTTTAGTGGAGTCAAGAGCCAAGATTGTATACAAAATGGGACAATCTAACCTTTTAAAGAGGGCAATATAAAAAATATGAGTAATTTAATGAGATTATTCAGAAAGATAAGGGGGGCAACTGACCCCCTTAGCCAAAGGATAGATCCGCCCATGCATTGATGATCTTGATAGCTTTTGACTGTGGAGAGTCTTTGCCTCTTGAAATGTAATCACTAATATTTTGGGTGATTTTATATCAGGGAATCAGGTTTTTGCAATTAGGATGATTTGCATTTGTATTCTGTGAGTATTTCACAAAAAAATTTACGTTGTTTCGTTTGAGTGCCTCTTTTGTGCTTTTTTTTCGACACTTCTACCACTTTATGAATGGTTTATGTGATTGTGTTTGAAAGAAAATGGGTAAAAAACAAACACCCAAACAAAACAGCATAGAACTACTCATTATTTGATATGTAATCTGCTATGTATATAAGGATCCAGATATGCATTATAATTTATTGATGGATGAACATACTAAATTATTGATTTTAAATTCACCATCACTTATCCATAATGCTACAAAATAAGTTTTAGATCTGGAAATAAAATAAAGAAATATAATTTCAGGTAGGGTCACATGACATTATATCCATTTATATCCAAAAATAAGATATTGTCAACAAGATTGCAAAATATCTTAAGGGCTTGTCTAATTGGTGAGGAAACGAAATGCACACATTGCGAGGGGAATGGAAGGTTGCACCCCCCTCCCTCGCCCGTTTCCTCACTCGTTTCCTCACCATTTAGAATTCCCCATATCTTAAACAATGGTGGGGTATTATTATTGAAATTGGTAGTCTTACACTTAAGAATTGACATTTTCTTCATGATGGTGGAAGGCATTAAAAATGTTTGTATACAAGTAAAACTTGGCATAGTGATGTCTTCATCTTTTTCTTGAGGAGAAGAAAATAAATCTCTAAACCATAATGGGGTATTATTATTGAAATTGGTATTCTTACACTTAAGAATTGACATTTTCTTCATGATGGTGAAAGACATTAAAAATGCTTGTATACAAGTAAAACTTGGCATAGTGATGTCTTCATCTTTTTCTCGCGGAGAAGAAAATAAATCTCCAAATCATAAAGGGGTATTATTATTGAAATTGGTATTCTTGCACTTAAGAATTGACATTTTCTTCATGATGGTGGAAGGCATTAAAAATGCTTGTATACAAGTAAAACTTGGCATAGTGACGTCTTCATCTTTTTCTTGCGGAGAAGAAAATAAATCTCTAAACCATAATGGGGTATTATTATTGAAATTGGTATTCTTGCACTTAAGAATTGACATTTTCTTCATGATGGTGGAAGGCATTAAAAATGCTTGTATACAAGTAAAACTTGGCATAGTGATGTCTTCATCTTTTTCTTGCGGAGAAGAAAATAAATCTCTAAACCATAAAAGGCTAAGCTTGAGATTTGACTATCCGCATTTTCTCATAATTCATAGTAAATTGTTGAAACTCTTGTTTCAAACGTAGGCAGTTATTTTTTGTGTTTAGATTACTTGCAACCAAAATTTAAAGTCAATGGAAATATCGAAAATATATATATCGAAGATTGAGCTATCTGCATTACATTGAATAATGACTTAATGATCATGCGGACGTTACAAACAAATTCAATAAAAAAAAAATTAGTATTTAGTTTTATCCAAATTATTTACTATTCATTAACTTTTGACTACAACTATGAAAAACATGTTGCAATAAAGACATGTTTTAAATTTAAAGAGAAAATAAATAATATTAATTAATTTATATATGGTGAATGATTTCCTTGACCTTAAGAATATGAGAGTAATATCTAAGCACAATGAGACTTCAATTTCAAGTTATTACACCATAATATAATTCCTTAAAACATAATGGGACGGTGTACATAGACAATAACTCTACGAAGGCACTTAAGTTACCGCCTCTTTATCCATTTAAATCAACATTAATAGCATTTAATTTGTGTTCGACTGTGGATGCCCTCACAAACCTTCACAACACATTTACGGGTGCGTTTGGTTAGGCATTTTTTTTAGAAATGGAATTTAATTCCCTTGTTATGCAGATTTGCGTTGTTTGGTTGTTCATTTACTGACAAATAATTAATTTTTCATAAGACTATTTTTCACTGCTCATAGAAATCCAAATCTGAGAAGAGCTCTCATAATTAAATTCTGAAAAATAGTTTCAATTTTCATATTTATTTTCCGTGCAACCAAACAAACCCTACAAGTTATAAATTATATGGTAGAAAATATTATCATTAAAAAACAAACATGGTACTAAAAGTTAAATAAAATAATAAAAAGGCCAGGTCAGGGACCATAGTTCATTTGCTATAAAAAGTTGAATGTATCAATTAAGAATAAAGATGAGATTGCATAAAAAAGTAACAACTATTTAGGTTTGCTCCCATGTGATTAGATTATGCTCTCTAGTTTATTCCATTATAAAATTTATTATGTTATTTATTTAGTTTTGTAATCCACTAGAGATTAGGCATTTAAATAAGAAGTGCATAGTCCCGGATGAGGGAACCATAGAGACTTGGAAATTATAGAAAGTCTGATATAAATTTAATACAGAGATTAGGTTTCCTTGAATACGATTTACAACAATTCTAGCTAGCCTTTTTTGAGTTTTTTTTTTTTTTTTAACACTTTTATCCATTATATAGATAGTGTTTAAGGTTGTGTTTTAAAGATAACAGATAAAAAATGTAAAACCACAAAAAAAAAAAAAAAAAAGTTGGCTAGACTTACTTTACGATTTAGCATTTTTGGGAATACAAAATCTTCATGGTCTTTTGGCATTACAATATTAATAGATAGACGAAAATAATTGAATTAATAGCAAAAGTTGGTAAGGCGAGAGTGACCACTTACCTAATGCATGCGTCGATGATCTTGATAGCTTTTGACTGTGGAGAGTCTTTGCCTCTTGAAATGTAATCACTAATATTTTGGGTGATTTTATATCAGAGAATCAGGATTTTGCAATTAGGATGATGTGACATGATTTCGGACGAATGAAGAAAATTTCCAAAGTGTTTATGCGTATTTCGAGGTTTTTAAAACCTCCTATGATCATGTCACATCATCTTGGTTGCAGAACCTGGTTCCCTAGCACAACTTTATATTATGTAGATTTCAATATATTTGTTTTAAACCCCAACAAAAATAATCTTATATAGACTCTGAGATTTTTGTTTTAAATCCTAACAAAGAATTCAACTACCCTCGGGATCAATTGATATAATGTTATTTGAACTCCAAACATGCCCCATGTCATTTTTCACATTTTTATTAATTAGACTTCAAGCAACAACTTCTCCACACCAAAAACATCAAAACTCCATTGATTAACAAAGTGCATGGGGTAAAAAATTCCTATCACTCCAAGTGGTGAAAACTCCTCATCTAAGCGGTTTAAATCTCATCCTCCAAACAAAGGAACAAGACAACTTTTGTAATCCTCCAATGGCATGACAGCTCAACGGTTAGAGCTTGGCGGATGGTACCACTAGGTCATGGGTTCAAACCCAGCTTGCGACATCTTTAGTGGGTTCTGGCAAGAATCTTATAAAAAAACCCTGCTTGCCTTTCAAAAAAAAAAAACTTTTAGAAAAAATTTATGATTTTCAAATTTCAATTTTTGAAATTCCAAGAGTTATTGGTGTCATAGATAACCAAATCATTTTCAAGTCAACTTGAAGATATACATATCACGAAATCGTCGAATAAAGAGATGAAATGTTCCATTTGGATACGCATGTGCATGTCAACAAGCAAAATAATTTTGAAATTTCGATATCGAAATAGTTAAATCATTTGTATCAATTCATTTGAGAATGTCATGGGGTTTATCTAAAAAAACTCTCGGAAACAAGATTATAATAGTCACAATTTTGTGATGACTAAAATATTGTTCACAACATCTATTTAAAAAAAAAACCTTTCGGACACGAGATTGTGAGTCACAACCTTCTGATTTTTATTATTTTTTAAGAGGTAAAACACGAAAGTTAGTTAAACTTCAAGCAACAACTTCTCCACACCAAAAACATCAAAACTCCGTTGATTAACAAAGGGCATGGGGTAAAAAAATTTCTATCACTCTAAGTGGTGGAAACTCCTCATCTAAGTAGTTTAAATCTCCTCCTCCAAATAAAGGAACATTACAACTTTTGGAAATTTTTTATGATTTTTTGAAATTCCAAGAGTTATTGGTATCACAGATAACCAAGTCATTTTCAAGTCAAATTGAAGATATACATATCACGAAATCTTCAAGTAAAGAGATGAAATGTTCCATTTGGATACGCATGTGCATGTCAACAAGCAAAATAATTTTGAAATTTTGATATCAAAATAATTAAATCGTCTGTATCAATTCATTCGCGAATGTCATGGAGTTTATCTTAAAAAACTCCCGAATACAGAATTGTAGTAGTCTCAACTTTGTGATGGCTAAAATATTGTTCACAACATCTATTTTAAAATATATATATATATATATATCTTTTGGACACGAGATTGTTAGTCACAACATTGTGATTTTTATTATTTTTTAAGAGGTAAAGCATGAACATTATTATTGAAAGGACAAGGGAAAGAAAATTTCGCAAGGCGCAATTTTGAAGCAAGGATTGCCACGACACCATAAACATGTCAAAAAAAACACATCCCTAAAATTATTACATGCCTTACCCAATTTCCACAATAATTCTCTGATATCCAAAGAAACAGCGTGCTCCGATCTATTAAACCCCTCTAAGATCCTCTTATTTCTATGATTCCAAACACATCACATAACCACATGAGAAACCCTACACTTCAACCTTGTGATGACTGTAATTTTTTTTTGCTACAACCATGAGAAAACTCTCAATCACAAAGCCATGACAATGACAATATTGTGACACGGAGAAGCTATGTTCATATTATTATAATGAAATGGTAGGCACATAGCTTTGTTGTCGCAATGAACATAACCGATATCACCATCCTTTTCACCACTTTTACCATCCCCAACATTTTTACCACCATTATTCAGAGAATTATCATCAACATTCACCAAGAGGTCAAGACTTTGTTATTTTTCTGAGATTTGACATTTAAGGGATATTTACAAGAAGTTCTTCCTCAAATACATGACTGACTAAAATTGTTATTGTGGATTTTGTCGGCTATGACTTGGTTTCCTTAGTTTTCAATTTCACAATTTCTTGGAAGTTAGAAACAATAGATAGAGACAAGGGAACAAAAAGAGGTGAAGGGATTTGGGTTTGACATCAGTGAAAAGGAAACCCCATTAATTGATGTTCATTTACTAAATATGAAATATGAAAGTTCAATTGGAGTTTTTCAACTTTTGGGGTTTAAAACAAGGCTTTTTCTTAAATGCACCGGGAAAGTGCCTGATATCTCGCCTGGTATCCACCAGGCGCCGTTAGGACACTTATCTTGATGCAATCCAACGGTGTCTAATATCCACCAGGCGAGATACCAGGCACTTTCCCGGTGCAGTAAGATTATCATTATTCTTATTTAATCACTTTGGTATTAACAAATACAACATTTTATTGCACATCTTTGACACAATAGGGCACATCAATAACATTTTTAATTTTATATAAGTTGTAGAGATCAACTTAATAAATAAATTAATCTACAAGTACAAAGTACAAACACTAAAGAAAACTGGTCTCATGTCTCCTTCAATTGATATGGATCTTGTGGCTTGTATGACATGTGTTGCATTATTGGATCAATTATCAAGTGGTTTGATTTTATAATCTTTGGTGGTTGTACCATTTCTTGTTCACTTATCCGATCTCTCAAATCCCAGTAGGTGAAAAAAAAATCAAACCAATAGATGAGTACCAATTGGACCATAAATGTTTTACAAATATTAATTTGGTGTTGGTGATTGACTCTTACTAGTTATTTAAGTGTTAGAGCATAATCTAATTATTAAGTTTAAACCAAATGAGGACAATACTGATGTGAGGTGCTCTTGTACAAAAAATAATGATGATAATAATATTGGCCGGTTAGTAGAGTATGGATGCAATTTGAGATCGTACCAAAACTTGAGCTTTTAGAGTAGATGACAATGATAATATAACATGCTATCAAAGCTCTGATTAAAAAATGTCGAAAGTGTGATCTAGTGCAGGACATATGCCATGAACGTGAATATTATAAATGGCTATCGTTAGAAATGTGAAAAAATGATGATTATTTTCTATTTTACAAAATATTTTTTTTTTGATAATTGAAGGAATTTTTATATAATTATAAAAAAGTTTGAGCAGCAACTTAAAATTCAAGATATTCTAAAGTTATATTCACGTGTTATATTACCTAAACATTCTCAACATTTCTTATTGTTAATTTTCATTCATCTTGTGAGGGGTATTTTCAGAATTTCAAAAAGTGGGTTGAAGACACTTTTACTTAGGGGTGGGCACGGGATGGGATGGGATGAGATATACCCATCCCTATCCCATCCCGTTCATACGGGATCGGGACGGGACGGGATCAGCGGCATCCAAAAAATTTGAAGCAACATTTGCCAAAAAATTTGAAACCAATGGCTTCACCAATAATATGAAATTTTTTGTTAAACTAATGATGGTAATGAATTGGTATACTAACCTTTAGCTGCTCCAATGGCTATGTTCACTCTTTGCCTCCATGCTAGAGACTTTCCATTCCTTCCTAAACATTCAATGCTCAAGTGTTTGATGAAATTATGAAACCAAGAAAATATGAAGTAGAGGAAGAATTCATGAAATGTGTGTCTCACCTATTATGTATTCAAGAAGAGATCCATTTGATGCATATTCATAAACCAATATTCTAATCCCTTCTGTTCCTTGGCCCCCTTATTTCATACAAATAATTCACACAATTAGGAGACCTCAAGATAGAATCCAATGGCAAAAGTAACACTGTACAGGTGATGGTGTTTACTTACCAAATTGTTCACAATAGCCAACCAATCTGATAAGGTTCCGATGCTGTACTCTGGATAATAGTTCTACTTCTGTGTCCTCGAAAACAAAAATAAGTTTATTTCTAACTCCACTAAAACATACAATATGATTGATGAATATCTGAATTTTAGCAAAACATTTCTATGTTTTTCTAGAAATTCAAACCAAGAGGAAAAACAAACACCCCCAGGAGCACACATGTATGGGCAGAGTTACCATTTCTAAACTCTTTAACATCCTGATATGAATCTGTATGAGCCTTTTTAATGGCTAAAATTCCCCCTTCATCAAATGTTCCCTTGTATACATTCCCAAAGGCGCCTGACCCTAACAAGCATTCATCACTAAAGTTCTTCATAGCCCTCACAAGTTCCTTCAACTCGAATCTTCTCAACTGCAATCCCTTAACATTGATCACACCTTTCTGCTTCCACTTTTCCCTTAAAAGACCCCAATACCGTCTCTTAACAAAATAATAGATCATCAAACCAACCATGACCGCCGCAATGCCTACTGTCAAACCACCCCATAGATGTTTCTGTGCAAAACCTGAAGACTTAGACACACGCAACACTAGAGGAGGCATTGGTGCAGGTGAAATCATGTTTTTCGCCAGATAACCCTAAAATCGACATGCTTTTGTTTGTTAGAGATATGTTTTACCTTTTAATTCAGAGAGAGGAGATTTGAGAGAGTGAGTGAGAACTGTGAGATATTCATGGAGATGTGTGAGATATTCATGAAGATGCTAAAAAATTAAATATGTTATATACATTAGTATATTTGTATGGACATCCACAATTCTAAAATAAATAATTAAATAAAAATATTAATAATTAATATTAATAAATTAGTTCGGGACGGGACGGGATTGGCGGGATTGAAAATCTCCATCCCATCCCATCCCATTCTAGATCGGGACGGGACGGGATCGGAATAAAATTATTCAATCCCATTAAGACCCGAAAAAATCGGGACGGGAACGGGATCGCGGGATGGGATGCCCACTCCTACTTTTACTAGTCATTTTTAGGGCTCTCCCTTTATAGTAATAGAGGGGTTTGTCTAAATAGCGAGGAAACCAGTGAGGGAGGGGCTGGAACCGTTTATCTCTCTTGAGATGCGTAAAATTATTTTAAAATACGTGCTTTCATACATCTCAAGGGGGATGAACGGCTTCACCCCTCCCTCGCTGGTTCCCTCGCCATTTAGAATTTCCCGTAATAGAGTCCTGAAGCCAAATATGTAAAGGTCATATGGACTGTGTGAAGTTTCCAAGAAACCCTGGTAAAATAAAGTAAAAGGCAATGGTACTAAAAGCCAACCCATTATTTTCTAATGTCCAAGTGTCAATATACTATATAGCCACCCCCACATTTCATCATCACCACTCATGAATTCCTGTGAATCATGATACCTTCTCCAAAAATTTCTTGTTTTGTTTGTGGAAGGAGATAGGTTGAGGACAAGGAAATAATATACGTCAAGTTTAAGCTAATTAATGCCGTTAATTTCATAGAGTCGACGTAACAATCCATTTATATGTGACCCGGTTTAGTCCAGTTGCACTTGCACATAAGGAAGATACGCGGAGAATTCAATGTGATCCACAAAAGGGAATGAAGTATTTGCTCTTTCTTCAAATTCGACAAGGACATACATTTTAGACAACTCATAGTTGATATTATTATTAGGGTAAATAAAAAATGGTCCCGATTAAGGGCCCAATGCGGGATTTTGATTCATTTTTCGTGCTCTACTCTCGTCATAGTTTGTCGTCATAGTTGATTCATTTTTTGTGCTCTACTCTTGTCATAGTTCTCGATTAAGGACCCAAGTATTTGTGCTCACTTATTTTTTGTGCTTTACTCTCGTCATAGTTCTCACTTATTTTGGACGGATTCAGGATTTTAGTCGAGGGAGGGTGAAATAAAAAATACTTATTAATTGATAATAGTAATTATCAATGATAAAGCCAAATTATTTTTCTACCTGAGCTAGTAACTAATAAAAAATATAACTATAAAAAAATACATTACATATACCAAATTGGATTCAGTGTAATCCAATTTTAAGCCAAAATAAGGTCACTATTGATAACATTAGCATGGAGCAAACGAGCATAATAACTAGAATATATAACTAATATCACAAAATAATAAGGATAAGTATCTAGGTGTAGTTAAAAAAAACTTGAAATTTGCGAACTTACTATGATCATAATATAATTTCATAGAAAAATTAGTTTATATGAGACTCAAAATTTGTACGAGTTGGCTAATGAAATATATTTTAATTGAATTCTATAGTTATTATTTTAAATATTAATTAAAATTTTTTTTGTTGGAGGTTTTATATCACTTGTGAAAAAACAATTCATTTATTTAATATTAATAAATTTTTATTAAACTAAACATTTTTTAATGTTTGCAATTACTAATAAAATTATATTAAAAATAAAATAAAAATGTACTCGAAGAGTTGTCTTTTACTAAAAATAATAAACTTCCAACCACTGTACCAACAAAGACATGTTCAAACACTTATATAAACAATTTTCATATTGTATTCTACATTATATAATCGATTTTTTTAAGATTAAATTATATATACAAAAAAATATTTTAAAAGTTGAGAGGGACAGCTGCCCCCTCGCCCATTAGTAGGTTCGCCCATGGGTGCGAGGAGATATAAACTTTTTTTTTTTTTTTTTTTGCTTATAGTAAAGAAAAAGAGTTTTTAACTTTTAAGAGTCAGTTTGGAAAAAACTTGAAATACACGCGAGGATATAATTAAAGTTGTTCGCAAATTTCTTTAGGGTGTAGGGAATTAATATAGCTTTTTTGAATGTTGATCAAGGCCTTAAGGAATCATATGACCTGCAAATTTTCATGCAAATTATATGTGACTTTGAAACTACTTGTTGGAGATAAATGTTGAATGACAAGTATGAATATCTGTGCTATAATTTCAAAAATTCAATCCATGACCCAGAGTTTTAGCTTAAATTAAGTTAGAAGTTAGACAGATTAACACACCAATAAGATTAGCCAATGGGGTTATTATAGAAAAAATAAAAGATTAGTCAACGAGGTAGATGTTGAATGGTAAGTATGATGGACTTTATATGATTATAAGTAATGTGAGTTAGGAGTGGCAAATTTATTTTTCCATTGTAGATCATTTACGTTATTATTCGACATTATATATTTTTTTCTTAGAAATTTTCGGGCCATGTTTATGGGATTGGTGGTTTCGGAAATTGGTCATATTTTTGTTTTACGAAATCATGACTAGTAAATGCACACAAATAACTATAAGTAAATAGATTTCTCGGTGGAATGGTGCAAAGACAACCTAAACTATTTAACTAAAGTTCCTCTTATTTTGTATTTTGTCTGTATCAAGTTATGTCATTCAAATAAAAAAAAATATTGTAACATCTTTTTATCATTTCAAAATTGATGTATGGAAACTTATCTGTATTATGATATCAGGCAGTTTGAGAGGCCTGAAGCTCTCCCATTGAGCAATTGCTCTTTGTACAAAAGTTTTTACATCCCACTTGTCGACTATTGTAACATCTTTTTATCATTTCAAAATTGATGTATGGAAACTTATCTGTATTATGATATCAGGTAGTTTGAGAGGCCTAAAGTTCTCCCATTGAGCAATTTTTTTTTAATCCCTTAAAGCCTCCCACTCATGTGACCTAGTGATATCACCGGCCACTGCTCAACCAATGAGCTTTCACACCTTTGGCAAAGACTTGTGGATGACTTATTCTCACTTGCTGGTGACTTATCCCTACTTGTTGTCATTTCTAACAAACTAACTAACATATTACAATTAGAGCAACACTCACTAACAGACAATTCACAGAGCACTACCAGACAATTAACAGAGCACTAACAAACGACTAACAAAGCACTGCCTTCAATTGTACTAGTTCCTGTTGATTTCAAATGAGCCTCATACACAGCTTATTGTGGTACTGTTGCATTGTTGTACTGCTACTCTACTGTTGCTCCATTGTTGTTGATGTTTTGATGCTTGCAACTACTATAACTGTCCAGTATACTCCCATATGCTACCTTCTGCTACTGATGTCTGCGTCTACTGTAAGTATGATATATAGGAGGCTTATCAATTCTTCCCCCCAAAGCAACCACCTTGTCCTCAAGGTGAAACTCAGGAAATTGTTGTTGGATTAATGTATAATCTTCCCAAGTCACTTCAAGATAGGTAAACCATTCGAATGAATTAAAACTTCATCAGTAGAAGTATAACCCTGTGCCGTAGAGCGCATTTCTAACACCTTTTCAGGAGTTACCAACATCTCCAACTCTGTACTTAGTTGAGGAGGGAGAGTGGATGAAGTGGCACCCACTGCTTGCAGAACCTTACAAGGCCCATAATACCGTGCAGCAAGCTTCTGATTTCCCCCTTTTGCCAATGACTGCTGACGGTAAGGCCTTCATTTCAAAAAAAACCAAATCACCTATCGTAAATACCTCATCCCGTCTCGACAAAGACAAATCAGCATGGCGTTTCATTCGTTGTTGAGCACGTAGTAAATGCATTTTCAAATCATCCAAGGTTGCATCCCTTTCCACTAAAAGTTGTTCTACTGAAAATACTGAGGTGCTTCCTTGGTCTACCTTGAGTAATTTAGGAGGGTCTCTTCCATACAAGACCTTAAAAGGAGAACACCCAAGAGAGGAATGGGTAGTAGAATTGTACCAATATTCAGCCCACATCAACCATTTTGCCCACTGTTTTGGCATACTGGACGCAAAACACCGTTAATAAGTCTCCAAACAACGATTAACCACTTCGGATTGCCCATCGGTTTGGGGATGATAGGTGGTGCTTCTCTTCAAAAAAGTTCCCTGTAAGTGAAAATTTCCCTTCCACAATTGACTCAAAAATACCTTGTCACGGTCTGTAATTATTGAGAACGGAACTCCATGAAGCCGCACAATTTCTTTAATGAATATTTTCGCAACTACTCCAGCCGTGAAAGGGTGATGTAGCCCAATAAAATGTGTGCACTTGCTCAAGCGATCAACTACCACCGAAATTGTATCTACCCCATTTGATTTCGGCAAACCTTTGATGAAATCCATTGTAATGTCATCTCATACTTGCGCATGTAGTGAAACAGGCTGTAACAGACCTACAGGTGAGGTGGCGATGTATTTATTTCTTTGACAAACCTCGCACTCCGCCACCATTCGGTAATCTTTGATGGATTTAGTGAAACGCCTTTATTAGAAATCACATGCCCCAGATACGCCAACTCCCGTTTGCCAAATTCACATTTCTTTTTATTGGCGTAAAGCTCATGTTGCTCCAGCAAGGCCAACACTATTACAAGGTGTTCCAGATGAGCTTCTAACCTTGAACTGTAGACCAGTATATCATCAAAAAAACTAAGACATACTTTAGCAAATAGGGCTTGAAGATTTCATTCATCAATGCTTGGAAAGTTGCGGGAGCATTTGTTAATCCGAAGGGCATTACCAGAAACTCATAAGGCCCTTCATGTGTGCGGAATGCAGTCTTGTCCTCATCTCCCTCCTTAATTCTAATTTGATGATACCCAGACTTCAAATCCAATTTAGAAAACCAGATTGCACCATGTAATTCGTCAAGGAGTTCGTCGATGATTGGTATGGGAAACCGATCAGGGACAGTCTCCTTGTTTAGCGCTCGGTAATCGACACAAAATCTCCAACTACCATTTTTTTTAACCAACAAAACAGGACTTGAAAAATGGGCTCTTACTTGGTCGTATAATGGCTGCCGCCATGATCTCCCTAATTAATTTTTCAATCTCATCCTTCTAAAACTGAGGGTACCTATACGGCCTGACGTTCACCGGAGAAGCCCCCTCACGCAAACGTATCGCATGTTTATGTCCCCTTAACGGTGGTAGACCTGGAATGGTACTGAACACTGCCTGAAACCTCTCCAACACCTTTCTAATATCTTCACCAAGTGCTCTGGTTACCTCACTGGATGCAACCGTATTTCCCAATTCCAACATCACTCTCTGTTTTTCTCGGCGGAGGGTCCTCCACATCACTTTCATCGACACCAAAGATTTTCCCAATGTTGGATCTCCCCGCAGTGTTTCAAAGGTAGGAATTCTTCTTGAACTTCAATATCTGAGAGTGTCAATCGTACTTGCTTGCAAACACCCTTCCCCATCACTGATTCCCCAGTCTCCATGGTTACTCCATATGAATTCGTGGAGGTAACCTTCAATCCCAACCTCTTCACCAAGCTAGTTGAAATAAAATTGTGGGTAGTTCCTCTATCCACCAAAACCACTACTTCTTGCCCACAAATCTTACCTTTGAGTCGCAATGTTTTTGGTGTGGTCCATCCTACCACAGAGTTCAGAGATACCTCCACCCTGCCAGCTACCTCTGCGGCTTCTATATCGTCAGCCTCCTCTTCTTCTTCCTCCAAGATTTCCTTCTCTTGAGTCACCAACACACCGAGTTCCTTCTTTTTACACCGATACCTCGGCCCGAACTTCTCATCACAACGAAAACATAACCCCTTCTCTCGCCGTTGTCAAAGTTCTTCATCACTCAACCGCCGAAAGCCTTATCTCCCAAGGTCAATCTCGCTTCTTCGAGCTCCCGAAAACCCCCTTGTCTGCGATCGACCCCCAATTTATTATGATTTAGGGTTTTCATTAACCCTAAATCGATGTGTATTTGGGCTTGGGCCTGGATCCGATCCTCCCCTATTAAGCCCACTCAACTGAATTTTTTCTTCAATCCGTTGGGCTAGAGTCATGGCTCGCCTCAGAGAAGGAGGTTCCATTATCCTCAATTCTGCTCTGATTTGGGGCTTAAGTCCATTAACAAACTTGCTAATATATACCTCCTAGGGCAGTTGGTCTAATGGCGCTGCGAGAGTGATGAATTGGCGACGATATTCAGACACATTACCTTCTTGTCTGAGTGCCAGAAATTGCTCACAAAGTGTCCCTTCGGACATCGAGCAAAATTGTATCAACAACAATTTCTTCAATTCTTCCCACAATAAGATGAGACGCCTCTTGTGCTCCCATTGATACCAAATTAGCGCATCTCCCTTAAACCGTACCACTGCAACCTCCAGCCTTTCCTCATTGGTATAACGTTGCAATTGGAAGAGCCTTTCCGTCTTCAAGATCCATCCATCCGGGTTAACTCCATAAAAAATTGGCATTTCAAGCCTTCTAAATCTTGCTTCCTGTCTATGGCCATGGGCTACCAACCTATCTTCTAACAATGAAGTTTTCTACCCCAAACCCGCATTTTTCGCCTCCTTAGATTGTTCCGGTGAAGAAGCCATTCGTGAGGATTCTTCACATAATTTCACCAATTGTTCTAGTTTTTGTGCAATGGTAGTAATTTCATCCTTGATCGAACCAATCTCATGGTGTACTCCATCGATCATTCCTTCCACAAGTTCTACCCTTGCGACCATGTTTGCAGTGCCAGATTGGTTGACTGATTTCCCTGTCATCACTAGATCTCCTGCTCTGATACCAATTTGATGTATCTTATAGAAGAAACAGTAAAAAACATGAAGAATTATCACAGAGAATTGCAAACAAGAATGGAAACTTATATGTATTATGGTATCATGCAGTTTGAGAGGCCTGCAGCTTTCCCATTGAGCAATTGCTCTTTGTACAAAAGTTTTTACAAGATTGAATGAATGCCCTACCATTCTTCCTACTCTTTACTTATATAGGACTTCTTCCCACTTGTTGATGACTTATCCCCACTTGCTGTCATTTCTAACAAACTAATTAACATATTACAATTAGAGCAACACTCACTAACAGACAATTCACAGAGCACTAACAGACAATTAACAGAACACTAACATACGACTAACATAGCATTGCCTTCAATTGTATCAATTCCTGTTGATTTCAAATGAGCCTCATACACTGCTTATTGTGGTACTGCTGCATTGATGTACTGCTGCTCCATTGTTGCTGATGTTTTGATGCTTGCATCTACTGTAACTGTCCAGTATACTCCCATATGCTTACTTCACATTTCATACTTTTATAATCAAAACCACTACTTTCAAATATTTATTAATTATACCTAAGCCATTAACATAATTTATTTGAAGTCTCTTATTTATTTATAAATTATAAATCGGCTATTAAATTTATATATAAATATTTTGTATAGTAATTTAATTAAAATTTTCTTATTATTAAATTATTGTAATAAAATAAAAATTATTGAATATTCACACACGTAAAACCGTCGACACCCTAGTTTCAATAACATGCTTAAGACCCATTTGCTTGTGAAGCTGAGGTCTAGGTATACCGGTTGGCCATAGTATTCATGTTCGAAACCCACTGAACCACTTTTTCTTGACCCTGCTATCAACTTCCGCGTATTGATTGTACAAAATCCTTTAGACAACATGAACTGCATAAACGTCTGCACAACAACGAAAGAAGTGGCTTGATTAGTAGAGCAAATTGTGAAGTTCTAAAAGAATATAAGCAGATATGAACAGTGGTGTACAAGAATCTCAAGGACTCCTCAAATCTTTACCATTTTCTATGATTCTATCACACAGAGCTAAATCAACAATTACAGTTGCAGTGTCTTAGAGTACCGAATAGACCGGCGCAGAACTAAACGCTAAAAACTAAATAATGACTTGAATACATGTTGGTGAACTTACACTTTGAACATGAGAGTTAATATGAAAAATTGCATGATTAACTGTTAACTGGGGTGTGTAACTTGAGAAATCTAAAATTTAGACGAGTATCTTGGTTGACACGAGGAAGCAATGCTCTTCCTTTGTGTCTGTTAAGTGTAATTAGAATATCAGTTAGTCTGTTAGTTTGTTAATGCTTTGCCAGCTAGGCATTGCATTAGTTTGTTAGTCTGTCTGTTAGTTTGTTAATGTTTTGCCAGCTAGGCATTGCCTTGTACATAGCATTTCTATGGTGCCTATATAAAGGATGTAACCTGTACATTTACAAATGATGAAATATAGAAAATTTACTCATTTTTTTAGTTTCTCAACATGGTATCAGAGCACTCTTTGTTTCCATTTTCTTCTTTTGTTTGTCTGTTCAACCTTCTACTTGTTTTCAAGCTTTCATAGTTGTATCAATGGCGGATTCATCATCTTTTAATGCTGCAATACTCACAACTTCAGCAACAACAGAGTCTAAACCAGTTGTGTTTACTCATGTTCTGTCCGTCAAACTTGATGAGCACAACTACTTGTTGTGGAAACAACAAGTGTTGGCAACAATTAGAGGTCATAAACTTCAGAAATTTCTTGACAAAGATTCATCTCCACCACAGTTTCTATCGGCTGAAGATCAAGCAGATGGAGTTGTTAATCCAGAGTTCATCAACTGGGAGCAACGAGATCAACTCCTTTTTTCATGGCTTCTTTCCTCTATGACTCAACCATTGCTAATAAGGTTAGTAGGCTGTGAAACTTCTGGTCATGTTTGGAATACACATGAAACCTACTTCAACTCTCAAACCGTAGCCAAAATCTCCCAATTCAGAACTCAATTGCAGAATTTCAAGAAAGGAGATCTTTCTATCAATGATTACTTTTTGAAATTGAAGTCTATCATTGATCAATTAGCTTCAGTAGGACATCCACTGTCTTTAAGAGACCATATTAATGCAATATTTGATGGCTTACCACAAGCATATGATACGTTTATAGTCTCAGACAGTTCAAGATCTGATAACTATAGTATTGCTGAAGTTGAGTTTTTGTTGCTTGCTCAAGAGACAAGAATTGAACGTCACTTTAAAGATCTTGATATTTCTAGTTCTATCAATGTTGCTCACACCTCATACAAGCCATCCCCAAGGTCTTTTGTTTCTAATTCACCTAGAGGTGCAAGGTATTCATTCAACTCACAACCTCAATCAACAAGAGGAGGAGGAAGGTTTGGATCAGGACGTGGATTTAAGCAGTCAGGTTATCAATCTGGGAATGGTAAACCTCATTGTCAAATATGTGGCAAGCTTGGCCACCTTGCTTTCAAATGTTACCATCGGTTTGATAACAATGTGTCAAGTTCATGGAACTCTAGTCAGTCATCAAGCACACCGTCTCAGTCAGCTAATCTAGCACCTCATCATGTCTATTCTGCTGCTTCTAGTCAGTATATTCATCCAAATTGGGGAGTTGACTCTCAAACAAGTGGTGCTTCTTCATCAGCTGACTATCGATGGTATCCTGACTCTTGAGCAACTGATCATTGTACTCCTTTTGCTCAGAATTTGGCATCCTCAGTGTCGTATCATGGTAATGAACACCTTCATGTTGGTGATGGTTCTGCCCTGCAAATTCAGAATATTGGTTAGTCCTTCTTACACCCTTCCAATTTTTCAAGACCTCTGCTTCTTAAAAACATACTTCAAGTACCTAAACTAACCAAAAATCTCCCAAGTGTTTCAAAATTTGCTAGAGACAATGGAGTATTTTTTGAGTTTCATCCTTCTTTTTGTTTTGTCAAGGATTAGGTCACCAGTCAAGACCTCCTGGAAGGGAAGCTTAGCAAGGGTCTTAATGTGTTTCCTTCACTGTCTCTTGCTAAACGAAATTTAGTGTCTTTTTCTACTGCTGCAAGCTCTGCTGGTGGAAATCAATCAGTTTCAGTAGGAAATCCATTGTCTTCATTAGCTTCAGTCCATACTACTACAACCAAATCCCCTTCTATTTTGCATCTTTGGCATGCTCGACTAGGACACCCTTCATTACCACTTGTGACCAAGATCCTTAACAAATGTAATATTTCAGTTTCAAACAAAAACAATGTTGATCTGTGTTCTTCATGCTGTTTAGGGAAAATTCATAAATTTTTCTTTCCTAGCTCTTATACTATGTACAATAATCCATTGGAGTTAATTCATACAGACCTTTGGGGACCTTCTTCTTGTGTTTCTTCTTCTGGCTATAGGTACTATATCCACTTTATTGATGCTTATAGCAAGTTCACTTGGGTATATTTGTTAAAGAACAAGTCTGATGCATTTCATACTTTCACTAAGTTTAAAGCACAAGTTGAATTAGAGTTTGGGCTCCCCATCAAGTGCATTCAATCTGATTGGGGAGGGGAGTATAGGTCATTTTCACAGTTTCTAGCTGAACATGGTATTAAACACAGGTTGGCTTGTCCTACTACTCATCAGCAAAATGGGGTTGCTGAGAGGAAGCACAGACATATTATTGAATTAGCACTGACCCTTCTTGCTCATGCTTCTCTTCCCTTGAAGTTCTGGGATGAGGCAGTCAGAACTTCAATTTATTTACTTAATCAAGTTCCTTCTTCTACTTTACATGGTTATTCTCTTTTTGAGATACTCTATCACAAGCTTCCTGATTATCATTGTCTCAAAACATTTGGTTGTTCTTGCTTTCCAAACACTAGACCATATAACTCTCACAAATTGCAATTCAGGTACGTTGAGTGTACTTTTCTTTGTTATAGTTTGCAACATAAAGGATATAAATTCTTAGCTTCAAATGGACGGATTTATATCTTAAGAGATGTTCTCTTTAATGAGACCTCTTTTCCATATTCCAAATTATGTTCCAATTCATCACTGTCTTCTAATATCAGCAACAACATATGCAATGACATAACTACCAACACTATTGCTCATCCTTGTTCACTCTTACCTTCTTTGTCTATCCAAAATGGAAATTTAAGTAATCATCCTACTGTTGCTCCTACAAGTCCTACTACTCCCACTGCTGTTCTTGCTATTGATGTTATAAGTCATCCTGTTCCTACAACTGCGGCTACAAATGATGCTAGCTATATATGGTGTTACAAATGGGGTTATGAATGGGGAAATAAATGGCACTACAAATGCTACTGATAGTGCTACTACTCAGACTGATGCTCAGACTCGTGTTCAGACTCTTCCTGGTTCTGGACACCCAATGGTAACTAGATCCAAAGTCGGTGTGTACAAGCCTAAAGTGTACATAGCTCAAGCTGAACCAGCTAGTTTGAAGGAGGCCTTAGACACTCCTCATTGGTTTTCTGCTATGCAAGATGAATACTTGGCCTTGATAAGGAACAATGCATGGTCATTGGTTGATCTTCTACAGGATAGATCGATAGTAGGGTGTAAATGGCTCTTTAAGATCAAGGAGAATGCCGATGGATCAATACACAGATATAAAGCCTGGCTGGTTGCTAGAGGGTTTCAACAGATAGCTGGATTTGACTATGCTGAGACCTTCAGTCCTGTTGTTAAACCTACCACTATCAGAATCATACTTTCATTGGTTGTTACATATGGCTGGTCAGTGTCTCAACTAGATGTCAATAATGTTTTCCTGAATGGAGATCTCCAAGAAGAGGTATACATAATGCAACCTTGTAGTTTCATTGATCATTCACGTCCTAATGCAGTGTGCAAGCTCAACAAGGCCTTGTATGGATTGAAGCAAGCTCCTCGAGCCTGGTTTGATAAACTAAAACATACCCTATACATGTTTGGTTTTGCCTCTACCAAGTCTGATTCTTCTCTCTTCATCAGACATTCTCCTTCTCCCATATTTCTTCTGGTGTATGTAGACGATATTCTTGTCACTGGAGCCAATCCACATGATGTATCACAGTTGATTCATCAACTAAATGACCAGTTCTCCTTGAAAGATTTGGGACCTGCTCACTACTTCCTTGGTATTCAAGTTCAACATACTGCCACTGGTTTGTTCTTATCTCAGTCTAAGTACATCAATGACCTCCTATGTCGTGCCAAGATGCAATTTGCCAACGGATTACCTACTCCTATGAGTGGTGGGGAGAAACTATATGATACTGGAAGTGATCCAGTTCCAAATGTTCAGGTGTATAAAAGCTTAGTTGGTGCGTTACAATAACAATACCAGAAATTGTGTACTCTGTCAATAGAGTATGCCAGTTCATGCATAACCCTCTTGAATCACATTGGAGAGTAGTGAAAAGAATACTACGTTATCTCAAGGCTACAAATAATTTTGGACTACACGTAGTTCCTACTCAGTCTTTCAAACTGACTGGGTACTGCGATGTCGATTGGGCATCTGATCCCACTGATAGACGGTTTACATTTGGCTATTGCGTCTACTTAGGTGCTAACATTATCTCTTGGTCATCAAAGAAACAGAGTAATGTCTCTAGAAGTAGCACTGAAGCAGAGTATAGAAGTCTTGCGGCACTTACGGCTGAACTCACTTGGTTGCAGTATCTCTTTTTTGAGCTCAAAATCAGCTGTAACACTCCCATTATCTGGTGTGACAACAAAAACACTGTCATGCTTAGTGCAAATCCAGTCCTGCATTCTAGGACCAAGCACATCGAGATAGATGCTTATTTTGTGCGTGAGAAAGTTGCTCGAAAACTCATTCATGTGCATCAAATTTCAGCAGCTGATCAAATTGCAGATATTCTTACTAAGGCTCTTGGTAAATCCAGGTTCTTGTGGCTAAGAGACAAACTAAGCGTAGTAGATGCCTCCACACTTAGTTTGAAGGGGAATGTTAAGCGTAATTAGAAAACAGTTAGTTTGTTAGTTTGTTAATGCTTTGCCAGCTAGGCATTGCATTAGTTTGTTAGTCTGTCTGTTAGTTTGTTAATGTTTTGCCAGCTAAGCATTGCCTTGTACATAGCATTGCTATGGTGCCTATATAAAGGATGTAACATGTACATTTACAAATGATGAAATATAGAAAACTTTACTCATTTGTTTTGTTTCTCAATAGTGTCGCTCCCAAAGTGAGACATTGCTTGCTTTATGATATCAATAGAGAAATTTCTTTTATGACATGTAATAATACTTATGTCAAGACACACATGTCGGTTGTTGGGTTGGGTGGGCTTCAGATTGAACTTCATGTCGAGAATTGGCTACCTAGTTTTCTCATTTGATCAGTATAAAGCGTACATTCTAGCATTTTCCAAGTATGTGAGTACTGCTATCATGTTCCAAAGATTTGAGTCTAGTGTTATAATTAAGCATTCGAAGATGGTTTGGATGATGGGCTGGACATAACATCGCACCTTTTCAAAAGGAAGACTAAACTTCCTACTGAATGGTCAATCCAAGTGAGTCATGAGCAACAAATTTCCCATTCAAATCCAAACCATTAATGTAGATGCTCTTGTAATAACTCTCGCAACACTGCACAAAATTTCAGATCTTTGTCTGTATAGAAGCTTGGTCAACTCCATCGATCATGTCCTCGATGCCACATGTCACCTAGAAGTCCATTTGTGCCACGGCCAAACTGACGCACCTCATTATCAGTCCTTGTAGTATTGTACATTTGTACCTTAGCACATTGATACCTTGACTTCGCACCATTGATTACATCCTCATCTACCACCTTAATGAAGCCCAACAAAGTTCCCCACCTTATTCACATCAAACACTCCCTCTTCACACACTCAAACTACCTTTGTAGCTAGAATCAAAGAGATCAAGATGATGAGATCCCAAGCTCTTCTACTCTCTTTTCTTCTTGCATTTTCTATCTTTCAAGTGGTCTTGTCAACTGTTCCCACTGTGCAGCAACAGTGCAACACTGACTTCACCAAAGTTGGGGTGTGTTTGGGTTATGCAACTGGTAAGGCACCCCAACCTACTCAACAGTGTTGCTCAACTGTGGTGGATATTAGAGACAAGAACCCTATTTGTTTGTGCTATATCATAGATATGACTGCTAAGGGAGAAACTGAACTCAAGCAATTGGGTATTCAGAAAGATAAGTTGCTTCAACTTCCCATTGCATGCAAGTTGGTTAATGCAAGCCTCAGTGAATGTCCTAGTAAGAAATCCTCATCTACCACCGCAATAAATTGACATATTTTTAACAACCCCAAAAATAGTATCATTGTGTGTTATAACAGTTTAGTTGCGCACCATACATTTATGGTGATCCAATTATTCTACCATGCAGCATCATACGTTTCATGGTGATCCAATTATTCTATCACTTCACTGGTGAAACTGTTTTTTTAAATTTTGCCTGAATTTAGTTTTGACTTAAAAGTGATACTGTTTACAAAACTGTCCATTTGATGTAGTTTATATTTATTTTTTCTTTCTTTTAAGTACACTATGTTTTACATTATATTAGTCAATTTTCTATAGCAATATTACATGTCACTTAAAGGATACTAGTATCTCACCATGAATTAAGACCACCAAAATGAATTGATCAGTTGTATCATTTCAAAAGAATTTAGGGTTGGGCTTTCTTCTGAGTTGTGATGGGCTGAAGCCTGTAAGATCGGGTGGGGGTTTGATTAATAGTATTCTAAACCATAAAATGTTTTCTTTCAAATCCTAGAACTTGTAAATATCATCCACCACAAATCTAAACTAGCACTGTTTAAAGTAGTAGGGAAATAAACTAGACTTTTGAAATTAATCCATTTCTTTGAACTTGACGATGTGTTAAAAATTGTTATGTGACACAGAACTCCTAAACTTGTCTCCTGGCTCACCAGAGGCTGCAGTCTTCAAAAACTCTTCTTTGCCAGGTTAGATTTCAAATTACTTGAAAAGGGAGTGTATTTTGCCCCTTTAATGTACAAATCGTGTTATCTAGTAAAATTACAACCATTAGTTAGAAAAACAAAGACTTCCCATTTCTGATTTGTGCACAATGTGTTTAATTATGCAGCGGCAGCAGCAGCTAATTCTTCAACAGGCCCAGGCATACCAAAGAACATAGACGAATCCATCGGATATGTTCATGGACCCAAATGTGTAGATATCAAAATGACTGTGGTCTTCGAAATCACCATATTTATGATCTCAGTGTTCTTTGTATGAGAATGGAATTTGCAAGCAAAGTGTAGTAAGGGTTTTAGGTTTGATGTTTTAAGGTGGTAAGACATTTTAAAGTTATGAATCAAGCTAGACATATTCCTACTTTTCTAGTTAGCTCAGCTCTATGTTTGCTTTGGACATTTGTAAACCAGCACAAACTATTTGTAGCCCACACTCACTCAAAGATTGGGCTGCACAGTTTCAACTTACATGTTATAATTTTCTTATTTTCGGTTAGGTTTGGGTTGGCTAGCATTAGGCACATCCATAGCTAAGTGTAAGGAAATAATCTTTTGTGTTCTATGCATATTACCGAATTGATATTTTGTAATGAAGTTGAATGCATTTAGTTATGTTTCGGATATTTTGGCCGCTAAGGCCTCAACGAAAGGCTTAACCTAAAATTTTAATTGGGTATGATGTTCTCAGCACATGGGTTATCCGATTTTAATTTATGCTTTCTCATTATCACAAAAGATATGTAATACTTGAATTGGAGACTTAAACACTATCTTAACCCTTGACGATAAGATGGGGGAAAAACCTACCTCTTCTAACTTTAAGCAACTTCAATCCTTCATTGACAACTACAATCTGATGGATTTCCGCTTTATGGATCTTAATTCACTTGGAATAACAAGCACAAGGATAAGAATGAAGTTAAAGCCAAACTGGACAGAATCTTATTTTCGAGTGACCAGATGGATTGTTTTCCATCGGCCATTGCTCATACCATTCATACTTCTGCCTCGGACCATAAAGCAATTTCTCTCCAACTTGTCTCAAAACCCACCAAGTGTCGCTATCTTGTTCAAAATTCATGGGGTCCCCGCCATTATCATATGGTCTTTCTTGGCTCAAAGAAGAAGATAGGAACACAAAAAAAAAAATTCATCCTGCTTCGTAGGAAAAAAAAACTTTATTCTCCACCTCAAGGATGACAAAAAAAATAAAAAAAAAACTTTAGGTTTGGGTTGGCTAGCATAAGGCACATCTATAGCTAAGTGTAAGGAAATAATCTTTTGTGTTCTATGCATCTTACCGAATTGATAATCTGTAATGAAATCTCAAGCATTTAGTTATGTTGGGGATACTTGGGTCGCTAAGGCCTCAACGAAAGCCTTAACCTAAAATTTTAATTGGGTTTGATGTTCTCTACACATGGGTTATCCGATTTCAAATTATACTTTCTCATTATCGGAGAAGATATGTAATACTTGAATTGGAAACTTAAACACTATCTTAACCCTTGACGATAAGATGGGGGAAAGACCTACCTCTTTAACTTTAAGCATCTTCAAACCTTTATTGACAACCACAATCTGATGGATTTTTCGCTTAATGGATCTCAATTCACTTGGAAAAACAAATGCAAGAATAAAGTTAAAGCCAAACTGGACTGAATCTTAGTTTCAACTTACTGGATCAACTGTTTTTCATCAGCCATTGCTCATACCATTCATACTTCTACCTCATACCATAGAGCTATTTATCTCCAACTTGTCTAAAAAACCACCGAGGGCCCTAAACCTTTTAAGTTCTTTCTCAAGTGGATTCGAGACCTCAAGTGTCGCTATCTTGTTCAAAATTCATGGGGTCCCCGCCATCATCATCTCCCTGCGCAAAACTTCCATCTTACGACAAAAAACATTAGTTACAATCTCTCGAGATGGAACAAAACAAATTTCAAGAATATTCAATTATGTATTTCTGATACCCTATAGGCTTTGGACAAACTTCAAAATGATTGCCCCTCTAAGGATAATTCCATCGCCATTTCCATTCTGAAGATCGACTCTCTGAATCTATCTAAGAGAAGAATTCTTCTAGATGAATAAATCTAGCCTTTCCTAGCTCAAAGAAGGAGATAGGAAGACATAATTTTTTCATCTTGTTTTGTTGTTTCGTAGGAAAAAAAAACTTTATTATTTGCCTTAAGGATGACTCAAATCATTGGAATTCCAACCAAGAATCTGTTGGGAATGTTCTCACTGATTATTTTGGGAAGATTGTTCAATATTTTTATCCTACCTCTTGTCCGGAGATTTTTCTCTTTTCGAACCTGTATCTCTGCGAAGGATAATAAGATCCTTCTCACCATTCCAAGTGAGGAACAAATACCAACTATTTAACCACAAAGCCCCTGGTATTGATGGTTTCCATGCTTTCTTTTTCAAATACCATTGGAAAATTGTGATGAATTATGTGAATGAAGTAGTAAAAAAAAATTCACTCACACACAGCTGGACTCGAAATTCAATGAAACATTCATCGCTCTTATCCCCAAGGTCAACAATCACACCGGATAAATTTAGACCCATAGGAATATGCAATGTCATTTACCAGGTCATATAAATTTTTTTTGCTAGCATACTGAAACTGTCACGCCCAGACCCGCCACGGGAATCGCAGCGTGTCGATGCGTGAACTAACCCGTAATACAGGCGGATTGTAACCGGCCACAACATCATAATATAACACATTCTTGATACGAAAATGAAACGGAAATAAAAACTACGATAAAAATTTGAAAAAAAATAAGTATATTTGATTCGCTCCGCCAAAGTCATAGCGACAAAACCAATATACAAGCATCTAGTATAACAATATAGAACACCTGATAACACAGAGGAAGCAAAACATACACGTACAGGGTGGAGACGATCAAACAACACAAAACGCGCCTACAACGGAAAACGGGGCCTAAGCGCCACGATCAGCAGGAACGCCAACACTGCCTGCACTCCAATAGAAGCACACCCCTTGCGGGGTCAGCAAAGTACAAAGCTAGCTGGTGCAAGCGAACTAAATACAAATAACAGAATAATATACAAGGAAAATTCATGCCAGACAATACAGGAGAAGTAACAAGTTCTAAAGTCTAAATCACACCGTGTCTCTAAGGATAATATTTCTAAGTTCAAGCAACAACACAAGCATTTCAGATTCAACAATAACTACAAGTTTACGATATATGCCGATCATTACACGTGATTCAAACATGGTAAATATCAAGTGATGAAAATAAACACAATCTCATAGTTCTTCCTGGTCTCCTAGGTATAGCAATCAAGTCGAAACCAAAAATCCTGTAAAATTCTGTATAAGTGTCTCATATCGTAGGTATCCGCATATCCTGCAAATGTGTCTCACCCAGACACATCCTACAACGTGCACCAGCACCACTTCGGGTTTGTTTGTATCCTAATGGGGTGCCATCTGCCAGGATACAAACTCAAACATCTCGAACGACTGGCCTAACACGGCCAACCTAACACAATCAAACTCAAGCGCACTGGGAGTGAAAGCGAGTAATCTCCAAAGCATGTCCTCCGAGACCCGTCCTACTGCACTTTCTAGTGGCAAGTGCGTGCGGGAGCTCACCGCACCTCAGCAAGCTTGCCACATGCAATAGCGTCCTCAATGTCAGGTGCGAGTCATCTCAAACACCATCCAACTCACAATGCGAGCAAGCTCCTAAGCATCGGCACAACAGGCATTATAGCGGGGTAAAGACACTTACACTAACATCCACGTGCACAAATGACGAGTCTGTACGTAATCAAAGGTAACAGACGTACAATCATAATCAATTCGGCAATTTTTATAAAACCACGACTATGTCAGGGTCCCAACATGACCCAATTCACCACGATAAATTTATTCGAGTCGATTATCATACATGCTCAAGACTCGACAATTCACGGTAAAACATGACATACTATGCAAACTCGAAAACGATGCATACAAGTCCAATGTCATTACACCAAAGCCTAATCACACCAAAATTCATTCACTATTCGATTTCATTCAAGTATATCATGCTTTCAGAAAAACCCAATACGTAATTCATTCACAAATAACCAACACAATCATCGAAATATCTGAAAGCCCCGAATTTCGAATTTGGATTCAATTGTACACAATCGACGGTATGATGTAACACTTAAATTCAGAATTTCAAAACATTATTTTTCAAAATAAATATTATAGTTCCACTCACCTGGGCGGAATGGGTTTTTCAGAACCCAATTCCTACCGGTCGAAGCTCCTAACTCGCAAAACAACGTATGTGGGACCACGAAAAATTTTAAAACTGCAAGGCGGACTTGAAGGTGAGCAAACTAGCCGAAAACTGGAAAAATAAATAAATTACAAGCGGCGCGTGACCGAAAGAAAACTTACAGGCAAATAAAATTTGGCAAACTCCCCGACGAAATCCAAAGTTTGGCGAAAACTCGCCAAAACCCTCCCTACTCCGGTCTGATCGCCTCCAAACCGCACAACAGCCCGAAAATATGTCTAAGAACACTCGGAGTCACGAATGTGTTCACCCACGTACCCAAAGTCTGGATTCATGCCAAAGAACCCTCAAAACGGACATGCACCCTGATTTTTTTTTTTTAAATCCGGCCAACCCCGAAATCATCCTTGCATGTCGAGTCTATGGGCTCCAAATGACGCCACCAAGGCCCCTCAACGGCTGATCGGAGCTACGAAAACCGATCAAACAAGCCAACACCAAATAAGCCCACACAACATCTGAAATTCGATTTCTTTTATGAAAAATCGAAACAAGAAGGAGAGGGGAGAAAAAGGAAGAAAAATGAGGAGAGGTGAGATTTGAGGGAAGAAAATCGACAAATCTGACGAATTTCTCGTTGGAGATGAAGAGGATGAAGGGAGAACTCGCACTATAAAGAAAAAGAAAAAGAAGGAGAAGAAATAAGAGGGGGGAGGGTTTTGTCTCTTAAAGGGTGGGTGCATATGTGCCCTCACCACATTGACTGAGTACACCCTCTCAAAAAATTTCTTTTTAAAATAGATATTACATCATACACACCTAAAAAGAGATCTCATCCTCGAGATCGAACAAAGCCACGACAAGAAAACCTAGGCGAAAATCTCCGGGTATTCTGTCTCATCTGATCCTCCAGCTTTCAAGTCATGTCACCCTCTCGGTGGCTCCACTGAACCTTCACTAACTTCACTGTCCTCCAACGAAGTTGTTTCACATCATCATCAACAATGGCTACTGGCCTCACTGGATACGTCAACTCCTCAGAAATCTCCAACACAGCGGGCTCTATAATCTGTGATGGGTCTGCCAAACACTTCCGAAACATGGATACGTGAAACACGTCGTGGAAACCTGACATACTCTGTGGCAAAGCCAATCTGTAGGCCACTGGTCCAATCCTCTCAGTAATCTCATATTGCCCTACATACCTCGGTGCAAGCTTCCCTCGACTTCGGAACTTAACAACTCCGCGCATCGGGGAAACTTTCAGAAAAACCCTGTCACCAACATCAAACTCTAACTCCTTATGCCTCTTATCAGCGTAACTCTTCTGTCTACTCTGGGCTGTCAACAAACGCGCTCTAATCAGCTCAATCTTCTCAGTAGTTTCTCCGACCCCATCACAACTGACTCTCCAATCTCTGCCCAACAAATAGGAGACCTACATGATCGTCCGTAGAGTGCCTCAAACGGTGCCATGCCAATACTTAATGTGGTAGTTGTTGTTGTACGCAAACTCGCATAATGGTAGGTGATCTTCCCAACTGCCCCCAAAGTCTAAAATGCATGCTCTAAGCATGTCTTCCACTACCTGATTCGCTCGCTCAGATTGGCCATCTATTTGTGGATGATAAGTTGTACTCATGTCCAATCTAGTACCCATAGCTTGCTGAAAGCTCTGCCAGAAGTGGGCTGTGAAAAGTGGATCTCTGTCGGATAAAATCGAAACAGGCGACCCATGAAGGCAGATTATCTCCCGAATGAACAACTCTGCTAGACTGTCTGTCTTCTGATTCATACTAACAGGAATGAAATGTGCACACTTCAACAACCGATCAACAATGACCCATATCGACCCATTACCTTTCCTTGATCGTGGAAGTCCATCGATGAAATCCATAGTGATATACTCCCACTTCCACGTCGGGATATCCAATGGATGCAATAACCCAGACGGCCTCTGATGCTCGGCTTACACCTGCTAACAAGTCGCACACCGTGCCACAAACTCTCCAATGTCTTTCTTCATGCCACGCCACCAGAAAGAACGTTTAAAATCTCGATACATCTTTGTTCCACCGGGGTGAATGGTGAAATGAGATCTATGAGCTTCTTGTAAGACATCTCTTCCAACTCCTCATCAGACGGAACACAAAGCCGCCCACGAAATCGCAACCCTCCATCTGAACCCACCGACCAATCGGTAGGGCATTCATCTACTGTGTCCACTACCAAATATGTTATCTGCCTCGTAATCACTGGATCAGAGGTCTGTCTCTCCACCACTCTACTGATCAACGACGGATAAACTGCTAAACCCACTATCATGCTGCATTTTGTACTGAAAGTAGGCTGAACTGCAAATGAAACCAATGTCTCAAGTGTTCGGTACTCCTGAATCATCATGGTTGTCATCACTGCATGTTGCCTACTCAAGGCATCTACAACCACATTGGCCCTACCAGGCTGATACTGTATCTCGAAGTCATAGCTGCTAAGAAAATCAACCCATCGTTGTTGCCTCATATTCAACTCCCTCTGAGTGAATAAGTACTTCAAACTCTTGTGATCTGTGAACAACTCGAACCTCTCACCATACAGATAATGTCTCCAGATCTTCAAAGCAAAGACTACGACTGCCAACTCTAAATCATGTGTCGGATATTTCCGCTCATGGGGTTTCAACTGTCGAGACGCATAGGCTACGACCTTCTTGCCTTGCATCAACACTCCACCCAATCCTGTACCGCAAGCATCGGTAAATACCACCAGTCGGCTACCAGGTGTCGGAATAGTCAACACTGGTGTTGAAGTCAACCGAAGCTTCAAAGTTTCAAACGCTTCTTCACACTTTTCTGACCATACAAAAGGAACATTCTTCCTAGTTAACTGAGTGAGTGGTGCCGCAATCAGGGAAAATTTCTAGATAAACCGTCGGTAATAACCAGCCAAACCCAGAAAACTACGAATCTCCGTCACACTACTCGGTCGTCTCCAAGACTTCACTACTTCGACTTTCTCGGGATCCACTGAAATACCTCCACTAGAAATGACATGCCCGAGAAATCGAACTTCAGGCTCCCAGAAGTGACATTTACTGAACTTCGCATACAACTGATTTTCTCTAAGTGTCTGCAAAACAATCCGAAGGTGCTCTCTGTGCTCCTCTAAACTCCTCGAGTACACTAAGATATCATCAATGAAGATTACCACAAACTTGTCCAAGTACGGACTGAATAATCTATTCATCAAATCCATGAAGAAAGATGGTGCATTTGTCAATCCAAATGGCATGACTGGAAACTCATACAAGCCATAACGGGTTCGAAAAGCGGTAATTGGAACGAAATGTTCATCAACTCTCATCTGATGATACCTAGACTGCAAATTTAATTGTGAAAACACTACGGTTCCCCTCAACTGATCCAATAGATCATCAATTCAAGGCAATGGATATTTATTCTTGATGGTCACTTTATTCAGATCTCGATATTCTATGCACATCCTCAATGGTCCATCCTTCTTGAATACAAATATTGTTGGAGCTCCCCAAGGTGAATTGTTCGGACGAATAAACCCCTTACGAAGCAAATCATCAAGTTTCACTTTCATCTCTTCCAATTGCTTAGGTCCAAGCCTATACGCTGATTTAGATATAGGTGCAGTACCAGGAACCAGGTCAATCCGAAATTCTACCTCACGAGGAGGAGGGATACCAAGAATCTCCTGAAATACATCAGGAAACTCACACACAACTTCTACAGAGCTGGTGTCGGGACAAGAAATCTCAAGAAAGCTAAGAAAACTCGACATCAAAGAAACCGAATCTGGCTCACAAGCCAACACACGAGGCGAAGCATCAGGTGGCGCTAACATCACTGACCCATGCAAGCAATCAATGATCACCGAATGATTGGACAACCAATCCATCCCTAGAATCAAATGATAGCCCTCAAAACTCAAAACAATAAAGTCAAACACAAAGTTGTACCCCAACAAGGAAAACCCGAAACGGGGACAATATTCCCACAACCAAATCGAACTGCCCAAGGGTTCCGGTAAAGGCACTACCTCAAGGTTGTCTCTAACAACCAACTGTCTAGAAATAAAAGACCTACATGCTCTTGTATCGAAAAGAGCCCTCAACAGGGAAGACGACGAATGCACAAAACCTAGCACACAACATATATATATCCTGAATCACATAACAACACACTAACATGCAATTTTTCCTACGCATAATGCACATAACACAAATCTTACACCTAGCACACACAACTACAATAAAAAATAATAACATACCCTCAACATTTCCCTGACCGGGAATAGCTACTAGGAGAACAGGCGGTGCTGGGAGAGGGACTCTCTGACCAATTTCGGGCGCAGGTGCTAACTGTCCCTGAGGCGCCCTCTGCTGTGCTGGTCCATCCCTATTCTGAGGACAGAGTCTAGAAAAGTGCCCCAATTGTCCACAAGTATAACAAACTACATGCTCCCATTGGACAATCACGGGCTACATGTCCCTCCTGATCACAAGTGAAGCAACCGCTCTTAGTTCCTGTCTGACCACCCCACCTAGGTCGTCTCTGTTGCTGCTGCTGTCGATGATCTCCTCGGGAACGTCTGTCACCTCTGCGGTCTCTGCCAGTCCTAACTGGTCCCCCTCTACCAAGGTCTTTCTACTGGACAGTGACACGCTCTGGCTGTTGTGCCTGCTCAATTGTCTGGCTTCCTCAGCCAAACCTTTGACTGCGTTCTGAACCTCTAGCTCGTCGAACCAAAGTCTATTTTCTACACTCGGTGTCCACTCGCTCCTGACTCAAAGTGAAGTCCACTAATCTATCAAAAGGACGATCGATCATCACCATCAACTATTTCCTTATGAACGGGTTCAGACCACTCAAAAACTTCTTGTTCTTCTTATCTGGAGTATCCATAAAACAAGTGGCATAGCGGCTCAACTGTGTAAACTCGGCCAAGTATTCAGAAACAGATCTAGAACCCTGCTGTAAATGTAGAAACCTGTCTACTATCTCAGCTCTGGCAGAATCAGGAACAAAATGTTGTTCAAACACCTGGCAAAATGTATCCCACTACATCTCTGACACATCACAGCTCTGCCTCACTGAATCCCACCAGTACATAGCCTCTCCGTCAAACTGGTGTGTTGCTGACTCAATACGTTGTATAGGTGTCAACACCATCATCTCAAATATGAGCTCTACCTTACGGATCCACCAATCCGCATACAAAGAATCTCCAGTACCATCAAATCTTTCACCACCCAAGCTGACGAAATTCTTGTTGCGCCGTGTAAACGGATCCTCTGACTGATAGCCCTGCCTCATATTCTGTGCCCACTGTGTCATCATTTCCATGAAAGCCTGAGAGACATCCTCTCCAGCAGTGCCTGATCCCTCACCCTGGGATATCTTACCACGCGCCATCACCAAAACCCTCTACGTAAAAGAAAACACACATACAATACATCAAACAACACAACAAAAATCCTAACTCCTCTACCCAATTCACTCAAGAAAGTGGTATACGATGATGTTCTATGTGAACCAGTAAACAATGGCTCTAATACCAAGCTCTGTCACACCCCGACCCGCCACGGGAATCGCAGGGTGCCAATGCGTGAACTAACCTGTAATACAAGCAGATCGTAACCGGCCACAACATCATAATATAACACATTCTTGATACGAGAAATAAATGGAAATAAAAACTATGATAAAAATTTCAACAAAATAAGTATATTTGATTCACCCCGCCAGAGTCATAGCGACAAAACCAATATACAAGCATCTAGTATAACAATATAGTACATCTGATAACACAGAGGAAGCAAAACATACTCGTACAGGGTGGACACGACCAAACATCACAAAATGCGCCTACGACGGAAAATGAGGCCTAAGCGCCACGATCAGCAGGAACGCCAACACTGCCTGCACTCCAATAGAAGCACACCCCTTGCGGGGTCAGCAAAGCACAAAGCTACCTGGTGCGAGCGAACTAAATACAAATAACAAAATAATATACAAGGAAAATTCATGCGAGACAATAAAGGATAAGTAACAAGTTCTAAAGTCTAAATCACACCGTGTCTCTAAGGATAATATTTCTAAGTTCAAGCAACAACACAAGCATTTCAGATTCAACAATAACTACAAGTTTACGATATATGCCGATCATTACACGTGATTCAAACATGGTAAATATCAAGTGATGAAAATAAACACAATCTCATAGTTCTTCCTGGTCTCCTAGGTATAGCAATCAAGTCGAAACCAAAAATCCTGTAAAATTCTTATAAGTGTCTCATATCGTAGGTATTCACATACCCTACGAATGTGTCTCACCCAGACACATCCCACAAACTACACCAGCACCACTTCGGGTTTGTTTGTATCTTAATGGAGTGCCATCTGCCAGGATACAAACTCAAACATCCTGAACGACTGGCCTAACACGGCCAACCTAACACAATCAAACTCAAACACGCTGGGAGTGAAAGCGAGTAATCTCCAAAGCATGTCCTCCGGGACCCGTCCTACTGCACTTTCTAGTGGCAAGTGCGTACGGGAACTCATCGCACCTCAGCAAGCTTGCCACATGTAATAACGTCCTCAATTTCAGGTGCAAGTCATCTCAAACACCATCCAACTCACGATGCGAGCAAGCTCCTAAGCATCGGCACAACAGGCATTATAGCGGGGTAAAGACACATACACTAACATCCACGTGCACAAATGACGAGTCTGTACGTAATCAAAGGTAACAGACGTGCAATCATAATCAATTCGGCAATTTTTATAAAACCACGACTATGCCAGGGTCCCAACATGACTCAATTCACCACGATAAATTTATTCGAGTCGATTATCATACATGCTCAAAACTCGGCAATCCACGATAAAATATGACATACTATGCAAACTCGAAAACGATGCATACAAGTCCAATGTCATTACACCAAAGCCTAATACACCAAAATTCATTCACTATTCGATTTCATTCAAGTATATCATGCTTTCAGAAAATCCAATACGTAATTCATTCACAAATAACCAACACAATCATCGAAATATCTGAAAACTCCGAATTTTGAATTTGGATTCAATTGTACACAATCGACGGTATGATGCAAAACTTAAATTCAGGATTTCAAAGCATTATTTCAAAAAATAAATATTATAGTTCCACTCACCTGGGCGGAATGGGTTTTCAAAACTCAATTCCTACCGGTCGAAACTCCTAACTCGCAAAACAACGCATGCGAGACTACGAACATTTTTAAAATTGCAAGGCAGACTCGAAGGTGGGCAAACTAGTCGAAAACTAGAAAAATAAATAAATTACAAACGGCGCGTGACTGAAAGAAAACTTACAGGCAAATAAAATCTGGCAAACTCCCCGACGAAACCCAAAGTTTGGCAAAAACTCGCCGAAACCCTCCCTACTCCGGTCTGATCGCCTCCAAACCGCACAACAGGCCGAAAATAGGTCTAAAAACACTCGGAGTCACGAATGTGCGGTTCACCCACACACCCAAAGTCTGGATTCACGCTGAAGAACCCTCAAAATGGACATGCACCCTGATTTTTTTTGAAAAATTCGGCCAACCCCGAAATCATCCTTGCATGTCGGGTCTACGGGCTCCAAATGACAACACCAAGGCCTTTCAACGGCTGATCGGAGCTACGAAAACTAATCAAACAAGCCAACACCAAATAAGCCCACACAACATCTGAAATTCGATTTCTTAAATGAAAAACCGAAACAAGAAGGAGATGGGAGAAAGAGGAAGAAAAATGAGGAGGAGGGGTGAGATTTGGGGAAGAAAATCGACAAATCCGTCGAATTTCTCGCTGGAGACGAAGAGGATGAAGGGAGAACTCGCACTGTAAAGCAAAAGAAAAGGAAGGAGAAGAAAGAAGAGGGGGGAGGGTTTTGTCTCTTAAAGGGTGGGTGGCTATGTGCCCCCACCACATTGACTGAGTACACCCTCTCAAGAATTATTTTTATTTTTATTTTATTTTAAAAATAGATATTACAGAAACCCTTGCTTGATAATATTATTTCCCCTAATCTAGGCGCTTTTCTTCGAGGCCAGTCTATTGCGGACATGTTAGCATTGCTCATGAAACGTTCTTTTAAATAAATCATTTCTGCAAAAAAATAAAAATAAATAAAAGGATGGATGACAATCAAAATTGACATAGCTCAAGCTTATGATAGAGTTGAATGGTCTTTCTTACTCCAAATCCTCAAAAAATTGGGGTTTGCTAGTGGATGGATATAAATGATTGAACAATGTATTTCTACCTGCTCCCTTCAAGTTTTGCTCAATAGGACTCCACTCCATTCTATCGGAGCCTTAATCAATGAAATCCTATTTTTCCCTATTTTTTTATTCTGATTGCGGAAGCCCTGTCTCGCCTCCTGGCCTGTTCAGAATCTGAGGGTCAAATCAAAGGTATCAAAATTAGGTGGCACTCCCCTTCTATTAGCCATTGATTGTATGCAGATGACTTAATGCTTTTGCGGGCCTCCTTAGCAGAGGCTCGTACTGTCAAATATACCCTTCAAGGCTACTGCTTAGTCTTGGAACAAGGGGCTAATTACAACAAATCCTCGGCTTTTTACATCTCCAATATCCATTCTAAACATTCTAAAATGATCAACAGAATCTTGGGATCAAAATTTTACAATCCAAGGATAAATATCCTGGTTCACCGTTATAATTAAAGCGATTCTTAATTCGATATCAATTTACACTATGCAAACTTTCTTTCTCCATTGTGCCATTTCCACCAAAATTGATTACCTTGCTCGAAACTTTTGGTGGAACGGTGCGGCTAATAGCAAAGGCAAGCATATGTGTACTTGGGACAGAATTTTGCGGCCTCGCCCCATTGGAAGGCTCAATATTCATTTCATAAGGAACAAAAATCTCACCTTAATGGAAAAAACATGTGGCAAACCATCTCCACTCCTCACAACACCTGTACTCTTCAACTCAAAGCTCTGTACTTCAACACGAGTATTTTTCAAATCTTTAAAACTCCTTCCATTGCTTGGAGAGGCAATCTCACAGCCCTTGCCAAAATGAGATGTCATCTCCAATGAAAAGTTATTTTTGGTGATCATATTGATCTATGGAACGACTGTTGGCTCAAACCTGAAGTATTGTTGGCAGATTGTATCCCCACTCATGTTCCCTCTAATCTGCCTTATTCTATTCGTGATATGTGGCTTATATCCTCTGTCAATAGAATACGGTGTTACTCAATTATCTCTTTCGTGGCCCAGTAGTAAGTGATATTATGGACATAGTGATTTGTCCTTCGGATAACCCAAACAAACTTCTTTGGCTATTTGACAAAAAAACATGTTATCTGTCAAAAACGCTACCCAAGCATTCACTAGAGAACAATTTGAGAGCTCGATATCCAACCTTTGTCCTCCCACCATAGCAGCTAACCAACGCAGAGAGTTGTGGAGAATCTAAGTTCATCCATGCGCCCTCTTCCTGCTTTGTAAGATCAGTCAAACCATCATCCCTATTATGACCAATCTGGTAAGGCTGAATACACCATTGAAAATCGATGTGTCTTTTGTGACAATCACACTGAAGATGTTACTCATCTCTTCTTCCTTTGCCTAGTCATTAACCAATTATGAAAACTCTCACCTATTCCGATTAGCTGGCTTAATGCAAATTTTGGCATACCCTCGATATCCCTTTTTCACTTTTAAGAGGGATACAACCAAAGCCCACCTTGCAATTAAAGATGAAATTAGGGATGGGCACGAAATTGGGACGGGACGGGATGAGCATGTACTAAATTTTGGATTGAAAATTTAACATGCAATATTGAAAATTTTGGTTTTACCGTACATACAACTCTACAACTATATAACTTTAAGCCATTGATTATTATTTCTCATTTCATTAGTTTTTACTCCGTTATTTTTAGAACCACTATTGAAGATAGCCATTTTTTTGTACATTGCTAACGAAAACGATCAATGGGTTTGTCATTTAAAACTATGAGGAGCACACATTGTTGTTGTCAAGAGTTAGGAAGAGGGAAAAAAAAGGAGAGGGTTTGAGTTAGATTCATTATCTAGGTGAGTCACATGAAAGCTTGTGAAAATAAAATAGTCATGTCAATAAATAAAATAACAGATAAAATAGTCATGCCAACAAATAGTTTCATATTACATGGTTCATACTAAATATAAAAAAAAATCAGTGCAGGACGGGATGGGATAGGCGAGATTGAAAATCTTCATCCCGATCCCATCCCACTCTAGATCGGGACGGGACAAGATGGGGATGTGATTAGTCAATGCCAATAGGACCCGAAAAAATCGGGACGAGACGTGATCGGGATCATGGGATGGGATGCCCACCCCTAGATGAAATGATTTCTCAGTTTACGGCTGTACTCCAGACTATTTGGCATGCTTGCAACAACTGTGTTTTCCACAAAACCAAAGTCTGTACTCAATCGTTTCTCTCCTCCTTGAACCACACTTGAGTTTCCTAGCAAAATCAATGCTTTCCTCAAAAATCACACCCATTCTTTGTGCTCTAGATCCCAAAACAATATCGATCCCGAAAAGTTTTTTTTTTCCATTCACCAAATTTTGGAGTCAGCTATAACTGATAGTCGCTTGAATAGTCAAACTGATAGGGCCGAACCAGATGGCTATTTGGGTCCCTACTTGTGGTGGAAACCGCCATAATGGAGTTGATACAGTTGCAGTTACAGTCGGCTCGAAATCATAGGCTTAACTCCAAATCTTCATAGGCTAGACTCATTCCGTCTACTCTGGACCTTGAAATGATCATTGTTACCTATGATGCTAGTTTCTTTGACTCATCTAAACATGGAGCAATAAGGGTCTTGGCGGTGAATCTCCATGGTATGATACTTGCTAGGGTGACCTACCCAATTGTGGGGAAAGTGGGTAATAGCACTACGATGGAATGCCATGCAGCGAAGACAATCTTATTGCTTATACAAGCTAAATTCTATTGGGAGACTATGGGACGCTCCATTCCATTTTGCAGAAAGCCAACAGGACCCAGTGACGGCCATGTGCTGGATGTGACATGCCCCAATTGGGAACATTCGTCATCTTCTTAATATCCATAAATCTAGGTTATGTAAATTTATTATTAGAGACCTCAATTTCGAGGCTCATAACCTAGCTACTGCAACAGGACAACTTTATTGTACGCATAATTACTAATATCTACGCTATTAGCTTTTAACCAAAAAAAAAGGTCATGTTCTTTCGGTAGACCATGGGTCAAAATTTTCGAGCGCTCGTGCGGGTTGGCCCGCCCAAGTTATATGAGTACATTTGAGCATATATGAGTACATTTGAGCATTATTGGAATCTTGACTCTTGAATCAATTGGGTTAGTTTTAAAACCTACCATAATCACTAATCATAATTAGAAGGATTTTTTTTCCACAAAGACACTAGATAATCCCAACCAAAGGATGATAAGTTCATTGTACTTTGGATTGTGGATTGTGGGTTGTGGGTGTAAAATCATGACAAAGAATGCAAGGAAAGGGAAGGGTCCATCCAGATCAAGCAATCAAGCACTCAAGTTCATAATTGAATTCATACCAATGGGGACGACTGTAATTGATTGTCCATCCATTCTCTCTGCCATGTTCCATTCTTCATTATTATGGCTTCTTTTCTTTTGATCCATAAAGGATTGAGTGAACTGTAAACATAACCTTTCCTCTTATTTGGTGCCTTTAAATTTTAAAACAATGATGTTTACAACTTTCCACAATGAGAATGCATTTTAGGATTTTAGCAATTTAGTAAGATACATAGATGACACTATTTAGAATCTTTAGATGATCGCGGAAGTTTAACTAGGAATGACAATGAGGCGGAGTTATAGTTTTAGCATTTTGCAAGCAATCTCACTAACCAATATAACGCAAATGAAAAATATCCATACATCCAACAAAAATTCTCATCCGACCATAGAATAGTAATACATCTTTCAAGAAAGTAATCCATAACAAACTTGAAACTTTATCAAAGTAAATCATCTTGCACATCCTAAAGCCTTTATTTCCCGATCTAGTACCATTACATTTTGCGAAATAAATCAACCAAAACCTTCGCTTCTAATCTGAAAAACGTAAATAAAAATGGAAAACCATACGTTTAGTTACACCAATCAAATCAAATCGAAACCAAACCACTAAAACCCAACAACAATTATCCTAGAAGAGAATTGAACAAACCCCTACACCAAAAATACCTAACACATTATCATGGTGAGTTAGCTTAGTGAGGGGGTTTATTACTCAAAACTCTCACCTGATTGATCAAATGGTTCATATTAGGCAACAAAGTCCCAAAACGATATAATATGGTAGGTGAGAGGAGTAGGCAATGAGGCCACAATATTCAAATGGAAGCAATTGAGTAGTTTTGAAAACCATCAATGAAATTTGATCTCGTTCCACACTCTTGTGTTCCCTAGAAAAGAAATCATTACTCACCGCATCACCATCCAGACCTCCCTCTTGGTCTTGACAAGGCTTAATCATTAAAACCTTCCTTCCTATAACTCTCTTTCTTCTTTCTATTCCTCTTTAGACTCTCCCTTTCATCATCATCACCTCCACCATACTACCAAAATTTCCTAACTTCTTACCTACAAGTTTCTTTATACACCTTCATTTTCTGATGGGGTTTTTTAAAAATACTATGAAAATGATCCTAATTAATCACCTATGCTTAGTACACCAAATGTCTGTTTAACATTTTTTTTTGTGGAATTAAACCAATTTAGGATACATTTTTCAAAGAGAAACATTGAGTATAGACCTTGGACTACATAAAAGAAACACCCAAACAAGAGAGCGTAGAATTACTCTTTCTCAAAATTGCCTCCAACCACTCCATCCACAACCATTAGCACACCCCACAAATATATGATTTTATGTACATTTTTCCAATATTAAGTTTTATTCAAAATATTTAAAACACGTGAATGCATGTTCACGTCGTGTCTCCTAAGTCGAGTGATTTTTTATTTTATTTTTTATCTCTTAACCCCTCTCATTTCAAATACCGTTCGACATAATTCAAACCATGGACTTATAATTTTCTCGGGTAGAAGTCTACTGCTAAGTTGGTACCCATTGGCAATTGAGTGAAAATAATTCCAAACGGCATCATGATCATAGGTAGAAAAATTGTTGGGAAGCAATCATGAAAGCGAGAGCGAGACGAAGCATAAAGAGCCTTGAGACGTTTCATCCCAGCCGTTGATTTCGATTATTCTATAAAGTGGTCATTTTTTCTTAGAAGTGAGTTAATTGAACCACTTATCGTTCACACGTGAAAGAAAGCCCAACAAAATTCCCTGCAACTTTTCATTATGGGGAATCACGTACCCAACCGTGTCCTATTTTGCCAAAAGTACCCTTATATTGATAATTCAATATCAACATTGCCCCTTTGTATTATTTTGTATATATTTCATTTCGTAGCTTACATTGTTAAAAAATAAAAATAAAATCACTTTCGTTAAAAGTTCAAAGTTATAGAAACCAAATTTTTTCGGAAGAGAAGTGAAACTTGAGTAACAAAAACTCTTCAAGATAGTGAAATTGGATAGAAAAGTAACTGAAAAATCTGCTAAGTTCAATAAGTGAGTGTCAATTATACCCCTTTCTCCATAAATTTGGAGAAGATGAAAATGGATAAAATTTACATTAACACTCTCTTCAAACATTAATCAATGCTCTCTCCCTAGGCACTCACCTTGATTTTTACCTATAGAGAGTTATACACAATATATGAGGAACAACATAATGCTTAATGTCACGGGCTTGATGTTTATTCTATAAAACTAGCTGAGTTGGATGGTGATATCTAAAGCTCATATGATCTTAGGATCACCCTAATTATCGATCAAATGTTGGACTAACTAGTTAAGTCAAAGAAATGAAACATAAATAATGTGTTCTCATTCATATGAGACATTCGTGCTACGTTCATTTATCATATGCTCATCAATCGGCATTGCGTGGTAATATTCAGAGCAAAAGTTCCTAACAAGCTCAACACATATTTATTGCTCGTCGAGCAGTTGAGTTACATCAACTTATTCTTGATAACATAGGTTTGACACTTGCTTATTTGAGTCTGTCAAATAAGGGGGTGTTTGAATTTTAGCAATCGATATTACTGAAAATATTCTAGCTTCTATTGCGTGTCAAATAGGCGACAAAGTTTCAGACATCACGATGACAAAAAGATACGCGGCTCAAATATGGAAGTCTGGACTTCTTTTTTGAGACTCGACGACTATTCTTAACCTTATTCAAAATGGCAAATCTCAACAGCTCTCTACTATGCATTGAGTCTAGTGTTCTTTTATTGTAATATTAAACGCTTATTTTCTTATGCTTTCTTTTTTACAATGTAAATATATTTCTAAAGACTTTAATGGTAAGACTCATCGTTTGCCGGCAGATTTTATTGTAATAAGTCAATATGGCATTCAGGTAAATAAGATCATCAAGAGGGGTATGACTGGAGTAGATTGGGAGAATGAGTCAAAATAACGATAAGTGCATTGAAGGTGTGAGTGATGTGGAAGTGGTCGTACGAGTGCAGAGAGAGAAAGAATAAATAAATAAAGAAAAAGAGAGCAAGAAAGAAAGTAAGATAGGCAAGAAAGCAATGAAATAGAGAGAGATGAGATGAGATGAGATGAAATGAGTTTGAGTTGAGGTTGGGGGGATGGAAAGGCTGGCGATGCTGAGGCAAATTATCGGTCAGGTTCAAGAGCTCTGGGAACTCTACGATTATACCTCTCCTCCATATTATCTCCACCAACACTTCCTCCAAGAGCACCACCACCCCCACCACCAACACCAACACCAACAACACCAACTTCTCCAGCAGCTCCCTTTAGAAGAACAAGAACAGACTCATCACCATCAACACCAAGAAAGGTTCTCTCCTAAGCTTTCTTGATGTATTTTTCACCTTCTATTACCTATGTCATCTGTTTTTTGTTTGCTTTAATTGTTAGGGTTTTATAACATTTGTTGGTGTACTTGTTGGAGATTTTATCGTTTAAGGAATTGATTTTCTATAGCTTTCAATTTAGGTTTTCAATTTTTTTTTTTTTTTTTCCTGTATCAAGTTTTTTCTGATTTCAATCTATGTGTTTATATGTTGATTTATGTCGGATTTTTCTTTCATCGTGAAATTGGAATCAATATGTAGTCTCTGAAATCTTGAGAAGTCCACAAAGAACCTGTTTCAGTCTTGCATTCTTGATTGCAAATGTGATGTGTGTTGTGTTGTGTTGTGTTGTGTTGGGGAAGATGTTCAATTTGTGACTGTATCTGATGCATGGTAAATTGATACATGTCGAATTTTTATTTTAATTTTGTAAAATTACACGCAAATAAGTTATCTCATAGTTGAAAGAACTGAACTGCAAAATTTTCAACATGCTGTTATATTGAAGGATTTTTGAGTGGGAAAGGTCATTTAGAGAATATAGTCTGTATTTTGTTTTCATTGTGGAATGTGACTTCCACAACAACTTTATTTTATTGGAATGCATGCCTCTTTGTTTTGTTGATAAAAATAAAATAGATATGCTTTCTTACTAGTTGTTTTATCTAAGTTTATGAGAAAAAGAGGGAGCAAGAAATTACAATCCCAATGCGCCTTTTCCGCGGGAATAGCTAAAGTTACCTTTAGAGCATCCATTGTAAGCTGATTAAATGAGGTCTTCAAATTCGGGATTTCATCTGTTGATTAACTTAACTGGGTCTCTAGATCCATGATTTCATCAACTACAAGATGTTAAAATGGATTCTAGACACCCCATGTAGGCTATAGGAGGGATGAAGTTATCCCCCACTAAAACTCACTGTAAAGTAAGATGGACGCTCTTTGAAATAACACCAATAGTTGGGCAATATTTCACGCCCAACTTTCTCATTCTATGACACTTCATATATATATATATATATCATTTGAACCCACATGTATTGGATTATAATGGGTGCCCAAATTGACCACGGTCTAAAGGTATTAACAACTTTAAAAATAATCTAGACCCTATGAGTCTAAAGGTAAGATAAATCCAAACCCATGGGTCTAGATTAGTTTTTCAATTTATTTATTTAATTTCCTCAAACTTGGAGTCAAATTTGGGCACCTGTTTTCAATTTATTTATTTATTTATTTTTTATATCCTTAGACTTGGAGTAAAATTTGGGGTTCCCTCTATAAGCTAATCCCATAAAGGAAAAAAAAAAAAAATGATAAAGTAAACATAAAGTTAAGAAAGATAATCAAGCCATGATCCCCTGGGAGACGTAGTTACCACCTAGCCAAAGCTGGGTGCTATTTGAAATAACGCTTGACTTTTGGAGCTATTTCAAAGGGCACCTCTCATTAGTACCAGTGGGTCTGAAGAGGATAAATATATTATATATCCCCATAGAGTCTCATGACACCATTTTTTAATAGCTTGTTGTAGATGAACTTCCGAGTTTGAATACCCCATTTAGTTCGCTTACAGTGGATGCATTTATAGTCAGTGCATGATTTATAGTGTGGAATGCCCTTTTTTTTGTTGCATAAATATTATGAGACGTCGAAGTTAATACTTCTGCCAGGAGGTATTATAGAAGATGCCAAGTTCTACATGTGCAATAATTCGTAATCACAACAATATAATTGCATTGAAGCACAACATGAAAAACTAGAATGAGAATTTAGCAAGAGTGAGGCTAACAAAAGATGAATTTCACGCATTGGAGGGATTCTACTTTTCAAAAAGTGTTGATATAAACAATGTTATTTTTTCAAGGGGCTACCTCAATGTTATTTGAAGGTGTGTTTAGTCAGATTGGGTTTGCGTTTGCTGTAACCGGTGGTTGGTTTTTTCAAGGGGCTACCTCAATGTAACAAGATCTGAACATTCACCAAATAAAAACTTAGTTTATTAGAACTATGAGTGGGTAGAGCTAGGTTGGTGAAATTCTTCATGTTCTAGTTTTCATTCAAGCTATAAGAATTTGATGCTTTGAATATATGCAAGTCTTTGCATTTTTTTAAAACTATGAGATTTTCTTTGAAAATCTTTGAAACTCTAGTAACGAGTTTGTGTGATGTTTCAGTTTTCTCACATTGTCAGCCTCTTCGTTTTGTAGTTGTTGATTTATTCTGCAATCTGTTGACATCTGTATTTTGGTTTACTTCGATCTCTTATTACTGCGATAAAAATTGCAGTAACAATGTTTCATTTCCCTTTGATACACATATGTTTCTCCCTGTTGCCACAGACTATTTCATAGTGTCTAATAAAATCGTTTTTTGCTACTGTCATGTTTTCGTGTTGTCATTTGAGTTAGTCCTGTTAATTTTGTTGGCTTGTAATCAAGTTTCATTTTTCATATTCTATAGCCTTTCATGGGGTAATAGACAGAGGCTTTGTGCTGAAACACATCATTATTACTATATGGGACAGAGGAAGAAGAGGAAAGGGAAAGAATCATGACAAGAGTCTATTCTTTCCCTGCAGAATGTTGGAGAAGAAGAGATAGGAAGAGGAAGAAGAGGGGAGAGAGTGGCCCTGGTAGGTGGGTGGGGCTGAAGGTGGTTTTGAGAGGATGAACTGAAACTCACCTCAAGATTCATCTACATTTGAGGATAAGAGCTTTCAAATTAGTATTAGATTTGGATTTGTAAATACTCTCTTGTGCAGCACAAGATCGATAAAATTGACTACTTGACACAAGTGGGGATTAACAATCAACCCAAGAAAACTGTTATGAGGGAGGGGGATTAATTTGAAATCGGGTGTAAGTCAAACTTTCCCTTACAAACATGGCTTTTGATTACTATTAGTTAATAATTTTTGCTTGAAAGGAGATCGAATCATCAAATTGTTTTTCTTTTTTGTGGCCATTTTTTTCATGACTTTTCCCCTTGTATAATTTATAGTTAGAAGAAATTTCACCAATTGGTGTCTATATAAAGATTTGTAGGTTGTAGAAGAAAATTTTAATTATTTTCCTAGTGAAGTTGAGAAAATTGTGATGCTAACGCATTCCCATGTGGTTTGTGACATCATCCCTGTCTTGTGAAAGCTAGCCTTGTTACAATTGACTGCTCCTTTACATGAATCCTTCACATCGGTGTCCTAACTTTTTATTTTAATATATTCGATATTATGACTTATAACTATTTTTCCTTTCATATTTAATAATTAAATTGAAATCTTCTCGTAAAAACATGTAACTAGTTAGCAAATGTAATCTCTAACTTCTACTTTTTGCTTAAGTAAATTAGAATAAAAACTTGCTTGTAAGTAAGTTATAATCACGCTTGATCTCATAGAAAGCTTACTTGATTCGAATGTTCTGCATTGTGAGTGAATTGGGGAGCAAGTATTGTGAGTGCTTAGAGGTTGAACTACTGAGAATTGCTTCCACTAGTATAATACAAAAGAAATGGAGGGGACAAAATAAAAAAGTGGTTGAGATATTAATAACTTGAACAGTTGAACCCTATGGGTGGGCTAATTGTTAGAGTTCTAAACAGTTTCTGCTGGGTATAGCAGATTTATTTATTCCCTAGCGTTCCCAGTCTGTATTTTCTCGTTGTAGAATACTTCATTTGAAAATTTACTTTGATATTAATAACTTGATCCCTTTATATCTATAGTAGAGATATTTGTATCTTAATCATTGTTCTCATTTCTGCAGATGTTGCTTCCTTGATCTTGATGACCGCCCAGTTGATGACAGTTTCTACAGTCTTATACTAAGAGGAAGAAAGTCTAGCACTTTGAAAATGGTGGAACCTTGTAAGCCTCCACCATCCAAAAAGTCCCGGAAAGAGAGGAACCGTGGAAAATCTCATGGGATCACTGAATCGAAAGAAGTGATGGAACCACATATCTGGAAAGAATTCCCCGAAGACCTTTTTGAAGCTGTTGTTGCAAGACTTCCGACTGCCACCTTCTTCCGGTTTAGATCAGTTTGCAGCAAATGGAATTCCTTGTTGGCGTCTAGTAGCTTTTCGCAGCACTGTGCTGAGATCCCACAAGCCTATCCATGGTTCTATACCATTACTCATGAAAATGTCAACAGCGGAGCCATGTATGATCCTTCCATGAAGAAATGGTATCATCCTTCCATTCCTTCTCTACCTACAAAGATGATCATCCTTCCAGTCGCTTCAGCAGGTGGGCTAGTTTGTTTTCTGGACATTGGCCATAGGAACTTCTACGTGTGCAACCCTTTGACTCAGTCATTTAAAGAACTGCCAACTAGGTCTGTTCGGGTTTGGTCCCGTGTCGCTGTGGGAATGACTCTCAATAGGAATTCAACGACTGGAGGCTACAAGATCCTCTGGGTAGGATGTGATGGAGAGCATGAAGTTTATGACTCAGTGAAAAACAATTGGACCCATTTGGGAGGATTGCCGTCATACATCAAGTTACCTCTGTCTCTGAATTTTCGGTCACAAGCTTTGTCCATTGATGATACATTGTACTTCATGAGGTCCAATCCAGATGGGATTCTGTCCTATGATATGGCTAATGGAGTTTGGAAGCAGTTTATTATTCCATTACCGCCATATCTAACTGACCACTCACTTGCAGAGTGTGGGGGACGGATCATGCTTGTGGGTTTGCTTACTAAGAATGCAGCCACATGTGTCTGCATATGGGAGTTGCAGAAGATGACTCTCTTGTGGAAGGAGGTTGACAGAATGCCAAATGTATGGTGCTTAGACTTTTACGGAAAGCACATTCGGATGACTTGCTTGGGCAATAAGGGTTTGCTCATGCTGTCTCTGAGATCGAAACAGATGAATCGCTTGGTTACATACAATGTATCCAGTAGGGAGTGGCAGAAAGTTCCTGGGTGTGTCCTCCCAAGTGGAAAGAAGCGGCAATGGATTGCATGTGGTACAGCATTCCACCCGGCTCCAACTGCTTTAGCTTGATTCTGTTACTTGTACTAATTTCTACCAGCACTTGATAATAGCCAGCTGTTTTGGGTCTGGGTTCTTTGTTCAACTGCGAGGCTTACTGCCTGTTGTATCACGATATTAGCTAAGGTGATAATCATGACAAAGACAATGACTCGTTTCATTGACGCTTTTATATTCAAGTCTTTTCAGAGTATGCTTGTTGCCCAAACATGGAAGACATTACTTAACCAGGACAGAAATTCTGAAGTTATCTTTATTCATCCTTGCCGTTTCATTGAATTATTTGCTTGGTGTTTATTGTCTTCTTCTTCTATATTTTTGTTCCTTTTTTTGGGTTTGTTAAGTTTAAATCAGGTCATTTTTGTTATTGGCTAGGCCTATATCAATGTTTTGCTGTTAATTCCTGACTGTTTACCTCTCAGTTATAAACACAGCCCGATACTTGAGGGAGGTTTGTTGAGAACTTCATTGATCTAATCATTTCAGATCAAACACCAGAACATCTCTAAACCAAAACCATTTAGTTACAACAGTGAGCCAAGACATTCAGCCTAAGAAACTATTTTCTGAGACTACCATGGATTTCTGTCATTGATGTTGAAAACTTGAAACAAGTAAGCATTCAAAAACATATCCTAGCGTTACATAATAAGCAGAGGGAATTAATTTCTTACCTCCTATGTCACTTTGTATGAAGAAAAGTTGGGAAATAGGCATTTGTTAGATATTGACTATTAGTGAGACAATGAAGATTCAAGAAGATTGATTCATCCAAACGATATGAAGCAATGAAGATGATACACGGTCACTAGGAGGTTCTTCTATACGCACTGTTGAGGTTCATACTAGATTTTAAAAAAAAAACATTCAACTAGAATGAACCACACTCATCACCACCTCTGTACATGCTTTATAGTTTATGCTGAACCACTAGATACCACCAATACATTAAACTGTAACGATTTTGTGTTGCAAACTCTGATTTACAGCTAAACAGATCAAGCTGTGCTGCAAAACTCAGTTTTAAAACTGAATAACATGGCCAAAAGAAAAAACCAAAGTGACATCAGAAGTCATTTGATTGTGAATTACGTCTATTGAAAATTGGAAAAATTAAGATGTAAAATCAAAGGAATGTAAGCTAATTCTCAAGGTGACAGAGATTTCAAAGTTATGAGACGCAAAGTATAAGGAGTGTTTATCAACAACAAAGGAAGAAAAATGATAATCAGGTTTCCTAATTGCTCAATCTCTGGTAGTGTTTATCAACAACGAAAAAAAGAAAAGCAAGTCTAAGGAGTATTGTGTCAATCTATTGCACCCTTGTCCCACCACTCTGTTCCATTAGATCTGCAATTTCAAAGAGAAAAATAATAGTCAGATGTGAACAATACCCATCCTACAAACATACACGAGTCGTTTAAACTGAACAAATTTATCATGATAAACTGAACAAATTTATCATCTAATCAACTGTCCAATAATCAATATCCTAAAGAACAAGTCACATAAAATCTTTTAAATCTTTTTATGCAAATATTGACTGACTAAGACTTGAGAAAATAATCAACTTCATCAGTGATATAATCAATGATCAATCATTATTTAAATTTTCAGAAAACTGAAATGCAGCCATCAGTTTATCAAAGTCGTTATATTCCCTGTGACAGTGGTCTAAAGTCGTCGTCATTTGGGATAATTAACGTGTTATTTTGAAAAAATGGTGTCCAGGATATTCAGATAATGTCAGTCAAATTTCTTTCTAGAGATTAATTATGGTTCAACACAGTATAACTACTCAAATGACAAGGAAATCAAGACTTTTTTGGCATTTTAATACTCCGAAACACCAAAAAAAGCTTAGTGGTTGGGAATCTCAAGAGACAAAATCACATGGTGGGGTTGGCATTATATGGGCAAAACTATAAGTAAGTCCCCAAGTTCACATTCCTTGTATAAACGATTAGTTAATGAATTACTTAATCTACCCAAAGAATCTTCGTTTTCCATAGAGTAAGACTATTTACTTGACTTGGCTAATAATCTTTTGGAGTCAATTCTGAGTTGGGAGAGGGAAGGAATCTATAAAAGTATATTACTATGGCCAGAGATAGGAAAGGGAAAGAAACAGAAGTTGCGCACACGGGTTTCAATAAAATTAGTAAATAAGCACATGTAATCAAGTAGTGATTACAGATGAAAGCAAAGAATACTATCAGGATAAAAATAGGAAAAGAATGAGAGAGATTATATAACCTTCCAAGAAAGTGAGGTAAAGAGAAAGTTGATAGTGATATACGGGAGTGTGCTGAAAGGAAAGAGAGCAGAAGGTAAAGGAGAGATGGAAATAAAGAACTTCTAAAATCATCATCACACTGGAAAAATAACTTTTATTATCCCTCCAGTTGTGTGAAATGAACTCAATAGCCACGAAACACATAATATTATGAAAGGAATTGTCTAAGGGTTATCAACAGCTAATATTAATAATAATAATAATAGGTCTCCAGGGCTAATAGTGAACTCACTTTCGCTTCTCTCCGGTCTAGTCCATCTAAGCAGCTGCATTCAATACCCGAAGGCTTATCAACAGCAAAGCAAATGTGTTCCTAATAATCGAGCGAAAACTCACAAAATCCTAACTGGTGAGTCTCGAACCCACGACCTCTCACAAGGAGAGTGGATAGGGATGGCAGTGGGGCAGATTTTCACGGATATCCGCCCCACCCAATCCGTTTGGGGCGGTTTTGGATATGGCTGAATGGATTTTCGGGTGGTTTCGGGTATCCAAAAAATATCCGTTCACTATTCGGGGCGGATACGGATTTGGCCATATCCGCCCCGCGGATATCCGTTTAACTAACAAATTTACAAAAAAGCCCTTCGCCTATATAAAGGATTAACCTTTTACTGTTTTTCACAAATCACTCGCAAATCACACCTCACACCCTCACCAAACGCTCCCCTCGCCCTCACCCTCACCCTCACCAACTCCCTCTCACAGACACAGAGACAGAGAGCACAAGCTCTCGTCTCACTCTCAGTCTCAGAGCAGCGTCGCACTCGCCCTCCCTCACACCACGTCGCCCTCCCTCACGCAGCGCGGCCGCGACTCGCGAGATCTGCCTCCATCGCTATCTGCCTGCCTCCCTCACACTACTGCGTCGACCTCGAGAGGTCCCTCACACAGCGTCGACCGCGAGATCTGCCTCCATCGCAGAGAGATCTCCCTCTCACAGAGATCGCCCCTTCTCCTTCTCCAGATCTCCTTCTCCTTCTGATCTGATCTTAGCAATAAGATCTTAGATCCAGATCTAAGATCTTATCAAATTTGATCAGTCCGAGATCAAATCTCTGATAGATCAGATCTGATCAGATCCGAGATCAGATCATCACATCATCAGATCAGATCAGAGATCTGATTTCAGATATCATCAGATCTGATGAGATCTCGACCTCAGATCTCAGATCTGATGAGATCTCGACCTCATCAGATCTCGATCTCATCAGATCTCGATCTCTCGACCTCATCAGATCTCGATCTCATCAGATCTGATCTGATCTCGATCTCATCAGATCTGATTTTTTTTGGTAATTTGTTGTAATTTTAGATCGAATTTGTTGTAAATTTTAGATTTTTTTTTTTTTTTGTAATTTGTTGTTTATATTAGAGATTCAGAATCAGATATCTGTTTTTTTTTTTTTTAATTTGTTGTATGTTTTTTTTTTTATATTTTGTTTTTTTTAAAGCATAAATGATCGTAATACTGTAGAAAGAAATTTTCATGCGGATATCGGGGCGGGGCGGATATCCGCAAATCCGTCTGGGGCGGGGGCGGTTTTGAAAAATAATACCAAACGGATATGCGGGGCGGATTTTAATCCCCGCAATTTTCAGCGGGTCGGGGATGGATTTGCTTAAATCCGCCCCATTGCCATCCCTAAGAGTGGATGTCATTTATTTATTTATTTTTTTTTAAAATTTTTTATTTTTAAATTAAACCTCCAGTGGGGAGGGGCAACTATGGGATGCCAGACTTTTATTACTTATCAAAAATTGATTTACAAACTAAACGGGGATATATTACGACTTTACCCGTATAAAAAAAAACAAGCATAAACAAAAATGCTTCAACCAACAAGACAACGAGCCTAAACCGACCACAAACAGGTAATAACACCTCTCATTTAGGAATGTGAATATACGTTGTATGATCCTTGTCCAAACCAACTAGACTGGCAATCCTGCATGGGAGGATTAAACGACTACTTTCAACAACTTTCTACCATGAATTGGGTCTGATTCCTTATTATTTGTAATTAAACGACTACTTCTTATGCTTCTTTTTTGGTATTCTAGATATATTTACAGAGACCTTAATAGTAAGACTCATCGCTTGGCATTGAATGCCGGTAAAATTAATTTTAATAGCAAGTAGATTCTAATATATTGCCTACGGCTTTTAACCAAAAAAAAAAGTGTCATAGATGATAGATCTCTCTCAGTAAAATTTAATTAATTTGATTTGAATTGGGTTCACGTAATGGGTTTACTCGAGTCAAGAAGTCAGGGCTCAAACTCGTACCGAACTTTCCTTCCCTCTTTCTCACCTAGCTGGTCAAGTGTCTGATCTTTGCCTACACGCTTTCTCCTTTATCGAGGGCGGCTTAAACAATATTATCTGCGGCGTGTCTCCACAATAACCAACTATAATTCACCAACCGACTAGTTCTCCCTACACCACCACCTTTTAAGCATCCACGAAGCAGACCACTACACCATCCTCCATCTCTCATTACATCCAACCACCCACCCATTATCTCTCTGCCGTCTATGTCACTTTTAATACTCTCTGCTAAGCACATCTACAATCGACATCACCACGGTTGTAAAATAAAGAAGCCAAATGTCACTCACCAACCCCCTCTTTACGTCATTTGTTTCATTTCTTGCTTGCTTAAGAGGAGGGAGGATGGTAGTTGGTGTTGGGATTTATGTTTGTCTGGGAAGCACCAGCAACAAAAGTTGGAGACTGAAGATGATTGGGTTCAAATAATTTTGATTTTTCATTCATTCAAGGTAATCCATTCTACCCATCTTTCCTTTCTCTAATTCTTCTCTATCTCCGTTGTGTGTGTGTGTGCTCTAATTGTAGTGGTGGGGATGATTTATTTATTTTGCTCTAATTGTCTGAGAGAGAATTTGATCTTTGTTTGTCTGTGTTCTGGTTTTTGCTTTAAGTAATGTGTTTTTGCATTGCCAGCCAATACTACTCAAGGGGGGGGATGAATGCTATCACTTTTTCACTGTGTCTCGAGATGCGTGTTACTAAGTGGGGTGATTGTACCATCTCACAGCCTTGTCATTTTACCTGCCACAAATGTATTTACTGAACAGGAGTTGGGGGGATGATATAGCCATCCAGAATTATAAATGGAACATAAAGATGAGTGGATGGTGAAACCCGATTAATCAACAGGCATCTTATAGAAGACACAAAAGGGCATTTTCCATCAGCTAAACATTCTTTGATGGTCAGTGAAAATTTTGTTAAAAAAAGGCGTATGAAAGGAATACTAGGATTATTGAGGCCGACTTTTTCAGGTAGCAATATGGTCTCGTCGATCAAAGTAAAGGTGCCATGAAAATGCCTCTACTTAGCATTAATAACCAATTGTCCAACTCACCATGGGGCAAATGAAAAATGAAACGGATGCCAATCTAGCTATATTGTTTTATAGCTAAACAGCCCACCTATTCCCTTAACCTTGATACCCTTACTGCATACATTCTCAATCACTAGATTCAAAATATCTTTAGTGTTTGTGTGTTAGAGGAATTCCATGGGGAATATGCTCTGATGGAATGATGGGAAAGACCTTAAGTCAGGAATCAGGATATTGGGTCATGTCTAATCTGGCCATGAGATGGTCCAAATTCTCAACCTTCCTTACCAGAATCGTTTGGTCTGTCTCCAGTTCGAGGCTAACTAATTTCTAAGACTGAAGAAAGAAAGAAAGAAGCGAATAGAGTAGATATATGGAAATCTTCCTTCCAATTGATTTTACCTTAATATTAGTATTAAGTTCTGGGAAAGGTCAATAATGCATTAACTTGAATTGAATCCTACTGAACAATGAATCTTTCACTAGTGTTGGAACCATTTTTTATTGTCAAGGATCTGACAAGAAAGGTAGAATTCCTTGATTAGAGATAGACAGACAGTCAGAGTTGGGTGGTCACCCATCTTTCATGTATATGATCAGAAATTTTTTTATGAGGGGTAACGAATAGGCAGCACAATAAAATGACATAAAAACTATAGTGACTTCTTGAGTTCATTGAGTCTACTGTGTCTTTAGTTGTACTCAACTGCTTTCAATTCCATGACATTCTATCTAGTGGTCAGTTTTATTAGGAATTACTGGGATGGAATATGTGATAGGTCTTATTTTATTAGGAATTACTGGCATCAACTGTTGCAGAATCGTGATTGGCTTATTTTACCGACTGTGGATGAAAGAGTTATGATTATTTTTCAATTTATGGGTCTCCAGGGCTAATAGCATTGATGCAAGGAGATTAGTTTTTCTAATGTGATGTCAACTTGCTGTTCTGTACAAAAATGAACATGGGTGGAAGGTTTCCTGTTGCTATGAGGATTTTCATATATGCCATAACCCACAACTGAGTTTTATACCAGAAGTTCAAAATCAGGGTGGAAATATAGATGCTTGGTTAGAGGAGTTGAAGGATGAAAACTACCTCTGCCTCCTTATGACATCCACAGCTGACATCCACAGCTGGACGTGGCTACACCAATAGAAATGTTCTAACTCAACAAAATGGCCAATGGACCCTAAAGATTAATGCTGAAAGAAGTAGCAACATGAAGTTTTGGTTCAAACATTTCAAGGGGGAAAAAATGATCCTGGAAAGATAGATGCATTAAGTTGAATCAAAAGCTCATACTTGGAAATTTCATATTCAGAAACCATTTTGTTCGATGAGAGCTTCTGACAAGAAGTAGTGAGTCCTCTAGCGAATCAGGCGATATATGGGAAGTATTATATCTTTAGTTGGCAATTAAAGCAGTTTTGCCCTAGATCAGAAATTTTTGGGAATTGGGATGTATAATCATTAGGGGATAGAAGAAGAATTGATTAAGTCGTTAGTGGATTCTTGAGCTTGAGTTTAGTCAAGGAAGTACCTTCTGATCAATTGCTTGTTAGTTTCTGTATCAAATACGCACTCGGACTCACTGTTTATTTATTTGTTTCCTTTTAATTAGTAATAATAAAATACAATTATCAGTAGGAATGCATGGGAGGTAGAATGCACCATGTGAAGTAAAACTATCAGTTGGTATTGCATTGCATCCGTTCATTATTAAAGTGGCCAAGAAGGTGTTATAGTTTCCTTCCTGCTTCCTAGAATTAGATTTAGGAATACCTAATACTATACACTATGCATAATTGTTGTTCTTTATTTTCTTGTCCCTTAGACAATTCCTTTCATAATATTATGTGTTTCGTGGCTATTGAGTTCATTTCACGCAACTGGAGGGATAATAAAAGTTATTTTTCCAGTGTGATGATGATTTTAGAAGTTCTTTATTTCCATCTCTCCTTTACCTTCTGCTCTCTTTCCTTTCAGCACACTCCCGTATATCACTATCAACTTTCTCTTTACCTCACTTTCTTGGAAGGTTATATAATCTCTCTCATTCTTTTCCTATTTTTATCCTGATAGTATTCTTTGCTTTGATCTGTAATCACTACTTGATTACATGTGCTTATTTACTAATTTTATTGAAACCCGTGTGCGCAACTTCTGTTTCTTTCCCTTTCCTATCTCTGGCCATAGTAATATACTTTTATAGATTCCTTCCCTCTCCCAACTCAGAATTGACTCCAAAAGATTATTAGCCAAGTCAAGTAAATAGTCTTACTCTATGGAAAACGAAGATTCTTTGGGTAGATTAAGTAATTCATTAACTAATCGTTTATACAAGGAATGTGAGCTTGGGGACTTACTTATAGTTTTGCCCATATAATGCCAACCCCACCATGTGATTTTGTCTCTTGAGATTCCCAACCACTAAGCTTTTTTTGGTGTTTCGGAGTATTAAAATGCCAAAAAAGTCTTGATTCCTTGTCATTTGAGTAGTTATACTGTGTTGAACCATAATTAATCTCTAGAAAGAAATTTGACTGACATTATCTGAATATCCTTGACACCATTTTTTCAAAATAACACGTTAATTATCCCAAATGACGACGACTTTAGACCACTGTCACAGGGAATATAACGACTTTGATAAACTGATGGCTGCATTTCAGTTTTCTGAAAATTTAAATAATGATTGATCATTGATTATATCACTGATGAAGTTGATTATTTTCTCAAGTCTTAGTCAGTCAATATTTGCATAAAAAGATTTAAAAGATTTTATGTGACTTGTTCTTTAGGATATTGATTATTGGACAGTTGATTAGATGTGAACAATTCCCATTTTCACAACACAGCCACAGCCAATGAGCCAAACCCACAAACAACAAAATCGATTAAACCCACAGCCAATCGAAATCGAAATCGATTCAACCTACACAACGAAATCGATTCAACCCACACAATCGATTCAACCAGAAGTCGATTCAACACACAATCGATTCATATGCAGCAGAGAGTTGAGATTCAACATGTCGAGATGCAGAGAGATGTCGAGATGCAGCGAGGTGACGGAGTTCTGGTTCTTCTTCTTCTTCTGGAGCAGATCTGATGCAGCGAGATCCAGATTTGAGAAGGTATGTTGGTTCTTCTTCTTCTTCTTCCCTGTTTGTTTCTGTTTTTTTTTTTTTTTTTTTCTACTGGTATTCCCTGTTTGCTTCATCCCGATTTCTATTGGTTTTTTTTTTTTTTTTGTGCGAAACATATAAATCGTAGTTTTGTTCTTCAATCGCGATGTACGATTTCATGGCTGACTCGATTGCGATTCAGTCCGATTTGGATGAATTCCGATTTTTGGGTCGATTTAAACCGTTTGCAGGCCGATTCGATTTAGATCGGCGATTTGAATCGCGATTTGGACCGATTCGTACAACACTGCATACACTCGTGTTTTCTTTTTTTCGTAACTCCACTTTTCTTTTTGATCACTATAAATACAAAAGATGAGTAGAATTTCTCTATCCATGATGTGACATTTCTTGTTCCTCTCCCTCCAAGTCCAAGCTTTGTTTCTCCTTTCCTTCTACTGGTAAATGTTTATCCTGGACTTCCCAATCGATTCCAGGATCAGGATCATCTCACTCACTCTTGTAAAGACCTCAAGCATCATCTCCTGGGGTCTCCCCAGACACAGTTTAATCTCACTCACTCTCATTAAGATCTTCCACATCATCTCCTGGGATCCCCCATACACAGTTTAATCTCACTCAATCTTGTTAAGATCTTACCCATCATCTAATGGGAACCCCAATACACAGTCTAAGCTGGCAATCCAACCCGAATCTTAAACTCATAGTTACACAATGAGTTCGCACTTCTTTCATTTCCCCCTCTTCTCTAAGATCTCTACAAAAGTGAAAGCCTTCGACTACACCCTGTTGAGGCATGCCTCATAAAATCTATGAAATTAAGTTCCAAAAGTCATCCCCATATTTGAGTACAACCCTTTTCCCAATGGAGCATTGACTGTACAGTTGAGATTGAGATCTTACACGATAAGCTTGCATCGGGAATAGTTGGATGACTAGGGAGCCATGCCTCCATAACAACTTGCCAAGCAAAATTTTATACATTTCTCTGAAAGTTTGAACCCAGAAACCTCTGTCTCATTCGAAGTATACTGAAGTCAAATTTCTTCTCATCTTTTCTATCATCAGCTTCAACATAAATAAGTGGTAAGAAGTAACAATGTAAGGGCTTATTTGTTTACCCAACTTATAAGTGGAAAACTAGTTGAAAAAACTTTCTACAAGTTGTATGATACAGCATATTAATGTTTTCATAAAAAAAATGCTTGTGTACCTTTTAGTATTTTACATATTTGAAAGAATTTCATGGTTATTTATCTTTAATATGATATTTCAAAGGTTTGTCGTCTTGCAATCAAGGACAATGAAAATAAAGGTATAAACAAATACAGAAGAATATGTATACACTAACACCAAGTGAGTGGTTTGTCACTTCTAAATAGTGCAAATTGCAGAATTTATGGCAGATAAATTTGGAGCTTCAGTCCACTTATTGCTCGCCAATTCATTATGCCCTTGATCCCCTTCCTATATCTGTTACGGTTAAACGATAATTAAAAACAAAGACACATGCCACTCATAAGAACTTAGCCACTTATAGGGCGTCACAATATACCATAAACATGCCCTTATTTCAATATTGGCATCAGGACTCCATTCCTATGTTCTCAACTCCAAAAAGGAGGCAAAGATAAGTTGAAAACAAGGAACCTAATTGACAACCCAACGTAGGTACTAACTGTTGAAAAAATATGCTAGACGCGCTCAATTAGGTGAAAATTTTGAATTAGATCGTGCTACTTTGAAATTTGATAGTGTTTTTCATAATAGTCCGAGGGGTTGGTTCACTTTTGGGCATGCTTTGTTCACTTTGCTCCTCTTTTTCGGACACATTTGGCATGGTGCTAGAACCTTGTTCAGAGATGTTTTTGCATGGATTGATCCAGATTTGGATGCTCAAGTAGAATTTGGAGCATTCCAAAAACTTGGAGATCCAACTACAAGGAGAGATGTAATCTGATCTAATATGGTATCTTTTGCTTTTATTGGATTTTTTTATATTTCACTTTCTACATAGATTACCAGAGACTTTTAAGTAACCCCGCGTTAATTTAATTAAAAATATTGAAATAGAAAAATAATAATTAACGACAATAATTTTTTTGTGCTTTCTCGATGTTTTCTCACATTTTCTATAAAGCCTTCTCGTATTAGTATTTTAACAATCCCTTTGGTAATCTTCGTATGTGTGATTCGAACTGTTCCTTTTCACCCTGAATTACTACCCAATTGACAAAATTAATCTTCAATACTGAAGCTAAACCAAGCCAAACCAAACCAAACAAATATAAACTTGGTGTTTTCCATTTGTGCCAGCTTGTTGAACATTGTGTAGTCTGCAAAAAAACCTTAAAATGAATGACTATAGACCCTCTCTACTACAATTGAAAGCCTGAACCCTCGAAAAAAAAAGTTCCAATAAAGTCTCATCATAAATATGTTAAACAAACACTTGATTTCATGCTTTTCACAAGTATTAAAAAAAATTGATGTAAAAAAAAAAACACAAAAAATTGAGGGGTTCGGTCATAACAATTACCTAAGAAGAACCAACAATGATGTTGTTGATTGGGATGAAGATGAGCTTCACGAAAAACCCTACAAAGCCCATCACAACGAACCCGATCGCCGTCCTGGATGCCACCTTCGTGAACTCTACCATCAAAAAGTCACAAAACACAAACCCCCGCGAAATTAGAACGAATTCAAAACAAAATGAAATCAAGTCACTTAGTAATCTGAAAATAAAAGGTTGATTTATTCACTTCACCTTTGCGATCGGGCTTGTGGCACCTCTTGACCAGGCGAACACTGTCCTTGGCGAATTCTCTCAATGGATCGATCGCTGTTTCAATCGCCTCCATTTCTTCTTCTTCTTCTTCTTCTTCAAAACCCTAGATTCTGTGCAAATGCGAGAGAGATTCTTCAATTTGGTCTTAATTGGCTACTCATTTGACTTTGAGGAATCGGGTCATCTCCCGGTTTAACTCGTTTCGTCTTTGAGTTGACTCGCCTGAGACCAAGTCATAAAAAAAATCCTCTTCCTTAAATTTACAAGTAATATAACAATTTAATAAGAGAATTTGATTATTGAATGTTTCATTCTTAACGCTACTTATCATTTTTGACATACTTTGTTACAACAATGATTTTTGTATATCCCCGATGAAAAGAAGTTATCGAAAGTTGCGAAAATGAAGCATGCAGAGAATTGAGAGATTCATCTGATTGAACCAATTGGTTGCTAAAGATGCTTATGATGCTAAAGTTGCTATTATGGAAGAGTGATTCTACGTGACGAGGAAACCAGCGAGGAAAGGGAGGTGGCAGGGGGTGAACCGTTCACTCCCCTTGAGATGCGTGCGCCAAAAAAGTGGGCATGCATCCCGAGGGGGTGAACGGTTCACCCCCCGCCACCTCCCTTTCCTCGCTGGTTTCCTCGCCCACTTCCTCGACATTTAGAATTTCTGATTATGGAATGTTCATCACTCTTATGATCAACAATTTCTCTAGGCTTATGCTGCTTCTGCCGTTGTTTCTTGGATAGATGCCCTTTCTTGAAGAACTTGAATGAAGCTGGAAACTTATGCTTGTCTACAAGGTGTTGTTGACGACTTTTGTAGCTCTTCAACTTTACTTCACAGCCTTCCACCAGGCATTCATACTGTGTTTCAAATGATAAAGAGTTAGTTTACAACGTATTAAGATGCATTCTTTCCAATCCCTATCATGCTAAATTGATTCCACTTTGTGAACTCGTAGGAAAATGCATACAATCATCAGGGCATCGCATCTAACATACTAACTTAGAGCGACTTACCTTCATATTTTCTTAATGAAAAAGCAGTTAATGAAATTGAACCTTCAGGGTAACCATGAAATATAAGTATGCAAAACAATATTGGCTTTGAGAACCCTACAAATCTTCACATGAAATTTTGACATGCCAAAAAATAGATCCAAAGCGCATATTTAAGAATCAATATGGGGAAAATGAAGGAAATGAAATACCATTGGATAACCATGTGCAATTTTGCCTGGAAGAAAGAATCATGAGCTTCAGAAACATGTATGCTTAGCAGACGTGATGTTGAGTAGACTCTTGAGCACACTGAACAACATGCGGTATGCTGAGCTGAGCGTGATAGTAATCTTCAAAACCTTCCAGAGAATTCAACAGTGCATCACAACTAGCAATTGGGCAATATACACCCGTAGCCTTTACAAAAAAACACATAAATTAGACAAAATATAAAACATTCTGAGATCCCGCATGAGCATAACTCCAAAAACTAGGTTGGAAGTTTAAACTTCTCAAAGGAAATACTCTAGGATATTTATTAAATAGAAGAAATAACATGCTTAAAACAACTAGCAATAAGGCCAAATGAAAGACATTAGTTTAGGCTTACAAAAATTTAACATCATGTGCACAATTATTAGCAAAACATGATGCCAAGGATCCAACATGGTGGATCCACTATGAGTTTTCCTGTGATGAAATCAATCCAGCAGAACGGACTTGTCTGTCTATATAACAGAACAGCTATTAGCCATCATTTGAGAAGGTACATTCAAAAGGTTCCAACATGTTGCTTGAAAGTTGAAATCTATGCTTTAATTACTGATTTCTCATTTATGCTCATTTTTTTTGGTAAATGAAGCTTTTTATTGAACCAGAAAAGATTGGTGACATTGGAAGAAGTCAAGTATGTAACTGTCTAAATGAGAATCACACCAGGTTCTGATTTTCTGGTCTTACGCTATACCTTCTAGGAGACTTTGTCAATGGGATTTGTTGTGACTATAGGACTTCCCATGAAAGTAAGAAACAGCGCTAGGAGGACCAATTAGCTTCCTGGGTAGTTTGAGACTTGTTGAGTACTTGGGTTAGATGCGAGGGAACTCAAAAAGTTCCAAGGACTACACAATAGTTCTTCCTGATTCTATCAAGTAATCTATCACCGACAAATCAGCTTTATGTTTTTTGATAAACACCACCTAGATCAGTTACTTTATAGTTATTGACTAATCTCTTGCAAATCAGGTCTTGACACCACCTATTACTTGTTTTTTTTTCAAATAAATATGGATTCTTTTCCACCAAAATGTTACATTTGCACCATTGGGGTTGACAATAAATTTTCTGGAACTAATTGCATTAAAGGCTTGAATACTTCCAGATATGAGTTTACCTTTCACAAGAGTTTAGAGACTAAAGAAAAAGAAAAAAAAAATAAAAAATAAAGAAGAAAACAGTACGCTGACTAAAAATACTAGGTGGTGAGATGGCAAACACTTGGACATTACCTAAATGCTTCTAATAGCTCTGATTTTCGCAGTGATAGACACAATTCCTACTTCCTAGGTTGATGTATAACAGTATCCTTGGTAATAACTGGACCTGTTTTCTCGATTTTTCTAGCAATATGGTGTGGGGTGTGTGTGTTTGGGGGGTGGTGTGTGAAGAAAAATAACTATAGGTTAGTCAGATGCTTCAAACCAGACAAGCCTAATTATTTCTTTATCCATACACAGAACTTCTTATAAACTATAGGCTCAAGGCAAGACATTTTTTTATCTTGCTATTTGATACGTGGTATTTGTGACCTAGACACTGATCCTTTGGTCCTAGGCTAGGTTTTCATGAGAGCATTTTCCTTTAGAACTGATGAAAAAACTATTTATATCATTGTCACTGGTTTAAAATTTGCTTGTGGTGCCTCACTCTCCTAAAGTTACCTGGACTCGTATCTCTGGTTTTTCCCTTGGTTTTGCTCATTCTAAGTAACGTTTTAAATGGTAATCTTCCATCATTCAAGCATTGTATGTTAACCTTAAATAACAGCTAAAAACAGTCATTCGAACACACAAATGAATTGCAAAGAGTATCTAAAGGATTATGGAAACAAGAAAGAGTGGCAAGTCACATTTAAGTACCGACCTTCTACATCTTCCATGTTTTGAAGTTGATACTTTTCATTTTATGAAAAATATAATGCAACCTGGAAAGAAGATATAATCATACAAAAGGTGAGATGACTAAAACTATGGCACAAAAACAATAAAAATAAGTCTAACTGAATGTAAGTGATACAAAAGGTAAAATCTTCAATGCTTTGCCAAGGACATAATTCGTTAACTTGTATCTGCACCATATAAATAAACATGTCTTTGTTTGCATAAAACCCAACTCTGTGGAAAGTAACCTATCTCAAAGGATTTTAGAAGATTGTGATTATGATCAATGTGATACCCTTGTGTGGGCGGACCTGAGGGGGAGGGTGCGGGAAAAGCCCAATCCCAAGCATCAGCCTGGTTGCATGAGGGAGATGTACTATAAATGCACATACAAGAAAACAATCTAAAACCTTAATTTTTCCAATCTTTCCACAGTTGCGGAGGCTGAGACAATCATTTTTTCCCACCACTTCGTCTGGGAAATGAATTTCCCATGTGGTGAATCAAAATCAATATTGAGTTTCCATGACCAATTGAAAAACTTCACTGAGATTTTGCATTGAGTTTTTGCATTTGGTACCAAATGTTCGAATTATCTTTAGGTTAAAACAAGAACCCCCAAACCAATAATTTGCGCTGATTCTCTTATGATTCAAGTTTTTACACTATTTTTCTCAATCAGAAGAATTTCTCATCAACAGCCTCAAATATCTCTCACCTACGAACAAAAAAATCACTTTTTTACATAAATTATGCGTGGCAAACCTAATAGGAATATAACCCTTTCATCGAATTCAATCAATCAAATAGGGGTAAAATGGAATAGAAGAAAAACCTGTTTGGCGAGAAGCTCTCTTTCGAGGTAGCCAGATGCGAAGAAAGGGGCGTCTGGGTCGAATCGTCGACGAATTGGGTTCCAACATGGAAACCCTAATTTCCCTTCACCGTCTTCCACCATTGCCATTGTTGGTCTCTATCTGAAATGGAAAAATTCGAATTCGCGTTTCAGAACGTTTGAAATTTCAGTTCTTTTGTAAGTCAAACTTCCCAATGTTTATTGAGGGTGATTGGCACGTGATTGGACTAACGACGGTGATTTCGTTTTTCGAATTAATTTTGGTGTTTTGATTTAAAGAAATATTTAGTGAAGTATTTTGATTTTTGTATAAAAAAAGGTAAAATTTTGGTAGTGATTTCGAATTTAACAATATAAAAATTTTATTTTAAATTATTAAATAACACATAAAAAGTCTTACACGGCTCATAGTGTCATACTGACTACATGTTACATAACAAACTTTTAATACTAAAATAATATTTTAGCATGTTAAAATATACAGTGATTAAAATATTTCTTTCTTTTCTCAGGAAAATTTCGACATATTTCGAAAAAAAATTCGGTAACTTCAAAATAGAAAATATTTTGTGAAATTTCTTGGATTAGACCACCTCTACCCTCTCCAACTTCTTCAAACCCATAGAGAGAAGGTGGAGTGGTCCGATCACGTATAGACCACCCTCCCAAGCACAAATTAGTGCTCTGAGACCAGGTTTCGTAGAAGCTCTGAATGTTTTATTATTATTTTGTTATTATATTTTTTTTTTTGAGTCGATGTAGAAAATAATTGAGGGCTATCCATCGGATATTCAATAGCGCCGTTGAATTTGTATTTTACCTTTTATCAAAATGAATTTACTTTAGGTATTTTAATTATATCAAATTTCATCATATTTGCATATCTATCTTACAATTCAAAGATGCCTTTTTGTTTATCCTACGTGGCAAAGTTATGAAGTGGCAGAACTTAAGTGAAATATTTGAAGCCCGAGGCTTTCCTCAACTCTTCACAACTTCACAAGGTTCTCTCCCTCCTCTGTGACTACGTTTGGCGAAGAAGAAGGTGATGCCCTTCTTCGATTCTCAACCCTCCTTGCAACATTCATCACACGCTATCGTCCTATCGAATCGATTGCATCACCCCCACTTTCATTGCCGATAGAGAGCTTCCCCACCCTCAGGTCAACCATCCAACCTAGTTCCTGGTTGATCGCTCAACACAACCTACCTCCTTCGATCGACCACCAAATCAGCCTCATTTATTGCCTCAGTCGATTGATCTTCTTACATCGCTGCCTCTCGCCTCCCAATTCATTCCCTTCGAAGGTCATCCCTTCTGACCCTCCCAAACCACTCGGCCTCCATGGAAACCCCCTTCCCTCGCAGACCCCCAAAGATCGCTTTCCTCTTGATTTTCTTTGGGGAAGTTTCTTTCTCAATTTGGAGCTTGAGAAAACAAAATCAGAATTGAAGAAGAAGTTTTGCTGCAGAGACACATACATCATCATGGCTCTGAAACTGTCATCATCTCTCACGTTGCAATCACAATCTCAGAAGAAGAACAAGTACCCATTTTCATATGTGGGTTCATCTTCTTTTCCTGCAAATCACAGATCTTCAGTGGTTTGCATGGCTTCCACCCTTGGATCTACCTCCTCTAAGTAAGCTAAGCTCCATGTTACCCTATCCTTCAATTAATGAGTTTCATGCTCTTTTCCTTATCTGGGTTGTCTTAATTTGATTTGATTGTGTCACTATAGTTTCCTTTGAATTATATTTATCAATTGCTCTTAATGAAGATTGCCATAGTGGGTATTCTCAATATTGCCTAAGTAATTGAATTTGTTGCCATTTTGTTGAACAAGTCAATGGTTTGATCTTTTTTATTAGCTTTTTTTTAATTAGTCTCAGTGGTTTGATCTTTTTTGGAAGAAAGTTGTGTTTTCTTTTGAGTTGCTGATAATTTAATTTGGTGGTTTAAAGAACGCAGATGTTAAGAATTTATTGATTTATGTTCATTCGGAGCTAGGTTATTAACTTTTTACAAAATTAATTCATCATAACTGTTGTAATAGACAATTATGCAAGTGTTTTTAGAAATTGAAATAAAACCCCAAATGTGAGTATTCGACATAGCCGTGAATGTATGATGTAATCTGTGATAGTGCCAACAGCACGGGTATTACATTAGTTTATTTGACAACCTAGAAGATATTGACTCCATTTTCGTACAAGGGCGTCTCTAAGACTCCAATAGGAGCATCATCAATGGGAATGCAAAACAAGCGAGACACAATTTGGATATATAGAAAACTTTATCCAGATCCAAAATACTATGGATCCGAGTCACAAAATTTCATAGCTAGGCCAGCCTAATATCATCCATCATCCTAGAGATTGGGCCATTTCCAGCGTCTCTAGGATGATGGATGGTATTGAGCTGGCATGGCTCTTTAGATTTTTTGAAAATGGATATGTTCTATTCGGAGTTTGTTTTATAAATCTGATAAAATTTGGATAACTATAATGATTTTGCTATTGTTGGACAATATACAATTGTCTTACGCACATGCTGGAAAAAAAATTTAGAATGTCTATTAAAAAAAATGGAATAATTCAAACACGGTGGAATTTTTAATGACAAAATTGTATCCGACCCATATCTGAACATATCACTAACAATCCAACCGGTATCCAAACCGTTTTTTCATTTCAAATAACTTTTAAAATCCATATTCACTTATTCGGACTTGTTCTGATAATCGGATTTTATCCATACTATTTATACATTCGGATTCTCTTGCGGGGAAAAGTTAAAAATTATATAAGCCTGCCAACCCTTTTAGCCACTCACACTCCACCTTCTCTATTTCATTTTCTCCAACACCACCTTTTTTTCTCCAAAACCCTGGCTTTCACCCACATTTCAGCCTGATTTTATCTCAAATCAGTCTTTTTTTCTAAAAAAAAAAAAAACAATGCTGGACTGTTAGAATGCGTCAACTGAGAAGGTTGTTGCGAGTTCACGACTTCACTTAGCCATTTCTTGAGTGATTTCTCCTCGGCTGACCAACGAACCATTTTACAGATGAACCATGACACACATACAAAAAGGTGCATTCTTAAATGAACCATTTTACAGAGTCATGATGCAGATATAAAAGAAGGTGCATTCTTAAACAAGAATGGACTTGGGTGTTTTTCTATTTGGCTGACCAATGAACCATTGTATGAGTTCTGAAATAAAAGCAGATACAATACCAATTCAAACTTTTACTAAAGAGAGTAATCAGAGTTTTGTATCCTCTTGGCTCATTTTTATTTCAAATTTATTATATCCTCTCAAATTTCTGTATTTATATTAATGTCACCGATCATACTTAGTCATCTCCAGTAGAGCAAAAATCGATGGAACAGAATATTGAAATATAAGATGCAATACAAAGCATTTAGATTGGAAAGAAACATTAGCTTTATTGATTTATTTTTATCATCTTCTACAAATATCCAAAACCACCCATGTTTGCTATAACATATTCATTTGCTCAGGGAACTTCCTATTTTGAAGCTAAGAACACAAAACTAACTCACACACCACAGTTTTCCACTAATACGCACCAGCCCCATCCCCCTTCCATCAAATTTTGTAAACAGTATGTCATCAGGCCATGCCTCCGGTTGTTGCCGTACGGATGATCTGAAATAAGGCTGAAACAGAAAACAAACAAAGCAATCAGAAAATCAAGATAAAGCTAGCTTCATTTTTGAAAAAAAAAGAACTCGAAGTGAACGCTCTGCGCTCTTCATATGAAAAATTGCACATAAAAACTGCATGAGTTTATTTATTATCATCTCTTAAAAAATCAAAATAATGTTTGTAGTTATCTATCTTAAGGATTTTAAAGATCACACTGCTGCAATCGTTTTACTAGTGTAACAAGGTCACTCCAACTCAAGCACACAGACTCCTCAACATCACTGATTCAAAAATCATAGTTTGTAGTTGAAAATCATGAAAATGGCTTTAAAGTACAGAATCATGAATTTATTTTCGAAATTTTTGGGGTCTGTAGATCCCAGGATCATGACTTTTACATCACTGCTATGGACTTACTCAGGACTGCCCGACACATTCACATTTTACATGAGAAGCTATTTTAATTTTACAAAGAGAAGTCAAAAGAAGACTGATCCAATACCATTGTATGGTGCTTAAAACTGAAACAATTATCATTTTCTATAAGTTCACCTCACAAATTAGGGGTTAGAGAAACGCCTTTAAATTTTTTTTATATTACATTTCTACTCTGTATTAACTTTCAAATGCAGCTATATAAGGTGTATAGATTTGGCATTTCAAGATTTTTGAATCCACTGTTCCATGACTGTGGAACGTGTATAAATAACATACTAAAAGGCTTTACTTTTGTAGCACTATACTATAAACTCATCTAACGAGCTAGTTAAATACTTATTCTTTTCCAAACAGATATCCATTACCCCATGATATATGTATATACATAGTAAGATAAAGTACTATCAATGAAGTATAGATTCTATAAAAAATGTCGCAACGAATAAAAAGCTCAGATACCAAAGCCAAGCAAGCTTACATGATCCAACGACAACAAACACGAAGAAACCAAGCACAATGGGTCCAACTGGGTAGTCATTCCCTTTCTTTACGGTGGTTTCAGGAACTGTTCCTCTCTTAGTGATGTTCTTCTCGAATTTCTCCACCTTCCTACCTGCGAGACGTCTAGAAGTTGTCTGTAGATATCACAGTCGAACAACACATTTAGTAAAAGGAGAAAAAGGTATAATATGAGACAACAAGTATTTTTCCCGTGAGAAAAAATCTGGTTGTTTAATGAGAATAGAATGTAATAGTTTGGAATTAGAGGAACATGTAAAAATTCATTTTCCATCAACAAAGTACTGTAAAGAGCTTTTATTTATTATCAATAAAACAGGGATTGTATTATACTATGCTTTAGCTAACAAAATAGAGCAAAGGTATTAACAATTAAATTTTCATGAAAAAACAACATGGAACCATTATCTATGTAGTGTGCGATACATCATGATTTGAATTGTCGATACAATAAATTGCCAGAATATAACCCTGTATTGTGTAACTCAGGATGCTCATATCAGTTATGTACTACGGATAATCTAACATGTCCATATCACTATTTAAAGCCAAATGAATGAATATCCTTCATGTTTTTACCAGATTTGGTAAAATTCAAATTCCATAATTATTCGCAATTCTAAGCCCTACAAAATTGAATAAGACCAATAAAGCATTCTAAATTATTTTAATCGAGCTTATAAGTTGCCCCATTGGATGTAGGATTTGGGTCTTTGGATGTGGGGTTTGGCTCGGATACCAATGCTCGTGAAAACTCTTCCATAAGCCCGACTTATCTAGGAGAAAAAAGTTCACGACTAAAATCATGAAAAAGAGATCTAGATCTATACTTGGTAAACACAACACAACAACTGTATATTGAGTTAACAAAATCTATAATCAATCCATCAAAACCATGAAACTAAGATACAGATGACTCAGATCTGGACCCGAACCACAAAAATTCAATCTAAATCAGAAGAAAACATTCAATCTAAGAAAAGAAAAGAAAAAAAAACGAACGAACTGCGTAGCAGATCTGAATTACGAACGGATAACACAAAAGATTGTCCTCGAATCAAATCAAGAAGACATTGAACATTTCAGTGAGGAAACAAAGACGAAGATTTACCATTGCTCAAAGAAGGCGAAGAGTAGAGATCTTCGGGGCTGATGGGACGGACGAAGAGATGGAAAGCAGGTGTAGTTGCTAGGCGTGGATCTGTGATGAGTTTGTTTCTGTTAAAAAGGAGGTAAGAAGAAACCGTGTCGTGCCTTCTAAATCAGTTGAACTTGTCCAGAGAGTCAGGCGGGCCAGGTCAGACACGCTATAATGCCCCAGTCGGACACAGTTACGCGCACAAAAAGCCCCCTTGGCGCTGTCATGGTACTAAGGGCCTGACTCTAATTTTTTGAAACCCTGATTCTAGGGAGCGAGGGAGGGCCTTCCCCCGCCCACTCTACTCGAAATGTGCATCATCACCCATCTCGAGAAGGGTGAGCGGTGGGAGATCCTCCCTCACGCCTCCATCCCTCCCTAGACTTACTCTTTTTGAAATCAGTTTGCAAAATAACAAAACAAGTTTAATGTAATGTACAAAAATTCTAGAGAGCCATGCCCTTAACGCGCGACAGGAGCGCTCTGTTGTTTTCGATTAGTGGATTATGAAAATCTCTAGGATGATGAAAGGTATTGAAGCTCCTCAGTGCGCCTAACAAACTGTAATTTAACCACCACGATTACATTGTCACATCTTTTTTTAATTGCTGTAATGTAACCACCACGGCTTCACCTCTTTTTTTTTTTTTGTATTTAAGTGTCACAACTTGTTTTATTTGACCACCTTGGGCCTTTAGTTTGGGTCCAAAAGACTAATATCCATATTTTTCTTTCTTTTTTTAATTTTCGTGGATATCACGTTCAGGCATGCACCCGATAATACAAGGTTCAGAGCATCTTTGCCATTCGATTAATATTATATGAATTCATTTTAGGTTGACCGTATTCATGAAAATCTAAAATACACGTCGTATTGGAGCCTTTACTTAGTGGTATTCCAATCTCGATTTCACAAGTCTTCGATATGAAAAGCATCAATTAATCTGATTTGTGTATGCTATATACAGTGAAATGTATTTAGACCAGAACAAAGTCCACACATAGGCGTAGACTCTTTTGAATATAATTAATTTTCCTTTTGGTTGTTGTTAAATAACACCACCATTTATGTTGAAAAAAATTACCAATTTTTTTTTTTTTTGATCTACCGAAAGACAACACCACCTTCACCTTCTCTTCTTTCTTCATCGAAGCAACACCACCCCGGAGGAGGAGGCGGGTTGGTGGTGGTGATTGAAAAAGAAAAAAGAGGAGAGGAGGTGGAGGAGAGGTGGTGGTGGTGGGGATTGATGGAGGAGAAGGAAAAAAAAATGTGAGGGGGGTGAGGAGGAAAATAAGAAGATGGGAGGAAGAGGAAAAAAAAGATGAGAGGAGGAGGAGAGGTGGCGATGGTGGATGGTGGGGATTGATGGAAAAAAAAAGTGATGGGAAGGAGGAGGAGAAAAATAAGAAAAAGATGGAAAGAGGAGGATGAGAGGTGGCGGGGGTGGTGGTTGATGGAGAAGAAGAAGAAGAGGGGAGGAGGATGAGAGGTGGCGGTGGTGGGGATTGATGGAGGAAGAGAAAAAAAAGAAGAGGGGAATAGGAGGAGGAGAGGTGGCGGGGTGGTGATTGATCGAGAAAAAGAAAAAGAAGAGGGGAGGAGGATGAGAGGTGACGATGGTGGAGAATAAGAGGGGAGGAGGAGGAGGAGAGGTGGCGGGGTGGTTGGTGGTGGTGAAGGGGGAGGAAGGAGGAAGAGATGAGAAGAAATGGAGAAAGGAGAAGAAAGGTGGTACGTTTTTTTTTTTTTTTTTTTTTTTTTTTTATATTGGTGGTGTCATTTAGAAAGTAAGACACATGTGATGTCCTTCAACAGAAATGGTAGTGTTATTAAGCAGTATTCTAAAAAGTACTAGGCGGTGGACGAGCGGCGAGCAGATGCCTAGCGCCTAAGGGCCTAGGCGGGCACCTAGGCGGTTTTAGGTTTTGTATTAGAACTTTAATAATTTACAAAAGTTAAGCATAATACTTTATCAATTACATCCAATTTAATGCCAAGATACATATGCAAAATTTATAAACATGAAAAATTGACAATAATGAACAAAATTTATTAAAACTCAAATGACTGAAGTTGGTCATGATTTATACAAAGTTGAATTTGTGGACAAATATCCAAACTTACTCTTTTATTTTTCTTTAAATTGCATGAATGACATCAGTCATAGATAAAATCTACATTACTAAAATTGGTACCGGTAGATCCTTTGAGAATTTCATTAAGTAATCATCAATTGCTACATTCAGATATATATTGAACAAAAAACAATTAAATTGTTTATTTCCAAAAACGGGAAAAGAAAAATAAAATAAGAACACAATCAACCTTATTAAAAAAAACCCACCCAAACTGCCTAGACCCTGCCTAGGCCCCTATCCGATTTTTCACCCCACCCAACCATTAATCTGGACGTTTTTCTAACGCCTAGCGCTGCCCAGACGGCTGCCTAGGCCATTTTTTAGTACACTGTTATTGAGCAACAACATTTTCCTTTTCCAACAACTTAAATTTTTTTTTTTTAGAATAAATGACAATTTAAAATATATATATACAAATCATGCGCCAATCTGGAGCACTTAGCAGAAATTAATTGAGTTATCAAAAGATTGCGTGATCTCTTCCTTTCAGGGAGCTATGGTCTCCCATTGCTCACCGCGAAGAGGATGATGGCACGATCCCTAAATGCTTAATTAGGACTTACGAAATAATGCTTGATTTATCCTCTAGACTGCATCCATATTATTGTTACTATATTTCTACGCCGTCGAGCTTAATCTTAACAATAAACATGAAAATGGACTATTTGGAATTCTTGGGATTACAAACAATAATAAATTTTGAAGTAAGAAAAAAAAATACCAGTTCAGCTGCACTTTACTATGAGAAATTAAAAACAATATGACATTTTCAAAGATCTTTAAATATAACCATCGATACAACACATCCAGATAAACAACAGAATTGCAAAAGTATCAAAAGACCAAGTAACATACAATGATCTCAAATTAGCTCTTTGAACAAATCACATTTTATCATACAAACTCGTTCAACTGCACTTCTTCTCCTCAGTCCTCCCATATTCAAATCAAAGCTCCTAAGAATCAGAAGTATAATGACCAATATACCCTCGCCCGTCCAACTCACCATCTCCTCCACCACCACCATAGGTTCCCTCCTCCCCTTGCCACACAGACTGCCATGCAAGTGATGGTTGATGAACGTAAACACTCGGGTCAACCATCCCAGGCACAGCGGGTCGACCCATAGTAACGCCACCGGGTCCTGTTTGTCCCACCGGTGTATAGTAGTAGGGCACCCCACTAGTCGTCCCACCTAAAATTCCCAAGGCACCACCTTCATCTTTGATCTCCTCTCTAGGCACAATATCAACCAAGAAATCAAATATGTCCGTACGAGTAATGGCTGCAGCTATATCGTTCTTCTGAAGAGTTCTACGCTTATTCTCTTCTGCATGGAGCCAAGATCGAATAGTGAGCTCTAGGATGAAAAGCTCACATGCCTTGGCAAAGAGAATTGGTGCCTCTGCAGAGATCATACGAACATCTTCGTCCGCTTTCATTATCTTCTTGATTCGCGCTAGAGGGAGCTGGTGGTTCTTGAAGTCGTCCACTTGTTCGATCTCTTGGCGTTGGTATGTCCAGAACATTTGGAGTTGTTGCTGTTGTTGTTGTAGGAGTTGATGAAATGGACCTTGCTGGGGTGCTAGTGGTGGTGGTACTGGGTATGATGAAGGCTGAGACTGGTTGTTCTCCATGGGGACTGGTTGTGTGAAGATGTTGAAAAATGGATGTTCAGGTGGTTTTCGAATATTTGGACAAATGGGTGTCTTAATCTTCCCGGAGATGAAAAGGATGAGAGGGGATAAGATGTGTGGGATGCTCCTGTGAAGAGATGGTTTTGGCTTTAAAAGCTCAAATATCTTATCCAATGCAGTCTTTGGTTCATGGGTTTCGTTTTGTTTTAATGTCTTATCTTGCAACTTTTAAATATTCTGATTCACCTCCTTTTTCCAAGGAGTCAATTATTATAAAAATTTACTTTTGAAATATTTTTATGCATTACGTCAACATTATAGAAAAGTACGCTTTTTATTGCACTATTATGTCGAAAATCAAAATTTGTTCATGCAGGAATTGTGATATTTGGATTATTAATTTATACCTTACACCACATGAAATGAAAAAGACTAATTATACAAACTTACTCAAGAAAATTAAACAAAAGTGTTCTTTTAACCTCGGCAGGATAAAGAACAGATGAACTTGAGGTGGAAATACCAGTTGTTTACGGTGAGTAATAAACACTATTCAAAATTCAAAAGAATTATAAGGAAGTACCATTTAAAGGGTGAAAAAATAAAAGCATCGGCTTATGGAAAGTGTAAAGGGAAGCAATGATTATATAGTAGAAAAATCATCATCAGAACTGTGCCCGAAAAGTTAGAAGGACTAGAAAGTAGAAACAGTAGGGTGACATATCGATGAATATCAGATAACACCCTCTCTGTTTTCATGTTTCATCAGTTCATCTGACATTAATATTTGATAAAAATTTGGCCACAATTATTCTAAATTTCTAATCTAATCTTGTGACAGTAAAAGATGAAGTTGGTAGACAATATTGCAAGATGGTACTAAATAGTTGAATTGTGATCAACCAGAACTCCGGTGCCTCAACCTGTAAGGTTTGAATCCAGGATTCTGGACTTTGCCTTTGTGGCTAACAGAGAACCCACTCACCCAGTTTCCCAGCACAGAAAAATTAATCAGACTGATCGAAACTTTTTATGTTACCACAACGAGTGACAACAGAAAACTCATAAGTAGATAATAAACTGAATCCAAAAACACAAATGTAAGACTAAAAACAAAAACTAACTTTTATAATTCAACAACATTGTTCAGCATTTATAAAACTCAACAAACAACAACGAGCTTAAAGACAGAAAATTCAAATGATTCGACCTAAGAATGAAACACGAGAACTCAACCAATTAAAGCAGGCAAAGATACAAGGATGACTGAAAGACTAAGAGAGCTTGACCAGCTGCAACTTATAGGGATTATTGATCCTCAAGTATAAAAAAAAACATTCTTTTATGAAGCAGTATAGTCCTCACCTCCAATAATCTTCACAGCATAACCATGAAGCAAATTCAATGTGTATGTCCATCCTGAAATGTTTGATCTCCACAACCATATAATCGCCATCTAAAGAAATCTTTAAGTCAAAGACGGAACTACGGTTAGATCCCAAGCAATTACATAATACAATGGTTCCAGCGCCTTGAATGATACCATCTACTAAAGCCTCAACTCTTCTTCTATCTGGGCCAGCTATATAATCCAGAATTCAACAAACTGGTTGTCCTTTGGGATTCTTCTCTTCTGCATTTCCCATTGTCGCATCTTCCTTATGTCCTGTTAATGCCTGTTTTGCAGCAACCACTACAGTTTCTTGCGCTTTCACTTCTGTAACCATCGGTTGTTCAGCATCTTCCACAAGTATAACATCAATGGCTTCCTTCATCTGTTTCCCAGTAGTCTTCACCATCTCCCTTTCTGTCTCTATTTTTGGAACCTGGACTTCAGCATTATCTACCATCACTTCTTCCTTAGCATGTACTTTATTTCCTCCAGAATGCTCCACAGTCTCAACTTCTGTAGCTTCTGCTGTGGTCTGCTCTTTAGCTGAATCCACTATTTCCTCTTCCTTGACTTCTGTTATTATCTGAAGAAGTTCCACAGGAGTGGCTGCTGGATCCAACTCCCTACAACCCTTTGGAGCATTCGGCGCCTCTGAACCTGTAAGCAAGTAAGAGGGTACCTGATGCGAGAATCTGAACATTTCTTCTTTTGGTATCCTCTTGACTTCCCCTTCGTCCAAGTGCCGGTGGAAAACTGTCTTGAAACCAGCAACCTTAACTAGAGGTGTAATAAGCACGCCCTGCTCATCATCATAATCATCAAGCACCTCTACCATGTTGTACTTGTGTATCACTGAATCAGGGGTAAGTTCGTTCCAGTCAGGGGACCAGTTCCGATACAGCGCCCACACATCACCCTTCTTAGGAAAAATCTGGACTACTCCACGCGTACCCTTTGTCCACTTAACCTTGTGTGAGAAAGAATTGAGTGAGTTATTAATTTCATATCTCCCCACTCTAAAATCCCCACAAATTTTTGGAAAACCAGAACCAACCCAGTTTAGAGGTCCCAATTCATTATTGGTTTTAGAATTCAGCCAACTGATACGCATCTTGAATGGATTAAAAGAGATCACTTTATGTATCATGGCATAAAAACGAGGCATGCCATCATCATCATCATATGCAGCCCACACCTGGTTCTCTGCAAAAGACATTTCGGATCTATCCCTGTCAAAATCGTGAAAATCCGGATCAGGTACAGTGATGGTCACTGGTTCTTTGACTTCTGTAAGCAAATCAACAGTGGAGGTGTCAAGGGATGCCTTTTTATCATGAACACCTTTCTTGGGGTCTGCAGACTCAACCAACTTGATCTGATCACTTGCGTTACCATTGGATGCAACTATTTCTTGTTCTCTTGCTTTCTCCTCCATTTCTTTCTGATTTTCTAGCTTATCCACATCCTTTCCTGCAGCAGTAAATCTCCTTTCATCTAACTTCTTTAGAATTTCCCTCTTGGCTTTCTCTGCCAACATATTTCGAAGTTCAAGTTGTGACAATTCTCGTATACTGTCGGGCTTGTTAATAAATGCAGAAGATACATTAGCCCTATCTCTGTTAAGACCACCCTGCTTAAATCCTGATGTGCTGCCCACGCCTGGTCCTCCATTTCCTGTGATTTTTTGATCAGAAACATTTACCCCATCATTATAAGGTTTACCATCGTTCTCTACGTTTCTCCTCTTAGCCAGCCTCTCTCCTTCAGCATCAGGTCTAGAAACTGTATTAGAGAAACCAGTAGAGAAATTGCTAGATGCTCTCTTAGAAACAGTGCTCCTCTTCCGACCGGTTTCTTTTCTTTTTGTTGCTGCTTCTGCCTCCTCGCGTGTTCTCCTAGCTGTCTCATATGCTTGTTGAACCAAAGTTGCAGCTTGAGAAGCTGAGGCGGCAGCACGGCCAACACCAGCTGTTCTAGAGAATGGGCTCCACTGGAAGTTTGTTTGGTTGAAAGAATCAGGAGCTGAGGACCTTGAGGATCCCGCATTCTTGTTTCCCTTAGGAGTTGAACTTGGACGTGTCTGGGAGTGCCAAGGAGGGTTCGATGACTTGGAACCATTTGATGGTGGGGGTGCTGTTTCTTGAGCTAAAAATGGCTTATGACAATTGGGGCACAGAAGATTATGATTGAGATACACCCGGAGATACTCATACTGCATTTTACATTCATGGCATGCAGTCCAAAATGTTTGCTTTGATACACGTGGAGGAGCCATCCGTGCATTATTTCTCTGAGCCCCCACCTTGGGAGATGCAGCATTGCTGAAATTATGGAAACCATTTGAACTAGATGGGGCAGATGCACCCCCACTTGCAGATGGACCTCTCTGCTGGGATGGTCTCGAAATTCTGTCATACGCAATTCTTTTAGTCTTGTCAGATAAGATATTCCAGGCCTGAGCAATCATCTTAAAAGCTTCATCTGAACCTACAGACTTGTTTTTATCTGGGTGAAGCATGAGAGCCAGTTTCCTGTACTGTTTCTTTACTGTCTCGTCATCAGCCAAGGGGTCCACACCAAGGACCCCATACCAGTCTATTTCCCCATTTATTCTGTTCTCAGCTGCAAGATGCACATCAAGCGCCGCTAGCATTTGGGGAAGACCCTCAAGCCCAGGATATAAATTTTGAGCTTTCAACGCAAACTTCTTTGCCCCGCCAATCTGCCTTGCTGTGAACTTTTTCTCAGCAATCTCTTTTGCCCGGGTGGCCTCATCTTTGTTGCACTCCATTACACCACTGTTTTTCTCTTACCTCTCGCTATCTCTTTCTTCTGCTTGCTTTTCTTTTTCTTTGTTTCTCGTGCAACAGCAGGTAACCACAGAAGAGAGAATTTAACCACCACTATCAGGTTTTACGGCCCAAGAATCTTCCATACTCTAATCACTTAACCCAACATAAGAAAAGAAAAGAAAAAAATGTCACAATTTCCAGAAAAAGAATGTCAAGTAAAACCATCATAATAAAAGCAACAGTTGAGATGCTAAAAATAGAATAAACAGGGCATGAATGAAACATATCTTCTACTGAAGTATTGAGAATAGCACATTTTAAGAGACCTGATATTTGCAGAACTTAATGAAAAAAGTTGGGGCATAGATGATGCTTCAAATTGAAGCAGAATCAACATCATGCCTAAAAGGCTATAACAAATTAATCTGATTCTAGGGGGCTTGTTGTGAGTGACTATCAGCTTTTTGGACGTCAAAATGAGAAGTTCAAATCAGATTAAAGCTTGGTTCCCGGAATAGAAAAACCTATTGCTAATAGTTTATTGCTATCAAGGATGCACGGACACGACACGGCGGCTCAGCAATTTCTAAAAAATTAGGATTCGGCGACACGGTAAACTTTATTTGTTATTAATTTTTATTTTTTTATAACTCATATGAACATAAACAACAACCTAAAGCTTAAAATTGTTTAAATTTTTTACTTTTGAAGCTATAAGAGGAGAGTTTAACAAGAGAGATAGAAAAATTTACAGAGATGCACGGATAGTCAAAATTTACTGGGGAGTGTATCTAATTTACAAATTGTTTCAAAATAGTGTGTAAATGTTTATCTAGGAGCAAAATAGTCATAAAAACAAAGAAATCAAATTACAGAGAAATTACATAGCAAAATATCTCTTTTTTGTGTGTATTGTATTTAATTCAGAGCAAGCGAAAAAATGACCTTCAAGAACCCTCAGATCGAGTACGGCATGAAGAGGTGTTCTAATTGAAGCAACTCCTCTCCAAGAAATCGAAGAATTGGCGATTGCAATTGAATGCAGCAGAACTAGTGTTTCTTCAAGAACTACTTCCAAAAACCAGCAGAGAAAACTTAAGAAAAAATAGGAAAAAAACATTGGCCGTGTCGGGGCTGTGTCAAGGCTGTGTCGGTCTCAATCAACATGTCTTGACCATTGACTGCGTGTCAAATACGCGTCGGACGCGAGTTCGTGTCCAACACGACTCTCGAAACGGAGTTTTTTCGACATGTCCGTGCATCCTTAATTGTCATTATGTGTAGATTCAGGTATCATAAAAAGTTTACAAGATCTATATAGATATGAAAGAATTACAATATGTCTTGTCTTTAAAATTATTCCTCTAAAAGCTCAGCAGTTACTTATAACCTCCATTTAAGGAGAGAAGGCACTACTGGCATTTCTAAATTTGTACTTATGTAGTTTTGTTCAACTCCAAACATGTGTCACTAAATGAAATGAGCTAAAGGCAACACGTCTATTCAGATTTTGACCAGTTTAAACCACATTATACTACCAAAAATGTTTTCCACTGCCAAAACAGGAAGAACCACGATAATTGCAAAACCCATTATCTACTGCAACCTTTAACCTGCCTATGTATATCAAAATAGTAGTAGAAAAAGGATTGATTACATATAGTTAGGAGTGCTAAGGGGTTAAGAAATAGACTGCTATCGTATAATCCTTGACAAAGCTTTAAAAAAAAAAAAAAAAAAAAAAAGTTGAGGTTATCTACACCCAGGTGGAAGGTGCGAAAAGTCAGGAAATTTTCCAAGTTTTTCAAAACCAGTGACTACCCGAAAGATTGCAGGAATCCCAAAAACACGATTGTGTTCGTCTATATGAGAAATGATTAGGGTTTAGGAGCTCTGTGCAAACGGTCACAATTCATAAACTTATAAATCATGGTAAAACATCAAAGCTTTGAAATACAAAATAAAAAGGAAGAATCTTGGAATAAGAAGTCATTTATAAAATAATGGAAAATAAAGTGATCATCCATGGGCAGCAAAGTTTCTGTTGATGTCACTGGCCCTAAACAGGAAAAAATACCACATGCATGCAGGTTTCTATCTGTGGTGCTTAAAAGTGCAGTTGTTGTGATGTGATATGTCAAGAGGCCTCTTAGAAGGTTCTACCAGAAGGGTGGAAAAGTTACGCGCTTTTTGTATCAACGTCTTTGGAGATGAGCAAGTTAACCCAATAAAACCAACTGCACAACATCAGAAATAGAAAATATCCCAGCTGTTAAAAGACAATTTTCTGAAAAAGTTGAGTAGTTGACTTGTTACTGGGAAAACAATCTAGCGAGCAAATTTTATGGGAGAGCTAAAATGTTCATATAATAATACACCCAAAGGATAAAGAAGGGTGCATAAGAACAAGACTTATGGGAATCAAACTAGATTGGACTACAGTCATTCATTGCAAGGGCATATTAGCAATGTTCAATGCGCAAAAGTAATGTTAGAACATGTTCATGTTTATCTAATATGAAAAGGGCTTGAAAAGTTCAATATATATAAAACTAGGGATGTAAACTTTAGCCATTATGCAAAGCTTAAAGTTACCTTGAAAAATTGGAAAACAATAACAATGTCTAACACGGGTTTTACAAGAAATTACTAAATGAGCTCCCAATCAAAAGTTCAGAACTCGTTAGAAAATGATCCAATGTCTTCTAATAAATTTATCTCAAGATATAAAGCTATCAACTACAAAGACTGAGTAACACAATAAAACTTCAAAGTTTCAATTGATTTACAAATCATGTGTAGAGCCAATTATTGAGCACAACCATCACCAACTAGTAACTGTGAATTCTACAACTTCTTCCAATTTGTTGGTTGACGCTAGGATGAATTATTAACATGATCAAATAATTTTTTTTATCAGCATAAGCACATGTGTCCACCATCATGGCCATCATCTCAAGTGACAGGAGGTTATTAAAGTGGGATTAGAGCTTTAAAATCCTTGCCACAGTTTTGATGCTTAGTTATTTCGCCCATAGTGCTAGGCCAAGTATCAATATCACTTAGTATCTATTAGAAACAACACAGCCCATGGTCAGCATATAACCAAGGCCTTAAAAAAGGTAATTTATAGCTATCAAGTTTACTTCAATGATAACACCGAGTTTTATTGATTGTCCGATTTTCCTTCTACTAATCATGTTCATTATCAAAACCTCAAAGAAAGATTCACTTCAATATGTAGAAAGACTCGCTGCCCTCTTAAATTTCTAGATAAATAAGCATCAAGAACACTGTTGCTGCCTATTGTAACGTGACTGCTATGGGATGAAAAATAAATTACCAAAAAAACCCTGTGCAGCTCTGTTAGTCACGTGTTGACATACTTAAGTGGAGTATTATACAAGACATCCAAATTTTTATTTCCGTTCTACATACGGATCCATTTGTACATATCCCTTTTTATGTATGCTCTAGACTTTTAGTATTTAGCTTCACACCACTTCTTCAAAGCTATGACGTGGTTTGTTTTCTTTAATACAAAATCACAGCTTAGTGGAATACTACTCTGAAAGACAGAACAACATAAAGAAGGCTCTATTTTCGGGGTATTTCTATTGGCGTATGACAATGTACTTAAGAATAATTTGTATTAGTTATTTGCCTTCCCAGTTTATGTGACAAACAATGATCAATTAAATTTATTAGTTTGCTCAACCAATTTGAGAAGTGAACTGAAAGTGATGTGAATTGTACATAGAGAATGAAATAATTGGGAAAACCCAGTGACTCAATGCCTTACCAATGAGAAATGAATGCTTTTACATGAGGGAGAACACTACTAAGTTCAAAACGCCGCCAGTCAACTTCATATTGTGTTACAGAATGCAACCTTCATTGTCACAATTATGTCAAATGAATGCCCCTTGCAGTTTGATTCAGTTGATAGATTATCCAAATCTTTGAAAAGTTTCACAATTTGTATGATAATCTTCCAAATTCTATCGTTCCATTGCCCAATCAACAATATTTAACCCTAAATAGGTCTTTGACCTGACTCTCTAAAAAGAGCAGAAAGGTCAGTGAGAAGCTCAGTGACCGAATGACAGTAAACACATGCTATCTATCAGAGGCCAATACTTAGAATATAACTGCATGAGGATATAGATGCAGGTAAAGACAGCAGAAGGGGAAAAGATCCAGAAGGTCTATCTCTAACACAAACTCTAATGAAACCCAATGGGAGATTAAGGAAAGTTATCTCCGAAAGGCGACCATACTGAGAGAATTCCAGAACAGCTTAACTCAATTGATGGCAAAACTTAAAAAGATAATCAATCACAAAGCAATTGAACCACAAACTAATGACTTTGTGACAAAATATCACTCTAAATTCCAGCCTATAAGAACTTAATTACCCCCCAATTTAGTATCAGCAGCAACTACACCGCTACTTATAGTCATTCACACAAACCCTAACAAAACAATTACAAAATCAAACCCACGATGCAAAATTCAAAACCCTAATTCAACTTCTTTTCCCTCCACTAGCAATACTCAAACATACAAACTACCAAGAGAGTTCAAATTACCATTACAGACCAGAAGAAACAAAAACCCATTAAAGAATAAGCTCTATAGAACATCAAAATCGCAAAAACTTAAACACCCACTTCACGAAATGAGACCCCAGACCAAAATAAACCAAATCAAAGCCATGGATCTCAAAAAGTTTAAATTTTTATCAACTTAGGCAAGTTGGGGTCCTTGCTTCGAAGTCCCAAACTGAATTAACATGAATTGAAAACCTAAATTCTGTGATCTCGTTCTCTAATCTAACAATTACATAACAAAAAGTTGATTGTATTGAAAGCTCAAGAGCAAAGTGAATAGAAGAAAAAATACCCAAAAACAGAAACTCACTCTGTTTGCTAGAATTTGAATTACAGAGCCGCCATTAGAGAGCAAACCGTGAATCACCGCCAAGTCCTTGTAACTTCTCCCCCACCAGAATCACAAAATTCCCAAAATAAAGGCCTTATTTTCCTTGGTTTTTCTTGGTTTTTAATTATATAATGTTTTTTTTTTTAATATGTCAAAGGGAGTCCTAACCATAGTTAATTTTAACATTTTGCTAAAAAGGGTATATTTTTGGGATAAAAAAAAAAGGCAAATTCATGAAAGGATTTTTTATTTTTTTTGAATTTCCTTACATTTTAGGTATTTTAGTACATATTTTGGTACCCTTTAAAATAATTGGAATGATAATTATATGAATTTAATGCCTTAGAGTTGGAATTTGGATCTACTGTTGATAGTATTTCCCAGAAAAAGGCTTTAAATTGAAGAGTTTATCTAACCCATACCTTTGGTTAGGTTAACCAAAGTAAAGAATGGTATATAGTTACAACTATGGTTAGATTAACTTGAGTACATGGTTAAGATAAAACTTACAAGGACCACCCAAAAAGAGGAGCATATAAAATTTTTGTGAATATGAATTTATTGCAAAAAGGTAGGACCCACCCCTTTTTCTTTAATCACTCCCCCTCCACATAATTAACTTTTGGTAATAATTTAAGATATTTATAACATGTCATTAAATTATTTAAAATATTTGTATAAGTATATTTTTATGCGTATATAGAGTTAATTGCTCTTACCCCTATAATAAATAGCTAATTATGGAATACCTTCATAATTATTTCGTATTGCACTATGCCTCTAAGACTAGTGGTCAAGTGCCTTGACCGTCTATTTTCAAAATAGATGACCAAAATACTCTTGACAAATCGATGGCTGAGATTAAATGTTTTGTATCTCGAACATCTCATCTCGAAGAAAATTGAAGGGTCCATTTGAAATACTAAACGTATCTTGACAAAATCCAACAATTGTTAAAAACAAAAAAAATATATCATATTCTTCCCGATGCCCCTTCTTCCTCTTCCTCCCCCTTCTTTCTCTTATCCATCACAACCATGTCGCTACCCTCCATCTTCTTCCTTCTATTTCGCAGCCTCGCAGCCACCCTCCCCTTATTCCTATTGTTTTGCAGCCACGTTGCCACCCTCCCCTTTCTTCCTCTTGTTTCGCAACCCCTTCTTCCTTTTTGCTTCGCCGCCACCCTCCACCTTCTTCCTCTTCCCATCGCCAGTTCGCAACCCCCTCTTCCTTCCTCACATGTAATTCACAACTCGACCAAAACGTCAACAATTCATACCCCAAATTCCCATTCGCGAAGGGCAATAGTTGTGACTCGACATGTTCTATTTGTATTTGTTATTACAAAAAAGGTGAGATGCTCATGATGATGCCTGACTGCAGGCATTTAGTAGAAATTGCAATGTCATGAATGAAAAAAAAATTCATAGAAATTGCATACTGAAGAAGGGGAGGGTGGCGGCGAGGTTGTGAAATATAGGAGGAATAAAGGGGAGGATGGAGGCGGGGTTGCGAAATAAATGAAAAGGATGATGAAGAATATATGTAGAATTAATTATTTTGATTACGATTTGAATCGGGCCCTTCGATTTTCTCGAGATATGTTTTATGATTTCAATTGCGCTTTATAACTTTTTTCGAGATGAGATGTTTGAGATACAAAATATTTTAATTGTTAGAAATTTTTCGAGATACGATTACGATTTCAATTGGACCCTACGATTTTCTTCGAGATGAAATGTTCGAGATATGAAACATTCAATCTCAATTTTTTATTTATCAAGGGTATTTTGGTCATCTACTTTGAAAATAGACAGTTAAGGTACATTAACTGCTAGTCTTAGGGGCATAGTGCAATACATAATGATTATGGAGGTACTCCATAATTAGCTATTTACTATAAGGGGAAACAATTAAAAAGGTGGTTGCAAGGCTGCTTTCTTTAATAGGTATATCGAGCCTGAGTTTGGGCTGCAATGAGAAAGGGGTGTATAAGTTCCTTGAATGCTCTTTCTTAAGCAAGCAAAAAGGAAATGTAAGCACTTATCCCCTCCACTTGTACTTGTAAATAGAGTGCAAACTCACTGAGCTTTCCAACTCCGCTGCTACCTCGACTATCTCGTTGGTCATCTTGAATAAAATCCCCATACACAGGTCAATTGAGTGGAAAACTTCCATTAGTTAGTAAAGCTACCTGTATTTGGTACCCTACCCTTACAGTCTAGTGGCAATCTCTCTGCTACGCCCCTCAGACTATCGGTCGAGGTCTAACTGACAAGCGTTCTCCTATGACTGGTAGTAGCCATATCTTTATTGACCAGCTCTAATAAAATTTATTTAAACAAATATAATAAGTCTTTTCAATGTTATGTAACTTGGGTTGAAGGGCGATGTTACCAAAGTAGATGAATAAACATTTTCACCTAAAAGTTTGCATATTTATGTATTTGGTGATATTAATTTGTAAATATCGTACTACGAAAATGTACGAGTCCTTTTGCTTTGACTTAATCGATAGAAAATTGAGATATCCAATGTCATTTTGATGATGGCACAATGTCGCCAAGTCATTGAGCACAAGTTTTTTAGTATATAAAATTAGTCAAAAATTATAGTTTTTGAAAATATATTTGATTAATGTCATGACAATTAAAGACATTCATTTACGATAAATACCGAGTAATAGATAAATACAATAAGATAAATACAGTTTATTTGAAAATATATTACCGATTAAAGACATTCATTTACAATAAATATATTTGAAAATATAGTTTTTGATTAATTTTTTTTTCAAAAACCGAGTAATAGATAAATACAATAAGAAATTAAATTAAAGAATTATTGAAATGACTAGTGAAGATGTATCCATAATAGAGCCTAAATTATAGTGTTATTTGCATTTGGGTATAATTACGTAATACGAAAGTTTTGTATAATTACATATTGAATATGAAATTGGGTTTTGATTGTTTGTTCAACGGTATTGATCAATGTCAGACGTGTATTTTGTATTTTACTGAATACATAAAGTCTTACCTTAGTCAGTGTCGTTGAGCAATTAATCGAGACCCAATTTCATACCCAATATGTAATTATGTAAAACTTCCATATCTCATTTAAAATATGCCTAAAAGTATGTGTATCTAAATGTAAAAACCCCTTAAATTATATTTGTTTGTGTTTAATGTATCAAAGTAATTTGGCTCCAAGCAAGTCTAACTCTTGATGTTAGAATTTTGTGCTTGCACAAATTACTTACATATTAGAAAATAATAATAATAACAATAACAACAACAACAACAACAATAATAATAATAATAATAATAATAATAATAATAATAATAATAATAATAAAAATAATAATAATAATAATAATAATAAGGCTCCTACTTCTTCCGCCATCGTGATCCGTGTGAGCGGATTAGGCTTTGGGCACCAGAAGCCGTCGTTATCAGTCGCGAACTGATTGGGCTTACCTGGCAAGTTTGGTGATGATTGTCTGCATTGAGAGTAATGATCCCTTGGCGAGTCGTCATCATCAGCGGACCAACGTTAATTAGACTCCCACTTCCTCCGCTATCGTGATCCGTGCAAAGCGGATTAGGCTTTGGGCACCAGAAGTCGTCGTCGTTAGTTGCGAACTAACTGGGCTTACCTGGCAAGTTCGACAATCATTGTCTGCATTGAGAGTAATGATCCTTTGGCGAGTCGTGGTCATCAGCGGACCAACGCTGACTAGACTCCCACTTCCTCTGCCATCGTGATCCGCACAAAGTGGATTAGGCTTTGGGCACCATAAGCCATCGTCATCAGTCGCGAATTGACTGGGCTTACCTAGTTCGGCGATCATTGTCTTCATTGAGAGTATTGATCCATTGGCGAGTCGTCGTCATCAGCGGACCAACGCTAACTAGATTCTCACTTCCTCTGCCATCATGATCTGCGCGAAGAGGATTAGACTTTGGGGTGATATTCGAGTTTGGTCATAGTCGGGCTGGTGGAGGGTTGTAATAGACATCAGTGGAAATTTTGGTAAAAGCGAAATATTTGTTGAAATGTTCTACATTCCATGGTCGTTTAAGCTCGTCGCCGTTGTCGTCTTTCAGCCAATATTTTTCTGGTATATTGACTTTGGCAACTCTATAGGGTCCTTCCCAGTGGGGATTTAGTTTTCCCGCTCCGGCTTCTTTGTATTTTGTTGGGTCTTCCTGAGTACCCAGTCTCCCACCTTGGATTCGCGTGGTTTGACCTTCTTGTTGTAGTATTGCGTCATTCGTTGCTGGTAGACGACTATTTTGGCGGATGCTAGATCTCATTTTTCGTTGAGAAGGTCTAGTTCCACGCAGAAGGCTTTGTCGTTACCATCTGGTCTGAACTATTTCGTTCGGAAGGTTGACACCTCGAGTTTTATCAGAATCATAGCTTCTGACCCGTATGCTAAGGGCGAAGGGTGTCTCTTCGGTAGGGATTCTTTTAGTTGTTCGATATGCCCAGAGTATTCTTGGTAGCTCTGGAACCCATTTTCCTTTAGTTACATCGAGTTTTCTTTTGATGGCTTCTAGGATCGTCTGGTTGGTAACTTCCGCTTGGCCGTTGGCCTAGGGGTGTCCTGGCGAGGCGAAGTTGTAACACCCCTAAATTTCATAAAGCTAATTTATTTTATTTTGAATTAAATAAAATAGAGTTATATTTAATTGAATTTAAATTTAAATTTAAATTTAAATTTTAGGGTTTTATTTTTCATGAGTTTTATGGTGGACTGCCCTTAGATTTTAGTGGGGGCGAATAGCCACCCACAATATTAAAAAAAAAACCTTTCTTTCCTTCTTCCCTGGTAGAACAGAGTGAACAAACTTTGTTTTTCCTCATCTCCTTATTCGGTGACGGTGGCTGGTGTCGGGACGTTGTCGTGCGTTTCTTCGCCCAACCTCCCATCTTTTCTTCCTATCTTCTTCCACTATCTTCTTCCACTATCTTCCCTCTCCTTCCCATTTCATTTCGGTGCCAGAAAATAGAGCAATCGCAAGAGAGAGGAGCCACTGATTGTGCTTGGTTGTTTGGGAAGAAACATTTTCTTATAAGGCTTAAAAATGTAGATAAACTCAATTAGGAGAAGAAACAAACAAAAGATGAACTCGAGAGAGAGTTGTTTGCATCAATTTGAAGTGGGAATGTTGCACCAGATAGTAGTGATGAAAAGGGCTGGTTCGAAGGAGGAAATGAGGCGTTAAGGGGTTGTTTAGGGTGTTGTTTGCAGTGGCTTTGAGGGCTGCTTGCAGGGGTATGAAGGGTTGTTTTGGGGGTCTGAACCAGGGCGTGTTGCAGGGATTATTCAGGGTCTATTTCAGATCTGATTCAGGTTGCTTCAGGTCTATTTCAAATTTGTTTCAGGGCCTGTTTTAGGTCTAATTCGAGGTATGTTTCAGGTCTGATTTGAGGCGTGTTCCAGGGGCTGATTGCGAGCAAGAGGGGGTGACAATGCCGTGGTGATGGTTGGGTGTATGTCAGAAGAAACCGAATCAGTGAGTGTTTCTCAATCTCTATCTATTTGTATTTGGTATTTTAGTATATTTTTTTGTTGCATTTAACATCTTTTGAAGTCCACTGGTGTGCTTTTCACTTGTTATTCATGTATGTGTTTGTGTGTTGTGTTTGATATTCTTGCTATAAATAGAATGGCTATGGTGATAGGCTTGTTGATACAATATATTTTTGATTCAAGAAAATTTCTACATATCTTATAGCTTTTCACAATCATTCTTGCTTGTTGACATTCTTTTTGTTTCGATTCCTCACAATTACAATTCCATTGAGTTCTTGTGCCTAGTTGTGACATAGCACGAAAAGAAACGTCTTTTATAATAAGGTATAATTTGATTGTCGGCTCATGTGATGAACTATGTCAGTCATGCACATTCGTAGGCTGTAACATACATTAGCAAGGACTTGGATTAGGCCTATCAGTATTTTTGGCTTACAAGATCCCAATATGAACAAGTTGGGTTACATAGTCCAAAACTACTCTCTAAATTTCTCTTATCATCTTGGAAGATCGTCTCTTTATGGTTCTCAACCTCGGAGGGCATGCTTGTTTCGTTTTTTATTTTCTCTTGCATTAGAAACTGAAATTTGTCCGGTAATTAGACTGATCTTGGGTAGTTTTTCCTGGAGTTTTGATTGGGTTTTTTTTTAGCAAGAGTAGTATCATGCGATATACCAAAAGTTTCCTGTTTGAATCTAGTTTCTAAAGGATTTGACAGTATGACAATCAGAGTTTTGCACTAAAAGATATACTTATTTTAGTGACAAGAGGTAAATCTGCAGAAGGCTGCCAGCTGACCGGTTTTGTTTGAAAAATATTACTTGTTACAAACATAATCTTGGGTATGCCTTATATGGTTGGAAACATCTCTGTGTCTACTTTTTATTGCCCCAAACGGTATGCAATTTGGAGTTCTAAAGTGAGAGTTATGTACATTTGAGTGATGATTGGTCAAGCTATCCGGTTAGGACAACTTGTCCATTTCAGTATTGTTGGCAGGGTTATTTATTTGACTGTTTTGGGATTGAAACATGGTTGTTTAGGGTCTGTCTTGGGTTGCATTTGATGTAAAAGAAAAATGTTGTTTGGAGCCGAATGAAGTTACAATTTATCGCTCGAATAAGGTTGGTTGTTGGGATGCCTGGGGTCAAATTGATTTTATTTCGACATAGAAATTGGGTTGTAATGGGATTATTGTGGTAGCTGAAATTAGGGTGTATTGGTTTTGTTGTGCGGACTGAAGCGTGATTTTCTTGGGACTGTGTTACGGACTGCAATTAGGATGTTTCCGATTGAGTTTGGGGAAGGCTACGATTGACCTTAGATGATTGGTTTTAGTAGATTTTGGGGGTTGTTTGTAGCTATGTTTAAAGTTTATTTCAACTAATTTAAGCGGGCGTTTCAGCTGAGTTTTGGATGTTCAGATCAGTTGATTTAGGGGGATGTTCTAGTTGATATACATTGTTATATGAATCAGTCAAAACTATTTGTTTCAGTTGAATTTAGAGTTTTCTTTTTATTGAGTTTCATGTTTCGATTTCTACAGTTTGATGGATCTAAAATGCAAATCCCTTTGCAATTCTCTTGCATTTTAGTTGTTTACTTTGCCTTAAAGGATGGGTTGGTATAAATGTAACTCTTGTGATGAACATTTTGAACTCCTTTGCTATATACAGTAATGTATGATAATGAGAATTGGACTATGGTTATATATATATATATGCTATTTTTTTTTATGGTTAACAATGTTATTAAGTAATGATGTTTTATTTCATAGCTTGAATTAGGCTCAATAAGGAGCTATGATTGAAAGTGCGATGTTACCATACTCGTAGGAACTTGAATCCTCTTATTGAATGGGTTTGATCCCCGCTCTGTTATATAAAATTTGTTTACAAAAAATGCTATGTTTCCCCAAAAGTATGGGCGGAGATTGTGGTGAATCGATTTATAAATGACAAAGTGTCATTGTGAGAGAAAATTGAAATATAAAAAATAAATGATATTGATAAACTTTGATTCCTGAAAATTTAATCACCTGGAATTGTATCACTTAGAATTACCACACATTTTTTTGTTTATTATTTCCCCTCTCTTATAGAGAAACTAAATAACCTGCGGGTTGTCTTGCGGATGTGGGGCGCCTATTTCTTATAGAGAAACTAAAATAACCTTCGGGTTAGTCTTGCGGAAATTAGGTGAATTTTATGCCTAAGACATGCTTTGATATTTATCCCTAAAAAATGTGACGTGATTTTATGCGCATTGATAGCCCAATAGTGGATTTTGTTTCTCATATAGTTAGGAGTATTCGGTGATGCATGCCTGTATGTGATGTGTCCCCACTTGGGCATGGATGACGGAGAAGTCCTCCTTTATATGAGAGAGGCATATGGGCATGTATGTTCGGCACGGAGGTGATGCGAATGTGGTATCGTCTAAGTGATCAATCCGTTAAAAATGAATGAATTCGTTAAAGATGAATAATATAATCAAGTCAAATAATTTATTGTCACTATTATTTTAACCGACAAAAAGACCAACTATATTAGAAGTCATATTCATATTGTTTCTAACCCTTTTCGTGCAGGATGACAAGTCCACTAATATTTTTGCAGGTCAGACTTGCTATAGTCAACATCTACAGTGTAAGTACAAAAAATACATATTTACTTATTAGGGTGACATGATTACCCCGTTGAGGAACTAAAATCTTTGAACTGTGTTTTTTCTTGCATGACTCTTTTGCCTTATTGAGGAACTACTTGTTTGTGTGTGATTCATCGATTGTATTTAATGTTATGTTATCACTTGCTAATGTGTTGATTTTGGGAAGATTTCTCGCACCAACTTTATTGCTGACCCAAGTGAGCTTTTGCTTCTTGGGTACATTCCCAAAGGAATGTAGCCCGATTAGCCTTTCAGGTTTAGAGATTTTTTAGCAACATTACTGGAGTTCCGTTAATGGGGCTAGCAACGTCAGAGTTTTTTGGTTAGAGTTTTATTTTATTTTTTAGTTTGGTTCTATTTCTAAACTTTGTTTTAGTCGTTGCTGCTAATTGTTTCCGTTGTTATTGAATTTTTTACGTCCCAAGTTTTGGGGAAACGGATAATCCTACGTGAATTTTGAGATTTCCGTTTTCTCGAAAATCGGGGCATGATAGAAGTGGTGCTTGACTCCCAGACTTTTGCACAGTTCTTTGACCTTTCTACCTTCAAACTGGGCTTCGTTGTCACTGGCCAATACTCTGGGGATTCCAAATCTACAGACGATGGTGGTTCATATGAATTTTTTGATCTGGACCTGCCCTATTTTGGATAGGGGCTCGACCTCAACCCACTTGGTGAAGTAGTCGACGATGACAAAGAGAAATTTTTTGCTAGCCGACACCGAAAGCGGCCCGACGATGTCCATTCCCCATTGTGCAAACGACCATGGACTAGTAATTGGGATTAGTGGCTGAGCTGGCATATGGGTGTATGACGCGAACCTCTGGCATTTCTCACACTTGCGGACGGTGTCTTTAGCGGCTCGTTGCATTGTCGGACAATAATATTCTAGAGTCAGGGCCTTATGGGCAAGGGTTCTCCCGCCTGGATGATTCCCACATATACCGCTGTGGATGGCTCCCAAGACTTGGCTTGCCTCTGAAGGAGATAGGCATCAGAGCAAGGGCCCTGTCACAGACCTCCTGTATAACTTGTCGTTCAGGAGAGTGTACCTTGCGAATATGTTTTTAAGTGTTCGTGCTTCAACCTTCTCGATTGGTAGGGCCCCAGTCGCAATATACTCTAGTATCAGAGTCATCCAATTGGGTTGTGTTTCCGCAGCGTAGATATCTTTGTGATATTTCTCGTCGAGGCTTGATTTCTCTTGATATCAATGAGGCCGCTGGAGTCTTCATTGAAGGCCGAGGCTTCTTTGGCTAGTTCATCAGCTCTTTTGTTGTCGTCTCGGGGGCACTGTGTGAGCTGACAACTCTTGAATCTACCCATTAAGCCAAGTACCTTGTTGCAGTAGGTTATCATGCGGGGATCTTTGTTATTGAAATCTCCTTTGACCTGGTTGACTACTAGTCTTGAGTCGTTGTATGTTGTTAGGCGATCTATGTCGATCCCTAAGGCTAGCTTCAGGCCTGACATGAGTGTTTCGTATTCAACCTCGTTATTTGAAGCGGGAAAGCCGATTTTGTCTAGCTTTTCGAGGGTGAAGCCGTTGGGAGAGCGGAGTGTGATCCCTGCTCTGCTTTCCCTATCGGTTGCAGATCCGTTGCAACGGAGGGTCCATGCTGGGACATCTGATTCTGAGAGTTGGTAGTCTATCTTCGGCTCTTATCCGTCGGTGAATTCAGGGATGAAGTCCGCGAGTTCTGGGCTTTGATGGTGGTTCTTAGAACGTAGTTTATGTCGAACTGCCCGAGTTCTACCGACCATTTCACCATCCTGCCAAATAGCTCGGGTTTATGTAATACCGAACGGAGTGGATGTTTCATTAGGATCGTTATAGAGCGGGCCTGAAAATAGGGCCTTAGTTTTCTGGAAGATATGACCAGCTCCAGATCCAACTTTTCCAGGTCCAGATAGTGTGCTTCCGCTTCTACAAAGATTTTGTTGGTGTAGTATACTGGCATCTGGGTTCCTTGGTCGCCTCGTACGAGGGCCGAACTAACAACGTGTTTTGAAACAGATAGGTACAAGTATAGTGTTTCACCTATCGCGGGCTTTGAGAGTAGCTCTGGACTTTTCATGTATGCTTTCAGGTTCTGAAAGGCTTGTTCGCATTCCTTGTTCCATGAAAATCCTTTGCACCCTCTTAGTATCTTGAAGAATGAGAGACATTTGTCGAATGACTTTGATATAAATATGTTGAGTGTTGCTACCCTCTCAGTCAGGCTTTGAACGTCTCTGATATTGGTCGGGAATTTCATCTCGAAAAGAGCCTGAATCTGGTTAAGATTGGCCTCGATTCATCTTTTGTTCACTATATAGCCTAAAAATTTCCCAGACTCGACTCCGAATGTGCACTTTTGTGGGTTGAGTTTCATCCGGTATTTTCTGAGTTGGCCAAATGCTTCGGAAAGACCTTGTATGTGGTCGTGGCTGCGAAGGCTCTTGACCAGCATGTCGTAGATATACACTTCCACATTTCTACCAATCTGTTATTTGAACATTTGGTTGACCAATCGTTGGTAAGTAGCTCCAGCATTTTTCAGGCCAAATGACATTACCCTGGACTCGCATGCTTACAAAGAACTTCAAGTTCGTCATGCAACATCTAAATCTTGGAATCTTTGAGTTGGAAGTTTCCTTAGTTGTTAGAGGCAAGAATATCCAAAACTTTTTCTGTTGTGATGCAATTCATAATAGATTTGAGAAGTTTTCATCAATATTCACTGTGATATATAGCACTCAAGCCCTTTGTATTTGCTTGAGATTTGGTTTTCTCAACGGTGTCAAGTCTGCACAAGCCTTTAAGGTGGTGGTGGTGGTTTTAACATTCTTTGATGATGGTAGGTTTCTTATACCCATATCATCCATACAAGTTCATTCATTGTCATGAAATGAGTTTGCGTTTCATTTTTCCAAAAACTATAGTGGTCATGAATTAAAATCATTTTGTTGGAAAAAAATTGAAAAGACTCACATATCCTTAATACTCATTATGATTACTTTGGGATGTTAACCCCTAGCCTTTCTCTAAAACTATTGGAGAAGGAAACATTTGGATGTTAACCCCTAGCCTTTGTCTAGAACTATTAAGTTAACTAGCTTTCTCCCTTAGCTTGAAATGCTCTCCGATTTGCTATTGATGGCTCTCTTTCAAGTTAAAATGAACAAATAAGCAAGTTGAGTATTTACAGGCTCATCCGGGGAGTAGTCATGTTGACCATGGCAAATTGCTTGGTCGACAAGATTATTTGTTTTTCACTTCTTCTCAATTTTGACTAGACTCCAATATTCAACTAGGGGTGGGCACGAGACGGGATGGGACGAGATGGACCTATCTCTATCCTATCTCGTTCATTCGGGATCGGGACGGAACGGGACAGGATAGACCTCATCCCGACCTCGTCCCATCTCAAACAAGGACGGGATGGGACAGGACGGGATTAGCACGTACTAAATAGTCCTCCAATAAAAAATAATAAAAAGAGTTTTATCTCACATTACTCACACAAATCAATAATGTCTAATTTATACACATATAACTTACATCATAAATAATAATAGATATTAAATAAATAAATATTAAACTCTTTTTAGGAAAGCAAATAAATATTAAACTTCATTTAGAATGAATGATTCAATTCATTTAGATTTCATATAGAATTTCATCTTACATTGATTTAATTTCAACACATCCTAAACTTTAATTTAGAAGAATATTTTGATTAAAATTAATAATAATAAATATTAAATAAATGAATTCGGGACGGGACGAGACGGGATAGGCGGGATTGAAAATCTTCATCCCGATCCCATCCCACTCTAGATTGGGACAGGACGGGATCGGGATGAGCTTGATCAATCCCAAAAGGACCCCAAAAAATCGAGACGGGATCGGGACGAGTTCGGGATCGCGGGATGGGATGCCCACCCTTATATTCAACTCCTTTAAGTCCTTGGACTAGGAGAATTTGACCACCTTGGACTTCAATCACTACACCAAATTGATATTTTTGTAACAACCTCCAAAACAATAACACTTTTGAGCTATAACAATCCATAAAGCAATTTTATACATTTTCACAAACAAAGTGATACAATAATTGTATCACCATGAATAGTATGATCCTACAAGTGATACTATTCATGGTGATTTAATTTATTGTATCACTTTTTTTGTGTAACTGTTTTTCAAAATTTTTTACTAAATTTAGTTTTGAATTGAAATTGTTTGGTGTGAGTTGTTACAAATAAGTCAATTTAGTGTAGTGAATCTTCTGGGTATTTTGTCTTCTATTGATCGGTCTTCTTTCTTTGATTGCAGTTGTCTACTGTTGACTCAGTCTTTAGTTGACTTTGACTTGACATTTTTTATTTGAACATAATTGAGCTTTGTCGCTTTTTGTTGAGTGTTCTTTGTCGTATTTGAATAATCTAATTTCCTCGATCACTCACAACCCAATATGTACAACTTCAAATTTTAGAAACACAATATTACATTTGCACTCAAACACTCAACCTATATTGGTTTTTCTAATTTTAACCAATTTTATTTCACTCTAATCTACAAAACATATTTTCAAAAACTTTAGAATAAGAGAATCATGAACCTATATACCCACACATCATAAATGAGATAACTAGCGAGAACAAAATTGAATTAAAAAGCATTGAAGAGAAGGAAAAATATCTATCGAACAAAAACTCTCTTTGTCGAGCCAATGCTAGCTAGGAACATAAGAACCTCTTCTTGAAATACTTCCCAAACAAAGACTCCCAAAAATATCAAGAGGAATCATATTGTTTTTTAAACAACTCACTAATAATATCAAGAAAAAAATTCATGCAGCTTTGGGAGCTCTAAATGGGAATATCGCAGTTGTGGGAGCATAATTGTGTATCGAGATTCAACGAATCTAGCCAGCCTTTTTCCTAGCCTTTTCTTAGTCTTTTTTGGTTTTTTTTACACTTCTACTCCTTCTATAGATAGTGTTTGTGGTTGTGTTTTAAAGAAAAGGGGTAAAAAATGTAAAAATATATTTTAAAAATGCCAAAAAAAACTAGCAAACATGGCTGGCTAGACTTACTCATCGAGATTTGATGCACATTCAGAACCAGAAGCAGTTGGAGGAGGCTTCTTCGTAAAGCTTTTTTTTTTTTACCCCCAACCTTCCGAGATGTAGTGTTTATGTGGTTTGCACCGAAAGGGGAAGCTAGACCCCCACGAGAAGATGAGACTTTCATCTTGGATGGTTTTGAAATCCTCAAGCTGTCTTAAGCAGTTCTTTTAGTCTTATCATATAACAAACTATAGGCTTGCGAATCAGTTTAAATGTTCCCTTTGCCTCTGCTGACTTAGAAATTTTTATCAAGATGAAAGAGGAGAACGAGTGTAACGACCCGGTCCACATGACACAATATTGTCCGTTTTAAGCCCAAACCGGCCTGCACGGCTTTAAAACGTGTTGTATCATGTAGAGCCAAACTCGTACATATAAAACACATCACCCTCCCGCACCCAGGCGATGTGGGACTATGATCCCCCTTGAGTAGCTCGTTCAACCCCTCTTGGGATCCACAGGCCTGTTGGGCCTATTGGGCTCCAACCCTCACCCTCAGGTCCGCCCACACAAGGGTATCACAGTCCACCCCCTTGGGAGCCCAACGTCCTCGTTGGCACACTTTCGGCTGGGTCAGGCTCTGATACCATTCTGTAACGACCCAGTCCACATGATACAATATTGTCCGCTCTGGGCCCAAACCGACCCACACGGCTTTAAAACGCGTTGTATCATGTAAAGCCAAGCTCGTGCATATAAAACACATCACCCTCCCGCACCCAGGCGATGTGGGACTATGATCCCCCTTGAGTAGCTCGTCCAACCCCTCTTGGGATCCACAGGCCTGTTGGGCTCCAACCCTCACCCTCCCCCTCAGGTCCGCCCACACAAGGGTATCACAACGAGCTTTTTGAACTGTTTCTTTACCATCTCATCATCATCCAAGGGGTTCATGTGAAGGATCCTATACCAGTCCGATTTCCCACATACTTTGTTTTCTGCTGAAAAGCAAATGTCAGCCATGCATGATTTGGGTAAGATCCTGGGCTTTCAAAGCAGACTACTTTGCACAGGCGGCATCCATTTTCTCTCTTTATATACTGGTTTACCTGTGTAGCAGAAGAATAAAACAGAGATATGAGTTAGAACTTCCAGCAAGAAAATGAAAGTTAAACCATGCAATGAAAAAACAACACTTTGGATGCTAAAATAGAATAAACCAGGCATGGCAAAAATGAAATAAAGCATGTACATGTCGAGAATAGCAGCGAATGTTTGAGATCTAGGAGTTTGAGAAATTAGCCAGGGAGTTGGGTGATACAAGTTTTTCGGAACAAAAAACATATGAAAAATTAGGGGTCATAAGAAGCTTTGACAGCTGAATTCAGAAAGAACAACAAGGATTGAATTCAGTTTTTGTTAAGTTAATTTAAACTTTCTTATCCGGCTGTGATATCACAGTAAGAGCAAAAACAAGAAAACAATGTAAGAGGGTTAGCCAGAACAGGAGTTATGAGAAACAAACTAGATGATATTCATTTATTGCAAGGGCATATATATGTTGCCATACTCGCAAATCTTACAAATCCATGTTTTAATGCACAAAGAAACATGGAAAGTGTTTCATTATAGGAAAAAGAAAACTTAGGAAATTCAATATCCTGAAATAGGACAATCTTTAGAAAGAGTAAGTCTAGCCAGTCAGGTTTGCTAGTCACTTTTTTAGTCAAGTTTTAGTTTTTTTTACACTTTTTACCCATTCTATTTAAAACACAACCATAAACACCATCTAAAGAAGGGATAAAAGTGTTAAAAAAACCAAAACATGGTCCAAAAGTGGCTGGCTAGAATTGTTGCTTTAGAAAGATTTACGTCTAGTCAACCAAGTTTGCTAGCCACTTTTAAGCTAAGTTTTGATTTTATTTTATTTTTTACATTTTTTACCAATTCTCTTTAAAACACAATCACAAACATCATTTATAGAAGGGGTAGAAGTGTAAAAAATCAAAACATAGCCCAAAAGTGGCTACCAAACTTGGCTGGCTAGAATTGTTGCTTTTAGAAAGAGTAAGTCTAGTCGGCCAGGTTTGTCAACCACTTTTGAGCCAAATTTTGAATTTTTTACACGTTTTACCCATTCTCTTTAAAACACAACCACAAACACCACATACTATGAAAGTAGGAATGCATACAAAGATATATTATAAAGCCAAAGCAAGCAGGGTTTTAAGGACCCCTGAACCTTTATATTAAAGAAAAAATAAAAATGTCTCAAATACAATCTCTCAAAAAGAAAAGATTCTTTGTTAAAACAATCACGAAGAAAGCTTAACAAAAAAACTTAGGACTATTCTAGTCTCCTTACTATGACAATTATAATCATCGGGTAAGGGCGATCCATGTTATATCTCATTAGGATTAAGTAATTTAAAATTTACCCTTTTTTTTGTGGCGGCGGTGATCCATACTCCATGGCAGCAGGAGGTCCATACTCCATGTATTTTTTGTTCGCTTTACTAATTCGAGTGGATTTTCAAGGACTTACTTTGAAATCATGGTTCCATGCTTTTGTGTATTTTTTATAAAACCCTTCTATTGGTTTCTCACTTCCTTCTTCATAGTCATCCATTTCCTGACTTGCATCACTGTCCTCATCATTTCCATTTTTGCTGCTATCTTCACTACCACTATTGAAAGGCCTAGCTATTGTTGGACTACTTTACCCACGGATTGTACTCTTACCGATTCACGATAACTTTAAAGAAAGAAGCTGCTATTAAGCCATTCAATCAAACACTAACACCACAAAATGAAACTGAACCACAACTGACTTTACAAAACCTTTGTAATGGAACTATGATTAAAAAAGCTCAAGTGAAGAACAATACCTGCTATACCACCTATCAAGCAGAAACTCCTCTCCTATTTCAAACAGAAACTCTCTTGATTGGACATCAGCCGCCACAAATTTTTTCAATGCTTGGTTCACAATAGCATATTTAAGTAGAAATATAGTTCCAAGTTCCAACTACTTAAAATACTTCCTAAACAAAAGCCTCCTGCTAGATGGGAGTTCATAAAAATAACCTTCTAAATAACCACTACTTGCAGCAAAAGATTTCCCATTATGCTCGATGCCTGAACTAGATTATGGGGTACTAGGTGTTTTTGAACAATTTAGGAAGTAGTGATGCTATAATTATATTTTGGAGTGACAAAGCCACTCCTTGATCTGGGTGTTTTGACAACAATGGTGTATATACGACACCAGAGTACCCATATCGAATGTGGGTATGAAATACTTATTGGGATCAAAACAGATTATGCTATTGTGCATCTTGAAAGTGCAAGAATTTATTTGGGCTAAGCTAACACATAACTTGAATTATATCTACATTTGTGATGCGTCGAGATGTATATGGTCACAACCCTGTACTATTATATATTGCTCAAGTAACTCACCCAATGTTCACTACCTTACCATTATCCCTTGCAGCTTCATTTTCAATTATTTCGATGCCAATGAAGACTCTGAGTACCCCTCCCTTCCATGTTCATCTACCTCTCATCCCTCTCAAACTAATATCTCCCTCCCTCTCCTCTCAAAACCAACGTCTTCTCCCTCTCATTCATCTCTCGTAGAACCCTATACCCACGGCAGAAACCTAGTTTCTCGAAACCTTAGCCTGTGATTACACCATTGAGGTCCAAACCCATTCACCCAAATCCATTGACTGACTAACCTCTGTCAGAGCCTTCATCTAGTGCCCTACTTCCACTGATTGTGGTGACTCAAAAGTATGGCAGATTCAGCTGCAAAATGTTCTGCCATATTGCTGTCCTCAATGTGAGATGATTGAATCGGAAGATTCCTTGAAGAAGGCAAGCCAGCAACCATTTGGTCACTTCGGACATTTTACATGCTAACATGGTTTGCGCTTCTGCTGAGCTAATAATACAAGTTAACTTCAAAGCTAAACATAAAGCCCATGGACTACTCATGTTTTTTACTTAACATGGTTAACACAACACATGATGAAATAAGAGCACTCGCATAAAAAGTAATGAAATCTTCATCAGTGTCAGTCTACTTGATCAAAGGACTCAAACCCGAATACACAAGGAGACATGTGATCATCTGATTTGGTCCATTGAGGTCAAAATCATGTTCCACCTCCGCTGTTGTGATACAGTCATTGTCAGTGCATCTGTACTGTATACAGTCGATGTCTTAAGACTTCCTAATCAATATATACTGTACGATTTTAGGAACACTAACCTTCCCACAAAAAATATGATTTAAAACGCACCAAAAAACAACTCTTCTACTGAGCGATCCACAAGATGAAAATTAAGCTAACTGTTTGTTATCTGGCACCGGTTCCTTTGGCATATAACCTTCCTGAATCTCCAGCTTCTTAAGCTTTCTCCACAGCCTCAGTTTTAGTGACTTATAGGTCTCCAGCATTCTCCAAAATATCTACGGACTTATGATGTTAGCTATTCTGTTTATCAGCCTTCCTCAATGTGTCATTTTCTTTCGCATCTGGTCTAGTCAAATTATCTACCTTCTTTTTCTCCCTCCTTCCATACACATGTTCTGCAGAATTCACCACCTTATCTGTTTTCTTAACATCCACTACTGCCTGTTTCCCAACTGTCGCAACCGTCTCCTCTTCCTTGACATCTGTAATGACCTGAAGAAGCTCCAAAGGAGTAGCTGCTGGGTCGAGTTCTCTGCAACCCTTCGGAGCATTTTGGGCTTCTGAACCTGTGAGCAAGTAAGACGGCACCTGATGTGAAAATCGAAACATCTCCTCTCTAGGGATTCTCTTGACTTCCTTGGGATCCATGTGTCGATGGAACACAGTTTTAAAACCTGCAACCTTAATTAAAGGTGTAATTGACACACCCTGCTCCTCATTATAATCATCAAGCACCTCTACCATGTCATACTTGTGTATCACTTCATCAGGCGTCAATTCATTCCACTCAGGGGACCAGTTCCGATACAGAGCCCATATACCACCCTTCCTGGGATATATCTGAACGGCTCCACGTGCACCCTTTGTCCAACAGACGTTGTGGGAGAAAGAGTTAAGTGAATCATTAACTTCATATTTCCCCACTCTAAAATCACCACAAATCTTGGAAAAACCCGAACCAACCCAGTTCATTGGCCCCAGTTCACTGTTACTTTTGGAATTAAGCCAACTTATCCTAAGCTTGAAAGGACTTAAAGAGATCACCTTATGAATTATGGCATAATAACGAGGCATGCCATCGTCATCATCATATGCAGCCCACACCTGGTTTTCTGTAAAAGATCTTTCAGATCTGTCCCGGTCAAAATCGTGAAAATCCGGATCAGGAACACTAATGGTCACTGGTTCACTGGCTTCAGTCTCCGAATCAACATCCTCAGAAGTATCAAGGGATGCCTTCTTATCCTTCGACTTGTTCTTGGTCACCACCGACTCAATCTTCTGATCACTTTGGTTACTGTTCACTGCAACTGTTTCTTTTGGTTCCCTTCTGTCCCCAGTTTCTTTTCCCATTCCATTTTCCTTTTGTTTAGCCTTGATTGCAGCTTCGACACTCCATTCACTTAACTTTTCACAGATTGCCTTTCTCGCCTTGTCCACCAACATATTTCTAAGTTCAAGATGTGACATTTCCCTTGTACAGTTAGGCTTATAAGTAAAAGCAAATGCGCTAGCCCTATCCTTCTCAGTCCAACCCCCTACGCCAATTCCTCCATTGCCTGTGGTATTTTGATATGATGCACTCACACCATGGTTATTCACCCTACTACCATAATCTACATTTCTTTGCTTAAGTGGCCTCTCTCCCCCGAGACTAGGTGTAGGACCTGCATCAGGAAACCCAGCAGATAAATTGATGGCTGTCTTCTTAGAAGTGCGGTTCCTCTTTTGAGGGGCTTCCTTTTTTCTCGCTGCTGCCTGCGCCTCCTGGCGTTCTCTCTTTACTTTGTCATATGCCTGTTGAACAAAACTTGCAGCTTGAGCAGTAGTCGACGCTGAAGCACTAGCATTCCCCCACTGGAAGTTTTTTTGGTTAACCCCTGATGTTCCAACATTATTTCTTGCCGTATGATGATTTGAATTCTGATTATTCTGTGCAAAAGACCAAGGAGTGCTTGATTTTGAACCATTTGTTGGTCCCTCTGCTGTTTCTTTTGCAAGAAACGGTTCATGGCAGTTTGGGCAAAGGAGATTATGATTAAGATAAATCCTTAGATACTCATATTGCATCTTACACTTGTTGCAAGCAGTCCAAAATGTATTGTTCTTTGAAGGACGTGGAACCGGACCAGAAGCAGGGATAGATGAGGTACCAGTTCGAGTGGCACTTTTCTGAGTCCCTACCTTCGTATGCATACTACTGCTGAAATTAAAGCCATTTGTGCCGGGTGGGACATGTGGGCCCCCACCTGCATATGAAACATTTTGATGGTATGCTTTGGGAAACCTCTTCTGATCATAAACTAGTCTCTTACTCTTATCAGACAACAAACTCCAGGCCTCTGAAATTAGCTTAAATGCACCACCTGCACCAACAGACTTGTTCTTATCAGGGTGAAGCATGAGAGCCAGTTTCCTGTACTGTTTCTTTACAGTCTCATCATCAGCCGAGGGATTCACACCAAGGATTCCATACCAATCCGCTTCCCCGCTTATTTTGTTTTCTGCTGAGAGATGCACATCCAATGTTGCCAACATTTGCGCAAGACCTTCAAGTCCGGGATATAAACTTTGTGCTTTTAAAGCAAACTTCTTGGCACCAGTAATGTCTTTTGCTGTAAACTTTCTCTCTGCAATTTCTTTTGCCCTGGAAGCCTCATCTCTGTTGCATTCCATTTTCCCTCCCTATGATCTCTGATTCTTCTTTATCTCAGTTTCTTCCAACAATGAGCCACTTCCACTTTTGCAACGCCTAATTCATGAAAAAGAAAAGCAAAGTTAGCATAAAAATAAATATGAAAGAAACACGAAGAAGAAAAGATGAGAAGCACTTAGGTTACAAAGTAAAGTTGTTAGAAAAGAACAAACTAAACCAAAGAAAACTTTACTATAGCTTGATGCGAAAACGATAAATTACATTACTTAAACGTAATTTGAAGCTAAATTCAAATATGGCTATTTATAACGTAAAATGACTTGACCTTCAAGTAAATTACTTATCTTAAAATTACTCTAGCATAAAATTACTTATCTTAAAATAGAGAAACTCTACCATATATGGGCCCAACACGTCCCTTGTGAACTCAACCTTGAGTGGACTCTTCTTGTGCTTAAATATGATAAAAAATCTCAACAATTGTTAATCGTCCAATGTTCAAACGCTTATGCAACCAAAGCCCTTTAGATATTTGATGTTAAGCTATGTTATGGTGCTTTCTATGTTATCTCAGACGTGGCAACGGGGGGGAGCCCGGAACCCAGGTAGCCTAGGCTTCGCCTAGCACTCTGGGTAGTTTTTTAAAGGCCCTCTTTAGGAACTTGGGGCCACTTATACATGCATCATTTCTAACATTGATTCAACATAAATTTAATACAAACATGGACTTGAAACATTGGATGCCCTAAATCTAATAACAAACAAAAAAAACCAAATTAAATAGACAACAACATTACACATCATTCAATAATCCAAAAAGGCAAAAATAATTAAATAAATAAAGGCATTAACATAAAGTTGAAATGTTCACAGGTCCTCATCCTCCCTAGAATTGAGCCGTTGTGGTGGTACATGCTCAATTTCATGATCTTGCCTCACTCTCAAAAGTTTTGTGTGGGTGGGTTAACAAAACAAAACACCAAGTGAGTTTCGCATGCTAATTTGTGGTTGAAGGTGGGACCCGCCACTACAGTCTTTAGATTGTCGCCTTGTCAAGGCAAGGCAATGTGAAAATTCTTGAGTCACAGAGTCGCTACTACTAATAATAAAGCTTCTAAGTTCTACATTCCGTGTGTGTCAAAATACAGAGTAAGATGCTAGCATGCAAAAATAGCAAACATGAAATTCGGAATTTAACACCTATGAAATTCATACAAAAAAAATCGTTGTTTGAATGCTTCGAAATCCAAACTATTTGCACTGCCAAAACCTGTTAGAAACCATAAATGAAAGAAAAGGCTGCCAACTTAGTACCAATTCCAAATGAACCTAAGTTGAATGCCCGGGGTTACCTAAGCAGAGATAATTTGTTGTCTATTTTTAATTTATTTAGTCTCTAAATGCTGGTCCTGTGTCCCAAGCATGGTTGATGTTGCCAAGCACACATTCAAACCATAAATTCCAAAATAAAACTAAAAGATGATGGATGCAAAATGAAGTTCGATAGATCAAAGAAACGCATCATCTAAAGATCTACTACAATAATTGTTAAGTTGGTATTGTTTAACCTACAATGTTAGCAAATATTGGACAGGTAAAAACACACTGGGAAGTAAGCGGATGAAAGAGAAAAAGAAACATATGCATGTTAACAAACATGCGCTAAAATTGGACAAACAAGGTGCCATGCATCCACCATTTCAAGACTTGATGAATCAATTGCAATCTTGCAAGCACTCAAGATTTCTAATCTGGCTCAAGGTGTTTTAGAGAGGCCTTTCGAACTCTGGAAGATAAGGAATGGAGTAATCCATCAAATGTTTAATATTGGTAACAAATATGGATACTTAGCCACCTTAAAATGCAAGCTTCAAAACAAGGCCACCTACATAATCCCTCAGTACTTGTGATGATCATAATTCATTACCCTCCATGTAATTGTCTTTTGCTCACCCTCATTCAACAATAACTTAGCTTTGACTTCATTTCATAAATTGTTCCGCACACTCAACCTAAAACACATGTTTGTAACTGCTACCAAAATAACCTCCATTGTTCAATTAAGTATTACAATCAGGAAACAAGCAACTTATTATATTACCAAGAGACAACAATAATATTGATCCAAAATATACTAGTTTAGAGACACTTCATTCCTATTCCTATTTCATCATCAACATGCCATGATGCTAAGTTCCCTCCTATCAAATGCTCATTTCAAAGTATTGATGATAATGACAGTGACGATACACACAAAAAACAATAGTTAAGAGTGCTCGAAATGTCAAAATTGCAACAACAATGATCCATTTAACTCAAAATGTAACCATATTCGATGCAGATTTTCCAAACCCTAATTTTCTTTCTACTTTCTACAAGCTCTAAGCTACAAGAACTCCAAAACAAAACCCATACAAAGTTTAAGACTTTACAAGGACAAGAAATGAAAATCGTCCAAGTTCAAGATACCCATTACTGGAAATGATTCAGATAACAAAAAGCAGCAACAGATCTACAAAACCCAGACTCCAAAAAATTCAAAGAAGTGAGATTTCACCCTTGAAGTACCAATTCAAGTACCCCATGAACTGAAAACCCTAGAAATGCTTGATCATGGTGAATAGTACATAACACAAAGCGAAACTATAATCAAGTAAAAGGGGTTGAAGAAATACCCAATTGGAGAAACCCCTTTGAAGTTCAAAGGAATTTGAATTGCAGAGGCGCCATGAATGGACGTGGATTTGCCCTTCTTCCCCCGCCAAATCAGAAAATTCCCAAAACAGGACCTTTTTGTCAAAACCCCTTCTTTCTTCAAAACCTAAACAGATTTCTTAAAAAAAAATATATATATATATATCTCGATGAAGGGGAATTGATGTTGAATTGTTGACGAAGGACTCCGATGAATTTTTATTGATAATTTTTTTTTTAACTCTACTTTTTGGTATAAGATGGTGGAAACCCTAACCATGGTTAAAAATTAACTTTAGGAATGGGTTTGCAAGGTGCTAAAAATGGGTATGTATTAAAGTTGATGGTATTTTTTATAATTTTTTATTTTTTACTTTTTGCTTTTTTAAATTTCAAAATCCAACATTTAAGGGTTTGCATGTGAGGAGTGATTATATCATGTATTGAATAATAAATAATAAATAATAAAATGCATTTTTTGTCTATTTAATATTTAATGCCTTGAGTGGGACACAGGATGGATGCCTAACTTGAGGTTAGTTAACCCAAGACTTGGTTAGGGTTACACTAACCAGGGTTAAAGTGCTATGGTTATCTCCATATGGCTAACTTGAGTGTGAGATTAAGGGTAACTTGTACTTAGGCACCTAAATATTCTCTTCCATAAACAAAGGCCTTTTATTTATTTTTTCATCTTAGTCAAAAAATGTTGAAGCAACAATTTCTTGAGATTCCATGTTGCTCATTGAACAATATTAGACTATTGGTAAAAATTTCTAAATGATCTCGCATTTGAAACCTCCGTCGTCCAACCCTAGAAGAACATAATGCCTAAACAATCTAAATGCAAACATTGTACACATATCATTCCTAGATATCTATTCTCGAATAGTGTTGTGTTTCCCTCCATCCGTAAATCTTCAATGATTTTGATGTTCAACACATCCTTTCAAACTAACAATAATCCAATGCAAAAAAAATGAAATACAGAGTTTTCCTCTTTTCACTTTTCTTTTCTTTTGGGTTAACTTTCCCTATAGTCGAACTAAAACCAATTCTCTATATGATATTGAAGCAAAAGAGCACTAGACTTTATGAGGAACATTGTTCATTACCATCATTCTCTCATTGGTTAACTTTTTTTTTTTTTTTTGGGAAGAAGGATGTTTCGATGACATATACTGGTTGAGATATTGAGAACAAAGGCAATACTGGGAGATGTAGATTTGTAATTCAGTAGTAATCAAACAGAGAAAATAGTATTAGGAAGTATGAGTTTTATATTTTCAGTAGCAACTAACTTTTTGACAATTTTCAATTTTTATGCATTGTTTTGTTTAAAATCCCCAAGAAATGTTGGTTGTAATCGTCTTAGAAAGTCTATAGATGCTTTAGGAAAGTTATTTTCATTGTTTTAACTTTTAACAACTATTTAGGAGTTATATATAAGGAATTCTTGAAATGAAAATTGTATTCAACAATTTGATTCAGTACTTTAGTCAATGCCATGTTTCAAGTTCTATTTTCGTTTTACTACAATTTTTTTACGAGTTTGAGTTTATTTTTCGTTTCGGGTGCGTCTTCCCCCTTGTCAACAAACCATTTTTAATGTAATTTTGAAAATGTAGTTTAGCTATCACTTTTTTTAGTTCTCACACCCAAAAACTATTTGTCTGAACTACATGGTCTCAGATAGCACCATGCAAAAACACTAACCTTGGAAGAAAAAATGTCAGACCAGTGAGAGGTGTTAGGCAGAGTACTCCATGTTTTGCTAGTGAATAATGCTCGATTTCAAATTTAGCTTGGCAGAATATAACATAAATTTTCAGAATACTCGATCATGCTTTCAGAATGGCAAAATCATAACAGAAATTTCTTATCAAGTACTAATTGATAATGTTTACAGAATCTTCTGACTTGCAACACTAATCAATAAAATGACATGTCTATTGAATTGGAGGACCATATCATACAAGTGGTAGAGTTACAACAACTTTTCCCTACTGACCAAGAGATACAAAAGGTCTTTTTCCTGATCGTAGGAGAAAACCTTGAAGGCTTGAACCATGTAAAAATTCAAAAAAACGAGGAGAACACACAAATATTCTGACCCGAGGACCACAACCAACATAAACGAAAAACATGGCTTCTGGTCTCTAGTCTCTTGCTGAATGTGCAAAGCTGATTTATTTTCTTCCATAAATATACCCATCAGAAAGGTTACTTTCACTTGAAGGTCTACAAACAATGATGGCTAAGGATACAATGAGCATGTTCACAACAAATATGTCCGACAAGTTGTAATCTCCTTGATCAAATCACCTATCTAAACAGTCTCTTCTTCAAACTTAATTACGAGATCTTCCGTAGAGATTGGTGTATACACTCTTGGTCCTATAGACAACAATCATGCTCAACACAACTGCAATAATGCAAAATCCTGACATTATCAAGGAGGTAAGGAAGAAACATACTGAACCAGTACATTTCAGCGGTTCTTCCACCCCAAATGCTCCATTATACATTCTTGTGAACATGGATTGTGAACCGGGTAAGAACATGTGCTTAGCTTGTTTCTCAGCTTCCCAATCATACAGAGAGCTAGCAATAATACCAGAAAATACCAATGATCCTGCAGGGTTTGCCAGTGTGAGGAAATTGTACAAGGCCCCAAAATTCTTTAAGCCAAACAGCTCTGATGCAGCTGCTGGAACAATTGCCCAGTGAGCACCATAACCGAGTCCAATCAGTAGAGTACCAATGTGCATTGCACCAAACCAACCCATAGCAAAGAAAAAATGTCCAATTGCCATAAAGACTTGAGCCACTGCCATGGCTACTGGCCTTGGATATGCATAATCCCTGAAAAATGTTAGAAAACAATGCATAGTCAGTGTGATGGGAGAGGGATAATATTAGATAACACTATGTAAGAGTGCAGTATGCTCTAGTTTCTTAAAGAGTGGTCGATGATATCACCAGAAAATTTCAGAAACGACCTAATTCCTTGTGATTATTGTCTTATCGCCATGAAGATTAACTTCAATACTAATTAAAATTTGAAATTGTGACCCCATCAAATTTGATGTTAAAGATGAGTGAAAATGAAATTATTGTGCTACAAATATCAGAATGAGCTGAAATTTTATGGACTGATCTTCATAGCTAGGGAACTGTCTTCACGCACTTTCAGGTCGATTCAAACTTTCTGACCACAGAAACAATTCCATAGATAAGGTTAACTACCCAGTTCAATTTTCTAAACATTCATAACATAATATAGATGATCAACAGGTAAAAAACAATGGACATGGATCGAGTTCATATATAGATACAGGAATTAGGTATTACCTTACGATAACTTCAGAGAAGTAGCCTCCACCAACACGCCCAAGGAAGTTCCAAATGCTGATCAAAGATACAAATATATGTTGATTATCATACCCCAGAGATTGGCTCATTTGCCCGAGATTATCTATCACGGTTAGACCAGATCCTGAACCCAATAGAAGGGAGAAAAATATAAGCCACAAGTCTGCCTTTATCAAAGCCTGTGATAAAGTGAAGTCCTCTCCTCTATGAGGACCCTTCCTCCTCTTAACTCTCACAGCTCCTGCAGCAGCTGCTTGGAATAATTTTGCTTGCAATTGTTGAATTCGCTTTTGCCTCTCTAAAGCAGGAAGCAAGTCCATATCCCTAGGCTTCTCATCTTCAACCTCACTGAAAATAACCTCATTTACATCACTACTAGATTGTGCAGCTCCTTCTTTTTGAGCTTGAGGTAGAAGACTTTCTTCAGCTGGACTTCTACGTTCTGAGGAAATAGTCAAAAACAGAGGAATTCCAAAAGGAAGCAATAAAAGAACAAACAACAAAACTGTGAATATTATGACAAAGGTTTGATTCACATCAAGGAGATCTTCAACAAGCATGACTCCCATCAAATAGGATGCCAATAGAAGACACACGCTATAAATGAATGAAAAACTCAAACCATCAGTTGAGCGAAGTTGTTTGTGACCTCCAACAGGTCGAACAATGAACATCAAAGCAATAACTACCATTGATGGACCAACTGCAACCATGAAAATGATTGATGCTTGATCAGGAGAGTTGACAAGAGCATATATTTGTGTTAAAATAGCACCACTCAACCCAGCAAAACCCTTAAGTATCCCCACTATTGGACCACGGCTTTTAGGGAAGTTTTGCACGCATGAGACCAATGATGCTGTATTAAAGTAGGTCTCCCCATTTGTTCCAACAAATATAAGAATGCACATCTGTACAAACAAAACTTTCATTAGACAAACATAAAAGGTTAGCATGAAGATATCACGGGGTTTCCAGGAGTAGCAGGAAGGGCTCAACATATATACTGTTTTCAGGTTTCGAACAATTAAGCATGGTGAATTCAATGCAGATAGCATATACAGAGAACAACCAAATATGTATAACAATTAGTTTTCGAACTTATTCCTTTTTTACCAATCCCAATCTAGAAATAACAATTAACACCAAATTGACAAACCCCCTTTAGTTTTGGAAGACAATCAAAACCCGCTCAAATCAAAATTCTAGCTCCTTTGCTTTCATTTTGATATCAACAAACCCATTTTCGATTGCTGGAACATAAAATGATGAAACCAAATAAGCAGCACCTTTTTTAACCAAACCCACAAAAACTAAGGAGGGTCATATCACATATAGCTTGATTCTCAATATATCCGAATCATCACCATTATTTTGAATACCCCAGTTAATCTACCAGCTCCTTTAAATACATAAAAATCACTAAAGATACTTGAATCCATTAATCCAATATGAAATAAAACCTGCTTCCTCTTCCAAGTTTCTGCATGCAAGATTGCTTAGATATTCCATTATAACAACAACAACAAAAGCCTTAAAAAAATATCAATTTATCACAGAGTTTCACAAGAAAATCAAGCTTCCAACATAATGGGAAAACCACTGAGAACCAATTCAGGAAACAAACAATCAAATCAAATACAAGTCTATAAACAAAATTAAAAAGAAGAGAAGATAATCTTTCAACTCACCGCCCAGAGAGGCAAAGCAGGAGCTCTGTGGGTGACAATAAGCCAAACCCATCCATACCCAACAAAGTTCTGAACAACACCAACCAACAAAGCACCCCAAATGGGAAAAACTTCACACAGATTCGCTGCAATGAATCCAATACTGTCTCCAAGATCCTTTGCAACACCCAACCTTGCAATCTGTCTCTGATTGTAATTCAAAGAGCTCTTTATTGCAGGTGAAATGCTCCCAAACAGATACCCAATCCCCGCACTCGATTGAATCCACATTGCTGCCACGAACACCAGCCATCTATTGTTGAAGAACTCCTCAAATCTCCCCATCTCTTTCAGACAAAAATCTCAAACACCCAATGAAAAATTATCGACTTCGAGCACAAAATTTTGCTCTGTTTAGGCTCGTTTGACCAATTGGAGAAATGGGTCTTGAGATTTTAAGACGGATTTCGTGTCGGGTTGAAAAAGATTGGATTTTAAAACGCTGTTGTACTGATTTCGTGGGGCAGACAGAACAGGTCGCCTAAAAAGAGACGATGGAGAGATGAAGAGATGAAATGGTTCGAAGGAGTTCGATTTAATAAATAGGCTTGATCATGGATATCTTTACGAGAATGCCACTGTGACGAATGTTTTTTGTCTTGTAAGTTGTAATAAATGAAGTAAAATAGGGATGAAATAAATGGGCTTTTGTTTTTTATTGGACCTGCTTTTGGATAAAAATGGGCCCACTTGATCTGTTGGGTTGTTTGCTGTAATCGAGGACAGATCGGTGGCTCGGATGGCTCTTTTCAGTTGAGATTTTATGTCTGGTTTTACCAGAAAATCAAGATATCTTGATGTCCTCTAAAATTGGCTTAAGTTAATTAGACATTTTTCGCTCTAAAAAAATAAGAAGAAAAAAATTTGTTATTCTTGACCGGAGAAAAATAATTTGGCTGAATTAGACTGTCTGAATTATTATAGGTCGTCCATTTTTACCTGATGTTTATCCAATTGAAAGTTAGAAGAATAGGTGCTCAATTTAGTCAACAACAAGATATAGATGACAACTGCGGATTGAGTAGATGCCCAATCACGGTTGAATATTGAACCGAAGATTCGATTTTTCACCCAAATTGAAAATCGAATCGACTTTTCTCAATTTCAAATAGTTTAAATTGCAGAACTGAACATTAAAACCGAAACCGAATTGATCTTAATTTATATAAATAGCAAACCATGCCGACCGATTAAATTAAATATATTATTTTTTAATGAAATGCCACCCACCCTTTCATTTTCCTTGTACGTTTAATGGCACTTGGATGAATTGTTTATATAATTCTTGAAAAGTAAATCCCCATTCCAATATATATATATATAGATAGATAGAGAGAGAAAAAAAAAAATGTAGGGAGCTAGATTTTGGAGCTATTTTTTAATCAAGTTTTAATTATTTTTTTACATTTTTATGTTTTTATTTTTAAATCACAACTACAAACACTATCTATAAAAAAAAGGTTAAAATGTCAAAAAAAAAAAAAACTCTAACCTGATTCAAAAGTGACTCTCAAACCTAACTCTCTAGAATTGTTGATATATATATAATATAATCGTTGGGATTATCGATATGAAATTTTTGACTTCCCCGTTTGGATATGTATCATAAACCACCTTTATTATATTAATTTTGATTTAAGATTTCTTCTAATTTGGTGATTTGGTTCAGTTTTTCTTCTTAAAAGAAATTTGAGAGTAAGCTAATAATATAAAAGCTTGTGTAATCTCTTAATTTCATCTCTTGCCGAAAAAGACGTAAACATGTGATAATTACTTTGGATTCTCTTTGTGTATCATATATGAAAGTAGTTTTACATATTTTTAATTAAACACTTGATTACCAGTGAATAAATAAAAGTTTTATTATTAGTTCATCTGATCATTTAAAATTGTGATCATCAATTTGTTTAGGACCTTCGAAAGCTGTTTAATCTAAAAAGGAAAATTCTAACTGTCGAGGGAATGGGCGAGGAAATCAGCGAGGGAGAAAAGGCACGCATTGCGAGGGGCCTCCCTCCCTCGCTGGTTTCCTCGCCATTTAGACCGACTGATCTAAAAATACACTAACGTTATTGTTCTTATCCAGTAGTCCAGCTACACTGCCAAACTTTGATGGCATGTAAGCATTATCATCCCTTGAGCCACCATTTTATTTTATGTTTTTTATTTATTCGACTCAAGTTTGTGGACAACATGATAAGAGCATCGTATTTGCCAGACATGATTCGATAAGTGAAGTAGCTAGGGTTCTTTGATCCGTGCATAATTGATAAGATCTTTAAGGCCGTGTTTGGTTGCATGTAATCCAATTCTATGCAGTATGAAGGGATTTCTTAAGAGTTAAATTTCATGCAACTAAACATGTTCGAAAACCTGTGCGAATGAATCCAAGTGATGTCTATTCAAAATGTATAGTTGATAATTATCATCGGCATTTCATAATCCAAAAAAGACAATAAAATATGATTGATCACCCTCCTGAAAATGGCCTTTGAGATCGGTCAATTTCCACAGAATCAAGTTCAGTGCAACCAAAATGCCAGAGTTAAATTCTATCCGATCGCACACTTCCGATAAGTATAAAACAAACCTAAATTAAAATATGTCAAGCGATGTCTAATTCAAAGTTTTGCCGTACCTAGCTTAAATTAGAAAATGTTTGCTTGATAATTACATTCCATGTTTTATAGTCCAGAAAAAACAAGAACATATAGATAAATAAAATTAAAAATGTGCAAATGGGAAATAAACCATATGCTTCCATCAAATTAGGTCCATTGTGGACCCTGCACAGGAGACTGAAGGAACTCAATTTAGTTTTAAATTGGTATACATAGATCTAAATCGAAAAGTGGCAATTCTGTAATCCCCAGCTAGTTCAGGGCAAATCTGTATCAATATTTTTCTGAAAGTTATATACACAAATGAGTGACACTCATGAATTCATCCGACATTTTCGCATCTGCAGGGCCTCAGTGTTCCATCCACATCTGTTATTAAAATGCCCGCAAATTAGCTTCTACCAATTATGTCTGGTAATAGAACAGAGTGGGTTACTGGAACGTATGTTTCTCTTATTCATTCTTTTCTTATAGAATTGTGCGTATGTTTCTATTTTTTTTTCTGGTAATTGTTGCTTATAACCTCTTAGTTTCGAAATGATTAAATATGTATTGTTAAATTGTCATGTACTCTAAAAGCATGCAATGTAGAAAATAAATGACTAGTCGAAAACGAATACAGCAGGAGTGGATTTACATATGTATTTTTTGGGACCGTCCATATGGAATCAATCTTTTTATTTCGCCTGCTAGAGAGGGACCAGGAAACCACCTTGCTTGCCACAAACCATTGAGCATTATAAGCCTGATGAACTACATTATATCAATCACCTTCTAGTGTGCATGGTGGGGTTCTTCTTCTTTTCATACTTGAGTTTTTATCAGTTCACGCTTTACACTTTTTATACTATAAAGTTTTTTACATGAATCTTTGATCCCGTTTTACAATTTTAGCACTGAAGAATCATCCTTCTTGGTTTTTTTTTATGAATTCACGCGGCACTGACCCTGATTTGTCAATCAACGCATTCATGTTCCCCATTTGACACACATTAGCGAAACATTAGTTTGAGCAGAGATTGTGGAGGAGGGAGGTGCGTGCTGATAATTATACATAGCATACACACAAAAAGTGCTAAATGGAACATCATCAATAGTAAGCATTCAACTGAAATTGCACTCAGCTCAATTGAGGAAGATGTAGCCAAAAAAGTCTAGCTGCCAATAGGTCAGGTGTGAAGAAAGACCATACCAATGCTGCTATTGATAGATTAGATCAACACAATGTGAAAGATCTCACCAAAGAAGAACTGAATGCATTGACAAACATTGTCTCTCTTGTTGAGATTGAAAGTGTCTTAATGATGATATATGAATACGATAAGGGAAATGAAGTTCCCTTGGCAACTCAAGAAGCGATTGCGGAACGTGGCAGGGATGCAGTGATAGCAGAATGCATGCGGTTAAAAGATGCCTTGGAAGAGGTCAAGAACCGCACAAGCAGTAAGTTGAAACAAGAAAATTGTCAAGCTTCTGAAGATGAGCATGAGCCGGACCTCTCTAGTGATGATGTGATTATAGAATCGGCTGCAAAGAAGTTTCCTAATGCCTACACCAAAGACTTTAGCCTCTGCCCCCAAAGATCCAGTAGACCTTTGAAAGTAAACAAACGGTACAAATGATGATTTTGTTTATAGTTTAGACTTGTATTGGTGAATACTCTCTCTTGTGAGAGTTTGGTTATATATTTCCTCGTGTTTTGTTTAAATAAAGGTTAAGGGATCATTAAAACCCTACTTGCTTTTCAAATAAAAAAAAATTCAAATCTATATTACAATTCATAATGGTGTTTTACTATTCATTGCTGACTGGGACAAACATCAAATGAGAATTGGAGACAAAAGAATGCTAGGATTGAAAGTTGGAAAGATGTTGAGGGTTGAGATTCATTCTCCTTTACAATGACATATTTGTAAATATAAAACATGTAGAATGGTGAAAAGTTGTAAGAAAAAGTTAGTGGAATGTACATGTAGGCGGAGAGAGAAAGTATTGTGTTTTCATTTTTTTCAAAATGAAAACTATTATAACTGTTTACGTAGTTGTCAGATTTTGATAAACTTAGTATCATTGAAATGCAATTTTGAAGATCTTTCCAACAAACTAATGATCAATAAAAATACTTAAAATTTCAAAATATGTATTTTTATTTTTGAAATGTATAAGTATTTTAAAGATTTTGATGCCTAAGTATTATTTTTCAATGAAACAGATGGACATTTTATTGAAATTCAAACAAAGACTCCGAACATTCAATCAATTCTAATTTTAATCGGAAAAAAAATTAGTATTATAAATATGATATTTTTATGAAACTGATTAAAGGCAATGGTGGGGATGGTGATATGGGTGTCCAATGTATGATAATTAACAGTAAAAATAAATAAACATATGTGGAGTGCCAATGACACGGGTAATATGCTAGTCTATATTACAATTCAGAGTGATGTTTTACCATTCATTGCTGACTGGGACAAAGTCAAATCGAAAGAATTAGAGATAAAAGATGGTTAAGATTAAAAATTGGGAAATGTATTGAATTTGAGGGTTGAGATTCATTTCCCATAATGGCATATTTGTAAATATAAGACATGTAGAAGGGCAAAAATAATGAAAAGCTTTTGAAAAAAGTTGATGGATGTACATGTGGCGGAGAGAAAAAATATTGTGTTTTGCTATTAGCAAAATGAAAATTATCATAACTATCTACATTGTTATCGGATTTCGGTAAAGTTAATATTGATGTAATGCAATTTTAAGATCTTTACAACAAAATCAATAATCAACACGAGCGCTAAAATTTTAAAAATATTTATTCTATAATTAAAAAATATATAAAGTATTTCACGTTTTTAATATTTTTCAAAACAATGAGACGGGCCGATCATACCAGAAAAAATGAGTCGGACATCTTAATGTACATTTAAACAAAAACTCTAAACTTCATATTTTGGCGAATTCAAAGATTGGGGGAGAACTCGTTATTGGCGTTTAAATTTTTTTCCCAACTGATTTAAATTTGACTGAATCTAACTCTAAAATTTATAATATATATTTTTACCTTAAAATAAGTTTATACTTCAATACTGATTCAAAGCTAAAATGGGGATAGTGAAATAGGTGTTCAGTACAAAATATTTAGCAAAAATAACATTATATGGAGTGCTAACGGCACGGGGCATACTCTAGTATATGAATGGGAATGCAAAAAAAAAGTGGTTGTTTGAATGACTGGAATACCTTTATGTTAGGGTTAAGTGGGAGAAAGTTTCGTCACCGGAGCGAAATTGAAAATTTTCTTCATTTAATTAGTGCCTTCTGGCCTCATTTGAATTCAAAACTATCCTTTGTTCCTTATCTAGATGTGATGAAAAAATAAAGAAATATTGAAATTCTACATATCATCAACTATATATGTGATTATGTGTCTGTGCGTGTCTTTGTGTTTTGCATAATCTTCCAACAATGGTATCCTAAAAACAGAACATTTTTTTAGGTCTCGAACCTAGAATGTGGGGGACAAACTCACACAGCCCTAACCACTAGACCATAACACCATTGATAGAACATTGGAACTTATACTCATTAGGACCATACGAAAGAATCTGTAATGTTGCTGATGCAAAAAGTGGCATTTTAACTAGTGTGGAAGTCTCATTGTACATAATCTTCTGAAAATGGTATCCTAAGAAACAGAACATTTGAACTTATACTCGTTAGGACCGTACCAAAGAATCTGTAATGCTGCTAATGCAAAAAGTGGCGAATTAACTGGTATCCTAAGAAACAGAACATTTGAACTTATACTCGTTAGGACCATACCAAAGAATCTGTAATGCTGCTAATGCAAAAAGTGGCGAATTAACTAAGGAGTGGAAGTCTCAGTGTGCATATATACCAAACCAAAATTGATTAGCACTGAAGAAAGGTTAGTCCATGGTCTCAAAACTTGGTGGATACCATCCCAATGCCTCAATGATCTTCTGCATTCTTTCTTCCTGTCCTTTGGAATCTCCTATAGCTGTGGTGAAAGGGTACACATAGGTTACTTTTTTGGCCATGGATCTATAAGCAACTACGTCTCCTTTCACCAAGAACTCCAGCACATCTCGTCCAAAACTCCCATCCACCTCTGCTTGCACATATTGCCCTGATTAGATGTAGTACAAAGAAAAACCACTTTAAATTCAACTAACAGCTTCTACATAAAAATTTAGTAAAATTGACGAAAACAACATGTTAGCTAGCTAGTTTAACTAGTGCAAGTTCTTGAAAAAATCCAAGTTTGGCGCCAATTCCATGGTCTAGCTAGTCATTCAAAGATTAAACTAGCAAGTCAAATATGCCTATTTACTAGTGTTATTGATTTTCCTTAACATTAATTGACCAAATTGGTCACAATGATTCTAGACCATGATACTGAGCAGAATAAATACATCACTGAAACACACATTGAACTTCAGCTAACATTAACGAATAGAAGTTGCATTCTTCTTAAACAAGTATTATATTCATTTAGGAACAAATTTACATTAAGCATATGAAATATGAGAAAATTCAATTTCAATTACCACTTGGGGTGTCCTCAATCACATCTATCTTCGCATTTTTCTGTGTTTCAAGTATGGCTTCCTGTAGTTTCTGCAATGTACAAAGATCAATCAATTTCAAATTAACCAAACCAATAAAATCATAAAGGTTTTCGCATGTTTTGAATTGGATGGAGGGAATTTCGAAATCAATCTTGGCCACCTACTTCCAACAAGGCTGAACACCACAAAAAATATTAACTACTTAAATCATCTATCAGTCTATGGTCAATCACCTGAACTACATTTTGTGTATTGTCAGGAATCACCAAGGGGAACGCCGAGGACGAAGACTTTGGATTTGTCGATATGCAACCTGGATTTGTGGGGGGACATGGTCTAATTTTCCTGCAAATGTTTCATTAGTATACACACCATGGCATTCAAATACAACTTCCATAAAGATCATTGAAAACACATACCCATCTTCTAGCCCAAACAACAAATTCTTGGATTGTGAAAATGGGGTAGTGGGAGAGACAGGAGGTGCTTTAGAGTTGAATGATGGAATTGCTAGAGAAGGCAAAGGAGAGGTTAGAGTCAGAGCAAGAGCTAGTGAAACTAGATTGGGTAAGAGGGGATTTTTAATAGTACTTGTTGGGATTTGGAGAGGTTGAGGAGTTGAATGATTTGCAAGCTTAGAATTTGAGATTTTGGGGAGTGGAGGGAGGAGGGACATGAGAGTGCTCAGACTCATTTTTGGACAAGAGGAAGGAATCCACTTATCCTTTCTGGTTGGAAAATTGTGAACCTGACAATGATTTTGTAACATTTAGGAATGACTAATATACCACCTCACCCTATGCTGGAGAAATTCGTTTGCAAATTGATTGGGTTTAAGGTTTGTCTTATTGTAAATGTTTCTTAATACCACCACACAACAAAACTATTTCAATTAGGGGTGGGCATCCCATTCCGAGATCCTGATCTTGTCCTGGTTTTTTCCGGGTCTTATTGAGATTGATCAATCAATTTCATCACAATCTCGTCCTGTCCCGATCTATAGTGGGACGAGATTGGAATAGAGATTTTCAATCCCGCCCATCCCGTCCCAAATTGATTTTTTAAATATTTACTATTAATAATTTTAATATTATTCATGAAAATAATAACATATGTATTCTATTCTAATAGAAACTATTTTCTATTGTTGTCTTATTCATGAAAATAATAACACATGTATTTTGTTCTAGATAAAACACAAGTTGTGTATCAAATAATGTTTATTCACATAAAGCTCAATTTATTAAATTTTTCTTATAAAAGTTCACATGTTTTTTATTCATAGCAAAACATATTCATATATACAATCGTATGTATCTATCATTTCATATAAGTACCAGTAAAGCTAATACAATTATTTACATTTGAAAACAAATAATAACATCAATGTGAAGTACATAAAATGTTTTATTTCCTGCTGATCCCGTCCCGAACCTATTTGGGATGAGACGAGATGGGATGAGGTATATCTTGTCTCGATCCTATTCCGACACCAAACAAACGGGATGGGATAGGGATGAGGTCCATCCCATCCCATCCTATCTCGTGCCCACTCCTAATTTCAATGCTTCAGTGATCATTTTTACTATGCCCACCGAAACCCTCTATCCCTCACTTTCTTGAACTTGTTACAATATAGTTTTACTAAGCCCATGAACTTGGAACTCATTGCAATAGAAATTAATTTGAAACACACCAAATGATTGCAAGCAATCTAAAAATAGTAGAAAACCCTAATAACTCTGAAACTTAACGTGATTCGATTCATTTGCTACCTCCACATATATATTACACCTCAATGAGAATTATTTTTTTTGTGTGCATGGAAATAGACTGATATGTTAAGCAAAAATTAGAGTTTAAACGTAAGAATTAGATATTACTGACCCAAATTTAATAAAGCTTTATGAGTCTAGATTGACCCGATTGATAAAAAGAAATAAGTTGTTGGAGCTAGTGATAAGGTGAAAGCGAGAAAACACCAAAAGACCCGCCTCCAAACGTTGTTTGTGCAAACCAGTAAGAATATAGTTGGCTTCCCCTGTAAAGTTCACACAAGCAAATATTTTGAAAGCGAGCAAGAAGTGTTTGTCCAAGGTTGAGCACGATTTGAGGTGATGATCCGTACTCTGCGATGATACTAGTCCATGCATCATATTGAATAATTAGTTTTTGAACCTAAATAGTGGTAGCAAGTTTCAATCCATGAATCATAGCAAGAGCCTTGGCTATGTTACTGATGGTGTTAGGAAGACTCACAGTGAACTCTAATCTAGCATTCGTACAACAATCTGAAAGGCATCTGCATCCTATATTAATTGTCTTCACCGAGTTTAAAAGTTACATTTTACTTAAGTTTAGATGTGAGTGATCTATGCTCTATGTACTTGGGATTGGCCTTCATCAATCTGTTTGATCTACAAATGTTTGATTAACCATGCCCATCTCGACCCTGGGTATTCTTTGGCGGTGATGAATTTCTTACTGGTTGTTTATCTATCTCGCCATCCTTTGCCTGTGTTTCCATCTTTTTTTCATCTTTACTCGAATCAACTACAATGTAAGGAAGATCTTTCAGCTTTTTTATGTGCTGGTGTGGTGAAAAGGTTGAATTCATAGAAAACAATACTCAAACCTAACTCTAACACAACCTTGAAAAATACATTTTTTTGCTCAAGCAAAGATTTATACACATTAGGAGAGAATACACCTCAATTAGGATTGTGTCACATGATTCGTTTCAATACGCTTCATCTTATATTCACAAATCTCGAGTGCCAGCACGAATTATGAAATTAAGTTTCAAAATTCAGGTTCTATACTTCAACATAATTGCCTCCTCCTTCTCATCACCCTATTTTCTCCTCTCATTTTCTTATCACATTTGGAAGACTAGAAAAATAAGTGGTGGCACAAAAAATGACTGTGAGTTCAGATATATCATACCTCCCTCTTTCAGAAAGGGCATTTCTCCGGAAATAAAAGTATACCTATCACCCGCAATCACCTCTCTTCTCAACGACGCTTCCATCACCCACTCAACAAAAACAAAGACAACAAAAACCTATCTTCCTCCCTCCTTACATTACAGCGACAGAGCAAAAAATGCAGTGTTGCAATAACGTTGTGAACCATCTCCACAACACTCCGAACCACTCGCTTCGGGACCCGAACCTCCGTTCTTTTCCCTACATGAACCTCCTCGCCACCAAAAGAAATGCTTTCTCTGTCCCAAAACCCTATCTCGCTTACTCCAACACTCGTCGAAGCGGCGTCTTCTTTTCGAAGAAGAAGAAGAGATGTTACTGTGCCGCTCTCTCTGTTGCTTCAGAGAACGCTCGAATCAAGGTGATTGGAATCGGCGGAGGCGGAAACAATGCGGTGAATCGGATGATTGGAAGCGGTCTTCAGGTTTGATTCCTAAATCCTGAATTGAATCGATATCACATTTTTCTTGCTTTTGTTAGGTTTATTGATGTAAATTGCTTGTTTCTGTTTCGAAGATTTCGTTCTTGAACGTTTTTTAGGGTTTTGTACGAATTGCTAGGGTTTATCTACAATATTTAATGTTCTCTAATGGTGTATGAATTATTCTTTAGAGAATTGATGTTCTAATCGTAAAGTTGGAGAATGCATTTTTTGTAGTAATTTGTTTGATATTCAGCGTGGGGGTTTATGAAGGATAAAAGCAATTACAAGAGACAATTCACATTCGAAATTATATCTCAGCTCGATCATTGAGAAGAATGATTAGTTGTTGAGTGATAAAGACAACACGTGTCACTATATGTAATGAACCAACTAACTCAGTCGACGTTCTCATCAGCCTACTACACTAGCCCGATGGTAGCTTCACTCACTTATCAGAATTCAACAATTTAGCACTATACCCATACATAATGCTAAATTATTTTAATTCAGCCTCTAGGGAGAGTTTGGTGCGTAAAGTAGTGAAAATGTCCTACCTGAAAGCACTGATAAACACTTTGTCCTTGTATGAAACAAAAGAGGCAGGCAAGCCATGCAAGATGCAACTTATAGATGTTCTGAAGAAATAATTCTGCCACCATTGAAGATGTGTAGGGATGTGATATAGCCATGAGATGGCTGAACTTAGTAAGCCTATCCACCACCACCAAGATGACAATTTTGTAGTTGGAAGAAGGCAATCCCTCTATGAAATCCATGGTTATATGTTGGCAAGTATGATTTGGTAGTGGTAAGGGTTGTAAGAGTCTCCCATAAGCAGTATGTTTGTTCCTCTCACAGATATCACACCCAACAACCCAACAATGAACTGAATAAAAAAAGTCTTCATGCCCTGCCAATAAAAGTGAAGTTTCAGCCTTTGATATGTTGCAGTTATACCTGAATCTCCTATTGCTGAGCTATGCAAGGCTGTAACAATCTGATTTCTCAAGGAACCAGAGGAGCCAATATAGATGATCTGTTTGTAGTGGAGTAACCTTTTGGAATAAGTGCAGGGGCATCTTGTGAGTCAATCAGGAACTGTTGGATGAGGCCTTTAGCATTTGAATCATCTACATAACTATTGGCAACTTCTTGCACCTAGAGAGGAGTAACATCTGATATAGCTAAGCACTGTAGATCATTATTATCACGCCTGGATAGAGCATCTGTAGCCCTATTATCTATACCCTTCTTATATGCTATCTCATAATCAAAATCCAAAAGCTTAGACAACCACTTTGCTGCAACACTGGTGACCTTTTGAGATCACAAGTGTTTGATACTATGATGATTTGTATGTATATAAAATTTTGATCTTAACAAGTAAGATCTCCATTTATGAATGGCCATGACAATAGTTGAAAGCTCATTCTCATAGGTAGACAATTGAAGGTTTTTAGGTCTCAAGGCTCTACTGAAATAGGCTATAGGCCCCCTCCTAAGAAAGGACAGCTCCCACACCAGCATCATTCCCAAGAAAAAAAATGGGGCAGTGAAATGAGGTAAAGCAAGGACTATAGTACGACTAATGGCTTCTTTGAGTACTAGGAAGGCTTGAGTGGCAGTGGGTGACCAAAGGAAAGAGTTTTTCTTGAGGAGATCAGTGAGAGGTTGAGCCAATTGTCCATAATCCTTGATGAATACCCAGTGAGTCCTAAGAATCCCCCTAGTTGTTTGAGCGTATTAGTAGGCCAAGTTTGCATAGCTTCTATTTTTGGGGGTCAACCTCCACACCATTAGAGCTAATGATATGGCATAAGTATTCAAATCTAGGTTGGAGAAAGGAACACTTAGAAAACTTAGCAAATAGTTGATGTTGCCTCAATACAGAAAAAGTAGTAGTATGTAGGTGAGAAAAATGATCATTCTCATTCCTACTATAGACAAGTATGTCATCAAAAAAGACCAAAATAAATTTCCTTAGGTATGGTTGGAATATTTATTTTCATCAAAGCTTGAAAAGTGGCAGGAACATTGGTTAGACCAAAATGCATTACTCTAAATTCAAAATGACCATGGTGGGTTTTGAAAACACTCTTGTGTATATCTGGGAGGTGGACTCTAATTTGATGATAGCCTGATCTTAGGTTTAGTTTTGAAAAGATAGTGGCACCGTGGAGTTCATCAAAAGGATAATAGTCTACACAAAACCTCCAAAAAACCTCTTATAGTCTACACAAAACCTCCATAAATGGTGAGTTCATTGAGTCTTTTATAGTCTACACAAAACATCCATAAATGGTCTTTTTTCTTGATTAGAAGTACGTGAGCAACAAAAGGACTATTAGAATGTTGAATAAGAATAGCTTCTAACATTTTGTCCACCTCTACTTTTTGCATGTAAGGGTTTTGAAAAAGAGGAATGAAATTTGGTTTTAGAGGGATCTTATGGTCTAAGGGTCTATGAGGGAGGAGGGTAAGTTATTAGGTACTTGGAATATGTCATCAAAGCTATGTTGCATCTCCTTTAGAACAGATGGGATTGGTTGAGGTTTGTCTATAGCATTGTTTGAGGTTTGTCTATAGTAGTAATTGAAAAAATTTGGCCAAACGGTGACTATTTAAAAAAAAAAAAATTTAGACATACCTTTGGCATCAATGAGACATAGAGAGGCCTCCTGAGTAATACCCTGAAGTGTGATGGGTTTCCCTTGCACAGTCAAAGTTAATTGCAGCTTTTGTAGATTTATAACTATATCCCCAAAATGTTTCAACCAGTCACCCCCTAGAACCATATCATACCCCCAAGAGAAAGAAGTTTGATTTTCCCTTCAAAATGGAGTCCTTGCATAGTCCACTTGAGGCACTGACAAAGAGCATTGCCATGAAGTTGTCCATTTGCCACTCTCACCACCATTTGAAGAGTTAGGACAGTAGGCCGTTGAGTTTCCTTAATGACACTTGGATCCACAAATGAATGGGTGTTGCCTACATCAATGAGTATGGAAATCTGTTTCTTTTTCACTGAGCCCTTGAGTAGTATAGTATTGGTAGACATACTTCCATATAATGCATTCAAAGAGAGTTCCATTTCTGTTTGTATTTCCTGGACCGGGTCTTCAATCTCCCAAGCACTGTTTTATTCTTCTGGGTTGGGTTCAATTCTTCATCTAACACCAACATATACAATTGTTGCTATTTGCAAAAATGGCCAGGTTTATATTGTTCATCATAGTTATAACATAAGCTTATTTCTCTTCTTAACTTCATCTGGGGTCTATCGTTTGATAGGTGGAGTATTGGTAGCAACCTTGCTGGTGGATGACTGAGGTGTGTAAGTGGATGGAATTGGTTTGTTAAGATTGGTGTTAGAAGCACTGGATGACTGAGACACTTGAGAACTAGAATATTGTGAGGTTGTTGGGATACGCTGAAGAATAAGTAAATGATGAGAAGGGTTTTTGTTGGGTGGTGGCTAGAGAGTGGGAAATAGGTGTGGGTTGAGCACATGCTTCCTATAGCTTAGCCAAAGCAAATGCTTGAGCTACTGTGGTGGGCTTGAACGTTTGAACTACTAGCTTGATTTCTGGTTTTAAACCACTTAAAAGCTAAGTATGAAATATGTCTTAGATAGGGTGGGATTGTGGAATAGCATCATAGATTTGAGTTATTCAAACTTCTCAAAGTACTCTTCTACAGGCTGGTTTTGGGCAAGTTTGTTGAATGAGACTAGGGGTGGGCACGGGACGGGATGGGACGAGATATACCCATCCCTATCCCATCCCGTTCATACGGGATCGGGACGGGACGGGATGGGAAAAACCCCATCCCGATCTCGTCCCATCCCAAACGGGTTCGGGACGGGACGGGACGGGACGGGATCAGCGTGCTAGTCTGGACATATCAAATAGAAGCCTGAAACTGCTGGAAGCATAGTGTTGAAAGCCTGCTGCTGCTGCTGCTAGAAGCCTGCTGGAAGCATGCTAATGTATCTGCATTTGCTTACTAGGAAACCAAAATGAAGAATCATAGAGCAAACACGAGAGAGATCTGTAGAGCTACACTGTAATTGTAACTAGACAACCTGATCAGGAGAGATAAATTTGGATGTTTAAGCTTTGAGTTTGAAGCTTAAACAATAATCCCATCAATTCCAACGTTTTTATGGTTTATGTTCTTATAAGCTAAGAAATGGAGGCACAAGATGAAGAGAATCCAGTAATCCACCAAGTCAGGTTGAGGTATTTTACTTTCCTAGCTATGGCCCTGTTTTGATTCTATTCCTAAAGGCAAGAGACTTGAGTTTTCAGCCTCTTCGAGTATTGAAGGATGGGCTCCTCTACCTGCCAGAATAATCAAAAGAGGAAAATGAGTTAGCGGTTACTATACCAATGATCATATTACCCTGACATAATACCATTCTACACAGATGCAAGGGCATACCGTGCTTGCTTTTCTGGATTGCTTGTCTTGAGTGGAACGATTGCATACAATGTTGTCAACCTCAGTATAGTAACTGATCTTCCCATGTCTCCCATCATTCTCTTTACCTGGAATTCCACTCTCCCGTGAAGCAATTGATTGCATCTACATAGACAGATGTTTATTAGTGATTACCTGGAATTAGAGTTCTCCCTGGTGTATAAATTTATGTGACAGTGACAAGGTTCATGACATGAAAGAGGAAGATTACATGTACATGAAGGTAGAGTTTGAGTATTATTTCCATAGTACTTCCATAGTACATTATTCATTCAGTATTATTTCCATAGTACATTATGCAAATGTTCATAAAATAAATAAATAAGTAAATAAAAATATTAATAATTAATATTAAAAAATTAGTTCGAGACGGGACGGGATTGGCGGGATTGAAAATCTTCATCCCATCCCATTCTAGATCGAGACGGGACGGGATCGGGATCGGGATGAAATTATTCAATCCCATTAAAACCCGAAAAAATCGGGACGGGACGGGATCGGGATGGGAACGGGATCGCGGGATGGGATGCCCACCCCTAAATGAGACTACATAGTTATCATCTACTAGGTTTCAAACCCCATACAAATGTCATTCATCAGGCCAATCCATTGAATTGTAGATTTCCCTACTTGATAATCTAAGAACCAGGTGTTTGTCTTGCCGTCCAGGTGAATTGAAGCAATGACAACTTTACTCTCATCGACCACATTGTGTAGATCGAAATAAACATTTTTTATCCAAGATCTAGGGTTCAATCCATCAAAATGTGGAAAATCACTCTTAGGAAAGCGAAAAAATTACCTCCATTGTCACCTGGTGACGGGTGAGAGGGTGTGGTCTGGTTGTGAACCGATCCAATGGCCTGCGAGGTGTTTGATTCAATGCTCGAATGATTGATTATGTTGTTCCGCAACATTTGGAGTAGTTGATCCAGTTTAGCATCAAATCGTGTCTCCTGAATTTCGCTTGCTTTTGCAATGCGTTGTAGATCTGCCTTTAATGCCTCCAATTGCTCAGTTGTTTCAGCCTGATTCTTCTTTGTCTCCTTCATAAAGCTATTGATCTCTCTTGCCCTCGTTTCCATGAAGATAGGTTAGATCGAGCCCAGCTCTAATACCAAATGTCAAAAACCTAATTCAATTTGGGATAAATTGAGAAGATGATAAGTGGTACTGATGAGAACAGATTACAACACTCTCAAGTTCTCTCAGAACTCTACAGGTTCTACATACTGAGGTTAAGTTCTCTCTTTTCCCTTTTAATGATAAAAGCTCAACAAAATTTTGAAATCAACCATTACAAATAGACACTTGGATGTCCCATGTGCTTACTTAACTAACAGAAACAAGTTGACTATTATACCCTTCCCTCTTCAATTTGAAATTGGCTCCCTTTCTTTGCGCCTTGTTTCAAGCCAAAGTTGTATTTTTTTATTTTCTTCCTTCCAATCATGATAGTGTGTGTTTTGCAAGGAATGTGATTTCTTGAAAAATGTTGAAATTTCACGAAATATTTCTTTTTTTATTACCAATTTTTTTTTTTGAAATCCGAAATATTCATTTCTTTCATTAGGCCAATCTCAAATTTCCTACATTTAAACCTATTTTAACCTTAGTTTAGTATTAGAATTTTCTTATATAAATGATTCTTACGCAATATATTGTTTGTAGGACATTATGAGTGATACTCTTTATTTAGTATATAAGAGTTTAAAATGCTTAAATTATATTGATAACTTGAAAATTACAATCAAAATTGTTACTTTTTCTATACACAACAATATGTTTCTTAAAATCAACTTACTGAAATTACCTCGAAAAACGAAAACACAATCCTTGGTGTTTTGTGTATATACTCTTGAACTGACTATGAATGAAGGTGTTAAACATGCAACAATTGCGGCGTGTGAAGTTATGTATTTATATTCTTGGTTTCAAATTTTGAAGGTTCTAACCAAGCTTTAGTTAACAGAGTAAGCTGCTACAATTTTTCCCAATTTGATCTGCCTACACGTGAATCTTGAGGGAACCTTCTTCTTCCCTAAATCTATCTTTCCAAATGCCAATACAACACAATTCAGACTTCAAGCTGTTGCCATGAAATTTTCCACGTGGAGGTCAACCACGTCAGTGTGGTGATGGTAAAAACTTGGTGAGAATCAGTATGCAAGTCTGAAACATGTCCCAATTTGCGAGCAACAAAGCATTTTGGTTACATTCATCACCTAAAAGCTATGTAAGTAACAAGGACACTTGATTTTCAAGAAAAGAAAAAGAAGAAACTTTTTATCGGACATATGTAGCAACATTGATCTATAAGTGAAAACTACAACCGATAAAAACAAAGTTTCTAGAAAAGAAAACGATATTGTCTATTGCTAGGTTTATCATTCCATGTGTCAGACACATATATTGTTGGTCGTCAACCATATGTACTAGTGTCATCGTTAAAGCTGTAAAATAAATGACAGAACATTGGAGATTTGTAGTGTGTCATTTGTATGCATCTTTGTTGATAATAGATGTGGCTGACTCTTGGTTAAGTGATGAAGCTGATGCTAACTGTTTAAGTGGTTTAGGGAGTCTCATGCTTCTGCCCTTTGTGTTTAGTTTAGTTTTAATCCTTGGTTAGGGTTGCTGTTACCTTTTTTTATTGTACTGCAACTGCGTTTTCAACCTTCTAAAGTTCTCATTGAATGTTCAGGGAGTTGAATTCTATGTCATAAACACTGACGCTCAGGCTCTAGTGCAATCAACTGCTAATAAGCGAGTTCAGATAGGGGAAGAATTGACTCGTGGGTTAGGTATGCTGTTACATGGTTAAATTTTTTGTTTAGAGAACGATTCCATAATTAAAAAAATCGTAGATGCTTTTGATATGATTGTGCCTCCATCTTGAAATTGAAGCATTTGTGTGTCTATACCTAACTGACAGATCCCTTGTTCAGAAATACAGGTACTGGGGGAAATCCAGAGTTGGGTGAGCAGGCTGCCGAGGAATCAAAAGACGCAATCAATGGAATCCTTGCAGATTCAGATCTTGTATTTGTTGCTGCTGGAATGGGTGGTGGGACTGGGTCTGGAGCCGCTCCAGTTGTAGCTCAGTTGTCTAAGGATGCTGGTTATCTAACTGTTGGTGTAGTCACTTATCCATTCAGTTTTGAAGGTCGCCGAAGGGCTGTTCAGGTTTGTTTTAACTTGAAAATTTTTAAAACTGACTAAATGACCCCTCTCATCTATCTTTGTACTAGTGTATTTTCCGTCCTGTTGGCACGATAGAAGATGGATTGTGGCAATAGGTCAAACTAGATTAAAATTTTAAGCAATCAGGGAAAAACACATTTTAAATCGCCACAATTAATCCTCCCCAAACTTTGATTTTCCAAAAGCACATTAGATTACAATTTTTTTTTTTTTTAATGCATATGGCGTGAAATGCATATTTATTACTTTAAGCGTTTGTATTAGTGATTGGTTTTAAAACTTTAAGCATTTGTATTAGTGATTGGCTTCATTGAAAAGATCTTCAAAAATGCATTTCAACCGCACCAAGTTTACTAAAATTCGACAACTAAGTAGATAGTTATGACGATTTTCATTTTAAAAAATGCAAATTTTATCTCTCCGCCACATGCATTCCACAAACTTTTTCACCTTTTTGTTCATTTCCTTTGCCCTTCTACTTGCAACTTATTTACAAAAATGTCATTGTTGATAATGAATCTCCACCATCAACGTCTTCCGCATCTTTCAATCATAACCGTCTTTTATCTCCAACCCCAAACACCTTTCTGATTTCTAAGATATTTGTAAGATAGATACCAATATTCACTTCTCTTTTTTTCTTTGTGCACCAAAATATTTCTTTCTTTATACTTTGAAAATATTATGCATTGAAAATATTATGCAAAGTGGTCTTTCATGGAAGCCTAAGCAACTTTTGCCTTGAAATGTTTGATTGTTGTCCCAAACATACATTTTTGTAGGTAAGGTAACAACAAAAGTGACACCTATTACATAGCAGTATAGATGACAAGTAATACAGTTTCCTTTCACACTGACAATAAAAATTGCTAATTTGGTGTTCCCATCATAATAGATATTCCAAATAATTATCCATCATGAAACTGGATATCCCAATCTTACAATGGACCAATGACCATGTCATGTCTGACCATCATTTATTGGATTAGTACTTGTGCATTGGTTGAGTTCTGTCCATTGAACAAGTGCCCTTTCGGTTTCTTCATTGTAGGCTTTAGAAGCCATTGAAAAGTTACAAGCTTCTGTGGACACCCTGATTGTCATACCCAATGATCGGTTGCTTGATGTCGCACCAGCACAGACACCTCTACAAGAAGCCTTCCTTTTGGCTGATGACGTGCTTCGCCAAGGTGTTCAAGGGATATCTGACATAATCACTGTGAGCTTCTCTCTTACTAGCCTTTATAGCTGATGACTGAAATTTCTCTCATAAAAGCTTGCATGATTTTTACAAGGATATAAATGTATAAATATTCAATGGAGCAGATTCCAGGTTTAGTAAATGTTGATTTTGCGGATGTTAAAGCTATTATGAGGAACTCTGGAACTGCAATGCTTGGTGTTGGAGTTTCCACAGGCAAAAATCGAGCTGAAGAAGCAGCAATACAGGCAACCTCAGCTCCCTTGATTGAGAGGTCAATAGAACGGGCAACAGGTGTTGTCTACAACATTACTGGAGGAAAGGATCTAACTTTGCAAGAAGTGAACAGAGTGTCTCAGGTAATTCATTTTCATCTTTTACGTTCACTATTGTTTCAAAAAATCAAAATCAAAATCTTGAAGTTGATGTGATTCTCAACAAGAGACTCAAAATCTTGGAGTTTATCCTGGCTTCATATAGTTCGTGTGACACGATGTTACTAAGCTGCTTTTGAAACCCATGTAATACTAATACCACATTTCAAGCATTATCTGATTCACCTCACGAGTTCTACTCGGTGTATACCATCATCAAATATAGAGAAATAGACCAAGTTATTAAATAAAGGTGCTTTAGGTCTATCAGGATATGCTGCAAGACAAAAGTATTATTTTCTGAATGTTTGTTATAAACCCTGTGGAAGGATTTCCATTTTTTGAATTCTGACTCCTTCAATCTAGCTGAAATATCTTCACAATCTTAACTAGCTTTTTGTTCCTAATTATATTCTTTTTGTACAAAATTTATCTTCCCATACAGATTGTGACAAGCCTGGCGGATCCATCTGCAAACATAATTTTTGGGGCTGTAGTTGATGATAGATACTCTGGCGAGGTCCATGTGACCATAATTGCGACTGGGTTTCCACAAACATTCCAAAGGACATTGTTGGATCCCAAATCAACTAGACAAAAGTCAGAAAGTACTCCATCACCTACTACAGCTGCTGCTGTACCAGAGAGATCGTCGACATTTCCAAGTAGAAAAGGTCTGTTCTGATGTGAGTTACACTTACCACGTGAAAGAATTTGTTTTTCGCCTCATCTCCTTGTGTATCATTTTTGCTTCTTGCATAGGACTGCCAGTCATGTTCTTTTGGCCTTTTCCGTAATTGTAGTGTGTTTCAAGATTCAGATAGTAGTTCCTTTTTTGAGAATAGAAGTGATCCATTAAGCTTACAAGCAGAGATTCAATTATGAGTCAGAGGATCTTACATGACATGCCGTATGGCAAAAATGGTGATTGGTTATTTGGTTTGGTATTAGCTGATCCCATTTTAGGTTTGTTCCAGATTCGAGTGGGATAAACATTTACCTCGCTTTATCATAGCTAAGGTGCAAAGACATAATTGTGTTCCTAGCAAATGATGCCAATATTGGTGGACAGTATGGTGTGTGTTATGTAGACCAGCACATATTCTCTGTGCTGCCACAGGGAAAAAAGTATAATTTGGTGGGATAATAGTTACCTCTTCTGAGATGCATAGCGGTAGATACGGATGTTGATGGGCTTGCTTGAGCTTTTGTTGGGCTTGTTTTCTTAGTTTTTTGGTTTGATTGAAGCACGAAATTAGCCCAACTTATATACTTGTTTTCATGAACCATTTTCTTTCCTTCAAATTTGTTTCTTTTGGATTTGGTAAAATTTAAAAAAAAAAAAAAAAAACCCGTGTGAATGGCTTCGAAGAACCTCCGGAATTGGTTATATTGTTATCGCTAGTCAGGGTCACCACTATCATCCTGTCACTTACCAATTTTTTTGAAAAATGCATCTGCGCAATCTGATTGCTGCGAGGAATGTTATTCTATTTACTTTCTTTAATCAACCAAGCTATGAAGACCATCATCCTATATTGAACTTGTAATGTTAGGGGGGCAATAAACTTACTTTATTTTTAGTCATGTATCATCTGATCGTGCGCAGTATTCCAATAGCCTACCACCCACCAAGCAGTGATAGTAACAGTGGCCCTAAGGTATCTGAACACGTTTTTCAGGTTTGATTCTTGGTTTCAACATTCAAACTTAAGTGCCAAAATTTCTGAAATGATTTGTGTAACTTTCGGTGATGTTGAAATTCGAAATCTAATTATACATTTATTCTTAACCATATAGAACTCACCAAATTTGTCGGCATGTCTTGACTTCCATGCATTTAGATTGATAATGCGGTTCCTACAGAGCGATCAAGGTACTTAATCAGAATTTTGCTTACGGAATCATTTGTTCAGATAGCTACGGTCAACCTCAATTGAGTGTTACCTGAACCTCTGTCCCCTGGGTTGATTCTCTCTGTGAGATTAAGCATTACTTTTGTCCCCTGGAGCTCAGTTTGGGTAATGCAGAGACCAGGTCCAGGTGCATCTGTCACTCTTCCTGAGCTCAGTTTTGGTAATGCATGCACCAGGTGCATCTGTCCTCCCCCTCACTGCTGATTGTTCAGGGTTTTGAGGATTTCCATTGGAGAGTATATATACTATATGCCAAATCCTTTTTTGTTTTAGGATTAATTTTATGGTTTTTTTCATAAGACGTAACCTATAATCTTTTCACATCCTTTAGATTTATAATATTTTACCTTAAAGCGTGCAGAAAATCAAACTCAAAATAGTTTCAACCTCATCTAATGTCTGAGATAATGGTTTCTGAGTCATCAACAAAGCTGGATCAATTACACGCTTCATTCTTTAAACAAACAAAATATACCCTCTTCCGCTAGCCTTTAAAAAAAAAAAAAAAAAAAAACAACGAAACAAATCAATCTAGTTCAAACTTCGCACATCAATGATTTCCATGTTTAATCATTAATAATCTTCCTCTTTAGGGTGGTGGGACAGTTGAGATTAGACCATATTCGCATAAAAATTAGGCTAATTAGCACTTCGACCATGTGGATGTGGACGCATCGACATCACATATCATGGATTGATGTATTGTGTACTGGACCTACTTACATAAATTAATTTGAAAGAGGGTTACAGCTTAACCCAGATGATTAAACTAATCACATTATTTATTCTTGTTATCCCATGGGCTATATTTCCTTGGATCAGATCTTCTCACGTCATGGAGAATCGATGGTTGTCAATGCAACAAGTAGAGCATTGGCGGCAAGAAGCATATATTTTCGACCAATAGAGTTAGAGAGTTTTAAAGTGAAGCAATGGTGATTAAAATATAATTAACAATTGTTGATTAGATAGAGGGAAAGCCTAATTAAGCTGCAACTTTAATGAGGGCTTTAAACCATTATTCTTTCTGGCTGATGTGAGATGATCTCATTCTTATATGTTTTGTAGGGATTGTGTTAAGAGTTTGACATTTTCATACAACTTTTGTTTTAGGAAACCTAATTCGCATATAATAACCATGAACAAATATCATTGATAAGAGCAATGTGAAACTAATGGTAACAATATAAGTTTTCAAATGATCACATTTCTTGAATAATAAGAGTGATTATCGACAAGATTGGTGAATGAATGAATATTAGGTAGGAGATTAATAATAGTTTAGTAGTTTTTACACCTTCACCTTTCAAAGTGTTGTTAAATCTGATAACGACCTAAACATGCGTTAATGTACATCAAGGGGCACTTAGAATATTAAAACTTATCCAGTAGTCAAGAGCTAAATTTAGGGGTGGACATGGGACGGGATAGACTTCATCATTATCTCATGATTTTCATGCCGTTCGAGATCGGACGGATGGACTTCATCACGACCTAGTCCATCCCAAACGGATTCGAAACCAATGAAATGAGCATATACTAAATAGTCATCGAATAAAAAATTTGGTATATGACGGGATGAGCGGGACTGAAAATCACCATCTCGATCCCATCCACTCTAGATTGGGATGCAATAGGTCGGGATGAGTTTGATCAATTTCAAAAAAAAAAAAAAAAAATCGGAATAGAATGAGATAGAACCGGGACTACAGGATCGAGATCGAAATCGCATAATGGAATGGAATGCCCAACCCTAGTTAAATTTCAAATTAAAAAACAATTTATTCCTCATTTGAGATTGTTGGTGGGCAAAATAACATTAGATAATTGAGAAATGCTGATCTCGAGGAAGTTGATCGGCAAGGAGTGTCTTTGTGAAACAGTGAGCAAAAGTTGTGTACCGTCAGGGGTTGACCCCTTTAAATAGGGGGTGCTATCAACATGTTCCACCTGGCAGATACATCTATTCTTGACACCGCACCTGACACGCGGCGGAACAGGAGTTCTAGAGCATGCGAAGCACCAATTTGATGTGATGATAGAGAGAAAACAGTAGAAAGCGGTGTTAACGTGCGTGAGATGTCTCTGTCAGTACGGCTATTAAAGATAAAGCTGTTTGTTTGAGTGATGGCCTAATCACTCAGATCAGACGATGAGCTGCCTTTTTTTTCCCATTTTATGACGAAAATGCCCATAGACTTTTGTGAAGACTTTCGAAATTGCCACTGAGCAAGAACAAAGAAAGAATCCTCCTCCCTCACCTGGCTCACATTTCCTCAACAAAATTTCAATTCATTTTATTTGTTTGCTTTTGTTTCTGATTGTCGAATGACATTTTTCATAGGAATTTTGCCAGCCTGCGAAATTGGTAAGCTTCATCTTGCAGTCGAACAACTTTGCATTATGATGTTGAATTGACTCAGCTAGGTACTGGTAAGCATCATCGAACAATTGAGCAAGTAAGCATCAAAGTCTAGTATGATTTTTTTGTACTCTTTATCATTCCCAAAATAATTTACCTTCACCTCATGAGTTATCATAGCACTCTCACTAAAATGATTTTAGATTTCTTTTTCTATTATCAATCCCCTTATTATGGGAAAAAAAAAAAATCCTCTCTTTGATAGACAAATCAAATTGCATTACCAATCGAGATGGCAACGAGTTTTTTTTTTTTTTTTTGTCAAACACTAAAAATGTTTATTAAGAAAAGAAAATAAAACAAAAAACAAAGAGAAACATTCATATATCAAGGAATGAGATGAGTTTAAGTTTTTTAATTGAATTTATAAATGCCGAACCAATCACACTTCTATTGTCATTCTAAGAACATCCACAATAAGCACTTCTAGGGTTTTTTTTTTTTGTCCCTTGAGGGAGGGGTTCCTAATAACACATGGAAATAGAACATTACATGCCTTACAAAATGGGATTGTGTACCAATAAGGTAAGAGTAAAATTCTTAGGTTTTGGGATCTATAGAACTCTTGTATGTATTTTTGAACAAGCATCGGACAAGTTTTACACCGAACCATACCAAATCTTGAATAAGAAACATTTAACCCGAGATATCATTCCAAATATTCGCGATTTTGCAAAGTTAGCATACAACATTGCTAAATTTCAAAGTTAAATTTTATTCAATATCTTGATACATTGCTCCTAACTACAATCTTCCTTTAATCAACACTTGCATTGGATGCTTAGTTCATTGTATTGGCAATATAAGCCAATAAATTTTTGTTTGTTGAATAAAATATTGATGTTTCTACAAAATGAGGAATCCATGAGTGGCTATCGCCCACCTTGATTAATAATTGGTTATCATAACTTTTCAATTAACAAAGTGTAATTAGATCTTATTCTCAATTTGTTTGGCACCTTATACCTCTATGAGATGAAAAAAAATTGACTACCTTACCTAAGCTTCTCTAGAACTAGTTATAGCATCACTTTAACATTATGGTAATTATTATTTGTTGGAAATTGGCCAGCTCCAGTAGACCTACTTTTGAAGTGCACACTTATGATGGGTTCCACTATTAAAAAAAAATTAGTACCCTACAACCCTTTCATCTTTTTTTTTTTTTTTTTTATGGTTTGTACATTGTTAGCCCACCATCAAGGTTTGTGATTTTTTCTTTCGAATTAATTATGATATCTTGATTTTAAGAAATATTTCATATAGAAAAAAGTAAAAATTTCGATTGTAATTTTGAATTTAACAATATAAGTTATGCATTTTAAACTTTTAAATATTACATAAAAAAATCTTACACTACTAATAATGTCATTCAAAATACGTATTATATAATAATTTATAGCATAACAAACTTTTTATACAAAAATAATATTTTACAGTTTTACATATTGAAATATTTGTTTTTTCCTCCAAGGAGATTTCTCTAAGAAAAATTGAATATTTCAAATTTTGAAATATATTTCGATAACTAAAAAATATGAAATATTTTATAAAATTTCAACATATTTTGAAAAATTACATTTCTTACTCACCATGCACCACGACGACAATAGTGAGTGTGGGTTTACACAACAATGACCTTTTATATTAATTCTGCCACAAGAACCCGATTCAACAAAAATCAGATTTATGTTTACGTTTGTATGAAGATTATGTTTTATTTATTTAGTTGTGAGGATATGTTGCTTGATTATGTAGCCTCTACAACTATTAGTCTTCTTATAATTTTGTGTTTCTACATAGTTTTTTTTTATCTTCTCTAAAGACCGACCTAACTTAGGTTAACAAAGTTCTTTCAGTTTTCGGTTATGTCCATCAAGAGTGAACCATGTGTAGAACCGGCAAATTATGTGACGCCTCTACAAATATGTATGTGAATTAAAGCCAAAACATTTTTCTTATATACTTGGGTGATTTATTTTTCGAGTTTTAAATGGCATCTCTAAAATTTCAGATGTCGCACCATTTTTGTATTCGAGAGCTTAACAAGTTTAACTTAGTGTTTGTTTGGTTCAAATAATTTTTTTCTCAAGAAAAAATGTCAGGGAGATGAGGAAAAGAGGAAGAAATAGTTTGCCATCTCTTTGGTGACAGTTTATCATCTTGGTTTGTTTGTTTTTTTTTTTTATATTGTGAAAAATATTCAATATCAATCCAGATTAATTTTACTCTCTCTCCAATTCATTCTCATTTTTTTATTTTTATTTTTTTCATGAATTTTTTTCCTTAAAAACCAAAGACACCCCTTTTTTTATTATTAGTTTTTATTAAGTATATGACAATCAACTGTAAAAAAAAAAAAAAAATGTCATATCCTTTTTCATGGAATTGCCGAACTGAAAGTATCGAAAATGAATTTTGATGATCATGATGATATGATATGCCAACTTCTACACAAGCAACTTCTCTAACTTGTATCAAAGTATTCAAGTTTACTCTAAATCAAAGGAGTTGGCTTTCATTAACTTTAGTCCTTTTAAGATTGTATTTGTCAAATGTCCAAACTCAAAAACAAAGATCCTATATGTTTTTTATGCTTTAGACTCGAGGAAATAGCAGTTGATAATTTAAATGCTTCACCTATAACCTTTTCATTAGTTAAATCAGGAAAATATATATATATAGAGGTTCCAAACATACTGAAAACCCTAAAGATGGGTGTTCCATGATTTAAGGACAGAAGGTCAATAATAGAGGCTGCAAAACATGATGGTTGTTAAGGCAACCTTACTTGAGCATTATTCAGTATGTAACAGTCATGTAACTCCCAATCCTCTCATGAAACTAGAAGATTTAGTAAATGCTCTATTTGGTGAGTAATTGGGACCCGTTATACTTCCCTTCCAATTTCACTTAAAATTTAGGGTTTAGTGATAATGTCTAGAAGTTTATTTTTTAATAATTAAACTTTCAGGAAAATATATTGAAAATCACTTCAAACTTTATTTTTAAAAAATCACTAAACATTGAAAATATATTATGACTTTACCCATGAAAATACTCCCCAAAAACCTATTTAACATTTTTTGACATAAGTTGTCCAATTTTTATCTAACAAAAGTAAAGTCCTAGGTCTAATCGGAAGTGAACTCCAATTAATCTCTTTTGTAGTCTTCTCTACTTGCACTATCCTAGCCAATGCGTTCGCCACCACATTAGATTCTCTATAAACATGCATGCATTCATACTCCTGTTTTCTTAAAAAAAAACCAATTATAAATTGCATTGTAATTATGTCTAGAAGCTATTTTTCTGTGTATTGTGTATTCAAAAATTCTAAATGGCGAGGAAGTAGGCGAGGAAATCAGCGAGGGAGGGGACCTTCCATCCCCCTCGGGATGTGCGCCATCATTTGTCATGTGCACATCCCGAAGGGGATGGACGGTCCCCTCCCTCTTTCCCTCCCTCGCTGATTTCCTCGCTGACTTCCTCGCTGTGTAGAACAACTCTTGTGTATTATAGATTGCGTTGTAATTCAACGCATTTTCAATGGTAGTTAACTACGTCGGGTTCATCTTTGACTTACTAACCGATTAAGGTTCATCAATTAACATTTTTTTTTCAAAAAATGGGGAAAGTTTTTAACATATCTTAAAATAATTAAATGTCTCTGGTGATTTGTAATATTTGTCACCATAAATCTTACTAACTAAGTTAACACCTAATCACTTATAGTTTCACTAAAATTGAGGTTAAATTTTTTTTTGCTATCAAAACCAACTTTATCACATGACTCAATATGATTTCATGGTGGGTGGAGCAAGATTGGTTTACAGCTATTGGTAATTTGCATGTACTTTAAAGAAGAAAAGTTACCTTTTATCCAATTACAACCCAACTAACTTTTATAAGAAGATTATTACAAATTTCTTAACACCAAACCCAGCCCACATCAATCCAGCCAGCCTAGATTCCAAAAGACAAAAGAGCATAACAAATTAACAACACCTTGAGAGAGGTTTTTATCATGGGGGCCTCCCACCCCTTCTTATCTTCCTTCCACACCATTATAATGTACCAAAACTCTTGTTCCCTTTTGAGAATTTCTCATAAAGCAATGGGCATCTAATGCCCCCAATTCTCTCCCCAACCCCATAAGCCACATGTTGTTCCTGCATATTTTAGACATTTTAATAACAGAACACAAACCAGAGATTTAACTTGTAGAACTTGTACATTTCAATGGTTATTGATGTGAACATATAAATTATTGGAAAAGCACTTGTATCAGCTAAAGTGGAAGATGGATGGATGGATGGATAGATACCCTTTTTACCCTTTATTATTATTATTGTTTTATTTTGTTGATTTAATTAACGAAATATTTGAATTTTTTTATTGGGTGGACAGATGAAGATAATGGTTCTGGCTTTGTCTAAGTAGCAGACACCTCTCTCTATCACCCCCATATTCTTCTAATCTTTTATTTTTCTTGCATAGATTCTGCTATCACAGTGTGAATCTAATCTTTTCTTGTTGTCCTTCTTCTTATAGTTGTATTGCTCTTCTTGTTCTTGCCTTAATAGATCTCTCTCACATAATACATGCTAGTTGAGAGTCAACCCCTTTAACACCCACATGCTTGATTTCTATGGTTATTTAATTTCAGGAATTGAAGGGGTTGAAACTTAGATTTTCTGACAGATTCTTTGTTGGGTTTCCTATTATATAAGTGAGTTTTGAATCTAGGTAGGGGTTGTTTGCTATTTGAGGTTTGGAGAGCTGAGAGTTGAGATGGTTTTAGATACTTGTGTGGTTGGAGTTTTGGGTCTTTGGTTGTTTGTTTGAAAATAGACTTTGGGGAGCTCAATATATCAGTGGAGGAGCTGGTGGGGTGGTCTTACTTTCCCCAAAATTTGGGTGTGCTGGCCTCCTGGGCTGGGTTGTGGTTTTGAACCACCACTTGTGGGGGCTCTGCCATGTCTTTCTGGTTGTTTGATGTGAACTTGGTAATGGGTTATGGGTTCTGATGTTGGGAGTTTTGGGGTTTTGATTTTGAGGTTAATTAGGCAGTTTGGAGTGGATTTTGATTTTGAGTTTGGACCTTTTCAGGAAATGAACTAGTGGTGATAGACCCACTTTATATTTTTACCCTTTCTGGTTAAACAGGATTGGTTCTTGCTGTGGATGAGTTATCTCCATGTGTTTGGCATTGATTTGAAGGTTGTGGGGCACTTCTTTTTCATGCTATGTTGTTTTTTTCTATCTGAAATCTCAATGAACTGGTTCATTAATGCTGGAATAATGGAGAAGATTGCCTTTCTTAGTGGGGAGAGGGGGAAGAGATGGCTCAAGTTGTGGGAGAGTATCTCTGGCAAAGGATGGAGGATGCAACATCAGTACTATCAGTATATTGGTTCAAGGAAGGTCGGAAAAACATGGTGGAGGAAGGTTTTGGCTACATGGATTTTTGGTTGGATTTTCGTTTCTATGTGGACCTTATGGTATATGAACTCTCAGATGGTAGAAAAGAGGAAGGACACCCTTGCAAGCATGTGTGATGAGAGGGCAAGGATGCTGCAAGATCAGTTTAATGTGAGCTTGAACCATATTCAGGCTTTGTCAATCATGATCTCAACCTTCCATCATGCCAAGATCCCATCAGCAATTGATCAGGTACTTCGATTAAAATTCTCTTGTTTTTGTTTAGAATGTCAATTAGCTTCAATTTTGTTTGCTTTGCTATGAGTTCCTTTCATAATATTGAGTTTGGGTCATTTGGTTCAGTTTCTTATTTCTTACCATATTAAGTTCTAGAGCTTTGAGTGATCAAGAACTAATAAATGTCTGTTCCAAATGCCCATTTGCTTCAATTTGGCTTGTTTAAAGAAATTCCATTTTATGGTATTGATAATGGGTTATTTATTTATTTATTTCTGTGCTTTTGCCTTTGAATGCTAAAGAAGATTCTGTGTTTTCCCTACTGAGTATTGTCTATATCAGATGCTAAATTGCGTCACTGTTATTATTATTATTTTTTTATTTCTGGATTGAAATGTATCCTTTTCTAGTATTATTCTGAGTCACTATATTTTAGTCTGGTTTATATGTATTTCTCGACCTTCAAATGCTTGAGAAGGTACAGTGCTTTTTAAAGTTTATACTAGATTTAAGTTCTCAATCCATTGAATTGGAGTGGGGAGAAATCTAACATGTGGCATCAATAGAAAACTTTTGCTAGGTATACCGAGAGAACAACATTTGAAAGGCCGCTGACGAGTGGAGTTGCCTATGCTGTTAGAGTACTCCATTCTGAAAGGGATCAATTTGAGAAACAACAAGGATGGACTATCAAGAGAATGGATACACTTGAACCAACTTCAGTTCAGGAAGATGACTATGCTCCAATCTTCGAGACTTCGCCTGTTCGAGAAGAATATGCCCCTGTTATCTTTGCACAGGATACCGTTTCACATGTGATTTCACTCGATGTGCTGTCGGGAAAGGTCTAGTTCTTGCTCTGTAAATATGCATTCCTCGTGATTTAGCATTTTTTTTTCAAATGTTGTAGAGTTCTAACATTTGGAAAACCATTCTTACTGCAGGAAGATCGTGAGAATGTTTTACGTGCAAGAGAATCTGGAAAGGGTGTACTTACAGCTCCTTTCAGACTACTCAAGTCGAATCGCCTTGGTGTGATACTTACTTTTGCTGTATACAAAAGAGAACTTTCTTCAAATGTCACTCCAAATGAGCGAATCCAAGCAACTGATGGGTATGGGGCCTCTCCTTTTCATCTATCTTATGAGTTAGTAAAGATTGAATGACATCTAACCAGAATTTTCGGAACAGGGGACTGTTTTAACCAGATTTATGCTAGAAGTTGATATAAAATATTAATCGATAGTTCACATTATCAAGTAATCTTCATCTTATATTTTCATATGGTCAAATACTTAAGATTTTCATGAAAGAGTGGTCTTAAATATTTTTATATTGTAGTTATGAGCAAGGATTGTGATTTCGTGAAATTACACGAGATTTTCTTTTGTTGAAATTACGAAAAGAAAAAAGGCGAAAGAAAAAATTATATTTTTTCAAGGCTTTTTTCGTAAATTTCAGGTTTTCGTAATGATTTTTTTCGTAAAAATACAAAAACTAGCTACTAAAAATTACAGGATTTTTTTTCAAAAAAATTCGGGTTTTTTTTGTAAATTTCGAGGTTTTTTTTTTTTTTCTTTTCTAATTATCATTTATTCTCTAATTACTTATTATTTTTTAAACCACCCCCTAATTAACATTTCTTCTACTTATATATTGATATGAAACTAAACCCTGATTATCTAATTATAGGTATTTTGATTTCATTTAATGTGTTTAATACATTTATTTATTTGCATCTTATTTTTCACATATTTAATATACCCTCAAATTCATTATATATTTCATGTATCCTCGAAAATTTTACGCTTTTTCTTTATACATCGAAATATTTCTTAAAATCGGGGGACCGAAATTAACTCGAAAAACGAAATCACAATCCTTGGTTATGAATAATGAACTACTCTTTGAATGTCTAAGGTTCTCGTATATTTCTTATGGCGAGATTATGGTCTTTGAATGACCAATAAGTGACATACTTATCAAATATATCGGATGAAAATGATTCTGTGACTGAATATTCCTTGGGATGAAAAAAAGAAGCAAAGTATAATTCTTAAAACCCCTGATTGCTTTAAAAATAAACAAATAAAAAATATTAATTAAAAAATCCTACCCAATATCTACTTAAGTGGTAATCACTAGTGATAATGTATATGTCAAACATCACATTCATCATTCACTTATGTGACTATTTCCTACAGGTACCTTGGAGGAGTCTTTGATATAGAATCACTTGTTGAGAAATTACTTCACCAGCTGGCTAGCAAGCAAACTATCCTTGTCAATGTATATGACACCACTAATTTCTCTGATCCAATTAGCATGTATGGTTCTAATGTAACAGATGATGGAATGTATCGTATCAGTACACTTAGTTTTGGAGACCCATTTAGGAGGCATGAGATGCGCTGCAGGTAAATGATAATCTCCTCGATAATAATGATTTGTTTCAGAATTGACTTAAATGTGTGCTCATTATCTCTTTTGTTCTTTGAACAGATTTAAGCAGAAACCGCCATGGCCATGGTTGGCAATGACAACTTCATTTGGCATCCTAATAATTGCATTGCTGGTCGGATACATAATCCATGCAACAGTTAATAGGATTGCCAAAGTTGAGGAAGATTGCCGTAAAATGACGGAGCTTAAAAAGCGTGCTGAGGCAGCAGATGTTGCAAAGTCACAGGTATTTGTTGTGATTTAATGAAGGTTCATTTGGGACTCATTATTGTTATGATTTGTATAATGAATTAATTTGATATTTATATTTTGTAGTTCCTGGCTACTGTTTCCCATGAGATCAGGACGCCAATGAATGGTGTTCTAGGTGAGCACAAATGATAAATTATCAGTATGTTTGTCCCTTTAAGAAATAGAATATAGAGTGGTAGGTTAATGTAAAAGTGTTATTGTATATTCAGGGATGTTGCAGATGCTCATGGACACAGAACTAGACATAACACAACAAGATTATGTAAGAACAGCCCAGGGTAGTGGAAGAGCTCTTGTTTCACTCATAAATGAGGTTTTGGATCAGGCCAGGATTGAATCTGGTAAACTTGAGCTTGAGGCTGTTCGGTTTGATTTGCGGGCTATCTTAGATGATGTTTTGTCACTATTTTCTGGGAAGTCCCAGAAGAAAGGAATAGAGGTAAAATACTATTTAAGTTCCACCTCATCCGTGAATTTTGGTGCTCCAGGTCTTTCTTTCTGACCTTAAGAATTGTGTTTATGGAGAGCAGTTGGCAGTTTACATCTCAGACCGGGTTCCTGAAATTCTAATTGGCGATCCTGGGAGATTTAGACAAATCATCACTAATCTCATGGGTAATTCAATCAAAGTAAGTACTCTATCGATTCTCCTGTTGTCACATTTGAGTAAGATTCTCAATCTCAAAACCTATACTTTGGACAATTACAAGGCTGTATGTGGTTTTAAAGGAAAAAAATTCCACAGAAAGAAATAAATATCATGAGAAGGGAGAAAGAGGTTAAAAGAAGGGAGGTTTCAGGTGAAGATGACAATAACTCTCAAAATTGATATGTATTATTAGTAGAGGGGCAAGGGGCAAGGGGCAAGGGGCATTTGCTCCGAAAAACAGAATACATATAGTCATCTTTAACCTCAAGGGGCTAACATCTATCCTCTTTATTAGCGAGGGACAAGGAGCATTTGCAATGTAAAATATAGAAGATTTGGTCATCTTTAACCTCAACTGCTGACTACTTTCCCCAGAATTTTTCCGTTAAACCAAAACACAATGCAAGAGATTTATTAAAGCATAACTTAAAAATGCATGTTTTCCATTGGTAGAAAACCTTCATTGAACTTCTGTTTAATGGAAGAAAAATCTCAAAAGGACAAAAAAAGGCGGAAACAAGAAATTTCATTGGTATGGTCCTCTTTCGTATCATCAAACATGTGATCATTTACCGTGTATGTCATTTGGACTGTATTTTATCCTATTCATGGACTCTCATAGTTCCTCTTTTTGCAGTTCACAGATAAAGGACATATCTTTGTGACAGTGCACCTTGTTGAGGAAGTTATGAGCTCTATAGAAGTTGAGACTGAAGCATCACCAAAGAATACCTTGAGTGGTTTTCCTGTTGCAGATAGGGCCCGTAGCTGGAGAGGTTTCAAGAGTTTCAATCAAGAGGAATCCACATGTCCACCAACTATGTCTTCTACCTCTTCTGATCTCATCAATCTAATTGTATCAGTTGAGGATACAGGTGCTGGAATCCCTGTAGAAGCCCAGTCCCGAGTTTTCACTCCATTTATGCAGGTTGGCCCATCCATTTCACGTATTCACGGGGGCACGGGAATTGGATTGAGTATTAGCAAGTGTTTGGTTGGTCTTATGAAGGGGGAAATAGGATTTGTCAGTGAGCCCAAGATTGGATCGACCTTCACCTTTACTGCTGTCCTCACAAATGGTCATTCCAGTTTGTCTGATCACAAGAACCAGCAGATAAGCAAACAGCCAAAGTCAATGCCCTCCGAGTTTCAGGGGATGACTGCATTGGTGGTGGACCCCAGATGTGTTCGTGCCAATGTCACAAGATATCATCTCCAACGACTAGGAATCCATGTTGAATTAGCAAGTAATCTAAATGAAGGCGTTGCTTGCTTTAGCAGTGGGATAAAAGTCATCAACATGTTCTTGGTCGAAAAAGAAGCTTGGGAAAAGGTTCATGATCTGTCAGATCCTTTGTTCAATAAGTTGCGCGATTATGATTGTTCGGAGCATATTAAACTCTTTCTTCTAGCTAATTCCATTGTCTCTACCAAGAATGGTGCCGCTAAGTCTGCTGGTTATACTCCAACTGTCATCATGAAACCCCTAAGAGCAAGTATGCTTGCTGCTTCTTTACAACGAGCCATGGGTGTCGGAAGCAAGGGAACCTCTCGTAATGGAGGGCTCCCTATTCAGGAGCTTGAAAATCTCCTTCACGGGAAACAAATACTAATTGTTGACGACAACAAAGTGAATCTTAAAGTAGCTGCTGGCGCTTTGAAGAAATATGGGGCTAAAGTGGAATGTGCAAACAGTGGGGAAAGGGCAATCGAGTGCCTTAGACCGCCCCATAATTTTGATGCCTGCTTTATGGATATCCAAATGCCCGAGATGGATGGGTATGTATAACACATTAGACAAACTTTTAGGAGGCATAGTTCATGGTATTGTGCTGGATGATCAGCAAACCTGAACTTGAAAATGCATTAAATCCATAAATGATTTTGGTGGCATTCATTTATAACTACCCTCCTAGATGTGTTCTTATGATGCATTGTTAATGTTTTTCTCTTCAGGTTTGTATTTGACTGTTTGATTTTCTACCAGGTTTGAAGCCACAAAAAGAATTCGGGATATGGAACGCAACATTAATGACCACATCCAAAGTGGGGTGGCATCTGCGGAAGAATATGGAAACGTCTCAAATTGGCATGTCCCAATTTTGGCCATGACTGCGGATGTGATCCAAGCTACCCATGAAGAATGCTTGAAGTTTGAAATGGATGGTTATGTGTCAAAACCATTCGATGGTGAACAACTATATCGAGAAGTTGCACGTTTTGTCAAATCGAATTCAATACAGAACCCATAGTGAGCACTACAAGCAGGCTTGACGAGGATAAGCTGATTATTCTCCAGGATGCATGATGCTTGACCTCGCTTGTTCTTGTTCTGACGAGTAAGCTCTCTCAGCCTTGGTCAGTTTTTCCTTAGTAAGAGACTCGTTTATATCTGTTATAATTCAAACATCCGTTATGCTATTGATTTTGCTGCTACATGCTTGACATGGTTTACTCAGGCTGCTTTAGGATGTGAATGTGTGTGTTGTATCTAACTTGACTAGAAAGTTTATGGCACCTTGAGAGACCCCCAAAATAAAGTAACCCAAGGTGTTCGACATGGCATATTCCTAGAAGATGGAGTTTCCTTGTGATGTACCTAGGGGGTTCATTTAAGTGCCTAATTGATACGACACGTGTTTTTTTTGCGCTTGTATTTGGACTGATCTTTGTTCCTATTGAATTCTCCCAGGGGAAGATATCTGACTGCATAGTTGTAAAGAAAAATCATTTATACGTGCAACCCCCGATGGTGATAGATAGGCAATCTTGGTAATCGACTTTCAAAGAGAAAGCATAACTTGAGTCTTCCCTTGTTCTCCTGAAGTTGCAGCTTTTTGAGGTAATGTAAAAATATCTCCTCAAAGAGACAACGACTGCAGCATTATTCAGAATGGTAACTATGAGTTGGAATGAGCGGTTGAAGGGGGAACCTACAAACAATATGTGTATGTAAGAATAGAATCAATCAGGTCTCTTTGGGGAGACTTATAAATTCTTTGCTTGTAGTTTCCTCTGAAAAAATTGAGGTTGTATCATAGAAATTGAGGTTGTATCTCTCTCTTCCACTAAATAATATAGTTTCCCCAAGTTCAGTTAATAGCTTGTTTTGTATATATTTCACAAGTTCTATGTATTCGCCAATAATTTCTCGTTTAAAAGTTTTTGTAATTTTCAGATAATAGCTTGCTGAAAAACCTGCGACCCCAATGATAAAGTCCTTTTTAGAGCAACCAGGTAAAGCTAGAATGACTGCCACGAGTTTAACTCGTTCCACATGGTTTGCAGAGCAAAGCGCCAGAATTGTTGGAGCGCGGTTTAATAGGAGATAGGCCTCAAATCTTCAACTTTGGAGTGTGCTACGTCCCGTAAAAGTTCATGATTTTAGATCTCAAACTAACAGCATTCGCCGACATGGCATCAGCTAAATAGAGTAGCGGGTCTGAGGAGAAATGTTTAGCATCTATATTCCTGTGAAAGGGTTGAGGAAGGTGTGGTCTCCGTTGCCTAGTTCACTCTTCATGATTTTACGGCATATTCCTAAATCTCGTGCTAAATAGAGTAGCGCTCAGTCACTCAAGGCACCATTATTTGTTTTTAATCCCTTAGCCCCTCTCACTCTAGATGTCGTCAGTAGGGTTAGAACGTTAGATTTGTGATTCAATTCACTACAAGTCTACCACTGAGTTGATATCTGTTGGCATTTTGGCACCCCTCATTTATGTACCTGTCGACAAGTGACATCATCCACGTGGCATGTAAAGAATGGGTCAAAACATTTTGACTCTACAAGTAATGGTAAATTCAGCAGCGTGAAAAAGTAAAACCATTTGATTTGTTGAGTGAAGGTTTCATTCAAACTGAAATCAGAGAGAGGGAAGAACTATTCTTGGTCTCGTTTCCCCCAAATCAAAACTAGGGTTTCAAAATGGCAACCGATCCAGACACCATGGACGTCGACGACGAAAAACCCTCAACAACAGCATCGACGAGCGAGAAATCGACGAACGATTTAGCGAAAGAAGGACTGAAAATCGTAGAGGAGACGATCAACGCAGGTCATCAGATCCTCTCCGCCTTGAACGACGAGCTTTCTGACGCTCTTTTGTGGTCTCCCGCCACCACCACCACCAACGACAATGTGGGTTCTGATTCGAACAATCCTGACGAAGACTCGGAGATTCGCGGACAGTCTGTCGAAGCCGCTGGTCATCGTTTCATGTCTCTGGTTTCGTCTCTGAGGTCGGTTATTGAGGCAACTATCGAGTCTCAGAAGGTTAGTGTAGTTCGATAGGTTTGATTAGATGTTTGTTTTTGTTGATTTGGTGGAAATGGAGATAACACATTTTGGTTTTGGTGATTGATTTGTGTTTTTGATTTTGATACAGGTAACTGAGGCGGGTGGCGTTGATGGTGGAAAGAAAGCTGAAGCAGATGAAGCGGAAGTCCGGAAATTAGAGGAGCGAGCTGAGAAATTAAGAAAGGTGCTTCACATTTCTGAAAAATGTTTATTTACTGTGTTTACTAGAATTGTTCATTTGATTGCATTTTGATTATATGCTGGGCATTTGTGTTGAAACTTCATTTCTAGCACACATCAAATGTACGAAGAAATTTGTGATACACAATGGTGAACAAACTCGTCAAATGACATTAGCCCTCGAGCACTGAGAAGCAAGGGGTAAACATGGTTTTATTTGCTTTATTGATAATAACCACAAATGTAAATGATTACTAAATGTTAACGAGTCAGAACTTTGATGGTGTATGAGTATCTCCAATGTTTTTTTGTCAATTATTAGGGTCATGTTGAGCATGTCACAGTATTTCAACGCTCTTTTCAGCACGCGAGACCATTGAAGTTTATGAGAAATCACAAGGGTTTTTTTTTTTTGCAGTGAGGTGGGGGGTTACTCCATAAACCATTGAATCCCCCTTTTTTTGTAGGGTTTAGGGTCCCCTCCTGAGTTTTCTCCACTCAATGACTAATATTCTATGACCAACAGCCTTTCAAAAAAATATATTCTATGACCAACTCTGAATATAAGTTAAATGACACTATTGATCAAATCTAGCATACAGTTTGATCACCTGTTAGTTTTACAATGGGATTGCATAAATGTCACATACAACGAGATTGAAGTGTGGCAACTACAAATGTAAGCAACAGATCTAAAATGGCAACATCAGTTGAAGTTTTAAAATATTGAAATATGCAAAATAAACAACTTGTACACTTTGTTACGCCTCGCGTGTCCAACTCATCTATCTCAAAATGGAAACATGCGCCTTAGAGCTATTTTTAACCACCCTGCATTCAGATGCACCTTGAGGTGTATGCCTCAACTGTTGTTAAAACCATTGGCTTTTGTTCTCACAAACTTAATTTTATAGGCTTGACTGGTTCCCGTCGATCGCACCTAGTAACTTGTATTTTCTCTGTAACTTTGTTTGGGACGAGCTTAAAGCATACAGCTTATGTTGGAGGTGTATTGGTTTCTGAGCGCAGGCTTCTTCATTATTTTGGGATGTATGCTGTATGTTTTCTATCTAACTTTGGTATACATAGTGTGGAATCACCCAAGTTCAGGTATAAGTAGAACTATTTAAATGGTTAAAGTATAATTCAAATTGCATTGCAGCAAGAGGTATGTAATGTTTTATGAGTTCTAGGAAGTTCATTTCCAATTTTTAGTTGAAGTTTTGTATAAGACTAGAGTTGAATAAAAGCTTAGTCTTCCTTGAAGATCTAAAACAAAAGAGTGGAGGCCTAGAGGGCAACCAAGCCCAGTTGACAGGTTTCTAGGGCTGTGGAGCTGCAGCTTTGATCTGTAAAAGACTGAATACCACATTCCTTAATTAGCAGGTCCAATTGCATCTCAATAGGCACCTTTCTTAGTGCAGTATATACACCTTTTATCCTTTGTTGCACACATTATGTTTGCTTTACAGTGTTTTATGCGTCCATGTTACTTCTTTTCCATAGATGCAAATCCCATGTTATCTTTATTCTATTAATTTGGTTCAGATACTTTTATTCTAAATTGGCCAGATTGTACCTTTTTGTTTTCTTGCTTTTAACTTTAACTTTTGTGAATTTCACCTGAATTGTATAATTACCTTTTCCCCGTGTGCGACCATTAATAAACAAAAAATTAACGTTCTCAATAGAATTCTCAAGGTTTCACGGGATTTTAACTGTTTGTTTGGTTTGTACAGGAACTTCAAGATAAGAACAAGATTCTGAAGGATCTCATAGACCAGTTACGAGAACTTATTAGTGATATATCCTTGTGGCAGAGCCCCTGTTCTTTATAAACATGAAAGTGTGTATGAATTTGACAAAGATTCCAAATCCATGAGTTTGAAGTGCTGCAAAATTTTCGTTTCTTTAGGTGCAAAAAAAGTTTCTTCTGTTTTTGAATGACAAATACATAATATACGAATTCAACAGTAGTCAATAGACTTGAAGTTAGTATATCTTTGTAGTCCATTTTGAGCAACTGTGAAACTACGGGTTACAATGAGAATACAGTTGTGTTAGTTTTTCCTTTTCTTTTCTTTTTTTCCTGCCCGAAAAGAGTGATATGGGTATAGGTAGGTGATAAGATTTTATTGTTACAACAAACATGAAGTGTCTTTATGCTTTTGCATTTGTTTTTCTATGGGTTGGTTTAGAATTTGTTTAATAGCTGGTCAACGACTAATGGGTTCCATTGCATACTGATTTGCCTTCGGTATGATTGTGGCTATGCTGACATGTTTTAGCTCCAATGCTGATTTATCAGAACGCCTGTTACAATGGGTATTTATAATAAACCGGGAGAAGAAAAACTATAGGTGAGCTAGGACATGGACTAAAAGAGAGAGATGCTGAATTTTGGTTACTTTAGGCGAGCTAGAACAAGGATTAAAAGAGAGAGGGAGAGTTGCTGGATTATGTTTTTTTACAACTGAATCTTCATAAAGCCTTGGGCTCACCTTGCAAACTAAGCCTTCACCGCCTGCATCGACCACTACCCCAACTACTATATGATGTGATTGTACTCTGCCATATCTTGACAAGGAAACGAATCATGACATGAATCACTTCCCGACGGACATATCTCAATGAGGAAGGAGACTGTTACAGAGAATGTTTAGCTCTTCACATGCTTAAATTACACAGAAAATTAATAATGGATATTATATAAGGTAAATGGAATATTTGACAAATTTACTGACTTAAGCATCAAAGTGTATTCGGACATAAAAAAAGGTGATCTTTGACAATCTAACATTGTTTTGCAGGTCAGATCTCTAGAAAACCGAGTTTGGACGCATCAATAATCAACTCTGAGCCTCTGAGAGGGTGTTTGTTTTCTGTTCTAAATAGAGTTGGAAGTCTTAGTTAGAAGCGGGGCACTCTAAACGGCGTGTTTATTTTTAGTTCTAATTAAAGTTGAAGTTATGATTGGAGTAAACATCATGAGATGAGTTGATCATTTAGCACTTTCCAATAACAACCTAACAATAAATTTGTAGCTACCCCTCTTATAAGCACTTAATATAAATAAGGGAGCGCCTATTTGACACTACAACTTACACTCACCCACACAATTCATCTAACTTTTACTTTTCCACACCATGCACTTTCTGTTCCACACCACCTATAAAAAGAAAAACATAAATCTTTCTCCCCTCCCAAATCTAAAACGATGGAGAGCTTTCTCTCCCTTCTCAACTTTCTAACTACCACCCTTTTTATTCTCTGATCTTCTTCTTCTTTTCTACATCTTCTTCTCTCATTTCTCTTCCCTCCCCATCCAGAGGTACCTCTAAAGCACTCCTCAAAGTCAAATAAGCACTTGATTCTATCATCGCCCCTCTCCCTTTTCTTCTTCTCATTCCCCATCGAATTTTTTTTCCGCCATCACAACGGTTCGTGCAAGGATGGGTTCCCCATTAGCACGAACCCTTGCAAGGGCAAAAAATTGACTCTCGCAAAGGTACTTGCTAATGGGGTATCTATCCTTGCACGGATCGTCGCGAGGGCAAAAAAAAATTGAGTTTGACAGAAAAGGAGAATAATAAGAGGGAGAGGGGCGACTGTGTGTGCGAGAAAAAGATAGATGAACGGAAAGAAAGTGAAAGAAGAAGAGATAGCGAGAGATGTGAGAAAGGGAAATGAGGTAAAAAAGATGAGGTAAAAAAGATGGAGAGAGAAACGAGAAGAAAAAGACGAAGAAGTGGCAATAATGATTGTCGCTCTATCTCCTCTATCCCTCACCAATAATGATTTTTACGAGTGGTATTGAAAGAGAAGGTTAAAAAACAAGAAGATAGTCGTGTAGGTGACGTGGTGCCAAGTAGATGCTGTCTATAAATAAAGTTAATAAACACCCCCTCAATCCAAATACTTACTGGATCTGGGTCATGTGGTCACGTCGGGTCGGTTGTGCCCCCACCCAGATGTGACCTATTCACAGCTGGTGGCGTGTCTGTGACGCGGGCTTCTAGAATCAACCCCTCTCCCCCAAGTCTCCCCCTTCTCTACCTATTCGTCTCTTCCTCTCTTCTGCCGCACTTCGCCCGAGCAAGCAGCGCAAGAAAGAAATCTCACCCACTCACTTGCGCGCGATGGATCCAGACGCAGTAGCGAAGGCCTTTGTGGAGCACTACTACTCGACCTTCGATGCTAACCGCGCGGGATTAGCGAATCTCTACCAAGAGGCGTCGATGCTGACCTTCGAAGGGCAGAAGATCCAGGGATCTCCCAACATCGTTGCTAAGCTCACCAGTCTTCCCTTCCAACAGTGCAAGCATGCCATCACCACTGTCGATTGTCAGCCATCCGGACCTGCAGGTGGGATGCTCGTCTTCGTTAGCGGGAATCTCCAACTCTCTGGTGAACAGCACGCTCTCAAGTTCTCTCAGGTATTTCTTCAAACACCTTAGATCCCCTTTTTTTTGTATTCAGTCTATATTGATTCTTTAATTGAAGCTTATTTGTGATTTAGGGTTTTGAGTGTTGTAGATGTTGTTGATTGATTTGATCTGGTTGTTTACTTGATGTTTGTGATCTGTGGTTTTGTCAGTATTGGATAAAGTCTTCTATGCCACATCCGGCGGCTATAGATTGTGTTTGATTTGGATTTGCAATCACTACTACTCTTGCGTTCTATTGATGCTGGATTTGATCTGCAGTTGCAGTTTAATTGATTATATAGGTTCATTATGGTTTTTTGTTGGTGTATATACCTATGGGCCAAATTATACTGTTCTTGAAATTCTTCTAGGGGTTTAAATACCTTTAAAGACGATATTGTTCTGTGGTCGCCTCACCGTCGTTTGAGCAATATCCACATCTTACATAAGTTTCAGGAATGACAATTCCCCAAGTCTGACCCATATCAGAGGAGAAAAGAGGGAGAAAAAGAAAAAGAAAAAAAAAAGGGAGGAAAGAAGAGAGGCAGAAAGAGAAAAGAAGAAAAGGGGATCACCTGAATTGAAGAAGTACCAACATTCATTTTGCTTCTCCCACAAAGTATGAAAAAGTTGAAAATCCTAATCTATCATGGGCTTTAAGGTATTGGTCCCAGGTTTACTTAAAAGGCCAAAGGCTTTGGACAATTAAACCTAACTATTATAACTAGACATTAAGCCTTGGGACTGCTTTGAATGAAATCATGGACATTATGGGTAAAATACAATAATGTATATGCTTAGAAGTTGAGAAAATGGTTTAGGATCGGGATCGGTTTGCAATGAATGATATTCTTATATTATATTTTTAATTTTAACGATTCACGATTTAAATCCCAATTCAATTATTCAACAGGCTCAAACAATTATTGGTTTGTTTCACGCTCTTACAACTTTGTATACAAGTGAGCTATTGCATATTATCCATTCATTCATACGTATTGATGCAGCTTAGTAGGATGTATCGAGATATGCAGCATGCATATATCATAAGATAGGAATAATATGCTTGGTACAGTCTAATTCAAATTATGGTATCTTAGAGTTAGAGGTGTGAACTAAATTTTTTGCAAGTTATTTGGCACCTTGTTTCTTCTTCCAAAATTTTGAATATGCATCTGCCATTATAATGCAAATAAAGCATCCGTAATTTTTATTTATTATTTATTATTACTGCAAAGGTGCTCTCGGGCAGTTATGTTATTCCTGGATGTCTGGTCAGTGAATGTCTCTCTGCATTAAATGCACTTGCAAGCCTTTTTAGATATGCTTGTACATTGTATTGCCTTTTATTGTCTAATGGTCAAAGGTTTTGTGCTTTCTAATGAATTTTCGGGCGTCTTACTGATTAAAAAGAATACGTCTAATGGTGATGTCAGGTAGTTCACTGACTTTGGTAATATCAAGTAGTTCACTGATTTTATAGCTTGCAGAGTTATTAGGCATTTTAGAGAAACGGAGGAGAGAGTTATTTGGAATATTTTGAAATTGAAATATTAAGAGTACTGACAGTCATTTTCATTTCCTGTTCAATTTGGAAGTCACGCTTTACAGAGTTCTGACAGAAGAAGCGAAAAATGTGAATTTCAAAATGTTTGATGTAAGCTCTTGTAAGGACTAGGTATGAATTTCAAAATGTTTGATGTGGAGAGGGATTTTCTATGCAATAGTTACTCTCGGTGGTTTCATGTTCGGCTAGGAAAGAAGTAGAGTTCGTCATCCAGTATGTTGAAGATTTGGCTTGAAAGAAACAATTGATATTATTAGGGATAAAAGGATGTTAAACAATCCAAATAGAGATGTGGATATGAGCAATACTCGGGGTTGTTACAGGGACATATTTTGATAATTTTATGCATGGGTGAGATAGATTTGTTAACATATAGCTCACACTTCTTATATGGCTGGTATGTAGTGAGATCCTCTTTCACTTCATCTCTATTTTAATAAATACCTTTTTTTTAGTAAAGCAAAGGATACTCAGGACTATGGGATTATATTTGTTAATCAAGATTCCTAACCCCATAATTGGGAATCTTGATAGAAGCATGTTCTAACCAAGCCATATATTTCCCCCTACCCAAATTAAGGAATCGTCACTGAAATATGCACGTAAGTCCTAGCCTCTGAGGTTGAAGTCTTTACTGGTTTATGCACCGTGGACTTGTTTGCTATATTGTACAATGGTGATATATCAGTTAGTGATTTGAGTTTTGTTTTTCGATGCATTTTGAACTATGTTTTCCATGCTACATGGGCACCTGTAATTGCTTTTTGCATGTATGAAAACCTATTTGGTAGTATATCCATGCATTTTCCATTTTTTTTTCCGATTTAATTGAAATGGTTTTGATATCAGATGTTTCATTTGATGCCGACCCCACAAGGAAGTTTTTACGTGTTGAATGACATTTTCCGGTTGAACTACGCATGAAGAGTGGACATCATGGAAAGGTGAAGTAACTGGTGGGCAAATACATAAGTGTTGGTATGTTAGGAAGAGCAACAACGTTGCCAAACTTTTTTTACTTTCTGGATTGGTTGATTGGGGATTTGTTGGTCTGTGGCTTGCTTGTGTTCGAATATTCCATTCCCAAAACTATATGCAATTTCTTTGCTGCAGTTATTTGTTGCACTGATGAAATATTTTTAAGTCGTGAACTTTTCTTAATACCTGTCATATGTGCGTTCAGAGAACTAGTCACTTTTCCTTCCAACTTTTACTTCTGCCACAGTTTTCTAGTTTTAGTGGCATGAGTTGATATTTCTAAAATTGTATACATTCATGCCAGTGGATCTTGTTTCAATGGCCTTCGTGGTGGTTACATTATGATCCATCTCAACTGTGCCAGACTCCAGACACCAGCTGCCAACTTAATATTCTGATTACAGCTTGATTTACAAATTTATTGGTCTCCAGTTGCCAATGAAATATTCAGATTATGATTTGATTGAGGCTTTGTTTATCATGTTATTTGAAGGTTTCAAGTTGGTGACTGCCTTCAATTGGATGAATGAGGGCTTTCGCACTTCAAAAAGATGAATACGTATCCTTTCTAAATCGATTGGGATTGAAAAGGGACTAGATCGTGGTCTTCACAAATCCAAATGGTTTAATGGTTTTGTTATTACTATTGACCTTCCTAGAGACCGTTATTCTATGAGCCAAGAGAATGCTCTCAAGCAAGAAACTGTGGACCTACTATGTTTTTTAAAGATTCATGTTGCCTGGCAAACTCAACGTGATGTCTAATTAATAGCCAATTTTGATCTAAAATTACGGCATTAATGGTTAATGGATATGTCGAATTGGACCTACTCTCGTGGTTTGATACTGGAGTTGTTCGGAGGGCTTACTTGTATGTGGGCTAAACCTTCTCCACGTTGACCACGCATATCGTCATCTAAGATCCCCTTGGAGTTTTGTACCATCTCGCGATCCTGATTCCAATCCTGTTCTGTCTCGATTTTTTCGGGTCTTATTGGGATTGATCAATTCCATCTTGATTTTGTTCCGTTTCATTCCGATCTAGAGCGGGATGGAATTGGGATGAAGATTTTCAATCCCGCCCATCCTGAATCGATTTTTTTTTAATATTTAAAATGAATTATGTAGTATGAAACTATTTGTTGACATTATTATTTTATTTGTTGTTTTATTTATTAATCCGACTATTTTATTTTTACAAGTTTCATGTGATTCACCTAGATAATGAATCTAACTAAAATCTCTTTCCTTCTTTTTTTCCTCTTCCTAACTCTTGACAACATTAATGTGTGTTCTTCGTAGTTTTTAAATGACAAACTCATTGATCATTTTCGTTGGCAATGTAAAAAAAATGGCTATCTTTAATAGTGGATCTAAAAAAAAGGGAGTAAAAGCTAATGAAATGGGGAAATAATAATCAATGGCTTAAAGTTATGTAGTTGCTCTTAGAGTTGTGTATTTGATAGATTCAAAATTTTCAATTTTGCGTGTTAAATTTTCGATCTAAAATTTAGTATATACTCATTCGTCCCGTCATGTCTTGAATCCGTTTGGAATGGGACGAGATCAAAATGAGGTCTATCTTGTCCCGTTCTGTCCCAATTCCGAACAAATGGGAAATGAATGAAGTCCATCATGTCCCGTGCCCACCCCTACTTGATATAGTAGCGATCTCTTAGCTGAAATAGGATAAGGAAATTGTGAAATAAAAACCAACTTCCATTGTGGTGACATTAATTCATTTTCTATGTGCTCTATGTCGGGATAAAGCCATATATACTTGAAGAACACCCATCCTCCTCCAAACAATACAAAATAAAATTTTTACAAAACCCTCCTTAACAAATGTACCGTGGAGTGTGGATGTCATATTAGAGGGGACCCATGGAAAAATGTTGGAGTTTTCTAACACATTGTAAAAATATTTTCTTATGTACTATCATCTTCAATGTCAAGTAGAAAACCCTTTTTCTTTTTTTCTTTTTTAAAATTTTTTTTTTTTTAATTTTTAATTTTTAATTTTAATTTTTATGAATATATATTAGGCTGAATAAATATTACATAATTCTTGACCTGCTTCGCAGCCAAGTCATGAGCTTCAAAGTTCAAATCTCGGGGAATATAGTTATAGTACCAGTTATAGTGTAAAGATAGTAAATGCTTAATATTAGTAAGGAGAGGCTGCCACAACCAACACTCCGCATTCTGACTCGACTGATCTCCGCAAACAACAAAGAGTTCAAGGAGCCTGAGTCCCCCAGTATTCCATTTTCGTGTTTGGATAAACAAAAGTGTAGCTTTTGCAGCAAAACATTCGGCCATAGTATTGTCAGCAACTTGTCACGCCCTGATTTTCGAAGAAAACGAAAAATCCCAAAATTCACGTAGGATTATCCGTTTCCCCAAAACTCGGGACGTGAAAATTCAATAACAACAAAAACAAATAGCAGCAACAACTAAAACATGATTAAATTACTGAAAAAAATAAAACTCTAACCCAGAGATACTCCGACGTTGCTAGCCCCACTAATGAAACTCCAGTAACGCTGTCCAAAAATCTCTATGAAACTCCAGTAATGCTGTCCAAAAATCTCTAAACCTGAAAGGCTAATCGGCTACATTCCCAAAGGAATGTACCCAAGAAGCAAAAGCTCACTTGGGTCAGCAATAAAGCTGGTGTGAGAAATCTTCATCCCAAAATCAATAAATCCGCACATGACAACATCAAAATAAACAAAACAATAAACAACCACACCATCAATTAGGGGTGGGCATCCCATCCCGCGATCCCGAACCCGTCCCGATCCCGTCCCGTCTTGATTTTTCCGGGTCTTAATGGGATTGAATAATTTCATCCCGATCCCGTCCCGATCTAGAATAGGATGGGATGAGATGAAGATTTTCAATCCCGCCAATCCCGTCCCATCCCGAACTAATTTTTTAATATTAATTATTAATATTTTTATTTACTTATTTATTTATTTTATGAACATTTGCATAAATTAATTACTGCTTACTTTTCTTGTAACAATTTGATTATATTAGTCCTAGCACTTGGGTGTTCTCAATAGAACATTTGCAACTACTGTTAGCTAACTTACTTAACAACTTTCTTTCCTTTTTTCAGGTGTTGTTTACAAAATATATTGTCAAATGTAGTCCAGCAGTTGCAAGTGCAACTTTCTTTCCTTCAATATTTTGCAGTTGCAAGTGTAGTCCAGCAGTTCCAGGCTTCCAGCAGTCCAGGCTTCCTTCAAAATATATTGTCAAATGCAGTCCAGCAGTTCCAGGCTTCTATTTGATATGCCCAGATTAGCACGCTGATCCCGTCCCGTCCCGATCCCGTATGAACGAGATGGGATAGGGATGGGTATATCTCGTCCCATCCCGTCCCGTGCCCACCCCTACCATCAAGTAGCTCCTCAATGAGGCAAATGTGTAATCATCCTAACTATAGAAATTGACTATGGCAAGTCTGACCTGTAGAAATATGAATAGACTTGCCATCCTGCATGAAAATGTTAGAAGCAACCGGATAATATTTCTAAGTTATCAGTCCTCACAAATGTGATTTATTTTCAAACAGTGATACAAGTCATAGTCATATTAGACTATTATTGAAATATTAACAAAACACATTTTCTACCTTTAGGAAGACATGTAGTTCTCATTCAATGGTTGAATGAGCATTTAGTTTCTTCCTTTAAGGTAATCATGCACATACACAAAAAAGAAATCTCGCTTCTTTTCCACAATCGCACTATCCTCCTTGTGCCGAACACACCTCACCCAAGTGTGCCTCCCTTGCCTTCGAAACCACTCGGAGCGTACATGTTCCAAGTGGGGTGCCACATCGAGGAACATGTCATCTCACCCGACGTTCGATCTAGGGCAAGCATTTCCTAACTCTACACGTACAACCGAACTCACATGGAACGGTGCACCGATATGCAAGCAAGTCAGCATACCCATAATTCTATCACACGTATACAAGCAAGTCTGTATACAAATCACATTTTTCACATTTTTTTCGGAGTTGTGGAAAAGAGCATAAAAAAAATAAACTAAAACTCAAAACTCTTTTATGGTGACACTTTGTCAACCATAAATAAATCAACCACAGTATCCACCATTCTTTTGGGGAAACAAATAATATTTCCATAAATAAATTTTTTATAACCCAACATGGATCAAACTCATTCAATATAAGATTCATCTTCCTATGCGCATGAAGAATATCACACTTTCAATCATAGCTCCTTATTGAGCCCAATTCAATCGATTAAATAGCACCATTACTTAATAACATTGTTATCTATATAAATGCCAACACATGTATATATATGAAACCATACTCAAATTCTCATTATCATACATTACAACATATAACAAGGGAGTTCAAAATGTTCACAACCACCAGTACAAAACTATTTTGTATGTCAAAAATAAACTTCCATTCAACCTATTTTGAGCCCACGTACCAAGTCCCACTCACTACACCAATTCCTATAGAGTCAGTATTCACACTATAGTGGAGGCACATAGAAAGTTGCCTCCACTGACAAAAGTCATAGCTTTAGAAAATTTTAATAAAGCCCTAAAATTTATAATGGGCTATAATTAGGATCGTTACACCACATCAACATACCCAGAAATTAAGGAATTTACACCATACATCAAACAAACTTGATTATTATACTAATAAAGCAAATGATATTATTATTTAAACCATTGTTGTGTACAAATATCTAATACTCCATAAAAAAAAAAAAAAAAAAAAAAAAAATAAAAATAAAAATAAAAATGAACTAATATTAAAATGTACACTGAGTAGTAGGAATAGCCACATACTCATATGATGTCATGCAAACTATCCCTATAAGGACAATAACTTTCATTTTTTTTTTGAACAGTGACGTCAAACAGGAACATGGAATAGTGATGTCAAACAGGAACAGTGAACATTGATGTCAAACAGGAACATGAACAGAAACAGTGATGTAAAACCGGAATAATGAACAACGATGTCAAACCAGAACAGTGAACAGTGATGTCAAACAGGAACAGAAACAGTGATGTAAAACCGGAACAGGAACAGTGAACATTGATGTCAAACATGAACAGGAACAGAAACAATGATGTAAAACTGGAACAGGAACAATGAACATTTGATGTCAAACAGGAACAAGAACAGTGATGTAAAACCGGAACAGTGAACAGTGATGTCAAACCAGAACAATGAACAGCGATGTCAAACAGAAACAGGAATAGTAATATCAACATGAACAGTGAACAGTGATGTCAATTCGTTTTTTTTTTTTTTCATTTAAGGTTTAAATCAAACCAAGATTTCAATTCGATTTTTCATTAAAGATATAAATCAAACCAACAATGTCAAATCGATTTTTTTTTTCTTCCATTAAAGATGTAAATAAAATCAAAATGTCTAGGGATTGAGTTTTACTCACCTCTTTTTGCAAGAATCCCAAGATTTGAGCAAATTTCTTCCTTCAGCACCTCCCACCTTTTTCAACGTAAGTTTTTCTTTTCTTATTTGTGTATCCAGAGAGAAAAAAGGAAGCTAAGGCTTAAATGAGTTTTTAATTAGGGTTTATTTGGCTAAACACAACCATCACTCACCTCTTATTCTTTTAACCTTTATTTCCCTCTAACCAATACCCTAACCATTACTTTCATGAAAGCCCAAATTCAAGCCCAAGAAAATTGAATAAAACCCATCAAGATTAGGGTTTAACTAAAGTATATGTGCACCCTTTTTTTTTTTTAGAGTGTGACTAATTAGTTTACTTAAGGCAAATGTCTTATTTTTTTGGGTTTTCAAATTTTGGCTAAACACACACACACACACACACACACACACACACACACACACACACACACACACCTTATTCTATTTAGCAATGACAAACAAAACAAATCTTTTTCGCAGTAATTGAGATTACAACATATGCCATTATTAATAAATAAGAATTTTTTTATATTTATTTAATTAGGCGGGTATTACACAACTCGTTCGAAGATAGAAGATGTAATCCTTGCAATAACCCTGCCTCTAGAATCAGCCGCCATGACTCCAACTGCACCTCTCTGTGAGGAAGAAAAAAAACAAGCATCATAAGTAACCATGACCATATCTGGGGTAAGCTCTAAGGGGATGTGTTGATCCTGGTGTAACCAGACATTGATGGGATGATTCCTAACCGCTAGAAGCTGTTTCTGGAAGGTGGCTAGTCGAAGGGATATAGGGTCAGATCTTGGAGGTTTCGAAGACTGGTTAAAGATGACAATGGTTATTGGGTCAGGTGGTGAAGGATGGGTGGATTGGAGGGCTAGATTTGCAGTAGCTAGGGTTTGATGTATGGTCATTAGAGCAGGTGTAGTGGTGCTGGGGTCATGGATGTTGAACCATTGCGTGTACCAAGATTTCCAAGTGTGCCTGAAAGTATTATGGAGAGTCTGGATATTGAATTGTGACTGATTGAAGATGATATTATTTCGGCATGTCTAGATGGTGGCCATGATTGCAATGAATTGATTCATCTTTGGTCAAAACATGGAATTTGGCGGTGTCCCACATAAAAGAGAATGATTTGTGAGCGGATGGGGGGTTCAACACAATACTCCAATTTATGGGGAGTGAGGCCAGGTGCCAGAAGCGAGAAAATATCGGGCATAGAAAGAATAGATGAATCATGTCTTCCTGATGATTGTGGCAAAAAACACACAGATTTTCAATAGGAACATGGACTCTATTCAAGTTTGACATGGTAGGGAGGAGGTTTTGAGCAATTTTCCAGGTAAGAAATATGGCGGTAGTTGGGGCCTTGATGCACCAGAGATCACGTAAATTTTTAGCGGGGAAGTGGCTGTTAGTGGCCCCGGAGGGCGAAGATTCCCTGGTGTCTGCTAAAAAAGCTCTGGTGGCACTCTTCACAGAGAAGACACCACATTTGTCATAGGTCCAAATGAGCCTATCGTGGTCAGAAGAAAAACAGATTGGGATATTGAGTATGTCCGCGACCACCGGAGATGGAAACCAGGCCCGAAGAAGAGTTAAGTTCCACGATCGGAGGGATCCATTGGAAGGATCCTAGAAATCTGAGATATGGGTAGGACGGTGGATAGAATCCATCAAATCAGAGATGAAAGATGGACATTCGGGCAGCGTAAACCCTGGTCTAACCCAACAGTCGCGCCACAGATCTACAGTGTCTCCAGACCTAATTTGCCAACGGAGAAAACATTTCATTATGCCCAAGGTGGTGAGATTACCCCTCCAAGCAAAGGAGGCGATGGATGGAGGCTTATTGAGCTGGAAGACAGATTTGGTGGGGAAATAAATTTGTTTGAGTTAGATGGTTCGGGGATTAGATGGCATCGAAATGGTGTGCCAAATATTTTTGGCCATAAGAGCCAAATTCTTGATCTTGGCTGGGACTAAATTTTGGCCTCCCAAATGACGAGGCATCGAGATACGGTCTCAAGTGCAGAGGTGTCTAGATTTGCCGTCCTTGGAACCATTCCACCAGAAATCCCTGACAATCTTGTCCAATTTGGTAGTAATGGAACAGGGGAGAATGAAGGTTTGCATAGAATATATTGGAATCGAATTGAGCACTGTTTTGCATCACTGTACGTCCCGCTTGAGATAGAACATTGGATTTCCAAGAGGAGAGTTTGGAATCAATTTTATCGACAAGAAATTGGAAATTCGAAGCTTTTCGTTTTGAAAGGATAAGGGGATACCCAAGATATTTTCCCTTGGGATTGAAAGATTTAGAGTCTAGGACTCTGTTTATCATCTTGGCATGTCTTGGGTGGACATTAGTGTTGTAAAAGACCGAGGATTTATGATAGTTAACAGCTTGGCTAGGCGATTCACAATAGACTGCAAGGATATCCTTGACCTGATGGGCTTCAAACAGGGAGGCTCTCCAGAAAAAATCAGATCATCTGCATAAAGCAGATGGTTAATGGAAGGAGAGCGTGGTCTAATCTTGATACCCTTGATGAGGTTTTTGGTTTCTGTAGAGGTCAATGACAAGATAATGCTTAAGCAATGACAATGAACAAGTATGGTGACAATGGATCACCTTGTTTAAGGCCTCGGGTGGGCGTGATGGGGGGTAATGGGGAACCATCGAGAAACACCCTGAGCATTGTGGTTGAAATGCATTATTCAATGAGTTGAATTCATTCTTCATTGAAGCCCAAGAGCCTGAGAATATGGAGTAGAAAAGACCATTCTACTCTATCATAGGCTTTGGCCATATCGATTTTGACTGTCATCCAACCTTGTTTCTTATTACGATTGTGTTTCATTTGGAAGAAGGTCTCGTGGGCGATAGCTTTATTGTCAGTGATGGATCTCCCTTTAAGAAATGCCCCCTGGTTTGGAGACACTATGTGCTCCAGCAGAGGTTTGAACCTGTTGGCCAGAATTTTAGAAATAGTTTTGTAGATAACATAACATAATCCTATAGGCCGAAATTGGTCTGGAGAGGTGGGATTCGAGGTTTTAGGAATGAGTGCTACAAAGGTTTCATTAAGCTTAGGATCCATTTTCCTGGTGACAAAGAAGTTGACTATAACCTCGATAACGTCCCTTTTAACTGTACCCCAATAGAGCTGGAAAAAGAAAGTATGGAATCCGTCCGGCCCAGGGGCTTTATGGTTGCCAAAATCAAAGATTGTGCGTCAAATTTCTTCCTCTTCCGGGACCGCCATGAGGCATAATTGTCGAGCTCGAAAATCACAGGTGGAAAGATAATATATATCTCATCATTAGTGGTGGGGTGGGATGTGGCAAAAATGTTGGAAAAATAATCATTAAGGATGTTCCCGACCGCATCATGAGACGTATGCCAGTGATTATCTCTATCCTGAAGTTCTAGAATCAGATTTCGCTTTTTTCTAAGGATAGAGGTTAAATGGAAGAATTTGGTGTTGCGATTCTCCTCTTTGAGCCAAGATGCACCAGATTTGTTACGCCAAAAAGTTTTTCACGGTGATAAAGATCTGTTAGGCGATCTTCTAGTCGTTCAATAGAGTTTGCATTGGCAACGGTCGGGGGCCGATTGAGCTTTGTCCAAGGCAATAAGAGTATCTCGAATGTTTTGGTGAATATTCTTGAAGTCTCGTTTGTTCCATCGAGAAAGGGGAGTGACTAAGTTTTTTGGTCTTATGATGGAAATTGACACTCGGTTCAGGGTGTTGCCGATCGGCCCAAGTGAAAGTAACCAGTTTGCCACAGTAAGGGTCACATGTCCACATATGAAAGAAGCGGAAAGGTTTGGGACTCTGGTGAGTGAGGGAGGTCAGTTGGAGGGAGATAGCTTTATGGTCAAAAGCAAAAGTATGTATGAAGTGGGCTACAGTTGAGGGGAATAAAGTCATCCAATCAGTAGGAACAAGGATACGGTCAAGCTTTACTTTGGTACCATTATGATCATTTCTTTTGTTATTCCAAGTGAATTTCGAACCATTAAGAGGAAAATCCATGAGACAATGTTTTTCAATGAACTCTCGCAAGATTCTAGTATGGGCTGGTGTAGATCTTCGGCCTCCAATTTTGTCTTCTAGATATGCAGTAACATTGAGATCCCCCATAATAATAGTATGGGAGGTTTGAAGTGCAAGGTGGTTGGACAAGTCAGTCCAAAAGGGAGCTCTTAAGGCAGGATTTGGTTCGCCATATGTGAAAATGATAGACCAAGCAGTAGTAATATAATAATCTTGTAAAGTACAAGCAATAAAATTTTTGCATGTTGAATTAATAGAAATAGAAATACCTTCTTTCCAGAATAAGGCTAGCCTTCCTGAGCGTCCATGTGCCTGTATTGAGATGCCATGTTTGAAGCCAAGTCGACGATGCAGTCGATCCATTTGAGAAGAGGAAGCTTTAGTCTCGGAAATAATAGTATGTCTGATTTGGATTTGCATGGGAGGGCCTGCAAGTTCTGGATTGCGCCGGGGGACCCTACACCCCGAGCATTCCAAGCTAGAACATGGCTGCTGCGGCGACCCTTTATCGACGGTCACCTCTTTTGCATCAGGAACCCTAGGAACTGTGGAGGACTGAACTGATGAAGTAGAAGAGTTGAAATTCCTTCTCAAAACTGAGTCTGGTTCTATATGGGCATGAATGTTGGTGTATGGTTCAGTGATACAGAAAAATATTGGGGAGGTGTGAGAGTTAATGATTGGGAGTGGAATTGAATGTAAAAATGCGATGGTGGGGCCCGACGTGAGAGGTTGGGTAGTTGTGATTAATGCATGAGAGAAATATTGGGTTATGAAATTGAATTGTAGTGGATTGAGTGGGATGAGTGAACCGGTAGGTTGAGTTGATGAAAGCTCGGCCGTGTGACTGGGGTAAATGGGTGTGAGATGGGTGTTTGTTGGAGAGGGGTGAAGCCCATGAATCGGGTCAACATCGAGTCGACTCTGAGCTGACTCGGGAGTTGACTCGCTATTGTACCTGTCAAGATCAACCTGTCCTAGTGGACTCATTGAAGCAACGCAATTCTCATGCAAGCCATCCTGCATTCGACTGTTTGGACGTCGTGATTTTGAAACTCCATTCCGATGATCAATAATCAGGGATTGAGTATTCCTGGAATCGGATCGAACCATGATACTAGTGCTGCTTTTGAAAGGAAGAGCTCGGTTGAGAATCCTTGCTCGGTTTGGAGTCGCCAACAGTGAGTTCGAGAGTTGCACATACTTTGTGATATTCACATAATTATTACATAATATATCCCTTAATTTATATATGTTAGTGTTTTGATTATTATATTTTATAATAATTATTTCGTTTTCATGTCTTTGTAGGAATTTGAGCGTGAACGATGAAATTGTATTAATGCGACAATTTAAGGAATGACAATTGGTCGATTCTAGCGGTGGTACAAAGTAGAGGGACACATATCTAAACCTAACCCGAATAAACCTAGGTCCACCTAACTTAACCTAAGCCCAAACCCAAAATGCTAACCAAAAAAACCCAAGCCCAAGATAATAGGAGAACCCTATTTAGCTCCCCCCATCTTAGAGAAAGGCCCTCTCTCTCTTCTTCCACGTTCCTTCTCCCCTCCTATCTTTTCCAGCCACCACACCAATCCACCCTGCCGACAATCCTCGCTCGATAGGAGAGCCGACAGTGCGATAATCCCACCATCACCCTTCATCTCGTCATCTCTCAACTCGTTCTCTCAGCCAACAACCACCTCTTCCTTCATCCCACTGAAACAGGGGCGTGACAACCCTGTTTCACGTCATCACGCCACCGCCACCACTGTCACTAACCACCGTGAAACAGGGGCGTGACAACCCTGTTTCACGTTACAAACCTCACCTCGCCACCGAAACAGACCACCACCCTCTCTGTCCAGAACACAGCCGCCACCACCATCTCTCTCTCTCACACACACATCCACCATCACCAGAGCACCACCTCAGCCACCTCACGCACAGGACAGCCCCTGTTTCTCCTCCTTCACGAACCGCCTCCGCCCCTGTTTCTCCCCTCTCTCGGCCTCCTTCCTGTTTACTTCTCTCTTTCTCACTGTTTCTTTCTCTCTCTCTGCTCCTGCATCACAACAGACCACGCAACCACGCCATCAGCCGCCGCGAAACAGAGCTCGCGACAGAGCACTGTCACTGCTCTCGACAGAGCACCTCCACTTCCCCTTCTCGTTGTTTCCTCACTCTCTCTCTGTTCTTCCAGGTACCGGAGTCGGTCGGGAGGAGAGGAAGCTCGCGAGGAGCGAAGCAGACGCGGCGGAGCAGACGCTGTCGCGCTGGAGAAGAGAGTCGCGCGTCTTTGGCGGGAGAAAACTGTTTTTCAAACAATTTAGTTATTTGCACCCCGAGTTCTCTAAGAGCCACCACAGTGCCATTAGCAGCGCTTTTCTCGGGATTCGTGTTCATGCAGAAATGAGTTGCGGTGTACCACACCACGAGGAGATGACCACCGCTACCATGATCAGCTAAACCATTTGCCAAGGCTAAGATGAAATCACAAAGTTTCCTAGAGTTTGTTGTATTTAAATTTATTGTTTTCTTTATGCTTGAACGTTAAACACATTTGACTTCTGATTCTCAATAATTTGCTTTCACCGATTATATCCTGATTAATTATCTAGACTAGTCGGTAGTTAGAACTACCCTTTATTGACATTCAAAGCATGATTCAATCAATTAATCTAAATCTGTGATTGTGTGTGCCGTAAGAAGACATGCAATGCTAGGGGTTTAGGATTAGTTAAAATAGACCTGTGATTGTGTGTGCCGTAAGAAGACACGCAATGCTTGGGGTTTATACCTATGCTGAAATCAATTGCGAACTTAGATTAATCTTTAGGTTAGTCATGTTAAATTTTGAAAACAATATTTTGGATTACACAAATCTCACAGAACCTGTGGTGGATTCAATACCTTGGTTTCCCCTCTCGTCTTTTCAACAACCTTTTATTTTGCTTTTTAATTTGATTTTTAGTTTAGATATTTTGATTGCTGTAACCCCAATTTAAATTAGTTTAAGTCAATTCTAAAATTTAATTGCAACCACAGTCCTTGTGGGATCGACCTGTACTTGCCCTTGTCTACCAGTTAGACACTGTGCACTTGCAGTTATTAAAATTGGGTTAAATTAACCTATTTATTTAGGTTAGTTAAATCTGCATTAAGTTTTTGGCGCCGTTGCCGGGGACTGTAACGGTGTAATTGAATTCAAGAGTTTATTTTCACTAATTTGTAGTTTAGGTTAAAAAAAAAAAGATTAGGTCAGATATAGATTGCTTTTGCTTTTGCTTTTAGGATAGGCTTGATTTTATTTTATTTTAGTTATTTCTTTTAAGTCTAAGAAGTTTTGATACTTGTTTTTTTTTTTTTTTGCAGGTATTAACAGGTAGGAAGCATATATTACAGGTTGCATAAAAAATTTAAAAAAAAATACAAAAAAAATAAAACAAAACAAAAAGCACAAGGTTTGAATTGTTTACAGGTTGCTATCGCGTGGACACTCTCAGAAGTCGGCGAACCGTCAGGTGGACGGTGCTTCTGATCGACGTCAACTCGACTTCTACCCGGCGTCGCAAGTAACCCAAGAGAGGTTCACGCCGGAGGTAACTTCTTCCCACCGCATCTGCACGCGGTTTCTGAGTGGATTACTGTGTGTTTTGCTTGTTTTGTTTTTAGCTAGAATTGCATGCAAATTTGAATAGATTGAGGATATTTCTGATGCTGTAAAATTCCGTGCTCTCTCCCGCGGATAGGTTAACCACCATCTATTTTAGGGTTAGGGACCTAACCCCTCACTATTCAAATTTGTCGCAAGATAAATTAGGACAAGATGCTCATAGGACCCCTCTTTTGAAACTTGAAAGTTTAGAGTAGTCAAGTGAAGGAACATATCCAATCTTGGAATAGTTCTGAAACTGGCATTACACTTTAAGCTGAAGGTAGAAAAGGAGGTAGGAGCAATTAGATTTCAGGATATTTTTGATGCTGGGAAACTCCGTGCTCTCTCCCGCGGATAGGCTAATTAAAATGGATTTCAGCCCTTGATTAGTAACAAACATAGGTAATAAAAAAGAGTGCTTGTAGGGATTACCAGACGTTACAGCCTCTACCTAGTAAATTAGTTTCTCACGAGATTAATTTGCTTCGTAGAAACCTCGACACTTCGTGGGGCTATAACTATCAGCTGCGCAGTACCCGAAGGCAATCTGAATGATTGTATTGCTAGGTACTTATCTAGGGTCGTTTTTCATTCATCTTGCTTGCGCATCATATAGGTCCTGATTAGGTTTTATCATTTTTATTTTTTTTTTAGAGTTAGGTTATCTTCATATATAGGTTAGGCTTGCATAATTAAAAAAAAAATGAACCTCAATAATTATCCATCTCGCAGGAATGCATTTAATGCCATGCGACAACCTGATTATGCTCCATATTCAGATTATTACAACTCAGGTTCCGCATATTATCCTGACTTCCTCTCCCCTTCTAATGAGGATAAAGACTTTAAGGATTACTTCTCCCCTTCTACCTCGAAGCTTGAAACAGCTCTTATGACGATGACTCAGAAATTAGATGCACTTATGAATTTGACTCAACCCCTACCTCCCAATAATGTTTCATTTGAGGGTTGTGTTGCATGTTCGAGTCTCAGTCATTCTACAGCTGATTGTGATTTGCAATATGATTATCATGAATATTTCGCTGAGCAAATCCATTCTTTTAATGCTAATTGGCGACCTGGTTATAATTCAAAGTTCAACTATTACAGCCCTGGTTTTGCCAATAATCAAAATCTTTCTTGGGCTCATAACTCACACCAAGGGGGACATATTTTCTCTCAAGCTCCTCAATACCCTAATCATGTCATGCCCCACCATAACCAAGTTCCTCCATCCAACACATCAAGTTTAGAGGAAACGATTAATCAGTATTTGCAGCGCTCAGCAAGTATAATTGATCAGAATTCTAAGGATATATCTGAGTTGATAGCCACGACTCAAAGACTTAAGACAGTTGTGGATCATATTACTGAGACAGTATCTGAAAGTGAGTTAGGAAGAGTTCCTAGTCACTCTGTTCAAAATTCAGAGGGTCAATATATAACTGGTAACACATTGGAATCCGAGTCAGATGATGTTTTTGTGGATAATGTGATTGAAACTACTTTGCTTCCTGACCCATTCCCTTCCCCACATTTTCATAATGACCCACTCGACATATGTCTTCCTAGTGACTCGTGCATAAAATCAAACTGTGAACATTCTTTAGAGTCTCCCCTTGACTGTTTTCATGATACACATGACCATTTAAAGGCTTGTTTGACTCATTCTAGTTTAGACTTTGATGTTGATGATTCCATTAGGGAAGTCAATGATTTGCTTGACTCAGTCCCCATTGTGGATCCTAGTTATAAATGGAAGTCTAAAGTGGAGCCTCTTCCACTCAGTGAGTCAAAACTAGTCCCATCAGTTGAGCCACCTGAGCTTGAGCTTAAACAATTACCTGACACCCTCAGGTATGCGTTTTCAGGTACTGATGATACTTTGCCTGTTATTATTTCATCTATATTGAATTCAAAACAGGTTGTCCCAAAGAAGTCGGGAGATATATTTAATGAGAGTCTACATGCCATAGGTAGTGCTAATTCTAGGTTTGGGGGTGTTGTTGCGTCGTCTAACTCATCATCTTGGTGTAATCCATTTTGTTACGATGAACCTGTACCACCCGATATATTTATAGACATACCACTTTTCATCCCTTTCATATTGACTGATGCTACCTATATGGATCCATTGTTGGTAAGAGATGATTTCAATTTTCACCATCCTGATGTGGAAATTATCCAATCTTCTGATTTGGAACCAGACTTAGGATGTTCCATTTTAGGAGTAAGGGATGATCCTTTGTTGCATATCACTACTTGCGACCTATTCATGTTTAAGATCCCTATTGACTTCCAAGGAATGCGAGCTTCTTTACCATTTCTATATGATTTTAGATGGTGTCCTTGCAGCTTTTGGGATGTGCTAGTATATCTTGTGTCGCATGTGGTTGCTACTTTTGAGTGGACTGATCCTCAACTTTTCAGGTTGTTGGTATACGATTCCTTAACCCTTTTGACTCGTTTCTATCATAGACTATGTTTGGAGGTGAATGCTCCCTATGTTCTTCCTCGTCACTTCATGATATATCATTCATGAGGGAGAATATATGTCGGGCTGACGATGTTAAACCAAGCGCTCCTAGGAGGCAGCCTAGCTTCAGTTGTGTCATGATGGTTAGTCTGGATTGATTTTCGAGTTCTTTCTAGTTGCATTTCACTCATACTCGTTAGCTCCGTAACAATTTTGAATTACAACTGATACATGTAATTTTTTTTTTTAATTTTAATTTTTTTTAATTTTTTCATTTGAGTCCTGTATTGTTTTTATCAATTTATCATGATGAGTCCACAGTTCTTATGTCTCTGAGCGTTCATTGGTGGAAGATTTCGTCGAAATTGGTAAAAACTTTCCCATGGTAATATCACTCTAACTCTCATATTTTATTTTTTCCTGCATTTGTCATGATCATCATTTTATACATTGAGGACAATGTTTGGTTTAGGTTTGAGGGTGAGGTTTATGAGTTTTTTTCTGTATTTTTCAAAAATTTGGAACTAAAATTTATTTCACAATTTACTATTGTATTCTACTCAATCTCCATTGAATACATAGTTAATTATGATTGTGTGACAAATTTTCACCTTGAAAATGCATTCAAAATCTAAGTTTCTTTCCAATGAAGAGGATGTGCTTTCAAGTATGCCTTTAAATTGGAGGAATACATGCTCACTTGTCACTTTTATATATCAATAGGAAAGCATATGGTTTGATATTATCTTTAAGTTAAATATATTTCATGAGATTTTTTTCAACTCGATTACTTTTTGCACTATAAGCCATATTAGCATGATTTGAAGTTGATGAGTGAGATATGAGCTAGAAAACCTTAGAATAATAGTGGAGACTTAACCCGTGAAAGTTTTGAGCCATTCTTTTCTTTCTGAGTGTAGATAAATATACTCTAATTTTTCTTGAGTTCGCATTAAGTCGTTGATGATCTCATTATTCTCATTTTTTTTTTATCAATTGCTTTGAGAATGACATTAAAATTAAATTATTGCACTAGAACTTTTTAGTTTATTTAGTTGAGATGTCATAATACCAACCTGAACTTAAGAAATGATGCAGGCAAGTTTTTCTTAAACCTTTTCTAGCATTTTTACTTACCCACTCATTAGTTCCCTTTTGAAGCCCTTTGAGCCGTTGATAGCCTTTTATTTGTTAACCCCTTATCAATACCCAATTTATCTAAGAATGTATATGGATGAATGTTAGTTGGAAATGGGCAATTAGAAAGAGCAAAGTCAAATATACCATGAGTCCTCAGTGTTGAAACATTCTATTGAGTAGAAGAGGAAAAACATGTAGTTGAAAAAAAAAAAAAAAAAAAAAAAGAAAGAAAAGCGATGTCAATGAAAAAAAAAATGAAGAAAGTAATTGATGGTTAGAACATTGATTTACTCTTCATAGCCCTTGTGTTAGTTTAATGGGTGTATACATTCTTAGAGATTTTTCGTATATTTTTTTTCATTCTTTGTTAGCCATTACCTAAGCCCCATTACAACCTATTAAAGTCCTAGTTGATCTTAAGAGATGATTAGTTTCGTAGATGCGGAGATTAAATAAATAAGAACTATGGTGTATGATTTAACATTCTAAAAAATAATTGATATTCCTGTCCATGAGATCATACTCATTCCATTCTTGAAAAGTCCGTTCTTCATATTACTATATGTGAGATGATTGTTTTCCATTATTTACTCTTTTCCTCACATATAAATTGAGTGAAATATCAAATCTCTGAGTGTTTTATTGTGAGTGACATGAAAGGTTTGAAGTCAAAACAAACTTTCTAAAGGAGATTTAGTAATTGTTTTACTCTGAAATAAAAAGTTATGTTGATAAGGCCATGCACACACACACTTCGAGTTGGGAATAATTGATGAAATTTATTTAACCTTTGGGTATTATTAAATTGTTGTGAAACTCTTTGATATATTATTGTGAGACTGTTAGCTATTTTCAAAAAAAATTTGGCAATTAAATTCTTACTCTGAGGATAATAGACTGAGTTACCATGTTTTGAAAATTTATGAGTCATAATGTTTGTGGGTAACATTTCTGGAAACCCTCACGAGACTATAACTCGTCCACTAGAGGTAATCTAGGGGTTTAAAGCCTTGTTGCACGTTTAAGGTAAGTGCAACCGATGATTCCTGCGAAAGTGAGTTAGAATTTTATTTTTATTGTTTTGCTCGAGGACTAGCAAAATATAGGTTTGGGGGTATTTGATATTCACATAATTATTACATAATATATCCCTTAATTTATATATGTTAGTGTTTCGATTATTATATTTTATAATAATTATTTCGTTTTCATGTCTTTGTAGGAATTTGAGCGTGAACGATGAAATCGTATTAATGCGACAATTTAAGGAATGACAATTGGTCGATTCTAGCGGTGGTACAAAGTAGAGGGACACATATCTAAACCTAACCCTAATAAACCTAGGTCCACCTAACTTAACCTAAGCCCAAACCCAAAATGCTAACCAAAAAAACCCAAGCCCAAGATAATAGGAGAACCCTATTTAGCTCCCCCCATCTTAGAGAAAGACCCTCTCTCTCTTCTTCCACGTTCCTTCTCCCCTCCTCTCTTTTCCAGCCACCACACCAATCCACCCTGCCGGCAATCCTCGCTCGATAGGAGAGCCGACAGTGCGATAATCCCACCATCACCCTTCATCTCGTCATCTCTCAACTCGTTCTCTCAGCCAACAACCACCTCTTCCTTCATCCCACTGAAACAGGGGCGTGACAACCCTGTTTCACGTCATCACGCCACCACCACCACTGTCACTAACCACCGTGAAACAGGGGCGTGACAACCCTGTTTCACGTTACAAACCTCACCTCGCCACCGAAACAGACCACCACCCTCTCTGTCCAGAACACAGCCGCCACCACCATCTCTCTCTCACATCCACCATCACCAGAACACCACCTCAGCCACCTCACGCACAGGACAGCCCCTGTTTCTCCTCCTTCACGAACCGCCGCCACCCCTGTTTCTCCCCTCTCTCGGCCTCCTTCCTGTTTACTTCTCTCTTTCTCACTGTTTCTTTCTCTCTCTGCTCCTGCATCACAACAGACCACACAACCACGCCATCAGCCGCCGCGAAACAGAGCTCGTGACAGAGCACTGTCCCTGCTCGCGACAGAGCACCTCCACTTCCCCTTCTCGTTGTTTCCTCACTCTCTCTCTGTTCTTCCAGGTTCCGGAGCCGGTCGGGAGGAGAGGAAGCTCACGAGGAGCGAAGCAGACGCGGCGGAGCAGACGCTGTCGCGCTGGAGAAGAGAGTCGCGCTTCTTTGGCGGGAGAAAACAGTTTTTCAAACAGTTTAGTTATTTGCACCCCGAGTTCTCTAAGAGCCACCACAGTGCCATTAGCAGCTCTTTTCTCGGGATTCGCGTTCGTGTAGAAATGAGTTGCGGCGTACCACACCACTAGGAGATGACCACCGCTACCATGATCAGCTATACCATTCGCCAAGGCTAAGATGAAATCACAAAGTTTCCTAGAGTTTGTTGTATTTAAATTTATTGTTTTCTTTATGCTTGAACGTTAAACACATTTGACTTCTGATTCTCAATAATTTGCTTTCACCGATTATATCCTGATTAATTATCTAGACTAGTCGGTAGTTAGAAATACCCTTTATTGACATTCAAAGCATGATTCAATCAATTAATCTAAATCTGTGATTGTGTGTGCCGTAAGAAGACATGCAATGCTAGGGGTTTAGGATTAGTTAAAATAGACCTGTGATTGTGTGTGCCGTAAGAAGACACGCAATGCTTGGGGTTTATACCTATGCTGAAATCAATTGCGAACTTAGATTAATCTTTAGGTTAGTCATGTTAAATCTTGAAAACAATATTTTGGATTACACAAATCTCACAGAACCTGTGGTGGATTCAATACCTTGGTTTCCCCTCTCGTCTTCTCAACAACCTTTTATTTTGCTTTTTAATTTGATTTTTAGTTTAGATATTTTGATTGCTGTAACCCCAATTTAAATTAGTTTAAGTCAACTCTAAAATTTAATTGCAACCACAGTCCTTGTGGGTTCGACCTGTACTTGCCCTTGTCTACCAGTTAGACACTGTGCACTTGCAGTTATTAAAATTGGGTTAAATTAACCTATTTATTTAGGTTAGTTAAATCTGCATCACTTTGGACATGAGAAGACAAGCATGTTCTCGTAGACGAATTGGATCGCATATTGGCGACCGTTGACATTGTCAAAATCTGTGTTCATGGTGCTAGGTAGTGGCTTAGTACTGTCAATCCAAAGCTTAAACCTTATATATGGAACTGTCGGATCATCCAGGGAACGCATGTCTGCTTCGATGAACTCCCCTAGGCTGTCCGCCAATAATTTCACATCGTCGAGGGATAGTTTGCAAGTGGGAAACTCATGGAATCTCACCCATACTGGGATTAGATCGAAATTAATCTCCTTATAATTCATTGCCCAGTGCTTAACTGAAATGAGTTTTCCAAACAAGGATCAAGGTCCATTATGCATCATAGAAAACTTATCATCCAGCGATCGAAACTGTATATGGTAGAACGTATTCCTGGTATCTTTATAATGGACCAATTTCTGGACATGAAAGTCTTGATGAAGTTGCCACAGATGAGACACCTTGGAAGCAAATAGTTTGGATCGAAAGCCGGAAAAGTAATGATACTTGGCAATTGCTCTGAGGTCACGATTATCACAGTCGGACTCATAGCGGGTTGCAAAAGCAGGGGAAGGGATGGATTGATGCAGGGGGGAGAGTTGTTGTTCAAGGTGTTCGGTAAGTTGTAGTTCTGGCTGTGAAGAAACAGTAGGGTGAGCTTGGGTTTTAGTGGGGGGGGGGGGTAGCGAGATATCTTGCATGGTGGTGGTCTGGGTATTAGGAAGCAAAGACTCAGTCATGTTGGGAGGAAGCATTGTGTAGGTGGGGAGTGTAGTCAAGGGGTTTGAAGAGTGGTTGTTGTTGGGGTGTGTTGTGTTAAGTGGAGTTTGAGTTTGAAGTTGTATTTGCATGGGAGAAGAGTGTAAAGGTTGTGTGTTGTCGGTGGGACTGATGTTATGAAAAACTTGAAGGAGATTAAATGAGATGTGATGAGTTCTAGTATGAGAAGAAAGATGAAGAGAGGGTCGGTCCAAGAGAATTGGTGATGATCGAAGATTTGGTGAGAGAGGTGGTGATACATTTAGATTTATGTTAGATGGTATGAGATGTCGTGAAGGCTGCGAACTATGAGATGAGTCCATAGTTAGAGCGTGGTTACAATGTGGATTTGAAAGAGAAAAGTTGTAATAACTCGGTTTGGTGGAGAAGTGGCGATGTGCAGCAAGTTATCTGTATATCTATGTGATAAGTGGGATGGACAGGGTGCGATATCATGAATATGAATGGGCGGCGGGCAAGGGACTGAGGGGGGCTCATGTGCACTATGCACATGAGCTCATCATGTGCACCTATTTCAACCGTCGGATTCAGGTAAAACCAATCTAACGGTTTTCTCTCTCTCCACTAACTTATTACAAATTAAACCCCTCTCTCTCCACTAACTTGTTACAAATTAAACCAATCTTTCTCTCCACTAACTTATTACAAATTAAACCACATTGTTTCACCAAAATCTACACAATTCAACATGCATCTCGAGAAAAATTATATGGTCCAAATTTAATATCACACATCTCTAGGTAAATCTAACGGTCCAAATTTAATATTACACTAATCTCGAGAAAAATCTAATGGTCCAAATTTAATGGAATACACATATCAAGGTAAATCTAAAGGTCCAAATTTAATATTACACTCATCTCAAGAAAAATTTAACGGTCCAAATTTAATAGTTTACACACCTCTAGGTAAATTTAACCGTTAGATTTTGGTGAAAGATCAAACTGTTGGATTGTTCTCGAGATACATGTTGAACCGTTTAGATTTTAGTAAAAGATCTCTAATTTAATCTAATGGTACAAATTTAATTATGCACTTATCGCGAGAAAAATCAAAAGGTTCAAATTTAATAGAACACACATCTCTAGGTAAATCTAATGGTCCAAATTAATAATAAACTCATCTCGAGAAAAATCTAACGGTCCAAATTTAATAATTCACACATCTCGAGATAAGTGCATAATTAAATTTGAACCATTAGATTTAACTAGTGATCTTTTGCCAAAATCTAAACGGTTCAATGCGTATCTCGAGGACAATCCAACAGTTTGATATTTCACCAAAATCTAACGGTTAGAGTTACCTAGAGATGTGTGAACTATTAAATTTGGACCGTTAGATTTTTCTTGAGATTAGTGTAATATTAAATTTGGACCGTTAGATTTACCTTGATATGTGTATTCCATTAAATTTGGACCATTAGATTTTTCTCGAGATTAGTGTAATATTAAATTTGGACCGTTAGATTTACCTAAAGATGTGTGTTCTATTAAATTTTGATCATTTGATTTTTCTCAAGATGTGTTTTGAATTGTATAGATTTTGGTAAAAAAAATTAGTGAAAAATGTGGTTTAATTTGTAATAAGTTAGTGGAGAGAGAGAGAAAGAGAGTGAGTGGTTTAATTTGTAATAAGTTAGTGGAGAGAGATCAGAGAGAGAGAGAGGGTTTAATTTGTAATAAGTTAGTGGAGAGGGAGAACCGTTAGATTGGTTTTACTTGAATCCGACGGCTGAAATAAGTGCACATGATAGTAAGTGTTAGAGACTAGTTTCGAATGGATCGAGCTGACGCCGAAGACCTGCAAAAACAAACGCAAACAAAAACATAAACCAACAAGGGGATATGACATGAGGATCCAGCCTCTAGAACGAAGTAGAAGAATGAGTTGGTTGAGTGAAATTAGATGTAAATGGGAAGAAGAGTAGCTGGGCTAACAAATGAGGAAGGGGCGAAGGGAGATGAGCAAAGGGTTTACCGCTTTGTTCTTTGAAAAAATTGATGTGCAAAAAAAAGATTATATTTCCCTTTTCCCTTTTCTTAATCTCCAATAAGTTGTCCAACTAACAAGTTTGAAGAGACCAATTATTCTAATGAACAACAAAAAGCCCCTCCCAGTGCTCAATTTCTCATTTGGAAGATTAGTCTGAATCTACTTCCCACAAAGGATAATTTAGTTAGGATACACATCCCTATTGAGGACACCTGCACCTTTTGTTATGCCCAGCAGGAAGATGTGCTCCATTTCCCCCCCGTAATATCCCAATTCTGGCTTTTCTCTCCCCTCTCTATTAACTGGGTTGCTCTTAATATCCACCTTCATTCTGCGCTGAACGTTTTTGAATTCATATGAGACTCTACTAAAGCTCGTGCAATGAATTTCGATGAGATGCTTTCCAAGTTTACAGCCATTCTGGTGACGATCTAGAATTTGCGTAATCAACCTATTTTTCAAAATACCAAAGTCTCCCCTATGAACTTTGTTTTCCAATGTAATAATCTCTGGGAGTCTTGGCTCAAGCAATGATTCAAAACCGGATAGGATTATTCCAAACCCCATTTTTCATCGATCCCCCAAATTCTGGACACAACCATTCTAGACAGACAACTTAACTCCCGCTCTTCTATAGCTCTGAACCTATCCTATGCGGCCCCTGCTTTGAGTCCTAGGTTTACACCTTCACACCTGGTCTAGGACATGATTCACTCAGCTCGCACTCATAGGCTGAATCTCAAGGCAAACCACGATCGTCCACTTCTACCCAGTCTTGATGGAGATACAATTATTGTCACTTTTGATGCTTCCTTTTTTGAGTTTACCAAACAGGGAGGCATGAGAGTTTCAACAACCAACTTGGCAGGGAATGTGTTGGCTTATGTGGCCTGTCAGATAGGCGACAAAGTTTCAGACAACACGATGACAGAAGAGTATGCAGCGGAGGCGGCCTTGCTTCTCATTCAGGCTTAGAGATGGAGAAACATACTTCTTTTTGGAGACTCGGCAATCCTGACCTCCTCCAGGATGGAGACTCTCAACAACTTTCTACCATGAATTGGGTCTGACTCCTTATTATTTGTAATATTAAACGACTACTTCTTATGCTTTTTTTTTTGGTATTGTAGATATATTTACAAAGATCTTAATAGTAAGGCTCATCGCTTGGCATTGGATGCCGGCAAAATTAATTTTAATAGCTAGTAGATTCTAATATATTGGCTACGGCTTTTAACAAAAAAAAAAAAAAAAAAAAAAAAAAAAAAAAAAGGTGTCATAGATGATAGATCTCTCTCAGTAAAAGTTAATTAATATGATTTGAATTGGGTTCACGTAATGGGTTTACTTGAGTCAAGAAGTCATGGCTCAAACTCATACCGAACTTTCCTTCCCTCTTTCTCACCTAGCTGGTCAAGTGTCTGATCTTTGCCTACACGCTTTCTTCTTTATCGAGGGCGGCTTAAACAATATTATCTGCGGCGTGTCTCCACGATAACCAACTAGAATTCCCCAACCAACTAGTTCTTCCTACACCACCACCTTTTAAGCATCCACGAAGCAGACCACTACACCATCCTCCATCTCTCATTACATCCATCCACCCACCCATTAACTCTCTGCCGTCCATCTCACTTTTAATACTCTCTGCTAAGCACATCTACAATCGACATCACCACGGTTGTAAGATAAAGAAGCAGGTCCTCCTTGTTTGACATGGTGGTATTATTATAACAAGAAGCCAAAGGTCACTCACCCCCTCTACGTCATTTGTTTCATTTCTTGCTTGCTTAGAGGAGGGAGGATGGTAGTTGGTGTTGGGTTTTATGTTTGTCTGGGAAGCACCAGCAACAAAACTTGGAGACTGAAGATGATTGGGTTCAAATAATTTTGATTTTTCATTCATTCAAGGTAATCCATTCTACCCATCTTTCCTTTCTCTAATTCTTCCCTATCTCTGTTGTGTGTGTGTGTGTTTTAATTGTAGTGGTGGGGATGATTCATTTGTTTTGCTCTAATTATCTGAGAGAGAATTTGAATTTGATCTTTGTTTGCCTGTGTTTTGGTTTTTGCTTTAAGTAATTATGCTGCTTTCATACAAAAATTTGTTATGTTTTTCATGCATTGCCAGCCAATACTACTCAAGGGGGGGAGGGGGATGAATACTATCACTTGTTCACTGTGTCTCGAGATGCGTGTTACTAAGTGGGGTGATTGTACCATCTCACAGCCTTGTCATTTTACCTGCCACAAATGTATTTACTGAACAGGAGGAGTTGGGGGATGATATAGCCATCCAGAATTATAAATGGAACATAAAGATGAGTGGATGGTGAAACCCGATTTATCAACAGGCATCTTATAGAAGACACAAAAGGGCATTTTCCATCAGCTAAACATTCTTTGATGGTCAGTGAAAATTTTGTTAAAAAAAGGCGTATGAAAGGAATACTAGGATTATTGAGGCCAACTTTTTCAGGTAGCAATATGGTCTCGTCGATCAAAGTAAAGGTGCCATGAAAATGCCTCTACTTAGCATTAATAACCAATTGTCCAACTCACCATGGGGCAAATGAAAAATGAAAAGGATGCCAATCTAGCTATATTGTTTTATGAGAAATGTTAGGAAACCATGTTTTGTAAACATGTTTTGCAATCATGATGACGTGTCATGATCTGGAAAGAATGATGAAATCCCTGAAGATTTTATGTGTATCTCAAAATTGTAAAAAACTCCTCTAACGATGCCACATCATCATGGTTACCAAACATGTTTACAAAACATGGTTTCCTAGCCTCACTCATTGTTTTATAGATCAGAGGCTTGTCTTGTCCAATCTAGCTAAACAACCCACCTATTCCCTTAACCTTGATACCCTTACTGCATACATTCTCAATCACTAGATTCAAAATATCTTTAGTGTTTGTGTGTTAGAGGAATTCCATGGGGAGTATGCCTTGATGGAATGATGGGAAAGACCTTAAGTCAGGATATTGGGTCATGTCTAATCTGGCCATGAGATGGTCCAAATTCTCAACCTTCCTTACCAGAATCGTTTGGTCTGTCTCCAGTTCGAGGCTAACTAATTTCTAAGACTGAAGAAAGAAAAAAAGAAAGAAGCGAATAGATTAGATATATGGAAATCTTCCTTCCAATTGATTTTACCTTAATATTAGTATTAAGTTCTGGGAAAGGTCAATAATGCATTAACTTGAATTGAATCCTACAGAACAATGAATCTTTCACTAGTGTTGGAACCATTTTTTATTGTCAAGGATCTGACAAGAAAGGTAGAATTCCTTGATTAGAGATAGACAGACAGTCAGAGTTGGGTGGTCATCCATCTTTCATGTATATGATCAGAATTTTTTTTATGAGGGGTAACGAATAGGCAGCACAATAAAATGACATAAAAACTATAGTGACTTCTTGAGTTCATTGAGTCTACTGTGTCTTTAGTTGCACTCAACTGCTTTCAATTCCATGACATTCTATCTAGTGGTCAGTTTTATTAGGAAGTACTGGGATGGAATATGTGATAGGTCTTATAAAGTACAAGGCATCAACTGTTGCAGAATCGTGATTGGCTTATTTTACCGACTGTGGATGAAAGAGTTATGATTATTTTTCAATTTATGGGTCTCCAGGGCTAATAGCATTGATGCAAGGAGATTAGTTTTTCTAATGTGATGTCAACTTGCTGTTCTGTACAAAAATGAACATGGGTGGAAGGTTTCCCGTTGCTATGAGGATTTTCATATACGCCATAACCCACAACTGAGTTTTATACCGGAAGTTCAAAATCAGGGTGGAAATATAGATGCTTGGTTAGAGGAGTTGAAGGATGAAAACTACCTCTGCCTCCTTATGACATCCACAGTTGGACGTGGCTACACCAATAGAAATGTTCTAACTCAACAAAATGGCCAATGGACCCTAAAGATTAATGCTGAAAGAAGTAGCAACATGAAGTTTTGGTTCAAACATTTCAAGGCGGAAAAAAATGATCCTGGAAAGATAGATGCATTAAGTTGAATCAAAAGCTCATACTTGGAAATTTCATATTCAGAAACCATTTTGTTCGATGAGAGCTTCTGACAAGAAGTAGTGAATCCTCTAGCGAATCAGGCGATATATGGGAAGTATTATATATATCTTTAGTTGGCAATTTAAGCAGTTTTGCCCTAGATCAGAAATTTTTGGGAATTGGGATGTATAATCATTAGGGGATAGAAGAAGAATTGATTAAGTCGTTAGTGGATTCTTGAGCTTGAGTTTAGTCAAGGAAGTACCTTCTGATCAATTGCTTGTTAGTTTCTATATCAAATATGCACTCGGACTCGCTGTTTATTTATTTGTTTCCTTTTAATTAGTAATAATAAATTACAATTATCAGTAGGAATGCATGGGAGGTAGAATGCACCATGTGATTTTGTCTCTTGAGATTCTCAACCACTAAGTTTTTTTTGGTGTTTCGGAGTATTAAAATGCCAAAAAAGTCTTGATTCCTTGTCATTTGAGTAGTTATACCGTGTTGAACCATAATTAATCTCTAGAAAGAAATTTGACTGACATTATCTGAATATCCTTGACACCATTTTTTCAAAATAACACGTTAATTATCCCAAATGACGACGACTTTAGACCACTGTCACAGGGAATATAACGACTTTGATAAACTGATGGCTGCATTTCAGTTTTCTGAAAATTTAAATAATGATTGATCATTGATTATATCACTGATGAAGTTGATTATTTTCTCAAGTCTTAGTCAGTCAATATTTGCATAAAAAGATTTAAAAGATTTTATGTAACTTGTTCTTTAGGATATTGATTATTGGACAGTTGATTAGATGATAAATTTGTTCAGTTTATCATGATTCTGTTTGAAATTTGACAGTAAAATCAGATCAGTTGATCTGAATGAGAGCATAATCTTCAGTTGATTTGTTATTCGTCATTTATTTAACTTTCTGTTATATCTTTTTCCGATAGTTGCTTTTGTTTTCTCTACAAAACTCTTCACTGTGCTAAAATCTGAATATATTAGGCTTATGTGAAGTACCAAATGCAACATGGCATCTGAAGGGGAATGAGTAAGATATGAGACATGCTGTTTGGACCAAAGAGTAAGTTTGACATTGAACTCCAAAAGTATCGTGATAGGGTTTTAAATACGCAGGTTCTGAAAATCGATTACCATATACCTAATTACTCCATAAAGCATTTTCATTTAGCTTTATATAATATTTACCTTTGTGAGACTTTCTTGTTCACACTTTTATAAGCATATTATGAATGGCTAGGGTCATGGGACTTGAAAAGCTAGTGAGCTAAAGGTCTGAATCCCTTGACCCTTAAGAAAATGTTGAGCAAGTTTCACAAGTTCAAAGTTTTAGGGTTATCATGGGAGTTAGTGGGAAGACTAAGCATGCAAAAAGCAAGATCTTGGAAAAGACATGGGGGTTACTGAGTGTAGAATAATGAGGAATATCCCTCTCTAATCGAAGATTAGAAATCAAATAACCACTAAAAGTGTATAGCTATGTGGCACTGTCACTTGATAGATTTATGCAGTCTTTCTTGATGGTGAACCACTATAATATCATACTGGGTAATTTCTCACTATTCGGTTAGTGTTCGGTCAATTTAGAACTTTGAAGTAAGAAAAAGAAAGAAAAGCAAGATTTGCTAAGGGACTCATTCCTAGAAGTTGGAATTAAATCACTTGGTGACAGGTGTTGAGGCAATCTAATTGTGAATATGATTGCTTGATTTGTAATATTATGAATGGCTATGGTCATGGGACTTGAAAAGCTAGTGAGCTAAAGGTCTGAATCCCTTGACCCTTAAGAAAATGTTGAGCAAGTTTCACAAGTTTCATAAGTTCAAAGTTTTAGGGTTATCATGGGAGTTAGTGGGAAGACTAAGCATGCAAAAAGCAAGAGCTTGGAAAAGACATGGGGGTTACTGAGTGTATAATCGAAGATTAGAAATCAAATAACCACTAAAAGTGTATAGCTATGTGGCACTGTCACTTGATAGATTTATGCAGTCTTTCTTGATGGTGAACCACTATAATATCATACTGGGTAATTTCTCACTATTCAGTTAGTGTTCGGTCAATTTAGAACTTTGAAGTAAGAAAAAGACAGAAAAGCAAGATTTGCTAAGGGACTCATTCCTAGAAGTTGGAATTAAACCACTTGGTGACAGGTGTTGAGGCAATCTAATTGTGAATATGATTGCTTGATTTGTAAATAAAAGCATCACCAACAATGCGATGGAAATGAAATGGAATTCCATTTTGTTCCTCAATGTCTCTCCAATAGTCACATTGGAACATTTTTGCTTTTTCGCTATTCCGCATGTGTAGAAGGGATGAAAAATCCACATGATTTGGTTACTTTTTCCTTCCCAATAGTGCAACTCGAAATGTAAGTGTCCATTTCCAAGTTGCCTATGCCAAAACTTTCTATTTTTCAATGTGTCTCGACTCGTTTTAAAGTATATTGCATTTGGCGTCAATCCTGGTACCAGCTTTTATTCCAAGTTGCAGCATACAAGCTCCTCTTTTGAGCAAAAATTGGTGCCTTGAACGCTTTAGCAAGGACTAGAAAAATTGTAGTGAGTGGAAAATTTTTCATTGCATTTGCACTCCAGTGTTTATTATGCATGTTGCTAAGGAACTGTGGCATCAATATTTGGTATCTTTTGTCACAAATATTACATTAAGTGTTTGAAACTCAAAATTTAAAGGATCGCGTCATTAAAAGCTAAGTACATCCACTCAGACGATAATAATAATAACACATATCTTCTCCTTAACCATCCCAGTCTATCTCTTTCTCTCATTCCTGTCATGTATGGCTTGTCATTTTGACAAGGCGTGATGCATGGGGGCATTGACGAGAAATCCCATATAGGATGATTCATCTAAAGATTGACTGAGCTGAAAATGTATTTCAGCAAACACTGTTTTTAATATTTCTAAATGATAAAGAATCTTCGAAGGTTATAAAAAATATATATTAAAATTTTATTGAGGCTTTGATGTAGAACTAAAAGGATATTGAAGATTCTAAGATCCCCTTCCATCCTCCCTTATGTCATATTTAGTTGCCCGCCTTCTTTATCTCCTGGCACTTCTGCCATTGAACCTTGCCAAGTGTGGTTCAGACAACGCACCCTTTCCATGCCCACATCCATTTAGGGTATATCATCAAACGCGCTCTAGAATTTTGCTATTTTGAGCATATACTAAAACGAATGAGTTCATTTTTTTTCCTTCTTTTGGTACGGATGTAGATCCATGACTCGTATTTTTCACTCTTGATCTATTTAACCAATCTATAGGTTTCTTAATCACTCTGGTTTTTGTTGTAGGTAATCATCCCTAACATAAGAAAGGCTTTCCGCTATAATCAACCATCTTCAAAAATTTTATCCCCATATAGCACAATTCAGAAATCAAAGGTGAAAAATGGACGAGCAACAATGTCTTTGTTATTTATATGAAAAATGGACCTCTAGTCATGTCTTCGACATATATAATCAACAGTTGATTTTTATCACAAACACAACCACAACATCATAACTTAGTCAATCATAAGTTTTGGTTTTCTTTCTTTGCTTCACCACAATTCATTTTTCTTTCTTTGATTTTTCATTATCTTAACATAAATTTCATATTCTTCAACCTTTGATGAACCATTATTTGCTGAAAAAGATCAACAAAAAAGATAGATTTTCCTTGTAAAATCTCACAAAATAATCTAACAATGTCACTTGACCTATCCCATTGATTGAAGAAAATTTAGAAAAATAGGAGTAAGCTCAAACGAAAAGGAGGAGGTGGTTGGTCAAAACTCAAATGTCAAACATTTTCATTTGAAGCATCAATCATGTTTTGAATGTATCAAAAGCTTGGCAATAATTAATTACATGATGAAACTTAGTATGTAACTAAGAAATGTTTCATGTAATTTATTTGATGCCGAAAATCTAGGAAGTTGAAGAATATGGAACTTGTGAGAAAACCAACTATGTCGGGGGCGTTATAAAAATGTTGGTGGCAATATACGCTCTCTATAATTTTGTGGATGTTGTATCTGGATATTTTCTCCATGAAAAATCCTAGGTGAAATGGAACATGAGTCATCATGATCCTTCTTATACTCCACTTGTATTTTTCATATTTCTTTTTTACTGCTGGTTTTCACTTTCAAATCCTAAGCATGAATGTTGAAGGATCACAATGGATGGATTCATTTGAGGGTAGTCAACAAAACAAAGTTTCCATGCTATATTTTATCTGTTTAGGTGCAAGAAAGTAATAACATGCACAAAAATTTCCACAAAAGACCCTTCCAAGAACATTACAATAGTACAACTCAGCTACTCAACATTATAAAATATCGTCTCCCATAAAAACTTGGTGTATCTTTGAACCTATTTTCAGGTTTTAGGTGCTCAACACCTGTACTTGCCAATTAACATCAATACCCCATCTGTTCGATCTAAATGAAGAAGATTAATAGGGTGTTTTCAAAATCAAAGGAGTGGACACTCCCCACAGTTGTGCCACCCTGCTTTGGAGGACCTCAAGAAGTTGTCCATGTCTCCAAAACCTCAATCCCCACCATCCCGGAGCCCCAGCCTCCAATTTCATTTATCCATCATTCTGATGGTTCCACCTCACTTTCTTCTTCGTTTTCATCTTACAGTCATGGTTTAGGCAGTCATTCTTCGAATGTCCCAGTGAGGTTTGTCATGGTGCATTCTCGCTTTTCATGGTATGAGATATTGTTAGCCATGTCGTTTGGTGTGCTAGTTGCACTGTTGAGTGTAACATATGAGTATGTTGGGGACAATCTGGTACCTGCAAAGCTCTTTGCATCTGACCCACATCTCTTCCACCTCTTTATCATTTTGGACGCTTTTTCATTCACTGCCACTGTTATTGGGGTCTGGCTTCACAGTGTGCATGCGAGGACCAGTAAATGTCTCACTTTGTTTGCATTTGCTTCTTTGATGGTTGCCTTCACTGTATATCTGTGGGTTCTCCTGCCTAGGTATCTAAAGTGGCTTCCATGTGTATTGTTCTTGATGGTTTTGATTGCCCTACTTTATGTACACCTGCGCAAGGGTAACAACCCTCACCTAGAGGAGTATGACATCCATTCAGGTACAGACTTCTTTCTTTGAAAGAATTTGTTTTTCTATTGTTATTTCCTTCTGGTCGATGGGAGAGAAAAAACATTCACAACTTCATGATAGACAATCCAATCCAGTCAATAGAGAACACTGAACGCACAACCACAAATCCATTATTTAAATAGCCATATTTGGTTTGAAATTTGGATTTGCGAATCACCAGTCCAGCCTCAAATATCTAGTCATTACTATCCAGAAAGTTTGCTCTTCTCCATATGTTACAAATAAGCTGCAAGATCAATCATATAGTCATGGAACATAATACCCTCTTGATAAGTATCATATGCACTTTTTTTCTTTGCAGGAACAAAATATGTACAATAGATCCAATAATAAAAACATGACATATCCATTTAGATATATAGTACATATGGAGTTATAGATTTGGATTCTCTAACCCGGCCTCTAATTTCTAGTAGGAATGACTATTTGTCAAGTTGGTTATCCATATGTTACATTCAATCATGCTGTAAAAACAATCGAGAAAGATTTGGGTATATTTCTTGATGTCATAGTCCACACTAAACAGAAAGCATAATTTGGGAGTGATTACTTTGTTTTGTTTGTTGATTCCAAATTTTAATGTTTGTGAATAGTGACTGAGCTTTTTATGTTTCAGGTAGCATATTAAATGGATAGAAGGAACATGCATCGGATCTGACATGCTGATTCTTGTAATTAGGTTGGTTGCTTTCTATGGTTATTAAGAAATCATGGATTTAGATCTTGTAATTAGGAGTTCGTTAAGTCGCTTTCGCTTTTCTTGTCTTCTTTTGCATTGTATATAGTTCCCAGATTTGGTTGTTAAATTGTCTTCTTTTATGTGGTTGATTGTGCACCACGCGCCTTAATCTTTATTATACTGTGTAGATGTTTTGTTTGTACTTAAAAGAGTATCTGTAATCCACAATTTGGTAGCACTGACTGATTATAATAATAAGCGAAAAGTGTAAAAGAAATTACCCAACCTGAAAATGATGGGTTCAATATAAAGCCCTTCTGGGGTGGGTATTACCACTCATTCCCCTCGAGATTCGCAAGGCTGTGCATCTTGAGGGCATAGGCATGCATCTCGAGAGGGATGAGCGGTCACACTCACCCCCTCGACCGTTTCCTCGCCATTTAGAATTTTCCTTCAATATATCATATGGTATTGATAGATGAAGCGACTGTTCTATTATTCATTGAGATGAAATATACTGTACTTGCTATGTAAAGCATCTAAAATTTCAAGGATGAATGCATCCGAAAATAATGCTTTTTTTTAATGTAATCATATTTAATCGTTGAAAATGCTGTGCTTAGTTTAGTAAGAATGTTGTTCTATCATTATTATAGTGGAATAATGAGATGGAATAAAATCATCTTTTTAGAAGGTCATGGGGGATAGGTGGTCAGCGTATGCCAAACCGAAACCTAATTGCTCTAGGGTTAACTGCAACTCTTTCGATCACCCGGCCATGGGACAATTTTTGAGTTCTGCTGCCTAAATTGCTTTTCTATTTAAAGTGCAAGAGCTTCAGTTCGAGTTTTATCACTCTACATAAGAAAGCATGGAAGCATGGAAGCATCGACTCTTCAAAAAACTTGTTATATCTGTGTTCGACACGTATTCAACACCGATACTTGCCTGATACGCCTTCGACATGGTCAACATGTTGACATGTGTCAAACACATGGTCAATGAGTCAACGTATCAGACACGCCTCCGACACACCCAAAACTTGGTTAGAACCAATGTTCTAAAAATTGGTCTAGGCTGGTTTTTTTTATTTTTATTTTTATTTTCAGACGAAAATATTAAAAAAAATTAAGATTTTTTTTTTTTTTTTTTACATTTTACATATGTATCTTAGTATTGAATTGGAAGTAATTTATATGCTATTATGTTTAACTTTTATAAATTATAATAAATAAATAACCGTCTAGGCCCCTGCCTAAGCTCCACTAGCCCTCTGGGCACTAGTCTCCTGCTCGCCGCCCGTCCATCGCCTAACGTTTTTTATAATGTATTTGTACTACATTTTCATCTCATATTTCTTGTTCTTTTTTACTTAAATTATTTCTTTATTAGATTAGCTTCCTCAAGTTGCACCCCATGTGAATCCTACTTTTTTAATTTTTATTTTTTTATCCATTAACCTCTCCCACCCCATATGCCACCGGCTGGGATCGATTCCGTGATCTAGTGATACCATCTGTGCTCAACCACTGAACCATCACACCTTTGACGGTGGTGAAATAACAAATGTAAACCTTTGACGATCACTCTTCTTCACTAAGAACAAAAGGGAACAAGAACACTCTTTGTTTTAATTAATCATTTTTCATTCAACTATGAAATTTAGAATCACGTTGAGGCCTATTTTTAAAGGCTTTGTAGCACCTTAGAAAATGAATAAAAGTACTTCTAAAACAATCCTTCTTTGCTTTGATGTCACTACCTAAAACATTTCAAAATTAGCTTAAAATATCCCAAAATGCAACTTATATACACCAAAATTACTATTCTATCTAAAAAACGAAAAAATCAACCAATATATCCCCAGTCGATTGATTTTTGCTACTCTTAAGACCTTATGGGGACTGCATAACCCTGTTGAGTTTGAGCCTCTTGCTAAAGGTTACTTTAAAGTTTATTTCGTCTCAATATGAATCTTCACTCCCTGTTTGCTGATACTTGTCTAAGAGCTCAAATCCTCATTGATATTTCGAAACCACTCATTGACTCTCTTGAGATTACCTTTGATGATGTTTCGATCCTTCTGGTGTCAATTAGATACGAGGTTGTTCCAACAGTTCAATATTTCTATGGGGTCATTGGACATGAAATAACAAATGTAAACCTAGAGAATTGTTTGAGAAGTTATGGAGAAGGTATTGTGCCCATGAACCTCCACCATCCTCTGACAGATATAGTCTTAATGATTTTAAGCTTTGGTCATTTGGGTACCTGATTATGTTCTTCAAGGCTTAGAATCTGATTATTCTTTGGCTGGTTCTCCTCGTATGCTTGATCAATGCCAATATTTCTAGTTCAACGACAATGAAACTCAGGCAGCATGATCCTTATGCACAGATGCTCCAAGCTTCAGTTTCTTCTTCTACTAATGGGGTTAGGATGGCTCCAAGCTTGATCTCCTGATGATGAAATGTTGAGGCATCTCAGCAGCCTCGACGGTCAAGGAAGTAACGAATCATTTGAATCATCACAATCCCGCCGGTTAGGGAATTAGTATTCATCAAATTCCGTAATGTCTTTATCCGAAAAGCTTTTAGCACACAATCAAGACTTCTCACATTCAATCCTCCTTCTTCTGTCGGAAAATTAAGCTTTTCCCATGCAACCCATTTTCTCTTATGTCTGCCTTCATGATCTCTTTAGAAAAAATCAGCAATCATCTTCTGGATAATATTCAAATTTTTCACAGGCACACAAGTCGTTGCAATTGTATATACTGGCATCGAGAGTAGTACATGTCTGATTAGGACGAGCCTTCCCCCTGGGGAAAGCAATATCGCCTTCCACCCCTGAATTATTTTCTGTATCTTATGAATCTGAGCCTCAAAAAATATTATCTTGCACTTACCTGGTATATAGGGACCCCAGGTATGTAAAGGGAGATGGTTTGTAATAATAGCATGTCCATTACTTAGTTAAGACCATTCTTTCCGCCCGCTCCTTCTCATCCAACATAAAAAAAAAACTTTCGCTATCATCTATTTTCTCCCCGGATGCCAGACAATATCTTTTGAGAAATTTTATGCAACCCATCACCGGCTACTTCCTGCCATTTAAGAATATCAAAGAATCATTAGCATATAGTAAATGGGTAACCAGATTACACGCCCTAGCTAGGAGTGTGATAATACCCAATCTCTCCACTACGGAAGGCTATTTTTAGGCCCCTACTTAACACTTCTATAGCAATCACAAATAATAATGGGGAAAGGGAGTCTTCCTTGTCTGAGACCTCTTGATGACTGAAATTGCCCATCATATCTACCTTGGAGAAGCACTGAAAAACTACAATGTGCAATGCAATTGGAAACAAGATGACAAACTTTGTTATTAAAACCAAATTTGCGCATAACCATAAGAAGATAACCCCATTCTATCCTGTCATACGCCTTCTCCATGTCCAATTTGAGGATGAAATTATTGTCGGTGCCTTTTTTTTTTTTTCCCAATAACTCGCATTAATTCTTGGGCCAATCCTATATTTTTTGTGATCAATCTTCATTTTACAAAAGCTCCCGGGTCCAAAGATATAATTTTTGGAAGAATAACTGCCAATCTTTTTGAGAACATTTTGCTAAATAACTTGTACACTACATTGAAAAGGCTAATAGGCCAGAATTAAAAAAAAAAAAGGTTCGATTTATCTACCTTGGGAATAAGTGTCAAAAAATTGGCAGTAAACAAACCTGGCATGGAGCAACAGTCAAAAAATTCTTTCGTTGCTTTTCAAATATCCTGGCAAATAATCTCCCAACATGACTGAAAAAACCTGCAGTAAACCCATCCGGGCCAGGAACACTATCTAGCGAAATACTAAATACCGCACTTTTTACCTCCTCCAGGCTAGGCGACTGCATAATAACCTCTCACTCCTCGGCCTAAATCAACTAGGGAATGCATTCCAAAAGATCATGATCCTCCTGGTAGCCTTCCGTCCTCAACAAATGTTGAAAAAAACAATTTGCCTCCTGAATGATATTTTTCTGGTATGTGATCTCTATACCATCCATGCTAATTATTTTAGAAATAGACCTTTTTTTTTTGTTTAGCTTTAACAGAAGCAAAAAAAAATTAGTACAAACATCTCCTTCTTTAAACTGTTTTCTCTTGATTTTTGTTTCCAATAAATTTCTTCTCGCACCAAAGCTAGTTTCAGTTCTGCTCGACATCTATTCAAATTTTCGCTGTCATTTATGTCCCATCCCCCTAGCAAACTGAATTCCAATTGTTGTATGTCGTTTTCCAACCTCCTTATATGATTGAATATGTTACAAAGTCTCATTATTCCAAAATTTAAGCACAATCTGTATCCTCTTTAACTTAAATGCCAATATATGCATCCTCCAAATTCCTTCATAAACTCTGTTCCAGTTTCTATCAACCAAACCCAAGAAATCATCATGAGTCAACCACATTCTTTGGAATCTAACGGAGACCTACCTGCCCTCAACGTAACTGGCAAAGAAACAGGAAGAGATGCATGGTCAGAGCATGTGCGCAAAAGATGTTGCACCCTGGTATGCTGCATATTTGATACCCACTATGAGTTTGCCATCTTCGCCCCTGATATTTCTTACCAGCGTCTCCCTGTTTCACTAGTATCCCTTTTTCGACTTCATTACTTGTTGTTCGAAGGTTTTTATCCCCCATGTTGTCACTTGTTTTTCCAGGCAACTCAATCTCCATCCTCGACTATGAATTCATAGCTACACCCTCAACAATTTTTACAGTTTCAGGTTGCGATTCTGAACTACTTTCTGGAACAAAAGGAACGATCCAAAGAGGAGCAGTAGATGAGTTCTTAGACCCATTCCTTAATTTGCCGCTATTGTCCGATTTCATCGCCCTATCCATTTCACTCACTAATTGTGTATCCAGCCCCCACCAAATCTTCTGTCAAATTATTCTTTTCTATTTTTCTAGCTTCTCCATTATCATTTTTCATCTTAGTATTTTTAGTGGTTGTTGCGGCCAAGACGTCCGGCTTTGTAACCGAATTGTTTTCACTTTCAACTACTTCTTTTGTATGGGAATCCACTAATGCTGCAAATTTATTAGCTAAATTTAATTGGTCATATTCTTCGTCAGAGGACCTATTCTTTTTTCCTTCTTCTTGGCCACTAGGAATTTCAACTCTACTATCTTTGGCACTACTCGTACCGATCTCATCTTTGGTTTCTTTAATTTTTTTGCTACGAGAACATACATCTTTTTCACTATATTTTTTGCGCATGTTTAGCCTTCTCAAGTTTCTTTTCCTCCTTAAGTGATGTAGGAGGATCTGAGTCAGATGATGCTGAGTTGTCAGATAGCACGTTGTTGGTGCTGAGATACCATGAGTTGGCAGATCAGCGCAAAAATAGCAGAAAATCGTGATTTTTTCTTAATTGGGGCAGTTTTGGGTGCGTTTCGGTATTTTGGCCATAACTTTGGCTACGGGTATTAAAATCGTGCATATGACCCCAATTCGGAAAGCTCTTTTCGGTGCGCACGTCGTAGCCAACGAGCTATGCTCGTTGTACATCTTTTCAAGGCCAAAATTCACTGTTTTCCCTTCTGAATCCACAATTTTAGTATTTTTCCTTTTATGGTAATATTTTATTTATCGTTTAGGAAGTGATTCTGAACCCGATTTGGGCCAGTTTTTTGGTATATTGTTTCTTTTATTACATATTTTGTTTTAGCATGATTATTGGAATTTTTCTATTTTTGGTAAAATTCTAATAATGTCGAATTTTAGCTATATAGCCCAACTTGTGGGTTGATTTAGAGATACTTTTGATTTTAATAATTTTAATTGAACATTAGAGTTGTTTCTCTGTGTTTTTGGACGAACCTCTTGTTCTTTTCCCTGTGAATTATCTGTTGAAACTAGTCTGCAGAATAATCGTTATTCTGCCAGTGTCAGATGGTATCAGAGCTTCATCAGTTTTTGGGGTGAGATTTCGTCAATTTCTATGGCTTGTGGTCGTGGTCGTTGCGGGCAGGCTCCGAACGAGGAAGCCCCAAACCGTGATCGTAATTTTCAGGATATGATGATTGAGGATTTACAAAGGCAAGTTGCAGAGTTAACCTGGCATCTAATGGCGCGGGATTTCAGTGATCGTGAGATGGAAAATCACGATTCTGATTCCAGTTTCAAAAATCCGTATCACAATCGTACTCGATTCTGGGAGCACCGTGGTCGGGAGGATCGTCATGGAGATCTCGAATTCATAGTGGATCTGCTTGAGTTTTCTGGTACGTTACAGGCCGAAGGATTCGTAGATTGGTTGAATGAAGTAGAGCGTATTTTTGAGTATAAGGAAGTTCTAGATCGTGTCAAAGTGAAATTGGTCGCCATCAAACTCAAAGGCAGAGCATCTGCGTGATGGGAGCAATTGAGGCGATCACGAGACAGGTAGGGAAAGGCCAAGATCACTGATTGGGAGAAGATGAAGGGTCACTTCCTTCCTTTCGGCTACACTCAAACTTTTTTTCAGTGACTTCATTCGTTGAGGCAAGGCACGAGATCGGTTGATAATTATACGAAGGAGTTCTATCAATTGATATCCCATAATGACTTATCTGAGACGGAAGAACAAATTGTGGCACGATATTCGAGGGGATTACGACATCCCATGCAAGATGTTCTCAGTCTTCACTCGTTGTGGACAGTCTCTGAAGCATACCAGTGTGCAATTGCTGTGGAAAAACAGCAGAACAAGAGGCCTATGATCAGCCGTGACCAAAGCAGTTGGTCAGTTCGCCCTCAAGAATCTCGTCCTGTCCAGTAGCCACCGCATGTTAATTATAACTCAAATATTAGATGTTTCAGATGTGGTGAACAGAGACATAAAGCGACTGAGTGCAATAAGTCTGCTATTCAGAAAGGTAACAATCTCCTGATTGAAGAAGACGACACTGAGGAGTTTGGAGGGCCTGTGTATGACGATGATGAAGATGGAGATGTGCTGTATGGAGATGGCCATAAGACTGATCATTTGTAAGAGTATTGACTCCAAAGGGTGATTCGGGGGACGATTGGTTGAGAACCAATATTTTCCACACGACCTGTACAATTGCAGATAAAGTCTGCAAAGTGATCATTGACAGTGGCAGTTGTGAGAACGTAGTGTTTGAAGAGGCTGTCCAGAAATTGCAGTTGAAGAAAGATTGTCATCCCAAGCCGTACAAATTCTCGTGGCTGAATAAAGGCAGTGAGGTAACAGTAGATAGACGATGCCTAGTGTCCTTTTCGACCGGCAAAAAATATTTTGATAATGCTTGGTGTGATGTTGTGTCTATAGATGCTTGTCATGTATTGTTAAGCAGACATTGGCAGTATGATCGCATTGTTATTCATGATGGGCGAAAAATACATATTCCCTTTAGCATCAAATGAAAGAAGATTGTGTTGGCACCTCGTCGGGAAAGGACCACTCCTACCCTGGTAGCCAATAATACTAACCTGGTTTCTATGTCCAGGTTTTTGGGTGAGATTGAAAGTGGAGACGTGGTCTATGCTTTGTTGCCTTGTGGGAATAGTGTTGTAGACATTAATCCAGATTTACCAGCAGAGGTGCAGCAACTGCTCGCAGAGTTTTCTGACCTGCTGCTAGAGGATCTTCTTCTTGGGCTTCCTCCTGAGCACCCGAGTCCTTGTTTTGTGGATTTTGATGAAGCTATTGTGAACTCGAGGACGAGTTCTTTCCAACTCGGGGCGACTGATGCAGGAGGATCCGAGTCAGATGATGCTGAGTTGTCAGATAGCACATTGTTAGCGCTGAGATACCATGAGTTGGCAGATCAGCGCAAAGATAGCAGGAAATCATGAATTTTTTTCTTAATTTGGGGCAGTTTTGGGTGCGTTTCGGTATTTTGGCCATAACTTTGGCTACGGGTATCAGAATCGTGCATATGACCCCAATTCGGAAAGTTCTTTTTGGCGCGCACGTCGTAGCCAATGAGCATACTCATTGCACATCTTTTCGAGGCCAAAATTCATTGTTTTCCCTTCCAAATCCATAATTTTAGGAATTTTTTTTCCTTTTATGATAATATTTTATTTATCGTTTAGGAAGTGCTTCTAAACCTGATTTGGGCTAGATTTTTTGTAGATTGTTTCCTTTATTTCGTTTTAGCATGATTATTGGGATTTTGCTATTTTTGGTAAAATTCTAATAATGTCGAATTTTAGTTATATAGCCCAGCTTATGGGCTGATTTAGAGATACTTTTGATTTGAATAATTTTAATTGAACATTAGAGTTGTTTCTCTGTGTTTTTGGGCGAATCTCTTGTTCTTTTCCCTGTGAATTATCTATTGAAACTAGCCTGCAGAATAATCGCTATTCTGCCCGGCGTCATTAAATCTCTCTCTTTCTTGGTTTTGGTTCTTCTTTTTCATACCCAAGAGTTTTCTAAAATAATCTTTTTCGTGTCCTATTAAAGAACAATGTTCGCAATATTTAAAATTTTAGATTGCCCCCTCTTATAGATAATGGAATACAAATATACACAAAATCGCAAACACTTCGCAAGTTTGCAAGCCTTCGCAAGTTCACCTCTCCGCCTTCTCAATTGCCCAAAACGATTTTGACAAAGATCAATTTTCTCCAATCCCTTCCAATCACGCAAAACGATTTCAATGGAAATCGATTTCTCCAATCGCACAATACAAATTCGATTAGACAGAGATCTATTTATGGAGGTGGTCTTACTCTCTCTCTTGCTTGTTTGCTCCTCATCGACACTCTTCGGTATTTACAGTAGTTTGCTTCAGATAAGCAATTGGATGATAACATTATTAATATTACCAGTTGTCCACAAATTGTAGCTCAGTTGATCAGACATCAACTATCCTGTGAGAGGCCACGGGTTCGAGACTCACCAGTTAGGATTTTGTGAGTTTTCACCTGATTATTAGAAACATATGTGCTACGCCGTGGATAAGCAGTCTTTATGCAAGGTGGAGACAATGGACCGGAGTGAAAGTAAGTCTCCATGCGAGATGGAGGCAACGAGGATATTAAGTGGCAACAATACTGTAGCCTTCGAACCTGGTTTGGTAACCCTATAGGGTTAATTATTTAGCGTTCGACAATGGATTACTAAATAAATAAAAAAGGGTCAACGACCTAATTTAAAATAATAATAATAATAATAATAATAATAATAATAATAATAATAATAATAAAAGGGTTAATTATTATTATTATTATTACCAGTTGCAACTGCCAGTGTCGAGAGAGATTTTTCCGCTATGAGATGGGAGATCAATGGAGGCAGATAGTTTGATTACATATGTTGAGAAATATATATTTAATGGAATCGATGATGAGGTGGTTATACATTGAGAACTCGTAGAGAGTTTATTATTGATCCTCGAGCACCCGGATGGATTCTAGCCATAGACAATCACAAATGGGCTCATTCCTGTGGTTCTATTCTTCGACCTGTTATAGGCAAATTCTGCCTGAGGTAACGCCAAATCCCACTGTTTTGCTTTAGTTCCTGCCAAACTCCTCAAAAGGTTCCCCAAACTGCGGTTTACCACCTCGGTCTGTCCATCCGTCTAGGGGTGGTAGGCGCAGCTAAAATTCAAGTTCGTCCCCAGTTTCTCCCATAAACTCTGCCAGAAATGACTCATGAACTTGGTGTCACGATCTGAAGTAATGGATCGAGGAACACCATGTAAACGCACAATTTCCCTGAAATAAAGATAGGCGATCCGAACAGCATCCATTGTTTTTCTGCAAGCTACAAAATGGGCTATCTTGGAAAACCTGTCAACCACAACCAAAATAGAATCCCAGGCCCATTGGATACGGGGTAAGCCCAACACAAAGTCTATACTGACTCAAACCAAGGGGCCTCGAGTACAGGTAAATGTGTGTACATGCCCGCATTAGTGATAACTCTTTTGGACCGCTGACATACATAACAACGCTCTACATAATGAACCACATCACTGGTCAATTTGGGCCAATAATAGGAAGAAGAGATCAAGGCCAACGTCTTATCTCCCCCAAAGTGACCCTCATTATGAAGTTCACAAATAATCTGCTGCCTTAGTGAACAATCTGGAATGCACAACTGTAATCCACGAAACAGATAACCATTATGCAAAATAAAGTCATGTCGTTGACCATCAATTACCTCCTGAATTATCCTTCTGAAGGAAGGATCTGCAACATACATATCAGAGAAAGCCTCAAATCCTGCAACTCTAGTGCTCATGGTGGTGAGGAGTAAAGTACGACGGCTCAGTGCATCTGCGACACGGTTCAAACTCTTTGCTTGGTGCCTCAGCGCAAATGTGAACTCCTGCAAGTACGCCACCCACTTGGCATGCCGTCGACTCAGCTTGTGTTGCCCATTGATGTACTTCAGGGCCTCATGATCAGTGACAAGAATAAACTCCCTATGTACTAGGTAGTGATGCCAATACTTTAGGGACTGAACTATGACATAAAACTCCAGATCATAGGTGAAATAATTCTTCTTTGATCCTGATAGCTTCTCATTGAAAAATGCTATTGGACGCCCTTTTTTATTCAAAACACCACCAATGCCAACCCTAGATGCATCACAATTTACCTCAAACACCTTTTCAAAATTAGGAAGTGTCAAAACTGGTGCTTCTGTCATTTTCTGCTTGACCAGTTAAAAACTGGCCTCTGCCTCCTTGGACCACTGGAAATCACGCCCCTTGAGGCACTCTGTAATAAGAGCAATCAGAGTGCTGAAGTTTCTGATGAACCGACGGTAGAAGGACGCCAATCCATGGAAACTTCTGACATCGTGTAAGGTCTTTGGTTTGGGCCACTCCAAAACCACATCTATTTTCGACTGATCTGCATGAACACCATCAGTAGACACAACAAAACCAAGAAAAGTAACAGAAGTGGTGAAGAAATAACACTTATTCTGATTGACGAACAAACGCTCCATCCTCAACTTATCAAAAATAGCACGAAGGTGATCAATATGTCAAGCCCATGTTGGATTATAAATGAGGATGTCGTCGAAGTAAACTACAACAAATTTCCCCATGAAAGGCCGTAAACCTGATGCATAAATCTCATAAATGTACTGGGCGCATTGGACAAGCCAAAAGGCATGACCATCCATTCATACAACCCATGATGCGTCTTAAACGCTGTCTTCTACTCATCTCCAGGCCTTATTCTAATCTGGTGGTATCCGCTTTCAAGGTCAATTTTTTAGAAAACCTTAGATCCGGACAGCTGGTCTAACATATCATCTAGGCGGGGAATTGAAAACCTGTATTTTACTGTAATCCTGTTGATTGCCCTGCTATCAACACACATATGCCAAGAGCCATCTTTTTTTTGGCACTAGCAGAGCAAGTACTGCACATGGGCTCATACTCTCACGGATGGAGCCCCTCTCCAATAACTCTACCACCTGTAGCTGCAACTCTTCAGATTCCTTAGGACTGAGGCGATAAGCCGGTCGATTAGGCAAATTGGACCCCGGAACAAGGTCGATCTGATGTTGAATATCTCGCATAAGCAGCAGCTCAGGAGGAAGATCCTCATGCATCAGGTCAGAAAACTCTGCAAGAAGCTGCTGCACCTCTGTTGACAAATCTGAATTCACATTGACTGCACTATTCCCACAAGGTAACAAAGCATAGACCACATCTCCACGATCAATCTGTCACGCCCCGATTTTCGAAGGAAACGAAAATCCTAAAAAGCCACGTAGGATTATCCGTTTCCCCCAAAACTTGGGACGTGAAAATTTAATAATCACAGAAACAAATAGCAGCATGAACTAAACATCTTTAGATTACTGAAACAAATAAAAATTCTAACCCGAAGAAGACTGGCATGGCTAGCTCACTAGCGGAACTCCAGTAATGCAGCTCAAAATCTCTAAACCTGAAAGACTACTCGGCTACATTCCAAAAGGAATGTACCCAAGAAGTAAAAACTCACTCGGGTCAGCAATAAAGCTGGTGTGAGAAATCTTCATCAAAAAAAAAAAAATTCAATAAGTCCACACGTGACAACATTAAAATAAACCAAACAATAAATAACCACACCATCAGGTAGTTCCTCAATGAGGCAATGGTGTTATCATCCTAATAAATAAATATGCATTATTTATTACTAATAAATAAAGTTTATGTGTTATCAATCCTCATAAATGCAACAACAATACAATTCATAATCATATTAGACTATTATTGAAATATTAAACAAACACATTTTTCTACCTTTAGGAAGACGTGTAGTTCTCATTCAATGGTTGAATGAGCATTTAGTTTCTTCCTTTAAGGTAATCATGCACATACACAAAAAAAGAAATCTCGCTTCTTTTTCCACAATCGCACTCTCCTCCTGTGCCGAACACACCTCACCCAAGTGTGCCTCCCTTGCCTTCGAAACCACTCGGAGCGTACATGTTCCAAGTGGGGTGCCACCTCGAGGAACATGTCATCACACCCGAAGTCCGATCCATGGAAAGTATCTCCTAAATCTACACGTACAACCGAACTCACATGGAACGGTGCACCGATATGCAAGCAAGTCTGCATACCCATAATTATATCACACGTATACAAGCAAGTCTGTATACAAACAATTTCTTTTCTTTTCACATTTTTTTTTCGGAGTTGTGGAAAAGAGCATAAAAAAATATCAACTAAAACTCAAAACTCTTTTATGGTGACTCTTTGTCAACCATAAATAAATCAACCACCGTATCCACCATTCTCTTGGGGAACAAATAATATTTGACACATTGCCAATTCACACATCGCATCTCTTTGCATCATATGAAAACAATATGCACACCAATTCACATAACAATACAAATACTCAAGCTAAAACAAGTGCTCAGTTGAATTCCATCCAGTATCTAATATTTATTTAATAAAATATAAATTGGCTGGAATGCGAGTGCAACCCATAGAATCCTGTAGTGAAAGGATCTACTTATATCAAATTATGTTCACTAGTTATTCATGCATATATAATATGCTAGATTATAGTATAACACAGAACCATGTAATGAGCAGCAAAATTCAACATATATGATCACCAGTCCACAAAAGATTACTTTAAAAAAAATGGTTCTTCTAAACTTGTCTTGAGTTGAATTGCAAACCAACTAGTGGTTTAAACCAATAAACTTAAGCTCAATCCCCTGATCCAATCTAAATGATGAGGGGGTTCATCATGTATAACTTAACAGATGTAACTAAACCCAAAAATGACTATCTATTTGTCCCTTTTGATTGTACATATAGGCTACTAAATAAACAGTCAAACTTATATATTCACAACCAATTTCATAACTCTCAAACCCCCAAATTATTTCATCAACACTCACAACCACACCGTCCTAATGTGACATCCCACAGACTCAATGCTTATATCTCAAATACTGAAAAAGTAAGTAAAGCTACCAGCACAAATGCAAATTCTGTCCTAGAGTTGTTACGCATCCAAGCAATAAGTGCTAAAGACAGAAATAATACATTGCTTAAACATCATAAACAAATACCAAAAACACATAACCAATTACCAAATAAACAAACAATTGTTTGTGAATATTTCTTCACAAAGATCAAATTGAGAGAGACTACATAAAAATATACTGAAAGGGGTAAAAGAGAACTCACCGAAGAGATCGCAAACCGCAAAGGATTTCGCAACGGATCCACGCAATAACTCTTTGCTTTCTGCTCCAACCAAGCCAACAATCTTGCTTTCATCAAAGTCAAAATTTGCCAAAGGGGCCATATCCGGAACAAAATATTCTTCTAAGCATTTGTAGTTTTGCAATGACCAGATACGCACAACCTTGTCTCCTACATCTGTAGCAATTGAACCCATCTTCATTTGGCACTGATCAACCCCAGCAGAGTGACAGTTCCACTGATAAACATCAACTGAACCAGCCTGTAAGGACAACCTATGTTGTTTTAAAGCCCACTCCTCTAGACATTTTTTTCAATGTGGTTCCGGAACTGGAAGACACATTGGAAATGACAGAAGAATCCTCTTGTTGCTTACAGTATTGCATCTTCAATAAAATAGATGTGTGGAGGACATCATACCAGGATTTGCAGACAGAGGAGCAGCGAGCGATATCGAAGTGACTATGCAGAAATGAGAAAATCATGGAAAGGATATCACGATCCAGAGACTCAATTAAAGCTCCTCTCGAGCTTCTCCTCCTCGGTCCTTAACTCTAGAAAGTAAATATCCATCGATCGAAAGGATCCAAATACTTGAAATAAAACAACTTCACAGACGACCCAACCTCTGAATCCAATCCAGACTCCTCCGCTACCACATTCCACAACCTGTTCTTCGAAACTGAATGAAAACCACCCTTCCCTCTCACAACCATAAATAACTTATACATATCCACCGATCTCCCATCTCCTAACACACAAGGTACAGGCACCATGAAGTCACTCACAGAGATCCTTTCGAGAAACGCATAGAGAATCTGATAGAAGTAGGATCGAAGCTTCTTCTCTTTGCTTCCATCACCATCACCACCACTACCACCCATGTTCACAGACACTGCATCCAGATCCAAACACAAGAACCCATTTTTCTGAAGGTTTTTAAGAATCTCAAAATGATCTATATCAGTCGACCCATTGGCTAGAATGGACCATCCAGCCATATGAGCATCCAATACAATACAAATACAGGACAAAAGTGTTCAAACCCTAACTCAAAAACTATATCAAAACTCGAAACTTTCTATCTTAAAATCGAACAAAAAGAGATGAAATGAACAAGTGGGTACCGATTACTTTCGTCTCACAACAATGGGTACCGATTGATTTGAAGAGATAGATCAGGTTTTGGCCGGAACCCAATTTTTGCGTCCCCCCCCCCTCGAGCTCTCTTTCTCCACTGACTTCCATCTTCTTCCCATCTTCATCCCCTCGCCAATATTAGCTGCCATTAAGAAGGAAACGGGAAAGAGAAAAGAAAACTTGAAGAAAAAGGTTTTGTTTGTTTGTTTGTTTTTTTTTCTATGGTGGGTGGCTATTCGCCCCCACTAAAATTCTAAAGGCAGTCCGCCCTTAATCTTCACAAAATAAAACCCTAATCCTTAGTTTATGAAAGCCCAAAACCAAGCCCAAATACAATTTAGTAGCAACCCATCAACATTAGAGTTTACAAAAGAAATTTTTTATTTATTTATTTAATTAGGCGGGTATTACACAATCTCAACTAAAAATCTGGACCTAGAAAGCAGGTTAGTATTATTGGTCACCGGGGTGAGAGTGATTCTTTCCCGACTAGGTGCCAACATAATCTTCTTCCCTTTAATGCTAAGGGAATATGTATTTTTCCGCCCATCATGAATAACATTGCGATCATACTGCCAAGGTCTGCCTAACAATATATGACAAACATCCATAGATACAACATCACACCAAGCATTATCAAAATATTTCCTACCAATCGAAAAAGACACTAGGCATTGCCTATCTACTGTTACCTCACTGCCTTTATTCAGTCATGATAATTTGTACTGTTTGAGATGACGATTTGTCTTCAACTGCAATTTCTGGACAGCCTCTTCAGACACGACGTTCTCACAACTGCCACTATCAATGATCATCTTGCAGACTTTATCTGCAATTGTGCATGTCGTGTGGAAAATATTGGTTCTTAACCAATCGTCCCCTGAATCATCCTTGGGAGTCAGTAGACTCTTACAAACAATCAGAGTCTCATGACCATCTCCATACAACACATCTTCATCATCGTCATACACAAGCTCTCCAAGTTCCTCAAATTCGTCTACCACGTCTTCCTCAATAAGGAGATTGTTGCCCTTCTGAATAGCAAACTTCCTGCACTCAGACGCTCTATGTCCCTGTTCACCACATCTAAAATATCTAATAGTAAAGTTACTCTACGGTGGTGGTTGGGTAGGACGGGATTCTTGAGGGCGAACTGGCCGACTGCTTTGATTAATTTTGATCATAGGCCTCCTGTTATGTTGTTTTTCCATAGCAAATGCACGTTGATAGGCTTCAGAAACGGTCCACAGTGACTGAAGGCTGAGGACATCCTGTAAGGGTTGTCGTAATCCCCCAAAATATTGTGCCACCATATGTTCTTCCGTCTCAGATAAATCATTACGGGCTACTAATTGATAGAACTCCTCCGTGTAATCATCAACTGATTTTTTGCCTTGCCTCAATAAATGAAGTCGTTGAAACAAAGTTTGAGTGCAGCCGAAAAGAAGGAGTGACCCTTCATCTTTTCCCAATCAGTGATTTTGGCCTGGTCATTGATGCGAGTTTCAACTAACCTAAATAAATAGCCTAATTTAACCCACTTGTAATAACCGCAAGTGCACGGTGCCTAACTGGTAGACAACGGCAAGTACGGGTCGATCCCACGAAAAAGGTGGATGCAATTGAAATTTAGAAATTATCTAAACTAATTTAAATGGAAAATTGGGTTAAAGTCTTTTTAAAACTAAACAAAAAATTAAATTAAAAATAAGAAAAAGAAAATAAAAAAAAAAGATAGATGAGATGGATTTTGTGGGCTTGGACTCACCAATGAGTTAGCAAAAACATTTAAATCTAAATTACTAAAAATTTAAACGAGAAGCTTTAGGGATGAGAATTCCTTGCTTACACCGAATATGTGATCGTTAAAATTCAATTCAAATTATATCATGTTTCTATCAAACATTAACAAATTATTTCAAGCAAATACGCTTTTACCAAGTATTAAGTGTCTTTTTAGGGCATACTTAATCAAAGTTTAAGCTTAACATTTTTAGCACATGCTTTGAATATTGATAAAGGGTAATTCTAACTACCAAACATATCAAGTTTAATTTCGCGAACATGAAAGGTGAAAGCAATTTATCAAAAATTCAGAAATAAATTGTAATTAACAATTAAGCACACAATTCAGTAAAATAAATCAAAATGAATTATGCAACCCCTTTGGTTTGTCGCAAACTCGATGTGGTGGTACTCAGCAGATCAACAGTGGTCAGAACACAAATCCCGAGACAAATGGCTGCAAATGCTCTGTGGTGGTACAAAGCAAAAATCAAGGTGCCAATAGCCAAATAACAGATTTGACTCAGTCTCCCGCCCTCGCTACAGTAACGCTCCTCGCTCCGCCTTCTTCTCCAGCGAGCAGCACCACTCGCGGTGGTGATTTCTTCTCCTCGCGAGCTTCCTCAGTCTTCAAACCGTCTCCAGAACCTGAAAAAGAGAGAGAGAGGTTGAGGAAACAGTGAGATAACAACAAAAAAAACAGAAAAGGAAGACGAGGAACAGGGGCTCCCTGTTTCTGCTTGCGAGCTCTGTCTCGCGAGGTGGTGGCGGTGGTGCTCGATCTGGTCATGACGGTGGTCGCGAGAGATGAGTACAGGAAAGAGGTCGAGACGAAGAGAGGCCGAGAGAGAGGAGGAGCAGGGTCTGTGGCGAGGCGGAACAGAATCGCGGTGATGGTGGCTTTGTTTCACGGTGGTTGTGGTGGCTCACGGATGTGTTCTGTCGCGAAACAGGTTGATGGCAGATGGAGGTTGATGGATGATGGACAGGAATAGGGACAGGGACGGTGATGGAGGTGGCTCTGACGCGAAACAGGGTTGTCACACCCCTGTTTCGTGGTGGTAGCGGTTGTGCTGTCCGGATGTGGTGGTGGTGCTCGGGTGATGAAGGTGATTGTTGAGTGATCTGGACAGAGAATGAGCGAGAGATGGATAGGTGGTGATGGTGATGAGAATCACCTTGTGAGAAAGAGGTTTTGATTTTTGTCTAATTCTTCTTTTCCCTTCTCTTCCTCCCCTTTTGTGAAGGAAGAGGATTTGATCTTCTAATGATTTTTTTTCTTCCCTTCTCTTCCTCCCCTTTTCTCACCCTATTATCTTCTATTTATAGAGAAAGATCAAAGTGAATAGGGATGAGATCAAGGGAACATTCATCAAAGTATAAATGAGATAATATTCTTTAGGGGTAGGATTGGGTTTGGGGTTATGGGTAGGTTTTGGGTTTAGGTTTGTGACCATCTGCTTTATTCCACCGTTAGAATCGACTTATTGTCGTTCCTTAACTTGTCGCCTTGATATGATTTCATCGTTTACGCTCAAATTCCTACAAAGACATTAAAACGAAATAATTACTATAAAATATAATAATTGAAACACTAACATATATAAATTGAGGGATATATTATGTAATAATTATGTGAATATCAAATACCTCCAAACCTATATTTTGCTAGTCCTCGAGCAAAACAATAAAAAAGAAAATCCTAACTCACTTTCGCAGGAATCATCGGTTGCACTTACCTTAAACGTGCAACAAGGCTTTAAACCCCTAGATTACCTCTAGTGGACGAGTTATAGTCTCGTGAGGGTTTTCAGAAATGTTACCCACAAACATTACTGAATCAATCATAACTTGGTCAAACAGTGTTCATTTTAAAACTTCAAGAAATGCAAGAAACCAATAGTGTCATTTTAGTGTATCAACAAATTTCCAAATAATTTAATATTCTCCACAAGTTAGAGAAAAATTCACAATCATCTTCAACTCAATGTGTGTGTGTGGATAACACTATCAACATAACTTTTCATTTCAGAGTAAAACAATGACTAAATCTCCTGTAGGAAGTTTGTTTTGACTTCAAACCTCTCATGTCACTCACAATAAAGCACTCAGAGATTTGGTATTTCACTCAGTTTATATGTGAGGAAAAGAGTAAATAATGGAAAATAATCATCTCACATATAGTAATATGAAGAACGGACTTTTCAAGAATGGAATGAACATGATCTCATGGACAGGAATATCAATTACTTTTGGGAATGTTGAATTAAACACCATAGGTCTTGGTTATTAAATCTCCACATCTACAGAACCAACCTTTACCTAAGATCAACTAGGACTTTGTTGGGTTGTAACGGGGCTTGGGTAATGGTTAATAAGAAATGTCAAAGGATTCTAACAAAAATTTCTAGGAATGTATACACCCATTATACGAACAATTAGGGCTGTCAAGAATAAACACCAATGTTGCGCACCATTAATTTTTCTTCATTTTCACATCTTTATCCTCATTGACGAATCAATTTTTTTTTTTTTACTATTTTCTTTTCTTCAACCCTTTTTTTTTTTAATAGAGGATTTATGAAATATCTCATATTTTGCTCTTTAATGCCCTTTTGACACCAAGTATATCCATCCATACACATTCCCAGAAAATTTGGGTAAAGGTTAATGGGTTAACAAATAAAAGTTATTCTAAGGCTCAAAAGGCTACAAAAAAGGTTAATGTTATGGGTAAGTTAAAAGGTTAGTTAATGGTCTAAAGAAAAAAAATGCCTAGATCATTTCCTAAGTTCGGGTCAGTATTATGACATCTCAATTGAATAAGCCAAAAAGTTCTAGTGTAATAATTCAATTTTGATGTCATTCCCAAAGCAATTGATCAAAAGAATGAAAATAATGAGATCATCAACGAGATAATGTGGACTCAAGAAAAATCAGAGTTTATGTATAACCCTCAGAAAAATAGAAAGGCTCAAAACTTTCAGGGTTAAGTCTCCACTATTATTCTAAGGTTTTATAGTATATTTCACTCATCAACTTCAAGTTATGCTAACATGGCTCATGGTGCAAGTTAATTGAGTTGAAAAATCTCATGAACTAGATCTAACTTAAGGATCATACTAAACTTTCAGTCTTTATCAATATACCAATATGTCAAGTTAGCTTGCATTTTCTTGAGCATAAAACATTTAAAATCCATTTTCATACTCGTAAAAGACCAAGTTTTCTTGACAGAAAAGAAATTTATTTATTTATTTTATTTTAAGAATAGGAAAAGAAAACACTACGAAAAAAATGAAAAATTCACCGACTCATGAATTTTTTTTTTTTTTTAAGAATAGGAAAAGAAAACACTACGAAAAAATGAAAAATTCACCGACTCATGAATCCTACCCCCAAACCTAATCCAAACATTGTCCTCAATGTTTAATAAAATAATTCTGACAAATGAATGAAGTAAGTACATGAGAGGAGGTTAGAACAGTATTACCGCGGTGAAGATTTTACCAATTTCCAAGAAGTCATCCATCAATGAGGCTCACCAATATAAGAATCATAGAGTTTTCATTAGAAATCGATAAACTGTAGATTCGACACAAACAAAGAAAACTAAAAAAAAAAAAAGGCAAGTTGTAAGTCAAAACTGTTACGGAGCTAACGAGTATGAGTGAAACACAACTAAATAGGGTACTCGAAAATCAATTCAGACTAACAGGAAAGACACACAACTAAAGCTAGGCTGCCTCCTAGGAGCGCTTGGTTTAACGTCATCAGCCCGACAAAACCCAAAAGATCCTCACTTCTGATACATAGGGTCCTCTAATAGGATCACATCAACTTCGACTTCTAATCGAGGTAACTCTAAGAATGGCTTAAGTCGTTGACCATTTACCTTAAATACATGGCTATCCTTAGGGTTAACGATCTCTACAACTCCATGTGGGAACACTGCTTTCACAATATAAGGTCCAGACCACCGAGATCTCAACTTGCCAGGAAAAAGTCGTAACCGAGAGTCGAACAACAGAACTTTTTGAGATGGCTCAAAGGACTTAAAAAGAATGGATTTATCATGGAATATCTTCGTTCGTTCTTTGTAGATTTTGGCATTGTGGTACGCATCATTTCGGATCTCTTCCAACTCATTAAGTTGAAGCTTACGATGTGATCCAGCCTTGACCATATCAAAATTGAATGTCTTGATGGCCCAATATGCACGATGTTCCAATTCCACAAGCAAATGACATGCTTTTCCAAAAACAAGCCTATATGGAGACATTCCAATCGGGTCTTAAATGTTGTTCTATAAGCCCAGAGAGCATCACTCAGACGTTGAGACCAGTCTTTACGATCTGGTCTGACTGTCTTCTCTAGAATGTTTTTAATCTCCCGATTGGAAATCTCCACTTGCCCACTTGTTTGTGGATGATAGGGGGTGCCAACTTTATGAGTGATGGAGTATTTCTTTACTAATAGCTCGAACGGTCTATTGCAAAAATGAGAACCACCGTCACTTATAATGGCACGCGGATACCAAAACGAGAAAATATATTATCTTTCAAGAATCTTACCACAACCTTGTGGTCATTCGTTTTACATGGTATCGCTTCTACCCATTTGGACACATAATCCACAGCAACAAGGATGAAAAGATTGTCAAACGAAGGCGGGAATGGTCCCATGAAATCAATACCCCAAACATCAAAGATTTCAACCACAAGAATATTAGTAAGGGGCATCATGTTGCGACGAGAAATGGAACCCATTCGTTGGCATCGATCACAAGTGGTGCAAAAGGCATGAGTATCTCGAAAAAGGGTAGGCCAATAAAACCCACTCTGCAAAACTTTTGCAGCTGTCTTTCTAGAGCTAAAATGACCACCACAAGCTTGCTCATGACAAAATGAGATGATGCTGTGAAATTCACTCTCAGGAACACATCTCCTGATAACCTGATCAGGACAAAACTTGAACAAGTATGGATCATCCCAGAAGAAATGTCTAACCTCAACAAGAAATTTGGATCTATCTTGTTTAGACCACTTCAAAGGAAGTTGACCTGTAACAAGATAGTTCACGATATTTGCATACCAAGGTAATTGGGAGAGAGCAAATAATTGCTCATCAGGAAATGACTCATTCAATGGTAAATATTCGCTAGATGACTCTACCAGAAGTCTAGATAAATGGTCAGCTACAACGTTTTCCGAACCTTTCTTGTCCCAAATTTCAATATCAAACTCTTGTAGCAATAAGACCCAACGGATTAAGCGAGGTTTAGCATCTTTTTTAGAGAAAAGATACTAACGCTGCGTGATCAGTAAAAATAATTACTTTGGATCCTATAAGGTAAGACCGAAATTTATCTAGAGCAAAGACTACAGCTAAAAACTCTTTCTCAGTGGTAGAGTAATTAAGTTGTGCGTCTTGTAGAGTTCTACTAGCGTAATAAATGACATGTGGCTTTTTGTCCAATCGTTGTCCTAGGACAGCTCCGAGTGCAAAGTCGGAAGCATCACACATAAGCTCAAAGGGAAAGTTCCAATTAGGAGATTGGATGATTGGAGATGGAGTCAATAATTGTTTGAGTTTCTCAAAAGCTTTTAAACAATCTTCATCAAAAACAAAAACCGTGTCTTTAGCAAGTAAATTGCATAAAGGACAAGCGATTTTGCTAAAATCTTTGATGAATCTCCGATAAAATCACGCATGGCCTAGAAAAGATCTAATTTCCTTAACTGTCTTTGGAGGCGGAAGACTTGAAATTAAATCATTGTTGACTTCAATTCCCTTGTGTGAAATTACATGTCCAAGAACAATGCCTTGTCGTACCATAAAATGACATTTCTCCCAATTTAAGACAAGATTTTTCTCCACACATCTATTTAACACTAAAGTTAAATGATGTAGACATTCATCAAATGAATCACCAAATACTTAGAAATCATCCATAAACACTTCGAGGAACCTCTCAACCATATCGGAAAAAATACTAAGCATGCACCGTTGAAAAGTAGCGGGTGCGTTACACAATCCAAAGGGCATTCTTCGATATGCGAAAGTTTCAAAGGGACAAGTGAATGTGGTCTTCTCTTGATCCTCGGGTGCAATGGGGATTTGGTTATAACCGGAATACCCATCAAGAAAACAATAGTAATCATGTCCGACTAACCTTTCAAGCATCTGGTCAATGAAAGGAAGAGGAAAGTGATCCTTCCTTGTGACCAAGTTCAACTTACGGTAATCAATACATACTCGCCACCCCGTGGTCATGCGGGTTTGTACTAATTCATTCTTGTCATTCTTGATTACCGTTACCCCTAACTTCTTTGGGACAACTTGAACAGGACTTACCCGAGGACTATCCGAAATTGGGTAGATTATACCCACATCCAACAATTTGAGCACTTCGGCTCGAACAACTTCCTTTAGATTAGGATTAAGTCTACGTTGCATTTCACGTGATACTTTGGCATTATCTTCGATATGAATGCGATGCATGCAAACGATTGGACTTATTCCTTTAATATCCGCGATAGTCCACCCAAGTGTTGTTTTATGTCTTTTTAAAACATCTAACAATTTTCCTTCCTGTTCTTCAGTCAATGCAGATGAAATAATAACAGGTAAGGTATTGTCAACACCTAAAAATGCATACTTGAGGTTGTCAGGTAATACTTTTAGGTCGAGCTTGGGTAGTTGTTCAACGGAAGGGACTTGATTTGACTCACTGAGTGGAAGAGTTTCCACCCTTGGCTTCCATTTATAATTGGTTTCCATTATAGGGATAGAGTCAAGCAAAGCATTGACTTCCCTGATGGAATCATTAATATCGAGGTCTAAATTAAAATGAGTCAAACAAGCCTCTAAAGGATCATTAAACTGAGGAAATGAATGTTCCGCCAATCTCTCAATCATGTTAACCTCAAAGGAGTCCTCAAACTCGGGAGGTTGTTGACTTACATTGAATACATTGAGTTCGACGGTCATGTTACCAAATGATAATTTCATGATTCCATTTCGACAGTTAATGATAGCATTGGATGTGGCAAAAAATGGACGACCCAAAATAACTGGAATGTGACTAGAGGGATTGTGAACAAGTTGTGTGTCCAGGACTATGAAGTCCACAGGGAAATAAAATTTGTCCACCTTAATGATCACATCCTCTAACATACCGCGGGGAACTCGGACAAATCTGTCTGCCAATTGCAATGTCACTTGAGTTGATTTCAACTCACCAAGACCCAATTGCTCATATACCGAATATGGCAATAGATTAACACTTGCCCCTAAATCTAACAGTGTCTTCTCAATCATATGATCACCAATCACACATGAAATAGTAGGGCAACCAGGATCTCTGTACTTAGGTGGGGTTTTGTGTTGAAGGATGGAGCAAACTTGCTCAGTTAGGAAGGCTCTTTTGTGCACATTCAGTTTTCGCTTTTGTGTACACATATCCTTCAAAAACTTGGCATAAGAGGGAACTTGCTTAATGGCCTCGAGTAATGGAATATTGATTTGAACTTGTTTAAAAATTTCCATTATATTGTTGGCATTTGTTCCTTTCTTCGCCGGAGCTAACCGCGATGAAAATGGGGCTCTAGGCATATAGGATGCCTTGGTGGGATTAGAGTCAAGATGATGATCCTCTTGAGAAGATGAGGCTTTATCAGCCTCCTTCTCAGATGGAGGTGTGACTTGCCTTGGCATGGATTGGGATTCATGATCAATCAGATTAGGCATTCTAAGTTGGTTGTCAACTTGTTTTCCACTCCTAAGGGTTATGATAGATTTGACATCTTCATTGCGTGGCTGAGATGTACTGCCTATTTCGAATTTGCCCTTAGGATTTTGAATGGGTTGACCAGGGAATCTTCCTGCTTCTCTTTCAGGAAAAGATTTTGCTATTTGACTCACATTCATCTCAAGCTTTTGGGATGGCTTGAGATTGTTGTTGAGAATTAGTTCTTAGTTCGGTAATAGCCTGAGAGTTCTGTTCGAGTATGGTTCCTGTTCTCTGCATAAACTGGTTCAATGTATCCTGAAAACTCTGAGTGTTAGAGAGAGGAACATCTTGATTGAATTGAGGCCTATGAGCAGGAATTGGAGCTCGAGGAGCTTGAGGGATAACAACTGGGCCTCCTTGATGTTGACCATGGGCCCATGAGAGATTAGGGTGTTTAGCTAAACCTGGATTGTAAAAATTTGAGTGTGGATTATAACCAGATTGCCTAAAGGTGTTGAATGCATTGACTTTCTCAGCAAAATAAGCAGGGTACTCATTTTTCAAGTGACAGTCTGATGTGGAATGACTAGAACTTGAACATGCAGCACAAACCTCGGATGGAACATTGGTTTGGACTGATGGCTGAGACTTTTCCAGATATACATCAATCTTCTGTGCCATTTTCATTACAACTTCTTCCAACCTCGAAGAAGGGGGAAGATGAGGAGTAGATGATGTATCCCTTACTTCATACAAACCACCCTTTCGCCTATCCGCGTCTTTTCTTGAATAATCCCATTGTTGAGAATTTTCAGAAATAACTTCAAAGAATTCCCAAATCTCATTAGCACTCATTTTCATAAGTGACCCACCACTAGTAGCGTCAATTGTCACGCCCCGATTTTCGAAGGAAACGAAAATCCTAAAAATCCACGTAGGATTATCCGTTTCCCCCAAAACTCGGGACGTGAGAATTCAATAGCAACAGAAACAAATAGCAGCAACAACTAAACATGATTTAGATTACTGAAACAAATAAAATTCTAACCCGAGAAGACTGACATGGCTAGCTCACTAGCGAAACTCCAGTAATGCAGCTCAAAATCTCTAAACCTGAAAGGCTAATCGGCTACATTCCAAAAGGAATGTACCCAAGAAGCAAAAGCTCACTTGGGTCAGCAATAAAGCTGGTGTGAGAAATCTTCATTCCAAAATCAATAAAATTGCGCGTGATAAACATCAAGCTAAACACAAACAATACACAAACACACCAACAGGTAGTTCCTCAATGAGGCAAAGGTGTTATCATCCTAATAAATAAATACGCATTATTTATTACTAATAAATAACATTTATGAGTTATCAATCCTCATAAATGCAACAACTATACAATTCATAATCATATTAGACTATTATTGAAATATTAACAAAACACATTTTTCTACCTTTAGCCACATGTAGTTCTCATTCAATGGTTGAATGAGCATTTAGTTTCTTCCTTTAAGGTAATTATGCACATACACAAAAAAAGAAATCTCGCTACTTTTCCACAATCGCACTATCCTCCATTTGCCGAACACACCTCACCTAAGTGTGTCTCCCTTGCCTTCGAAACCACTCGGAGCGTACATGTTCCAAGTGGGGTGCCACCTCGAGGAACATGTCATCTCACCCGAAGTTCGATCCATGGCAAGCATTCTTCCTAAATCTACACGTACAACCGAACTCACATGGAACGGTGCACCGATATGCAAACAAGTCTGCATACCCATAATAATATCACACGTATACAAGCAAGTCTGTATACAAAATTTTGTTTTCTTTTCACATTTTTTTTTTCGGAGTTGTGGAAAAGAGCATAAAAAATATCAACTAAAACTCAAAACTCTTTTATGGTGACACTTTGTCAACCATAAGTAAATCAACCACAGTATCCACCATTCTTTTTGGGGGACCAATAATATTTTCATAAATACATTTCTATAACACAGCAGGGATCAAACTCATTATCATACATTACAACATATAGCAAGGGAGTTCAAAATGTTCACAACCACCAGTACAAAACTATTTTTGTATGTCAACAATAAGCTTCCATTCAACCTATTCTAAGCCCACCTACCAAGTCCCACTTACTAGTCAATCTTCACACTATAGTGGATGCATACACCTTCACACCATGAGTAAACTCTCTTGCCTTTTCTAATGATAATAAAAAAACACCAACAGGTGGATGTGAGACAAGTCAAGAACCTTCAATGGCTTCGCGCATATATTCTCCATACACCAAGTCATAATCATCTATGATGACATTTTCCTTATAAATTGTGAACAAAAATAGGACACTTATATTTTTCTTAAAAAAATTAACCCTCACATTCCTTATAACAAAGTTAAATTAGAATGTTTTCATCCATAAATAGTATTAGGACATGTTTCTTTTTGCTATTTAACATTGCTTTGATATTTTTCTTTACAAAAAAAAAAAAAATTCCCAAAAACATATAAGTTAAATTTAGTATGAACATGTTTGCATTTTGGGCTTCTCCAAAGCATCCTGCATTTAGAAGATTAGCAGTTTCGCCTCAATATCACACCCAATGGTCAATGTCGATTTTGAATAGTATCTTTTACTCTAAGTAATACAATTACTTAATTAAATCAGTGATAATACTTTCTTCTGCGCACTAGCTAAACAGATGAACAGGGTACTGCCAACTAAAATGTGTTCAATAGATCGAGAGCTAGTAAGCTACACATTATCCGGAAAAGGAGGGATCACTTGTCTTTCTTCAAGCAACATAGAGATTTTAACGAACTTCAAAGACTCCACTACCCACCAAGAGATTCATCAAATATATACAAGTCACTGACCCAAGCTAAAAGAAAAGCAAAAGATGTCTATGTACATGAGTTAAAAGATATAAGATCAAGGCAACAATCACGCACACACAGTTGAAGGAACAAACAAGACATAAGATCAAACTCACATACAAAAAGGAATGGAGAAAACTCACCTAAATCGCAAAGGATTGCGCAGCCATCACAAGCATCCCAAATTGTCTTGCCTGCGACTCGCCATCTCGACGGTATCAACACCACCACAACCAGTCACTGAACCAACCCTAAGGAAGAACAGGAACAGATACAAAACACGATAACAAAGAATTCCTTGGTGAGGAAGGGAGGACTTGCATACCCGATTCTCATCGTCGATGTTGTTCGCCACTTCTCAAGGGGTCATTGCCACATCTAATCACCAAACATCTTACAATCGCCAACCTTCACAGATGAATGCAACACCCAATCGACGGATTGCAAATTCCCAATTGCAACTAGTCGATCGACCTCAAACATGCTCAAAACCACCCCTTGCTCGACTACTGCCACTCGATTGCCTCCCATTTGCTTCCATGAACGCAATCCAATCCCTATTGAGAGCCTTCTCGATCGACAACCCACGTTTTCACAATTGATCGTCCATGCCCCTCATCCCAACATGTTTCAATCAATCCCTCTCCCAATCCCCATAGTTGATCGACTGTTTGCAACTCTCGATCGATCCTCCTTATTTGATCGACCATCAACCCCATCATCTTCATCCTTCCATCGGCCTCCATCAAAGAAAGAGAGGAAGAACACTCTTCCTGTTGCACAAAGAAGAAAGAAAGGTTTTTTTTTCTTTATATAGTGTGGGTGGCTATTTGCCCCCACTAAAGTTCTGAGAGCACTCGCCCTTTTCACAAAAATAAAACCCTAATCAATATCAAACCCAATGAGGACCTAGCTCAAGTCCAAAATATAAAAATCAGCCCAAGCCCAAAAGAACAATAACACCAATTTATAAACTACCCCCACATTTTTATTCTATCACTACAAAAAAAAGGCCTTTAGGGCCGTAGTCAAAATTGTCGCTATAGACAACATTTCGTCGCCATAAATATTGGGCGACAAAATATTCGTCGCGCAAAGGTTGTCACCACAGCTCTGTCTCGCAAGCCTTTGCGCGACGAAAAATAATCTTCGTCGCTAAAAATGTCTTTTGGCGCGACGAAACCACAGCTCCGTCTCTCAAGTCTTTGCGCGACGAAAATACTCTTCGTCGCTACAAATGCCTTTTTGCGCGACAACACCACAACTTTGTCTCGCAAGTCTTTGCGCGACGCAACTAAATCTTCGTCGCTACAAAATCATTTTTGCGCTACGACACTCTCGCAAATCTTTGCGCGACGAAAATAAATATTCGTCACTATGAAATCCTTTTGCGCGACGACGCCAAAGATCGTTGCATAAGGGTGCGTCGTGTAATACTGTTTTGCGCGACGCTAATTTCGTCGCAAGAAATAGAATTGTTCTTCGTGCAAAATATACTTACGCGACGATCGCTTTCGTCGCATTAAACGTTGTCGGCATAACTCAATCGTAACGATCCCTTTCGTCGCGTTAGACTTTGTCGGCTTAACTCAATGGTGACGAACCTTTCATCGCACAAGATATTCTTTACGCGACAACAATATTCATCACTCTAATGTTGTCACACAGGTTACGTCAATCCAAACACGCTTGATTTATTCTTATGCGACGAAAATTTTTGTCGCTTAAAGTTCTGTTTAATAATTTTGAAATCTTTTAATTCAAATATTTATTTAATTAAATTTGAAATATTTATTAATTGAATCGTCTCACGCATAGAAAGGTTTGGCTAATTTATTTAAATACTATTATCTTTACAAATTAATAATGTAAAACCATAATGTATCCATTACAAATTAAATTTTTTAAACCGTACTGTATAGTTACAAATTAAAAAAACACATCAATACATTTTTTAGGGATGTGGTGGCTGATGATGGTTTGTCGACAGTAGCGGGAGGCTCGACAAATTAATCCCTTACTGCTGGAGAGCCCCTAATAACATACTCCACCTAGTTTCCTCTTGTGCTTGTCGTTCCCCCTCCCGGGTCTCCCGGGCCTCTCGAGCCTCCCTCTCCGCCTCACGCGCTTTAGCAGCATTTAACTCATTCTGTAATTCCTCCACTTTCGACTGTAATGATGAAACGATTCCGACTGAGCGCTGCGAAGCTAAAGATGAGGTGTTGACCTCACGAACTTTAGCTTTTCCCATCCCCCGAACAATCTTTCCGGGTCTTAGACCTAGCGATTCCAATGTCTCCGTCAAAATATGTAATCCTGCATCAGGATTGTCCATTGTGAGCTGTTCCAACGGAGTTCCCGGAGGATGCTGCGAGGCCACTTGCTCCATGTAGGCATCCCGCCTCTCCACCATCGTTTCCTTGATTAAAAAAATTATTAAAAATTAATAACTTTTAAAACAACAGAAGTGACAACATGCAAAAAATGCAAAGAATAAAACATACATGCAACTTCACGGCCACCTCATTGCCAGGTAGTGCATAAACATCCTTGAACATGTCGATTTCTGGGAATTTTGAACCTTCCTACAAAACATTGTTAAAACAATAAACCAACTAATATAAACATTTAATTGAATGTATTGACTAAAAGTAAAATAATGAAATGAAACACGAGTTCACTTACTAGACGTCGTTCCTCCACCCTGTAAGAGAAGGGCAATGAATTTAGTAATGGCAAACAAAAAAAATCTTTTTCCCAATAATTGAGATTGCAATATATGCCATAATTAATAAATAAGAAATTCTTATATTTATTTAATTAGGCGGGTATTACAATATATACAACTCAAAAGAATCTCGTCCCGAGATTCGGTAGAAAAAGGTAAATAGGAAATTAATTCTTAAATAAACAAACTACACATCACATGGACAAACAAATAGCTCATATGTATGCCCATAACTTAATGAAGACAATCACACAAAAATATAAAAATATTCAGTAAGTACAAAAATATAAAAATATTCAGTAAGTATAAAAATATTCAGTAAGTACAAAAATATTCAGTAAGTACAAAAATATAAAAATATTCAGTAAGTATAAAAATTACTTTTCCAGATATGCATCAATCTTCTGTGCCATTGTCATTACAACTTCTTCCAACCTCGAAGAAGGGGGAAGATGAGGAGTAGATGATGTATCCCTTACTTCATACAAACCACCCTTTCGCCTATCCGCGTCTTTTCTTGAATAATCCCATTGTTGAGAATTTTCAGAAATAGCTTCAAAGAATTCCCAAATCTCATTAGCACTCATTTTCATAAGTGACCCACCACTAGTGGCGTCAATCATTCGACGGTTTTGAGGGGTTAACGCGTCTTGAAAGTATTGAACCAAGCACCACTTTTCAAAGCCGTGATGGGGACACCTAGCAATGAGTTCATTGAATCTTTCCCAACATTCAAAGAAATGCTCACCCTCTTTCTGTTGAAAATTAGATATATCTCTTCGGATGGCATTTGTTTTATGAATAAGAAAATATTTTGTCAAAAATTTTCCTGATAGGGCATCCCAAGTGTCGATGGTTCCAATTTCTAAGGAGTTTAACCATGACTTTGCCCTATCTTTTAAAGAAAAGGGGAACAGCCTAAGACGAACTGAATCATCAGAAAAATTGGGATATTTCAGAGTAGCACATATGTCAAGAAACTCTTTGACATGAAGATAGGGATCATCTCTTTCTAGACCATAAAAGGAAGGCAAAAGGTGGATAATTGATGGTTTTAGCTCAAAACTATTTGCAGTGGTCTCAGGCAAGACAATGCAATTGCAAGATGGGGTGTTATTGGAACGTGGAGAAAAATAATCCTTAAATGCTCTCTCCTTAGCCATTTCAGTGGTCTCACTCGATAATGAAAATGATTCTAGAAGGTCAATGGGGACTTCAAACAACTCTACAGGATCCTCTTTAATTAGTCTACCCCTTGAATCCCGTTCCCAAATACGCATAAACAAGTCTACACCAAGTGAGGTTTGAAATGTTTGCTAATTTTAAAAAATTCACGCACAGACTCAAACACAATCAGCAATCAATTGATGCACAAGAAAAAATGCCTCCCTAAGCAATTAGTGTTTTTGAGATTAATTATCTTTTTATCTTTAGTGGACATATTATTTCTTATGTAATATTTATATCAGAGCAATGGGTGCTACAAGATGATCCTAAGAATGTATACTTTACACCACAAAGTTCAAAATCAGTAGGCTAGAGTTTTGTTTCAAAGAAACCGGATTATCGCACAAGAGAAGGAGGTCACAATGGTCCAATTAAGTACTTCCTTGTGCTACCGCTCTGTAAGCCAATAGATGTGAGAACGATGTGATGTTAAATGCACACTTGAGGCTTGTGTTCCTAACCCAAAACTGTTAGTTACACCAATCCTTCTTGTGGATCGTAGCTTACTTATGACTCGGCGTACCGGGTAAATAACCCTTGTGGCAGTGGCCTCTCGAAGTTCATTGAATGATTAAACCCATCGTCACTTTTAGCAGCGGTCAACACAAAAATTATTGGATTCACCTTGGTCTTTGTTGCCTTATGAACACCGTACCTAAAAGATGTTCTATCTAACTTGCTAATTGATTTTAATTATGTTAGGCTATTGGTTGCACACAGCTGGAGTGATGAGGTGGGGATATCAAGTCCCACCAGTTTCTATTTATAAGCTGGGTCTGTTTATTATGAATTACTAAAGTTTAGCATCCACAATTACAGAAATTAAACAACCAATCACACAATTTCAAACAATTACACCAAGCACCCTGGTCGCTAATATGTTGCGTGTGATAGAAATACTTACAGTGTGCGTATTCCGTTCTGCACAAAAAGTTAGCACAATTCAAAAAAAGTCCGACTTCTTTTTATCTATTTCACTCAACACAGAAGCACATGCAAATAAATTTACTGGTCTTGGTCTTAGAAGTCGAATTTCTAAATCATAAAAATTATTGGGTAAAAATTATTTAAAACACCACCAATGCCAACCCCAGATGCATCACAATTTACCTCAAACACCTTTTCAAAATTAGGAAGTGCCAAAACTGGTGCTTCTGTCATCTTCTGCTTGACCAGTTAAAAACTGGCCTCTGCCTCCTTGGACCACTGGAAATCACGCCCCTTGAGGCACTCTGTGATAAGAGCAATCAGAGTGCTGAAGTTTCTGATGAATCGGCGGTAGAAGGACGCCAATCCATGGAAACTTCTAACATCGTGTAAGGTCTTTGGTTTGGGCCACTCCAAACCCACATCTATTTTCGACTGATCTGCATGAACACCATCAGTAGACACAACAAAACCAAGAAAAGTAACAGAAGTGGTGAAGAAATAACACTTATTCTGATTGACGAACAAACGCTCCATCCTCAACTTATCAAAAATAGCACGAAGGTGATCAATATGTCAAGCCCATGTTGGATTATAAATGAGGATGTCGTCGAAGTAAACTACAACAAATTTCCCCATGAAAGGCCGTAAAACCTGATGCATAAATCTCATAAATGTACTGGGCGCATTGGACAAGCCAAAAGGCATGACCATCCATTCATACAACCCATGATGCGTTTTAAACGCTGTCTTCCACTCATCTCCAGGCCTTATTCTGATCTGGTGGTATCCGCTTTTAAGGTCAATTTTTTAGAAAACCTTAGATTCGAACAGCTGGTCTACATATCATCTAGGCGGGGAATTGAAAACCTATATTTTACTGTAATCCTGTTGATTGCCCTGCTATCAACACACATATGCCAAGAGCCATCTTTTTTTGGCACCAGCAGAGCAGGTACTGCACATGGGCTCATACTCTCACGGATGGAGCCCCTCTCCAACAACTCTTCAGATTCCTTAGGACTGAGGCGATAAGCCGGTCGATTAGGCAAATTGGACCCCGGAACAAGGTCGATCTGATGTTGAATATCTCGCATAAGCAGCAGCTCAGGAGAAAGATCCTCAGGCATCAGGTCAGAAAACTCTGCAAGAAGCTGCTGCACCTCTGTTGACAAATCTGAATTCACATTGACTGCACTATTCCCACAAAGTAACAAAGCATAGACCACATCTCCACGATCAATCTCAACTAAAAACCTGGACCTAGAAAGCAGGTTAGTATTATTGGTTACCGGGGTGAGAGTGATTATTTCCCGACGAGGTGCCAACACAATCTTCTTCCCTTTAATGCTAAGGGAATATGTATTTTTCCGCCCATCATGAATAACACTGCGATCATACTGCCAAGGTCTGCCTAACAATATATGACAAACATCCATAGATACAACATCACACTAAACATTATCAAAAAATTTCCTACCAATCGAAAAAGACACTAGGCATTGCCTATCTACTGTTACCTCACTGCCTTTATTCAGTCATGATAATTTGTACTGTTTGAGATGACGATCTGTCTTCAACTGCAATTTCTGGACAGCCTCTTCAGACACGACGTTCTCACAACTGCCACTGTCAATGATCATCTTGCAGACTTTATCTGCAATTGTGCATGTCGTGTGGAAAATATTGGTTCTTAACCAATCGTCCCCTGAATCATCCTTGGGAGTCAGTAGACTCTTACAAACAACCAGAGTCTCATGACCATCTCCATACAACACATCTCCATCTTCATCATCGTCATACACAAGCTCTCCAAGTTCCTCAAATTCGTCTACCACGTCTTCCTCAATCAGGAGATTGTTGCCCTTCTGAATAGAAAACTTCCTGCACTCAGACGCTCTATGTCCCTGTTCACCACATCTAAAACATCTAATAGTAGAGTTACTCTATGGTGGTGGTTGGGTAGGACGGGATTCTTGAGGGCGAACTGGCCGACTGCTTTGATTAATTTTGATCATAGGCCTCCTGTTCTGCTGTTTTTCCATAGCAAGTGCACATTGGTAGGCTTCAGAAACGGTCCACAGTGACTGAAGGCTGAGGACATCCTGCAGGGGTTGTCGTAATCCCCCAAAATATCGTGCCACCATATCTTCTTCCGTATCAGATAAATCATTACGGGCTACTAATTGATAGAACTCCTTCGTGTAATCATCAACTGATTTTTTGCCTTGCCTCAATAAATGAAGTCGTTGAAACAAAGTTTGAATGTAGCCGAAAGGAAGGAGTGACCCTTCATCTTTTCCCAATCAGTGATTTTGGCCTGGTCATTGATGCGAGTTTAGACTAACCTAAATAAATAGCCTAATTTAACTCACTTGTAATAACCGCAAGTGCACGGTGCCTAACTGGTAGACAACGGCAAGTACGGGTCGATCCCACGAAGAAGGTGGATGCAATTGAAATTTAGAAATTATCTAAACTAATTTAAATGGAAAATGGGGTTACAGTGTTTTTAAAACTAAACTAAAAATTAAATTAAAAATAAGAAAAATAAAATAAAAGAAAAAGATAGATGAGATGGATTTTGTGGGCTTGGACTCACCAATGAGTTAGCAAAAACATTTAAATCTAAATTACTGAAAATTTAAACGAGAAGCTTTAGGGATGAGAATCCCTTGCTTACACCGAATATGTGATCGTTAAAATCCAATTCAAATTATATCATGTTTCTATCAAACATTAACAAATTATTTCAAGCAAATACGCTCTTACTAAGTATTAAGTGTCTTTTTAGGGCACACTTAATCAAAGTTTAAGCTTAACATTTTTAGCACATGCTTTGAATATTGATAAAGGGTAATTCTAACTACCAAACATATCAAGTTTAATTTCTCGAACATGAAAGGTGAAAGCAATTTATCAAAAATTCAGAAATAAATTGTAATTAACAATTAAGCACACAATTCAGTAAAATAAATCAAAATGAATTATGCAACCCCTTTGGTTTATCGCAAACTCGATGTGGTGGTACTCAGTAGATCAACAGGTTGTCAGAACACAAATCCCGAGACAAATGGCTGCAAATGCTCTGTGGTGGTACAGAGCAGAAATCAAGGTGCCAATAGACAAATAACAGATTTGCCTCGGTCTCTCGCCCTCGCTACAGTGCGCTACAGTAACGCTCCTCGCTCCGCCTTCTTCTCCAGCGAGCAGCACCACTCGCGGTGGTGATTTCTGCTCCTCGCTAGCTTCCTCAGTCTTCAAACCGTCTCTAGAACCTGAAAAAGAGAGAGAGAGGTTGAGGAAACAGTGAGATAACAACAAAAAAACAGAGAAGGAAGACGAGGAACAGGGGCTCCCTGTTTCTGCTTGCGAGCTCTGTCTCGCAAGGTGGTGCTCGGTCTGGTCGTGACGGTGGTCGCGAGAGATGAGTACAGGAAGGAGGTCGAGACGAAGAGAGGCCGAGAGAGAGGAGGAGCAGGGTCTGTGGCGAGGCGAAACAGAGTCGCGGTGATGGCGGCTCTGTTTCGCGGTGGTTGTGGTGGCTCGCGGATGTGTTCTGTCGCGAAACAGGTTGATGGCGGATGGAGGTTGATGGATGATGGACAGGAATAGGGACAGGGACGGTGATGGAGGTGGCTCTGACGCGAAACAGGGTTGTCACACCCCTGTTTCGTGGTGGTGGCGGTTGTGCTGTCCGGAGGTGGTGGTGGTGCTCGGGTGATGGAGGTGATTGCTGAGTGATCTGGACAGAGAATGAGTGAGAGATGGATAGGTGGTGATGGTGATGAGAATCACCTTGTGAGAAAGAGGTTTTGATTTTTGTCTAATTCTTCTTTTCCCTTCTCTTCCTCCCATTTTGTGAAGGAAGAGGATTTGATCTTCTAATGATTTTTTTTCTTCCCTTATCTTCCTCCCCTTTTCTCACCCTATTCTCTTCTATTTATAGAGAAAGATCAAAGTGAATAGGGATGAGATCAAGGGAACATTCATCAAGGTATAAATGAGATAATATTCTTTAGGGGTAGGATTGGGTTTGGGGTTATGGGTAGGTTTTGGGTTTAGGTTTGTGACCATCTGCTTTATTTCACCGTTAGAATCGACTTATTGTCGTTCCTTAACTTGTCGCCTTGATATGATTTCATCGTTTACGCTCAAATTCCTACAAAGACATTAAAACGAAATAATTACTATAAAATATAATAATTGAAACACTAACATATATAAATTGAGGGATATATTATGTAATAATTATGTGAATATCAATCATGACTGTCGCGTGATCGCTTCAACTGCTCCCACCACGCAGATGCTCTGCCTTTGAGTTTGATGACAACCAATTTCACTTTGACAGGATCCAAAACTTCCTTATACTCAAAGATACGCTCTACTTCATTCAACCAATCCACGAATCCTTCGACATGTAACGTCCTAAAAAACTCGGGTAGATCTACTTTGAAGCCGAGATTTCCATGACGATCCTCCCGACCATGACGCTCCCAGAATCGAGCACGATTGTGATACGAGTTTTTAAAACTGGAATAAGAATCATGATCTTCCATCTCACGATTACCGAATTCCTGCGCCGTTAGACGTTGGGTTAGCTCTGCAACTTGCCTCTGTAAATCTTCAATCATCACTTTCTGAACGCTACGATCACGGTGAGGGGCTTCCTCGTTCGCAACCTGCCCGCGACGACCACGACCACCAATCATAGAAATTGATAAAAACTCACCCCAAGAAGATGTTGAAGCTATGATACCAACTGACGCCGGGCAGAATAACGATTATTCTGCAGGCTAATAACAACAGATAATTGACAGGGAAGAACACAAGATGATAGTCCAAAACACAGAGAATTGGCTTTAATTTTTAATCAAATTACTCAAATCAAAGGTATCTCTAAAATAAGCCCACAAGCCGGATTTTATAGCTAAAATTCATTAATATTGAAATTTTACCAAAAATGACAACACCCCAATAATCATGCTAAAACAAAATACGTAATAAAAGAAATTAACAACCAAAAATCTGGCCCAAATTGGGTTCAGAATCACTTCCTAAACAATAATTAAAATATTACTATAAAGGGAAATAAATTGCTAAATTTGTGGATTCAGAAGGGAAACGGTGTAATTTGGTCTCGAAAAGATGTGCAGCTTGTTGACCACGACGTGCGCGTTGAAAAGAACTTTCCGAGTTGGGGTTGCTTGTGCGATTCTGATACTCGTAGCCAAAGTTATGGCCAAAATACTAAAACGCACCCAAAACTACCAAATTAGAAATAGAATCATGATTTCCTGCCATCCTTGAGCTAATATGCTAATTCAAGATATCTTAGTGCTAATAACGTGATATCTGACAGCTCAACATCATTTGACTCAGATCCTCCTGCATCAGTTTATACTAAAATCTAATGTCCAACAACATTGACACATAAAATATGTTTCTCTTGTACTACTTTTGAAATTTTGTTTTAATCATATTTATTTTGAGAATTAAATTATCTGTGATTTATTTTTTTGCCCCCATTTGTCTGCAATCCTGGCTCTGCCCCGATTGGTTGGACTACTAATCTACCAATGTTTTGATTCTGGTAAAGTCGTAACGTATCCCAACCAAATTGTAAATCATTTTTAATATTGAATAAAGTTCTGGTTTAATAAAAAATAAAAAAATATCTACCATGTCCCAAGTTCGAGGTGGTCAAAGTAGTTTAATCTCTTGATCATATTTGGTCTAATTTGAGTTTAATGGGCCCTTTTGTTGGGGTAAACAAAATCCAGGGGGGGCCATCGACATAACCAGAATATGCGATCGTCATATATATCCATGGCAATGGCAAACATTTGTTTGTAGAAGCCCACTTGAAAAAACCTAAGTAGTCTTGATGGTCATGGGGGGCCGATATGTAGACAAACTGGTCATGTCATTAACTATCACTCTCAAAGTATTGTCAAGGTCATCTAATCATCAGCCTTTTTTTTTTTTTTTTTCAATTGCCTAGAATCAGGGAAAGGGTGGATAATACTAATTTACTAAATATATAAATAAATTGACACATTTACTGGCAAAGCTATTAGAGGCAATTAAAAGAAACCCTTCATCCGCTTATGAGTAGGCAATTAGACATGTGTGATTTGTAGTCGATCTATGAAGGATTTTTAACCTATTTATTTACTTTAAAAATTTTGGTTTTGCATTTGATGTATCATTAAGTTGAGTGTAGTTTGAAAATCACAAAAAATATTGGTTTGTATTGGACCCACTTACTTTGATGTTTTTTGGGGCAGAATGAAGTTTGTCCCCCACGTCCTAGTCCCACCTGCGGCATAGGTATTCCAAAATACAAAAAAAATTAACAAAAATTGTTGTCCCCACACATGAAAGATCATATGAAGGCTAGCTAGCCAAAGTTTGAAACAAAGAAAGATCAATGAATTTGCATGCAGTGCCCCCATCACCTACTATACAAAGTTAAAGAAGTAGAAACTCCTGGCATCTATGTCACCTTGCCTGCAGGGAGGAATTCATCATGAGGTGCTCAATGTTCCCAAAATCTCTACCCCAGATCCCATACTTCCAATACATCAATCTAATGGTTCCACATCTCTTTCTTCTCTTCCTTTGAGAAGCGCCGGTAAAAACAAATCTGTCGTAGTGCCCATATATTGATATATGAAAACCTCAGCAAACATACTCCATACTGGGGCACAATTTAATCAAACTATATTTCCATGAAGGTTCTTGGTGCATATATACCTTATTCCAAGTCTTCAAATCCCTAATGAGAAAATAAAGTTAGTGACAACCAACCAGAGGCTAGTCTGCAGCTATTTAGGACGATTAACATGTCAAATGAAAGTAGCCTACTGGGTTTATAGCAACAGCATATATATTTGAAAAATCTATTTGGTAATTTAGTAATAATGATTAATTCATTATTATTTTTGAACTGTAGAAGAAAAATGTGGATAATTTGCAAACTATATAATTCAGGTTTTAGTAATCATGCACACCATTGTTTTTTATACATGATTCGTGTAATTTGCATATATATGATTCACAAACCATTTGCTAGAAACTTGCTATGTTTGAATGAAAAGGTCACTCTCAACTCAAGCTTGGAAACTGGATGTATCCAAATGACTTTTAGCGGGATGAAGCACTAATCTGCGTATCTAATAAACGGATTCTCCTTTGCAGGTGGGGTGTGTGAAATGGATGCAGTGAGAACTAAAGAGAAACGATAAACGTCTTGGATTTCACAACGCATTATTCGGTTATTGTGATTATCCAAAAAGATGTTGAAGCTATGATACCAACTGACGCCGGGCAGAATAACAATTATTCTGCAGGCTAATAACACAGATAATTGACAGGGAAGAACACAAGATGATAGCCCAAAACACAGAGAATTGGCTCTAATGTTTAATCAAATTACTCAAATCAAAGGTATCTCTAAAATCAGCCAACAAGCCAGGTTTTATAGCTAAAATTCATTAATATTGAAATTTTACCAAAAATGACAACACCTCAATAATCATGCTAAAACAAAATACGTAATAAAAGAAATAAACTACCAAAAATCTTGCCCAAATTGGGTTCAAAATCACTTCCTAAACAATAATTAAAATATTACTATAAAGGAAAATTAATAAATTGCTAAATTTGTGGATTCAGAAGGGAAAACGGTGTACTTTGGTCTCGAAAAGATGTGCAGCTCGTTGACCACGACGTGCGCGTTGAAAAGAACTTTCCGAGTTGGGGTTGCTTGCGCGATTCTGATACTCGTAGCCAAAGTTATGTCTAAAATACTAAAACGCACCCAAAACTACCAAATTAGAAATAGAATCATGATTTTCTGCCATCCTTGAACTGATCTGCTAATTCAAGATATCTTAGTGCTAATAACGTGATATTTAACAGCTCAACATCATCTGACTCAGATCCTCCTGCATCAGTTTATACTAAAATCCAATGTGCAACAACATTGACACATAAAATATGTTTCTCTTGTACTACTTTTGAAATTTTGTTTTAATCATATTTATTTTGAGAATTAAATTATCTGTGATTTATTTTTTTGCCCCCATTTGTCTGCAATCCTGGCTCTGCCCCGATTGGTTGGACTACTAATCTACCAATGTTTTGATTCTGGTAAAGTCGTAACGTATCCCAACCAAACTGTAAATCATTTTTAATATTGAATAAAGTTCTGGTTTAATAAAAAAATAAAAAAAATATCTAACATGTTCCAAGTTCTAGGTGGTCAAAGTAGTTTAATCTCTTGGTCACATTGGTCTAATTTGAGTTTAATGGGCCCTTTTGTTGGGGTAAACAAAATCCATGGGGGGCCATCATATCCATGACCGACATAACTAGAATATGCGATCGTCATATATATTCATGGCAATGGCAAACATTTGTACAAGCCCACTTGAAAAAACCTAAGTAGTCTTGATGGTCATGGGGGGTCGATATGTAGACAAACTGGTCATTTCATTAACTATCATTCTCAAAGTATTGTCAAGGTCATCTAATCATCAGCCTTTTTTTTCTTTTCTTTTACTTTTCTCAATTGCCTAGAATCAGGGAAAGGGAGGATAATACTAATTTACTAAATATATAAATAAATTGACACATTTATTGGCAAAGCTATTGGAGGCAATTAAAAGAAGAGCAATGCTAGCTGTCGAGAGAAAAGCTTTTGGAGACAATGCTATTGGAGGCAATGCTGTCGAGAGAAAAGCTATTGGCATAAATAAATTGACACATTTAGAATTTCGCTTAAAAGAAACCCTTCACGCGCTTATGAGTAGGCAATTAGACATGTGTGATTTGTAGTCGATCTATGAAGGCTTTTTAACCTATTTATTTACTTATAAAATTTTGGTTTTGCATTTGATGTATCATTAAGTTGAGTGTAGTTCGAAAATCACAAAAAACATTGGTTTGTTTTGGACCCACTTACTTTGATCTTTTTGGGGGCAGAATCTGCGGCATAGGTCATGGGATCCTGGAAAACAATTAACAAAAATTGTTGTCCTCACACATAAAAGATCAAATGAAGGCTAGCTAGCCAAAGTTTTCCACAAAGAAAGATCGATGAATTTGCATGCAGTGCCCCCACCACTTACTACAAATGATGTTGAATGAACCACAACTTTGTTGTAAAATATTTTCTTTTCATCCCTTGCTTGTTGAACATCAGGAAGCCACCTTATTACGACTACCACATAATGAAGAAGGTGAAGACAATGATATCAAAGTTAAAGAAGTGGAAACTCCAATATGCCACCTTGCCTGCAGGGAGGAATTCATCATGAGGAGCTCAATGTTCCCAAAATCTCTACCCCAGATCCCATACTTCCAATCTAGTGGTTCCACATCTCTTTCTTCTCTTCCTTTGAGAAGCGCCTGGTAAAAACAAATCTGTTGTAGTGCCAATATTGATATATGAAAACCTCAGCAAACATACTCCATACTGGGGCACAATTTAATCAAACTATATTTCCATGAAGGTTCTTGGTGCATGCATATATACCTTATTCCAAGTCTTCAAATCCCTAATGAGAAAATAAAGTAAGTGACAACCAACCAGGGGCGAGCCTGCAGTTATTTAGGACGATTAACATGTCAAATGAAAGTAGCCTACTGTGGTTAATTTATAGCAACAGCATATATATTTGAAAAATCTATTTGGTAATTTAGTAATAATGATTAATTCATTATTATTTTTTAACTGTAGAAGAAAAATGTGGATAATTTGCAAACTATATAATTCAGGTTTTAGCAATCACGTACACCATTTTATACATGATTCGTGTAATTTGCATATATATGATTCACAAACCATTTGCTACAAACTTGCTATGTTTGAATGAAAAGGTCATTCTCAAGCTTGGAAACGGATTTTCCTTTGCAGGTGGTGTGTGAAATGGATGCAGTGAGAACTAAAGAGAAACGATAAACGTCTTGGATTTCACAACGCATTATTCAGTTATTGTGATTATCCAAAAAAAAAAAGTTTAGAAATCATTCCTTAAGTTAATTAGCTCAAATGAGACCAACTAGAAAATGTGTTATGTGTTGGAATACGTTAACACATGCGAAAAGCACAGATTTGCTATTTTTAACAGTGGAGATAAAAACGAGAAATACATGAAATGCAAAGCTATGCTTCTGACTCAGCAATGCTTGTATCAGGCAGTCAGCAGGAGAGAAAACTTTTCAGCTTCTTTAAATAAATAAAGGAGATGTCCCAGTTTCTATGCACCCCATAACTCAATTTGACTTTTCATACAATTCGGCTTCTGCTGGGCACTTGGGCCAATCTAGGCCTGCTCCAACGACTTTCTCCAAGGTAGACCGTGGGCTTCTCGCTTTATGTAACAAAGGCCATGTTACTACCGGGCCCAATGATCTTTAATTGGGGGGGGGGGGGGGGGGGGGGGGACTCCTATCTCTGGCCCATTAGTCCAACTTTCTTCAACTGGGGCCGTCTCAGATGACCTCGCCCGCCTATAGTGCATTCTCAGATACATGTATCTTCCCCGGCGTCTATTCATATTTTCACGGACGCCACGGTGTGCTCCTCGGTGTCATCGCCGGTTCATACGGTGGCCTTGGTTGAGGTGGCTATGGGGTCTACGATAAGCTCTCATAATTTGAATATAAGTGTTCAGCCAGGATTAATTCTACAATCACCACATCTTCCGCTGATTTGGTTATTATTGGGCCAACTCCCAGGCACAGTACTACATCTTCTTCTCGCAAAAAAAAGAAATTAGGCCTGAAAACCCACACTCAGGTAACTGATGCGTCTACTGAAACCTCGGGCATTGTCCCTCTTGGGGCGGGTTCATAAAGAGACTGTTAAGGCTAGTAATGTTGCAAAGGCCCGCCGAGAAACAACTTTACTGTTGGGGAAACACAAGTTACAGACTACCCACTCTGACAGTGGCGCTACATAGGGATGGCAATGGAGCGGATTTGAGCAAATTCATCCCCGATCCGTCAGTAATAACGGATCCCCAATACGCCCCGAAAATCCGTTTTACAATTTTAATCAAAATCCATAACCGCCCCGTGCGGATGGGCGGATATCTGCCCCGCCCCGCCAATCCGAACAAAATTATAACAAAAAATTAAAAAATTAATCTCTGAATTCGTAAAAAAAAAAAATACAAAATATTCTGAATTACAATTTAAAAAGAATTCGTACAAAAGAAATTAAAAAAATACAAAAAAAAAATATCAATCTCTGGAATCTGGATCTGATTTTAGATCTGTGATCAGATCTGATGAGAACTGAGATCTGATCTGATCTGATCTGATGAGATTTGATCTGATCAGATCAGATCTGATGAGATCAGATCAGATCTGATGAGATGAGATGAGATGAGATCAGATATCGGATAGATCAGATCAGATCAGCTGATGAGATCAGATATCGGATAGATCAGATCAGCTGATGAGATCAGATATCGGATAGATCAGCCATCGGATAGATCAGATCAGATCTTAGATCTAAGATCAGAACTCAGATCTTAGCAGAAGGAGAAGGAGAAGGAGAAGGGGCGACGACGGCCTTCGCTGTGAGCCTGTGAGAGAGATCAGAGAAGAAGAGGTGGACGAGCTTCGCCTTCGCTGTGAGAGAGAAGAGGCGGACGGCCTCCGCCTTCGCTGTGAGCCTGTGAGAGAGAAGAAGGGACAATGAAAGAGAAGAGGCGGACGACGAGTCGACGTCGACGACCCTTCCCTTCGGCCTCCGCCTTGGCGTTGCTGTGTGTGAGATGCAGAGAGGGTCTGAGGGAGAGGCCTTCGCTCTCTGTGTGTGAGAGGCAGAGATGCAGAGAGAGTATGAGGGAGAGGCCTTCGCTCTCTGTGTGTGAGATGCAGAGAGGGTCTGAGGGAGAGGCCTTCGCTCTCTGTGTGTGAGAGGTAGAGAGGGAGGGAGAGGCGGGTGTGAGTGACTGTCTGTGAGGGAGGGAATGACTCAAATGAGGGAGAGGGAGGGTGGGATCAAGGGTTTATTGGTTTAATCCCTTTGTATATAAGGGAAGGGTATTGTTGTAATGTTACATAATAAACGGATATCCGCGGGGCAGATATGGCCAAATCCGTATCCGCCCCGAATAGTGAATGAATATTTTTTGGATACCCGAAACCACCCGAAAATCCATTCAGCCATATCCAAAACCGCCCCAAATGGATTGGGTGGGGCGGATATCCGTAAAAATTCGCCCCACTGCCATCCCTAGGTCTGAGGGAGAGGCCTTCGCTCTCTGTGTGTGAGAGGTAGAGAGGGAGGGAGAGGCGGGTGAGTGACTGTCAGTGAGGGAGGGAATGACTCAAATGAGGGAGAGGGAGGGTGGGATCAAGGGTTTATTGGTTTAATCCCTTTATATATAAGGGAAGGGTATTGTTGTAATGTTACATAATAAACGGATATCCGCGGGGCGTATATGGCCAAATCCGTATCCGCCCCGAATAGTGAATGGATATTTTTTGGATACCCGAAACCACCCGAAAATCCATTCAGCCATATCCAAAACCGCCCCAAACGGATTGGGTGGGGCGGATATCCGTAAAAATCCGCCCCACTGCCATCCCTAGCGCTACAAAAAAAACCTCTTCTAGACACCTGTTCTTCATCCCAAGTGGTCTGTGGACTAAGTAACAGATTTTACTACTCAGGTTTCGGTGACTACCTCAGATATGTCGCTTAAGTCCCTACGATACTTTCTTGGAATGTTAGAGGCGCAGGGTCTCTCTTAACGTTTTGGATTATAAAGACCCTCTCCCTACGATCTAATATCGATATTTTTTTTTGTCTGAAACAAAGGCTAACTCTGTTAATATGGACTGAATACATCCGAGACTTGGTTTCCATCATAGACTTTCAGTTCCAGCACTAGGACAGTCTGGTGGAATAACATTATTTTGGAAGGAATGTACCAATCTCTCTCTAATTTCATTTTGTAAATATTATTTTAATTTCACTTTCGATTATTTTTCTACTAATGTATGGTCGGCTCTTTTTGTTTATGGTGAATCAAGTCCGGACCGTCGGGGACATTTCTGGACTAACATGCTATAAGTTTATCATTGTCAACTCCTCCTCCCTCGGTAGGGATGGCAGTGGGGCGGATTTTCACGGATATCCGCCCCACTCGCCCCATTTGGGGTGGATTTGGAGGTTGGGGCGGATACGAATATTCAAACTGTATCCGTTTATTATTCAGGGCGGATACGAATTTGGCCATATCCGCCCCACGGATATCCGTTTAACCGGTTAAATTACTACAATACCCTTGAACTATAAATGGGGAATAAACCCTCGTCTCAATTCTCACATTCTCATAATCTCATTCTCACAACGCTCACACAGCCGCCTCTCGAAGCTCTCACAGGGAAGGGTCGAAGCTCTCATCTCTGTCTCCTCTCCATCTCTCTGCTTCGAAAGAACCACACCCATCCTGGCCGCCTCCCTCTCCCCTCCCTTCCCCGCCTTTCCATTAAGCTAGCTGCAAGAAAAATCAAAGATAAAAGATCTGAGATTCTTTAGATCATTTTTTTTGTGTAATTTTTGTATTATTTTTTGAATTTTTTGTTATAATTTTTGTATGGATTATTACTGGTGTTACTGATTTAATGAATGAAGTATCTTTTACAGTAGTAAGATGGATAACTTGCTTTTAGGATTGAACTGAGGGATATCTCACAACTGATGTTAAAGAAGAAATTTTTTTTAACAGATATTTGGGCGGGGCGGATATCCGCCAATCCATACGGGGCGGAGGTGGTTTTAAAATAAATTTATAAACGGATTGGCGGGGCGAATTTGGGGATCCGTTATTCCTGATGGGGCGGGGGTGGATTTGTTCAAATCCGCCCCGTTGCCATCCCTATCCCTCGGGTTATCATAGACGATCTCAATGCAATCTACAGTGCCGACAAAAAAAGTGGCCTCTCCCCTACAAGTGCCACTCTCAGCCATCTCCGGCATTTTGTTGACACTTTTCAACTCCTGGACCTTCCACTCAAAGCGTCTCAATATACTTGGTCAAATAAACGTTAGGATAGGCATGACATCAAAGCAAAATTGGATAGAGTCTTGGTCAACACTGAATGGATAAATCTTTTTCCATTGGCATTTTGTAGATCTATCCATGCTCCCTCTTCTGACCATAGAGAGCCTTGCTTATCTAGCTAATCTCTCATTCAAACCTGGCCCCAAAACCGTTCAAATTTTTTTTGGATGTGGTCCAGAGATCCGAGGTGCCGCCACATTGTCTCCTCGTCTTGGACCCCCTTCGCCTAGGGACCTTGCCCCAAATTTTCCTTACTAAAGTCAAAAACCTTAGTCACGATCTGACCTGTTGGAATAAATCTGACTTTCAGAACATCCACCTCAACATCCGAGAAACATGGAATGCTCTTGATAAGCTTCAAAATGCTCCTCTTTCTGGGGACAATACGGAGGCCATTGCAATTCTTGAATCCTGACTTGAGGAACTCCTCATTAGGGAAGAACTTTTTTGGCATAACAAATCTGCAATTTCTTGGCCGACAGAAGGTGACAGGAATACCAAATTCTTTCACATCTCTACCCTGATGAGACATAAATCTAATATTATATTGTGCCTCAAGGATCATAATAATCAATGGCGCGCAGTCCAACCTAGTGGGTATAGGTGAGGTCCTCTCACAATATTTCTCGGATATGTTCACAACCTTTAATCTTACGAGTGACCAATCAATATTCTAGCTTTTTCAACTGGTCATCTCTGCAGAGGACAATGCCTCCTTACTTAGCATCCCTAGTGGCGAAGTCATCAGAGATACAATCTTTTTTATTGGAAGTCACAAAGCCCTAGGACCGGATGGCTTTCATGCGTTCTTCTTTAAACAATATTTGGATATTGTGGGTCTTGATGTGATTGTAGTAGTGCGTAACTTCTTCTTGTCCAAAACGATGGACCCCAAACAGAACGAAACTGTTATTGCTCTCATCCCAAAAATCAATAATCCGGTGTCTCCGGATAAATTTCGTCCCATTGGTCTTTGCAATGTTATCTATAAGGTAATCTCAAAAATTCATGTAACCAGACTCAGACCATTCTTAGATAACATAGTTTCCCTAATCAAGGAGCCTTCCTTAAAGGACGATCCATTTCGAATAACGTCAACATTGCCCATGAGATTTTCTTTCAAATGATACATTTTAACCCTAAAACTCATGGCTTGATGGCAATTAAAATTGCTATGATAGGGTGGAATGGTCATTCATTTTTCAACTCTTCAAACAATTGAGATTCTCGGAGGACTGGATTGCTATGATCGAACAATATATCCACCTCCTCCCTTCAAGTTCTTCTAAATGGCTCCCCATTGCCTTGTTTTAAGCCATCCTGAGGTATTAGACAAAGTGACCCGTTGTCCCCCTATCTATTTATTTTGGTGGTGGAAGCTCTCTTCCGTCTCCTGACCCATGCTGAAGCTTCTGGGAAACTAATATGGATCCAACTCAGATGCCACGCCCCCTCAATCAACCATATTCTCTATGCTGATGATTTTCTTCTATTTTGATGTGTGTCTTTAGCTGAAGCGCACTCGGCTAAAGACATCCTCCACAAATATTGCGCGGCTTCTGGTCAAGCAGTGAATTTTGACAAATCATCAATCTTCTTCAGTTCTAATGTCCACCCTCGACATGCCAAGATGATTAACAAAATCCTTGGATCGAAAGTCTTCAACCCAAAAGACAAGTACCTCGACTCTCCCCTGTTACTTTCCAATAATAAAGCCAAAGACTTCCACTTAGGGGTGGGCACGGGACGAGATGGACCTCATCCCTATCTCATCCCGTTCATTCGGGATCGGGACGTGATAAACCTCATCCCGTCCCAAACGAGATCGGGATGGGGCGGGACGGGATGAGCACATACTAAATAGTCCTCCAATAAAAATTAACAAAAAGAACTTTAGCTCACATTACTCAAACACCAAAAATTTCAAATTTATATAAATTTAACTTTCATCATAAATAATAATAGATATTAAATAAATAAATATTAAACTTTTTTTTGGGAAACAAATAAATATTAAACTTCATTTAGAATTCATATAAAATTTCATCTCACATTGATTTAATTTCAACACAATCTCAACTTTAATTTAGAAGAGTATTTTGATTAAAATTAGTAATAATAAATATTAAATAAATAAATTCGGGATGGGACGGGACGGGACCGGATAGACGAGATTGAAAATGTCCATCCCGACCCTCATTTGGCATGGGAACAAAAAATGAGTCTTCTCTGTCAAAAGTGCCATCCGCGCGTTTGCATCTTTTTAGGATGCAGGTTCTTTTTCGAGTCTTGTCCCCTCTATAGAACCGAAGCTTCTCCGTGATATCTGGCGCAGTAAAGCTCCTCAGCGCTGTTCTTTTTATGTGAAAAGTTAGTCAAAACTTTCTTCCTACCGCTTCTAATCTGGCTAGAGTCCATGTACCTATTGATAATCAATGCATCTTTTGCCACGACCATGTAGAAGAAATTCTACATCTCTTCTTTCTTTGCCCTGTCACTAGCTGTCTGTGGCTCATCTCCCCTATCCCATTCCACTGGCTCCATCCCTCACCCAACCCCATACTGTTCTTGAATGACACCGGACAAATGAAAGGATGTTATGATGTAATTTTGCAGATACGAAATGATAAGAAATACTCGTCACTCAAGGAATCCACCAAGAGATAAGAGTAAGAAGATGATAGATATCTCGCCACTCTAAGGAATCCACAGGTCCAAACAAGATGTAATCGTAATTTTTTTTAGACCTTTAACTTTGGTTTTAGGCCTTGAGTCTTGATTTTAATTCTTTGTTTTAGGATTAGAAATTAATTTTTAATTTTTTGGGCAAAGTCGTCGTGTACTCTCAAATGGTATAAAATCTTTTTGATCAAGTAATAAAGGTCTAGCATTCCATAGATGAAAATATGTAAGAAAAAAAAATTGTGTTCGACTTAGTGTGTAGAAGCGCTAGTTTCTATTTATATATCTTCTAGAAGACTAAATACAAACTATGTGCAATTTTTTTGTTTAAGAGGGTGAAATGTGATGAACCGATATGCATAGAAAAATATACGAAACTATATATTTATTCCCTTCGATATTTGTTCATGCCATCGTCCTAAAATTCGACAATGTATACTTTTCTATTGTGATTTGTAGTCGACCTATAAATGCCTTTTTAGCTATTTATTTATTTACTTTTAAAGTTTTGGTATTGATTTTGATGTATTATGAGGGAGTACTTTTAGGTAAAAGATACATGTATTTTTTGGGTATAGCCGACTTCATTAAGTTGAATGTATTTTGAAAATCACAATTAATAAATTGTCCTGACATATAAAAGATCATATGAACCCAATGCCACTAGACTCGAAATCGAAATTGTCCCACACTATATTTATTGAACAATTCTTAAGAGCCAGGCACCTAGCGTCAGATTGGCGCCAGGGGAGCCTCAAGAACGTGATGAAGATGTCAATGGTAGCCTGGTTAGATGGTTAAGGCTGTGGTGACTTAACCCTCACGTCTTAGGTTCTATACCCACCGGCGGCACGCTCACCTTTAAAAAAAAAGTGATGAAGATGAATAACAGAAGAAGAAAAAGAAGAAGAAGAAGAAGAACTGATGAAGAACAAAAAAACAAATGAGAAACAAAAGAAGAAGAAGAACAGATGAAGAAAATAGGATGATGGAGGGTCTCGAGACTCCCCTGACACCGATCTAGCGCTAGGGGCCTGACTATTAAGAATTGTTGATATTTATTTGCTTATGTCATGTCGACCTTCTATAACTTGGCGGCACTAGTAAATAAATGTTTTCTTCCTCTTCCTGAGATTGAATATGCGTTAACGATGATAAATGAATACGAAAAGGGGAATGTAGTTCCTTCTACATTGCAAGAAGCTATTGCAAGTCATGGCAAAGATGCAGTGAAGGCAAACTACATTTGGTTAAAAGATGTATGGGAAGAGGATAAGAGCCGCACATGCAATAGATTGAGACAGGAAATTTGTCAGGTTCCTGAAGAAGAGCATGAGCCAGGCCTCTTCAGTGATGATGATGTGTTTATAGAACCGGCTGCAAAGACGTTCTCTAACACCCACACCAAAGATTTTCGACTCTATCCCCGAAAATCCAATAGAATTAAGAAAACAAACAAAAGGTACAAAGGCTGAGTTGGTTTATAGTCTAGGTTTGTTTTGGTAAATCCTCTCTTGTGAGAGTTTGTTTCAGTATTTGCTTTTACTTTTGTTTCATTTGTATAAAGGTTTTGGGGTCCTTAAAACCCAGCTCGATTTCCAAAACAAAAAAAAACAAAAAAAAAAACAAACAAACAACTTGATGGCACTAGTCAATATATCCCAAAACTATACGGTTTATGGCAGAAAAATCACATATACAACGCTCAATTGTTAAAGGAAAGTCGTGGAAAAAAATACATATTGTAAAGTGCCAAGAAGAAGAATGAAAATAGCCGAAGTTACAATTGTAAAGCGATAAGAAAATTGAAACTAGCCAGCCAAAGTTTTCCACAAAGAAAGATCGATGAATTTGCATGCGGTGCCCCCACATCTTACTATAAATGGTGTTGAATGAATCACAACTTTGCTGTAAAATATTTTCTTTTCATCCCATGTTTGTTTAACATTAGGAAGCTAAGCCACCTTATAATTATTACCACATAATGAAGAAGGTGAAGACAATGTTATCAAAGTTAAAGAAGTGGAAACTCCTTGCATCTATGCCACCTTGTCCGCAGGGAGGAGTTCATCGTGAGGTGCTCAATGTCCCCAAAATCTCTACTCCAGATCCCAAACTCTTTGAATTCATTATTATTTTTGAACTGTAAACAAAGTTTAGAAATCATTGCTTAAGTTAATTAGCTCAAATGAGACCAACTAAAATGTGTTATGTGTTAGAATACGTAAACACGTGCGAAAAGCACAGATTTGCTATTTTTAACAGTGGAGATAAAAAAGAGAAATGCATGAAAAACTTAAAACACGTAGACCAAAATTGATTAAGCTTAGTATTGATGTTTTTACGCACTACATCAAATTGGCATATTTGTAATAATTTAAAAAATAGTAACACTTTTGAGCTATTACAATTCACAAAACAATTTCAAGCCAAAACTAAATTTAGTCAATAAAATGAAAAATAGCTACACGAAAAAAGTGATACAATAAATTAAATCACCGTGAATAGCATCACTTGTAAGCCCATACTATTTGTGGTGATACAATTATTGAATCATTTTGTTTGTGAAAATGTGTAAAATTGTTTTGTGAATTGTTATAGCTCAAAAGTGTTACTATTTTTTGGATTAGTTTAGTGTAGCGACTGTATATAAACCATAACTGAGTCAGACAGAAATTTCCCCCTCTTTTCTTTGAAAGGCAAGCAGAGTTTTTATAGGATCCCAGAACTCATAAAGATGCCGCAAGCTGGGTTTAAATCCATGACCTAGTGGTACTAGGGGTGGGCACAGGACGGCATGGGACGAGATATACCCATCCCTATCCCATCCCGTTCATACGGGATCGGGACGGGACGGGATCAGCGGCATCCAAAAAATTTGAAGCAACATCCAAAAAATTTGAAGCAATATATACCTGTAATTTTGTAAATAATTTGAAGCAACATCCAAGAAGTGATAAACTGTAAATAATGAGCTTCTACACTGCAGTACAAACAAAATTTGAAGCAATATCATAGAACACTGCAGTATCATAGAACACTGCAGTGATTTATTGTCAATTCGTTATGCAGTATCATAGACATAGAACACTTCATTATGCAGTATCATAGAACACTGAGCTTCTTCCCTTTGTTATGCATTTTAAGTGTTCTAAGAATGCATTTAAGTGATTTAAGTGTTCTAAGAATGCATAGAATACTGAGCTTCTTCACTGCAGTATCATAGAACACTTAAATGCATTCTTTATGTAAATATGAACACTTGAAGAAATACAAACATAAGAGTAGTTAGAATTAGAACTTCTAGAATACATTCCAGTAACAAATAGAATACAAACATAAGACCTAAATAAGATACAAACAGAGTACCTAAACAGAATACAAACAGAAACCAAACTTTTAGAAAGTAGAATTGTTACAGAAACCAAACAAAGAAACCAAACTGAATTGCAGAATTAGCATCTGAACCAGTTTGAGTTTGTCTACACACAGGTCTTGAGTTTCCTACGCACAGGTCTTGACTCTTGAGTTTCCTACGCACAGGTCTTGAATTAGCATCTAAAGTAGCATCCTACGCACAGGTCTTGAATTTGTCTTGGATTCCTGAAAGAAAGTAAAGAACTTTATTCTCATGGCACTCTAATTTATGGTAACGCTTTCATTAGAAAAGCTCACATAGAACACAACAACTTCAAAGTCAAATGATCTATTCACACCTACTTATATACAAGAACACAGGACAAAGTAAAGAAAATCACACCTACAAATGATCTATTCACACCTACAAATGATCTATTCACATAGAACACAACAACTTCAAAATCAACTCTGATCTGTTCACACCAACTTATATACAAGAACAAAGTAAAGAAAATGTCTGTGCCAGAAACTGTGTACATGTAATTCAAATTATATTTACATAAAAACAAAAAAGTATATATTGAATTTGCTAGGGGTAACATGAACTCAATTAGCAAAGTCCTAAAGAATATGGGAGGAGACTCAAAAAGACTCAACAGTGAAAGACTCTGCAGATAGAGAGACTAAAAAAGAACTCATTCTGCCCCTCTCCATAACTCCTACAATAGTGGCATCAGAGAGTTGCTTTGCTAAAATGACTTTAAATTCATAAAAGTTTATAATTGACGGATAACTACTTGCCAATGAAACCTCCCTCTTGCAACACACACACAGACCTTCATTTACTCTAAGTGACACAAACAATCATGGAAAATTAGTGATCATCACTATCATTCAATTCAAAGTAAATAGTAAACAAAACTAAACAACATCAAGAGTTTGCTTACCTTCCTTCCCTTTCTAAAATCAAGAACACATATAAAAGGAAGAATATCTTGAATGTACATATTTATTTTCATAAGTTCCAGGGAAAAATTAGAGTTTAGAAAGCAAGAAAACATATTTGATTGCAGAATCATAAAGAAGAGACTGAGGTTATATGGACATGTACCTCACTTCTTCCTTCCCTTTGGATCCGAAACTGAACTTATATGTTCTACATACACAAAAAGCACACAAATTAATCAATCTAAAAGTTCCAAAGAAGTTAATAAATATTTAAAATTGGAGAAGCAAATTTAAAAATAAAATTACCTGCTTCAATAGTTTCATAAAATTCAAGTTCTTGATTGTCTGGTCGAAATTCCAGTTCTGAAGTTGCAATATCATCTCCCTTCAACCAGTTTTGCATGCAAATCAATGCCTCTACTGTTGTAGGAGTTAATGAACTCCTAAATGCATCTATCACTCTACCCCCTGTGCTAAAACAACTATCTGATGCCACTGTTGATACTTGGATAGCAAGAATATCTTTTGCAATTACTGCCAAAATAGGATACTTGGGACCCATGAGCTTCCACCACAACAAAATATCAAATTTACCTTTAGTTGCCCTTTCCAAATGATCAACCAAGTATTGATCCACTTCATGTGCCAGCACTGCATCATTACTCTCTTCGACCACTCTCATCCAGTCATCGAAAATATCATCCCTCCCACTATCTTCATCAATAATCATAGAAGAACCTTCATTTTGTGATTCAGATTTTTTCATGTGTATACCACCATCCACTCTTGGTCCATACTCATCATAAAGGGCTATCAAAATTCCTTTCAAGGATTTGATTTTTGACTGCACATCTTCCTCATCAAACTTCTCCTTCCTAAGAATATGAGTTATATGTCTCAACTTGAACCTTGGATCCAACACCAATGCAATCATCAGCAATGGGTTCAAGGTGCTAGAAGAGCCAAAATACTTGTTATATTTTGTTTTCATATTGGCTGCCATGTCAATCAACGGTTTTTCAGCATCTGAACTTACCAATGATCTCTTCATCTTTGGATTTGTGTTTAGGGTTCAAAATTCCAAATTGGGGGTTTCACCAGATTCCTAGTTGTTCTGCTTCTTGATCAGTGTAACTGTGTAAGGGCTCCTACAAAACAAAAAGAACAAGGTGAAATTTTCTTTAAACAAATTTGATCAAACAAATCACGCCTATCTCATTAAAAGCTAAAAACAAATACCTAAATAAGATGTCATTGAAAGCTTAAAACCAAACAAAATTAGAGCACTGTCAAACAATTTTCTTTAAACAAAGACCTAAAGAAGATCTCATTGAAATCTAAAAACCTAACAAAATTAGGACTCTGTCAAACAATTTTCTTTAAACAAAGACCTAAAGAAGATCTCATAAAATGCTAAAAACCTAACAAAAAAACCTAACAAAATTAGGACCCTGTCAAACAATTTTCATCTCACTCTTTTCATCTGATCAACCCTTAGACTACAACCCTAAGAAAACCACAAACACCCAAGATTTTCAATCATCAACCGAAACGAGAAAGGTGTTTTTCTCGCATCTAGCAACAGAATCAAGCAAATAAAAAAGCATATAGAATAATAGAAACATCAATACTGTAAAAACTTAAAAAAGCAGAGATTCAAAGCATATAGGGTTTTCTTTTTTACCTGAAATCGGTGAAGGGGAAGAGATGATGAGAGAGTGAGATCAGATGCAAAGAGATGAAGTCGGATGAAGCGTGTGCGAGTGAGAACAACCTCTTCTCTGCTTTTGTTTGTTGTTAATTTGCTATAACCCTAAAATCGAACCAAAAGATTCATCAAGATCCTCCTTAAAGATGAAGAAAATTGGGTAAATCGGCTCAAATCAATATTACAAAGCTTCGATCTTTGCGGATTTCAAAGAGATTTATATTTTTACCTGAAATCGGTGAAGGGGAAGAGATGAATCAGATGACGACTGATGAGAGAGTGAGCTCAGATGAAAGGAGATGAAGTCGGATGAACTGATGAAGCGTGTGCGAGTGTGCGACAGTGCGAGTGAGAAGAACCTCTTCACTCTTCAGTCTTCTCTGCTTTTGTTTGTTAGAGATATAACCCTAAAATCGACATGCTTCATTCATTTTTGTTTGTTAGAGATATGTTTTACACTTTTACGTTTTACCTTTTAATTCAGAGAGAGGAGACTTGAGAGAGTGAGTGAGAACTGCGAGATATTCATGGAGATGTGTAAGATATTTATGGAGATGCTAAAAAATTAAATATGTTATATACATTAGTATATTTGTATGGGCATCCACAATTCTAAAATAAATAATTAAATAAAAATATTAATAATTAATATTAATAAATTAGTTCGGGACGGGACGGGATTGGCGGGATTGAAAATCTCCATCCCATTCTAGATCGGGACGGGACGGGATCGGGATGAAATTATTCAATCCCATTAAGATCCGGAAAAATCGGAACGGAACGGGAACGGGATCGCGGGATGGGATGCCCACCCCTAAGTGGTACCATAAGGTTGATAAGATTTCAAAATGCAACTTTGTTATGCAGGGTTTTTATTTTCGAATAATAAAAGTCTGACATCCCTTAATTGTCCCTCCCCACTAGAAGTTTATTTAAAAAAAAAAAAAGTCAGACAGAAATTGATATGCAACTGCAACTGCCAATTCTCAATCATCACCGAAAGGAAACGAGCCAAATTCAACTTTGTGCTTTTTTCTAACATTTTAAAGACCACCTCGTTTGTGTTATGTACAGACTTAAGGGTGGCTAGAATTACTCGTTGGACCCACTTATCTTGATTTTTTGGAGGCATAATGAAGTTTAACAATTAATAAAAATTGTCCCCACACAAATTTAGTGCCGATATGTAGAAAAACTGGTCATGCCACTGTCCAAACGCGTCATATGAAGCCCTAGCTAGCCAAAGTTTTTTCACAAAAGTTTTTCCACAAAGAAAGATCGATGAATTTGCTTGACATACCATGACTAGACTGTAAATCATTTTTGATATTGAATAAATGTTTGGTTTAATAAAAAAATAAAATCCACCATGTTCCATGTTCAGGTGGTCAAAGTGATTTAATCTTTTGATCACATTGGTCTAATTTGAGTTTAATGGGCCATTTTGTTGGGGTAAAAGTAAAAACAATATAATATTGTCCAATCCATGGGGGGGCAAACATTTGTATAATCCGAATTTGTAGTTTGAAAATCACAAAAAACATTGGTTTGTGTTGGACCAACTTACCTTGATTTTTTTGGGGGAATAATGAAGTTTAACAATTATTAAAAATTGTCCTGACATATATATGAAGCCTTGGCTAGCTAAAGTTTAAAAATGTTTGCTAAAATTTAAAAATGTTATCTAAAAATGAAGCCCTGGCTAGCTACAGTTTAAAATTTTTTGATGAAGCCCTAGCTAGCCAAAGTTTTCCACAAAGAAAGATCGATGAATTTGCATGCGGTGCCCCACAACTTACTATAAATGGTGTTGAATGAATCACAACTTTGTTGTACAATAGTTTCTTTTCATCCCTTATTTGATGTGGGTTGTGTGCTGTTCAAATTGATTGTTCAAGCCCACTCAATAACTAAAAGGCGTACAATTTACCATGTAAATAGTTTAGACGAACTCCACACACTCCACATCATGCATATTAAAATCAGCTCGCGAAAGTCAAAAGTCGATATCTTGAACTCTTCATGATGTAGTATTGAAATATATTTGGTGTATCACATGCTTGTTTTCTCCAAAGAGTAAGTGAAAGTCTGGCTGCTTTTCTATTTATTTTCTACTATATATATATATATTCCACATCATGTAGATATCCTGGGGTATTTGGCTCAATATTGTGCAAGCACTAGAACAAAGTTGATTGCAACTTTTCCCACCTTTCCTCTCTTTTACATCTTTATCTTGACGAAGAATTGAAGATCCTAAAAGCAATGCATAATTAGCTGCTAATGTTACTAATATAAAACACAATATAATTATGAGATCAACACACATTAACTGACCATAAAGGAGCCAATATGATTTCATTTCTTGACTTCAAACTCAGGGTGATATAGTGAGTCATCTAGTGAAACCAACTACACACCTCTTATTGAATTTACGATGAGCTTGTACACCTAGCCAATTTTGGTTTTCTAATATTGATCAAATACATGTTAAAATCATCGAGATTAATTAGCATTGGATCTTCAGACTGTTTGGCATTTAAACCAAAATGAAAATTGGATGAAAAATATCTGTAGGATTCTATCACTAGAAATTTTGTTTGGCATCTTCAAACTGTGATCAGGTTTACAGGCTATAAATAGAAGAAAGATATTCATAGGATATCCATCAAGTTTGGGACAGTTGTCTCCTTGGACTCATTGGAGAGATCTAAGGGTGTGTTTGGTTGCATGGAATCTCATGTCATGGAAATCCATGAGGGGACCACTACATTTTAGGCTAAATTGATATATCACTCCACATTCACCATTTGGTTTTGTGATCAATGGTGGGAATGAAAGTCACATGAACATGAGAATCACATGCCTTGGGGTCCAAGAAGTGGGATTCCCATGTTCATGGGACTTCCATTCCCGCCATTGATCACAAAATCAAATGGTGGTCAAATGATAAATATGAAGTGATATATCAATTTAGCCTAAAATGTAGTGGTCCCCTCATGAATTTTCATGGCATAAGATTCCATGCAACCAAACACACCCTAATTTACTGCAATAACAGCCACCAGAGTTACTTTGAGATGGACATCATAGCGTGATCAGACGGACATTGACCATAAAAGGCGGTCTGTAAGAAGGATGCAAATTATCATGAGCAATGCAATTTTTTTTTTTTTTTTTCTTTTCTCAATTGCCTAAAGGGAGGATAATACTAATTGACTAAATATATAAATAAATTGACACATTTATTGGCAAAGTTATTAAAAACGAAACCCTTCACGCGCTTATGAGTAGGCAATTAGACGTGTGATTTGTAGTCGATCTATGTAAGGCTTTTTTACCTATTTATTTACTTTTAAAGTTTTGGTTTTGAATTTGATGTATCATTAAGTTGAGTGTAGTTTGAAAATCACAAAAAACATTGGTTTGTGTTGGACCCACTTATCTTGATTTTTTGGGGGCAGAATGAAGTTGAACAATTATTAAAAATTGTCCTGACAGCCTAGCTAGCCAAAGATCATATGGGGCCTCTGGGCTACCAGGGTAACTCTTGTGCTACCTAGGATCATATGTCAATATGGGGCCTCTGGGTAGCCAAAGTAGCAATTAGGGTAGCCAAAGTTTTCCACAAAGAAATATGGAACAAACAATGATATTGGGAACACCTTTTATCAATTTAATCTCCCCATTTTTTGTGTCTAAACAGGGAATTCAAACCTCCTATTTAGGAACGAAACTTGAATTTCCATTTTTGTTTAAATCAGAAATTTATGAACTTAATCAAGTTACAAAGAAATTGTTTTTAAATCGTTTAATTAACAAGCAACAACAATTAAATTTTTTAAAACAAGAAATTGAATACAAAAGGATTGCTGATCAAATCAGTGAACCTAAAATTCAATCTCAAATTATTCAATATTAAAAACATTTACAAGAGGAACTCTGTTTCAATCTCCCAAATGCATTCTGGTACAAATCCCAGCATGTAGTTCGTCTTCCTTATGAACCAGGATTCGATGAACGCAAGATTCTCACAAAAGCTCGTCCTATTCAAATGAATAATGAGCTCATGGAATATTGCAAACTTGAAATCAAAGATTTAAAGGAAAAGAAACTTATTCGAGACTCCAAATCTCCATGGAGTTGTGCTGCTTTCTATGTTAGAAAAGCTGCAGAGCTTGAACGAGGAAGCCCTCGTCTTGTCATCAATTATAAACCTTTAAATCAGGTTCTTCAATGGATAAGATATTCAATTCCTCATCAAATAGATCTTCTAAAGAGATTACACAATGCATGTGTATTTTCAAAATTTGATCTCAAATCTGGATTTTGGCAAATCCAGATTCATCCAAAGGATCGGTACAAAACCGCCTTCAATATACCCTTTGGCCATTACGAATGGAACGTAATGCCATTGGGTCTCAACAATGCATGTGAACTCCTGCAAGTACGCCACCTACTTGGCATGCTGTCGACTCAGCTTGTGTTGCCCATTGATGTACTTCAGGGCCTCATGATCAGTGACAAGAATAAACTCCCTCTGTACTAGGTAGTGATGCCAATACTTTAGGGACTGAACTATGACATAAAACTCCAGATCATAGGTGAAATAATTATTCTTTGATCCTAATAGCTTCTCATTGAAAAATGCTATTGGATGCCCTTTTTTTATTCAAAACACCACCAATGTCAACCCCAGATGCATCACAATTTACCTCAAACACCTTTTCAAAATTAGGAAGTGCCAAAACTGGTGCTTCTGTCATCTTCTGCTTGACCAGTTAAAAACTGGCCTCTGCCTCCTCGGACCACTGGAAATCACGCCCCTTGAGGCACTCTGTGATAAGAGCAATCAGAGTGCTGAAGTTTCTGATGAACCGACGGTAGAAGGACGCCAATTCATAAAAACTTCTGACATCGTGTAAGGTCTTTGGTTTGGGCCACTCCAAAACCACATCTATATTCGACTGATCTGCATGAACACCATCAGTAGACACAAAAAAACCAAGAAAAGTAACAGAAGTAGTGAAGAAATAACACTTATTCTGATTGACGAACAAACGCTCCATCCTCAACTTATCAAAAATAGCACGAAGGTGATCAATATGTCACGCCCATGTCGGACTATAAATGAGGATGTTGTCGAAGTAAACTACAACAAATTTCCCCATGAAAGGCCGTAAAACCTGATGCATAAATCTCATAAATGTACTGGGCGCATTGGACAAGCCAAAAGGCATGACCATCCATTCATACAACCCATGATGCGTCTTAAACGATGTCTTCCACTCATCTCCAGGCCTTATTCTGATCTGGTGGTATCCGCTTTTAAGGTCAATTTTTGAGAAAACCTTAGATCCGGACAGCTGGTCTAACATATCATCTAGGCGGGGAATTGAAAACCTGTATTTTACTGTAATCCTGTTGATTGCCCTGCTATCAACACACATACGCCAAGAGCCATCTTTTTTTGGCACCAGCAGAGCAGGTACTGCACATGGGCTCATACTCTCACTGATGGAGCCCCTCTCCAACAACTCTACCACCTGTAGCTGCAACTCTTCAGATTCCTTAGGACTGAGGCGATATGCCGGTCGATTAGGCAAACTGGACCTCGGAACAAGGTTGATCTGATGTTGAAAGCGGCAGCTCAGGAGGAAGATCCTAAGGCATCAGGTCAGAAAACTCTGCAAGAAGCTGCTGCACCTCTGTTGACAAATCTGAATTCACATTGACTGCACTATTCCCACAAGGTAACAAAGCATAGACCACATCTCCACGATCAATCTCAACTAAAAACCTGGACCTAGAAAGTAGGTTAGTATTATTGGTTACCGGGGTAGGAGTGATTCTTTCCCAACGAGGTGCCAACACAATCTTCTTCTCTTTAATGCTAAGGGAATATGTATTTTTCTGCCCATCATGAATAACACTGCGATCATACTGCCAAGGTCTGCCTAACAATATATGACAAACATCCATAGATACAACATCACACCAAGCATTATCAAAATATTTCCTACCAATCGAAAAAGACACTAGGCATTGCCTATCTACTGTTACCTCACTGCCTTTATTCAGTCATGATAATTTGTATTGTTTGAGATGACGATCTGTCTTCAACTGCAATTTCTGGACAACCTCTTCAAACACGACGTTCTCACAACTGCCACTGTCAATGATCATCTTGCAGACTTTATCTGCAATTGTCCCCTAAATCATCATTGGGAGTCAGTAGACTCTTACAAACAACCAGAGTCTCATGACCATCTCCATACAACACATCTCCATCTTCATCATTGTCATACACAAACTCTCCAAGTTCCTCAAATTCGTCTACCACGTCTTCCTCAATCAGGAGATTGTTGCCCTTCTGAATAGAAAACTTCCTGCACTCAGTCGCTCTATGTTCCTGTTCACCACATCTAAAATATCTAATAGTAGAGTTACTCTGCGGTGGTGGTTGGGTAGGACGAGATTCTTGAGGGCGAACTGGCCGACTGCTTTGATTACTTTTGATCATAGGCCTCCTGTTCTGCTGTTTTTCCATAGCAAGTGCACGTTGGTAGGCTTCAGAAACGGTCCACAATGAGTGAAGGCTGAGGACATCCTGCAGGGGTTGTCGTAATCCTCCAAAATATCGTGCCACCATATGTTCTTCCATCTCAGATAAATCATTACGGGCTACTAATTGATAGAACTCCTTCGTGTAATCATCAACTGATTTTGTGCCTTGCCTCAATAAATGAAGTCGTTGAAACAAAGTTTGAGTGTAGTCGAAAGGAAGGAGTGACCCTTCATATTTTCCCAATCAGTGATTTTGGCCTGGTCCTGCCTGTCGCGTGATCGCTTAAACTGCTCCCACCACGCAGATGCTCTGCCTTTGAGTTTGATGACAACCAATTTCATTTTGACAGGATGCCAAACTTCCTTATACTCAAAGATACGCTCTACTTCATTCAACCAATCCACGATTCCTTCGCCCTGTAACGTCCTAAAAAACTCGGGTAGATCTACTTTGAAGCCGAGATTTCCATGACGATCCTCCCGACCACGATACTCCCATAATCGAGCACGATTGTGATACGAGTTTTCGAAACTGGAATAAGAATCATGATCTTCCATCTCACGATTACCGAATTCCTGCGTCGTTAGACGTTGGGTTAGCTCTGCAACTTGCCTCTGTAAATCTTCAATCATCACTTTCTGAACTCTACGATCACGGTGAGGGGCTTCCTCGTTCGCAACCTGCCCGCGACGACCACGACCACCAATCATAGAAACTGATAAAAACTCACCCCAAAAGATGTTGAAGCTATGATACCAACTGACGTCGGGCAGAATAACAATTATTCTGCAGGCTAATAACACAGATAATTGACAGGGAAGAACACAAGATGATAGCCCAAAACACAGAGAATTGGCTCTAATGTTTAATCAAATTACTCAAATCAAAGGTATCTCTAAAATCAGCCAACAAGCCAGGTTTTATAGCTAAAATTCATTAATATTGAAATTTTACCAAAAATGACAACACCTCAATAATCATGCTAAAACAAAATACGTAATAAAAGAAATAAACTACCAAAAATCTTGCCCAAATTGGGTTCAAAATCACTTCCTAAACAATAATTAAAATATTACTATAAAGGAAAATTAATAAATTGCTAAATTTGTGGATTCAGAAGGGAAAACGGTGTAATTTGGTCTCGAAAAGATGTGCAGCTCGTTGACCACGACGTGCGCGTTGAAAAGAACTTTCCGAGTTGGGGTTGCTTGCGCGATTCTGATACTCGTAGCCAAAGTTATGTCTAAAATACTAAAACGCACCCAAAACTACCAAATTAGAAATAGAATCATGATTTTCTGCCATCCTTGAACTGATCTGCTAATTCAAGATATCTTAGTGCTAATAACGTGATATTTAACAGCTCAACATCATCTGACTCAGATCCTCCTGCATCAGTTTATACTAAAATCCAATGTGCAACAACATTGACACATAAAATATGTTTCTCTTGTACTACTTTTGAAATTTTGTTTTAATCATATTTATTTTGAGAATTAAATTATCTGTGATTTATTTTTTTGCCCCCATTTGTCTGCAATCCTGGCTCTGCCCCGATTGGTTGGACTACTAATCTACCAATGTTTTGATTCTGGTAAAGTCGTAACGTATCCCAACCAAACTGTAAATCATTTTTAATATTGAATAAAGTTCTGGTTTAATAAAAAAATAAAAAAAATATCTAACATGTTCCAAGTTCTAGGTGGTCAAAGTAGTTTAATCTCTTGGTCACATTGGTCTAATTTGAGTTTAATGGGCCCTTTTGTTGGGGTAAACAAAATCCATGGGGGGCCATCATATCCATGACCGACATAACTAGAATATGCGATCGTCATATATATTCATGGCAATGGCAAACATTTGTACAAGCCCACTTGAAAAAACCTAAGTAGTCTTGATGGTCATGGGGGGTCGATATGTAGACAAACTGGTCATTTCATTAACTATCATTCTCAAAGTATTGTCAAGGTCATCTAATCATCAGCCTTTTTTTTCTTTTCTTTTACTTTTCTCAATTGCCTAGAATCAGGGAAAGGGAGGATAATACTAATTTACTAAATATATAAATAAATTGACACATTTATTGGCAAAGCTATTGGAGGCAATTAAAAGAAGAGCAATGCTAGCTGTCGAGAGAAAAGCTTTTGGAGACAATGCTATTGGAGGCAATGCTGTCGAGAGAAAAGCTATTGGCATAAATAAATTGACACATTTAGAATTTCGCTTAAAAGAAACCCTTCACGCGCTTATGAGTAGGCAATTAGACATGTGTGATTTGTAGTCGATCTATGAAGGCTTTTTAACCTATTTATTTACTTATAAAATTTTGGTTTTGCATTTGATGTATCATTAAGTTGAGTGTAGTTTGAAAATCACAAAAAACATTGGTTTGTTTTGGACCCACTTACCTTGATCTTTTTGGGGGCAGAATCTGCGGCATAGGTCATGGGATCCTGGAAAACAATTAACAAAAATTGTTGTCCCCACATATAAAAGATCAAATGAAGGTTAGCTAGCCAAAGTTTTCCACAAAGAAAGGTCGATGAATTTGCATGCAGTGCCCCCACCACTTACTACAAATGATGTTGAATGAACCACAACTTTGTTGTAAAATATTTTCTTTTCATCCCTTGCTTGTTGAACATCAGGAAGCCACCTTATTACGACTACCACATAATGAAGAAGGTGAAGACAATGATATCAAAGTTAAAGAAGTGGAAACTCCAATATGCCACCTTGCCTGCAGGGAGGAATTCATCATGAGGCGCTCAATGTTCCCAAAATCTCTACCCCAGATCCCATACTTCCAATCTAGTGGTTCCACATCTCTTTCTTCTCTTCCTTTGAGAAGCGCCTGGTAAAAACAAATCTGTTGTAGTGCCAATATTGATATATGAAAACCTCAGCAAACATACTCCATACTGGGGCACAATTTAATCAAACTATATTTCCATGAAGGTTCTTGGTGCATGCATATATACCTTATTCCAAGTCTTCAAATCCCTAATGAGAAAATAAAGTAAGTGACAACCAACCAGGGGCGAGCCTGCAGTTATTTAGGACGATTAACATGTCAAATGAAAGTAGCCTACTGTGGTTAATTTATAGCAACAGCATATATATTTGAAAAATCTATTTGGTAATTTAGTAATAATGATTAATTCATTATTATTTTTGAACTGTAGAAGAAAAATGTGGATAATTTGCAAACTATATAATTCAGGTTTTAGCAATCACGTACACCATTTTATACATGATTCGTGTAATTTGCATATATATGATTCACAAACCATTTGCTAGAAACTTGCTATGTTTGAATGAAAAGGTCATTCTCAAGCTTGGAAACGGATTCTCCTTTGCAGGTGGTGTGTGAAATGGATGCAGTGAGAACTAAAGAGAAACGATAAACGTCTTGGACTCCTATCTCAGATGACCTCATCCATGTTGTCTCCACTCCAGGCGCCTCCCCGCCCCGCCTATAGTGCATTCTCAGATACATGTATCATCCCCGGCGTCTATACATATTTTCACGGACACCACGGTGTGCTCCTCGGTATCATCGCCGGTTCATACGGTGGCCTTGGTTGAGGTGGCTACGGGGTCTACGACAGGCTCTGATAGTTTGAATTCTACAATCACCACATCTTCTGCTGATTTGGTTATTATTGGGCCAACTCCCAGGCACAGTACTACATCTTCTTCTCACAAAAAGAAGAAATTAGGCCTGAAAACCCACACTCAGGTAACTGATGCGTCTACTGAAACCTCGGGCATTGTCCCTCTTGGGGCGGGTTCATAAGGAGACTGTTAAGGCGAGTAATGTTGCAAAGGCCCGCCGAGAAACAACTTTACTGTTGGGGAAACACAAGTTACAGACTACCCACTCTGACACCGGTGCTGCAAAAAAAAACCATCTTCTAGACACCTGTTCTTCATCCCAAGTGGTCTGTGGACCAAGTTACAGATTTTACTACTCAGGTTCTGGTGACTACCTCAGATAGGTCGCCCAAGTCCTTATGATACTTTCTTGAAATGTTAGAGGCGTAGGATTTCCCGTAACGTTTTGGATTATAAAGACCCTCTCTCTACGATCTAATATTGATATTTTTTTTTTGTCTGAAACAAAGGCCAATTATGCTAATATGGACCGAATACATCGGAGACTTGGTTTCCATCATAGACTTTCAGTTCTAGTGCTAGGACAGTCTGGTTGAATAACATTATTTTGGAAGGAATGTATCAATCTCTCTCTAATTTCATTTTGTAAATATTATTTTAATTGCACAATTTTCGATTATTTTTCTACTAATGTATGGTCGACTCTTTTTGTTTATGGTGAATCAAGCTCGGCCCGTCGGGGACACTTTTGGACTAACATGCTATAGGTTTATCATTGTCAACTCCTCCCTCGGGTTATCATAGACGATCTCAATGCAATCTACAGTGTCGACAAAAAAAGTGGCCTTTCCCCTACAAGTGCCACTCTCAGCCATCTCCGGCATTTTGTTGACACTTTTAAGCTCCTGGACCTTCCACTCAAAGCGTCTCAATATACTTGGTCAAATAAACGTTAGGATAGGCATGACATCAAAGCAAAATTGGATAGAGTCTTGGTCAACACTGAATGGATAAATCTTTTTCCATCAGCATTTTGTAGATCTATCCATGCTCCCTCTTCTGACCATAGAGAGCCTTGCTTATCTAGCTAATCTCTCATTCAAACCTGGCCCCAAAACCATTCAAAAATTTTCGGATGTGGTCCAGAGATCCGAGGTGCCGCCACATTGTCTCGTCGTCTTGGACCCCCCTCGTCTAGGGACCTTGCCCCAAATTTTCCTTACTAAAGTCAAAAACCTTAGTCATGATCTGACCTGTTGGAATAAATTTGACTTTTGGAACATCCACCTCAACATTCGAGAAACATGGAATGCTCTTGATAAGCTTCAAAATGCTCCTATTTCTGGGGACAATACGGAGGCCATTGCAATTCTTGAATCTCGACTTGTGGAAGTCCTCATTAGGGAAGAACTTTTTTGGCATAACAAATCTGCAATTTCTTGGCTGACAGAAGGTGACATGAATACCAGATTCTTTCACCTCTCTACCCTGATGAGACATAAATGTAATATTATATTGCGCCTCAAGGATCATAATAATCAATGGCAATCCAACCTAGTGGGTATAGGTGAAGTCCTGTCACAATATTTCTCGGATATGTTCACAACCTTTAATCTTACGAGTGACCAATCAATATTCTAGCTTTTTCAACCGGTCATCTCTGCAGAGGACAATGCCTCATTGCTTAGCATCCCTAGTGGCGAAGTCATCAGAGATACAATCTTTTCTATTGGAAGTCACAAAGCCCTAGGACCGGATGGCTTCCATGCGTTCTTCTTTAAACAATATTTGGATATTGTGGGTTCTGATGTGATTGTAGTAGTGTGTAACTTCTTTTTGTCCAAAACGATGGACCCCAAACTGAACGAAACTGTTATTGCTCTCATCCCAAAAATCAATAATCCGGTGTCTTCGGATAAATTTCGTCCCATTGGTCTTTGCAATGTTATCTATAAGGTAATCTCAAAAATTCATGCAACCAGACTCAGACCATTCTTAGATAACATAGTTTCCCTAATCAAGGAGCCTTCCTTAAAGGACAATCCATTTCGAATAACGTCAGCATTGCCCATGAGACTTTCTTTCAAATGAAACATTTTAACCCTAAAACTCATGGCTTGATGGCAATTAAAATTGCTATGATAGGGTGGAATGGTCATTCCTTTTTCAACTCTTCAGACAATTGAGATTCTCGGAGGACTGGATTGCTATGATCGAACAATATATGCACGTCCTCCCTTCAAGTTATTCTAAATGGTTCCCCGTTACCTTGTTTTAAGCCATCCCGAGGTATTAGACAAGGTGACCCGTTGTCCGCCTATCTATTTATTTTGGTGGCGGAAGCTCTCTTCCGTCTACTGACCCATGCTGAAGCTTTTGGGAACCTAATATGGATCCAACTCAGATGCCACGCCCCCTCAATCAGCCATATTCTCTATGCTGATGATTTTCTTCTATTTTGATGTATGTCTTTAGCTAAAGCGCACTCGGTTAAAGATATCCTCCACAAATATTGCGCGGCTTCTGGTCAAACAGTGAATTTTGACAAATCATCAATCTTCTTCATTTCTAATGTCCACCTTCGACATGCCAAGATGATTAACAAAATCCTTGGATCGAAAGTCTTCAACTCGAAAGACAAGTACCTTGACTCTCCCCTGTTACTTTCCAGTAATAAAGCCAATGACTTCCACTTAGGGGTGGGAACAGGATGAGATGGACCTCATCCCTATCTCATCCCGTTCATTTGGGATCGGGATGTGATAGACCTCATCCCTTCCCAAACGGGATCGGGATGGGACGGGACGGGACGGGATGAGCACATACTAAATAGTCCTCCAATAAAAATTAACAAAAAGAACTTTAGCTCACATTACTCAAACACCACTACTACAAATATTAGCTTAGGTAACGCCACTTAGATAGCGCTTTTTTAAAGAGCTATCCAAGTGGGCACTAGGATAGCGCTTATTTGTCTTTAAAAAAAAAAAAAACACTACAATAGCGCTTTTAATTTTTTTTTTCAGTTAAGCGCTATCTTAGTTATGTCTTAGATAGCGCTTTAAAAAACGCTATGGGAAAAAACGTTACCAAAGCTACCATAGCGCTTTTAAAGTGCTTGCATAGCGCTTCGGCTACTTACATTTAGGATAGCGCTTCGATCTTGATCAAATATCAAATTAAATCTCATTTTTTCAGATCTTGATACGATCGGACGGTTAAGATCACAAGCCCTAATATAAAATCTAAATCTCGTTTTTTTTGGTTTCCTCGACATTTAGAATTCCCCTTTTCAAACACACAGAGAGGCGATGAGGCGAGGAACCAGAGGAGGCGAGGCGAGGAGGCGAGGAACCAGAGGAGGCGAGGAACCGAGGAAGGAGGCGACTCAGGCGAGGAACCAGAGGAGGCGAGGAACCGAGGAGTCGGAAGCTCATTTAAATCTGGGTATTTTGTTTCAAGTTTATATCTTTAGAACCGGGTTGGTTAAGCATGCTTTGATTTTGAATGGGTTTTCATTAGTTTGGTTTTGATTTGCCTTTTGTGCCCTAATTTTTTGATTTTCTGAAACGAAATTGAATCATGTTTATGTTTACATGGGGTTTGATTGTTTTGGTTTATTTTTATGAAATTGACAATGGACTTTGATTATGGTGCTTAAATTTGTGATTTTTTGTGAAACAGACTTGAACAATTTTGACCTAATGAATTGGGAATCTAATTTACAATGGGTTTCTTCTTATCAGGTGTTGGAGTTAGCAGGAAAAGCAGCGAGAGACAACAAGCAATCCAGAATAGTGCTACGACACATACAATTGGCAGTGTGAAATGACGAGGAGTTGAGTAAGTTGTTGGGTGCAATCATTGCCAATCTTGCTTCATCGGGCTTTCTTCTTGTCGCTTTTCTTCACTTCACTCAACTCTGATCAACTCTGTAATCTGTTTTCTGAGTTATCAAACTAGCATCATATTGTTATTTGTTATTCTCTTATTCCAACAACCTTATCTTGGTGAGTTCTTACTTAATATCAGTCAGATTTTGATCATTCCTTTTTATTTGTTTATGGGCAGGTTCTGATGAACTTAACAAATGACAATTCTGTAGGGTGTAAGCAAATTGCTTCACACGGGGGACTAGAAACTGTGTCTGCCTTAATTGTTGGGCACTTTCCTATGTTCAGTAGCTTGTCCCCAAACAGTCGAACAGAAGAGACTATGATGCGACTCGAATCTAGTTCAAAACTTGAGCATCGGAATGACAGACATATGACTGATCTAGAATTAGATTTTCTTGTTGCTATTCTGGGCTTACTTGTTAACTTGGTGGAGAAGGATAGTCAAAACAGGTTGTGTTTCAATTCTCACTATTTGCTATTCACATTTGTCTAATATACCTGGCAATAAAATTATTAAACTTGTGACCTAAGAAAAACAAGTTTACTGTGTCGACACGTGACACGCTGTTACTCTAATGAACTCTTTCATGTTTTGACCATTAATTGCTTTACCAATCTTTTGAAGGTTTTAACAGATTTATTGCTGATGTTGGCATTGTTAATGGTTGGAATGTGATTCAGTTGCTGATGTTTTCTTTTGGTTCATAATTGCCTACTGTTTCGAGTTTATGATGATTTTAATCCTTCAGTTCATTGGTACACTAATCATATTGTTATTTTGCATTACTCGCAATTATTTCTTTGACAGATCACGGCTTGCAGCTACCAGTGTTCTACTGCCCGCTTCAGAAGGAAGGCATAGACATATGGATGTAATTCCGTTACTGTGCTCCATTTTTCTGTTGAACCAAGGAGCTGGCGAGGTAGCTGATGAGAGCAAATTGTTGTCATTGGTATGTGATTTGGCCTCCCTATATCATTGAATGTAAGCATTTTCAAGCTTGTGCTTCACATCTATTGTGCCCAAAGCTTGGGGTTCATGGAATGTAAGATTAGTCACAGCTTTGGGCACATGGAATGTAAGATTAGTCACACATGATACTTTGAGACTGTATGCATTGAAATCTGAAAAGACATAAAAGAGGCGACGATTTTTAGTCTTGACTTAAGTTTGTTTAATAATTCAACGTTGCAGGTGGGGGGGCCTTATTACCAAGTGAAAAAGGGGAGGTGGGATGGCAGACTGTCACTGGCATCAAGGGTTGGTTTGAACCTTCCGCCTACAAATTCGACAATAGATGGGCTCATAGGCCTCTTTGCTTCCAAAGGACTAAGCTTACAGGACCTTAATTTTCGAGTTACAGCCTAGGTGCACCTTGATAGAGTGTTCTAGTGTCTTTTAACTCTGGAATTTTTTTTCCTCATCGAAAGAAGGTTAATCTAGTATGGTAATGTATTTTTCTTCAAACTTAAATGGAGCTGCAAGAAAAAGACAGCTTTAATGGTCTTTATCTCTTCTTTACTTCTTTACTTTGCTTGATTTGGTCTTCCCAAATTCCCCAAAAACTCTTGTTTCCTTTCCTCCTCCTCTGTTTTTTTGCCTCTAATGGATACCCAAGCTAAACTTCTTCTTCAAAAACAATTAAAGGGTCTGTTTTGAGTTCTGGGTTTTGTTTGTTGATTGATTTTGAATTGAATCTGAGAAAGGGTTATTGATTGATTGCTTGTTTGGTTTTTTTTTTTTTTTGGCAGATCTTGCAAAGCATCCTGTTGATGGGTTTTCAGCTGGGTTGGTGGATGACAGCAACTTATATGAATGGAGTGTAACCATTATTGGGCCTCCTGATACTTTGTAGTAAGTTTTCTGATTTTTTGTGTTTCAAGATTGAAATGTTTTAGGATTTGATTGATGGAGAGTCTAGTTTATTGGATTTGTTGTTTGATTATTGAAGTTTTAATGGTAGAGTGGTAGAAGGTGTAATTGGTACTGTGTGTAGGCAGATTTGTTGTGTTTAGGGGTTATTGAGCTTGATTTAATGTAAAAGGTCAAAGCTTTTGTTCTAAATCATAGAAGAAGAACAAAAATTTTGCTTTTATGAGGGTAGGGTTTTGAGGTTCTGTTCTATTTAGTTCATGTCGAGGTGCTAATCTAAGGTTTAGTCTGAAAATTTTGATAATCTAATTCATGTTTTATAATAAGAAGTTTATTGTGTAATTGATAATAATCTTGTGTGTGCATGCAATTACAATTAGATTGTTGTTACTAATTTGGTCACTTACTTCTTTGGTTTTTGATTAATAAATTTGTAATTGCAGTGAAGGAGGATTTTTCAATGCTATAATGAGCTTTCCTCATAATTATCCGAACAGCCCTCCGACAGTCAAATTTACTTCAGAGTTGTGGCATCCTAATTTTTGGAATTACAGTTACAGTTAGCAGAGTAATGAATGGATTTATTTAGTAATTTTCTTATTACATTTTGCAGTTTTAATGGTTGTTAACTCATCAAAGTTTGTCTCTTCTTTGCCGTTGAATATATTTAGATGGCTGGTGAGCTGCAAGTAGACTAATTGATTGTATATTCTGACTTTGCCAAATCGGCAAGTCATTTTCTTAGCCTCTAATGTGCCTGCTCAAATTAGTGACTGCTGCATTTATAGCTGCTTGACATCAAGTGGAAGCCCAATTTCTCATGTGGGTATGTTTTCACTTGCTGCAGCGTTGACGAAAAGATGGTGAAGGTATGTAATTATAGTTCTTAGAGCTGATGATAATGGTGAAGGTGGAACTTTTGCTTTGTATTAGCTGTTATGCCGCCATGCTAGAGTGAGTGTTTTGCCTTGTGGACAATTGGCTGATGAAGATTTGTTTGAGTATAAGAAAGATGGGAATGCATCTTCGAATGCTAAAGATTTAGTTTGATATCAACATTAGAGAAGCACAAATTCTTGCAACAAGTTTTGCTTATTTTGGCTTTGATTGGGACTTGTATGGTAATTGGTGATGGAGTCATCACCCCTGCAATCTCAGGGGGAAGATTTTAGATGTTCTTCTGTGAATCATTGTATGAAGCTATCAAATTTTACATTATCAGTAATCTTTCATGATTGTTGATTTGATTAGTTCTTGTTATGTATTTAGTATTTTCAGCAGTTTCCGGATTAGAGCTTTCCATGTCAAAGCAGCATCATCAATGTAATTTTTTTTTTTTTTTTCCACTTGGATAGCGCTTTTTTAAGTGCTATTTAATTTTTTTTTAATTTTTTTTTTAACTTAGATAGCGCTTTTTCTAAGCGCTGTTTAAGTTAATAATAATATTTTTTTGGACTTGGATAGCGTTTTTTAAGCGCCATCAAAACAAAGCGCTATCTAAGTTTACCACTTAGATAGCGCTTTTAAAAGCGCTATTTAAGTATTTTTTAGCTTGCATAGCGGTAGCTTAGATAGCTCTTAAAAGCGCTATTTAAGCCAAAAAAAAAGCGCTATGCAAGCTGAAATCTGTAGTAGTGCACCAAAAATGTCAAATTTATATAAATTTAACTTTCATCATAAATAATAATAGAAATTAAATAAATAAATATTAAACTTTTTTTTGGAAAACAAATAAATATTAAACTTCATTTAGAATTCATATAAAATTTCATCTCACATTGATTTAATTTCAATACAACCTCAACTTTAAGTTAGAATAAATTTAGAAGAGTATTTTGATTAAAATTAGTAATAATAAATATTAAATAAATAAATTCAAGATGGGACGGGATAGACGGGATTGAAAATGTCCATCCCGACCCTCATTTGGCATGGGAACAAAAAATGAGTCTTCTCTGTCAAAAGTGCCATCCGCGCGTTTGCATCTTTTTAGGAGGCGGGTTCTTTTTCGAGTCTTGTCCCTTCTATAGAACCGAAGCTTCTCTGTGATATATGGCGCAGTAAAACTCCTCAGCGCCGTTCTTTTTATGTGAAAAGTTAGTCAAAACTTTCTTCCTACCGCTTCTAATCTGGCTAGGGTCCATGTACCTATTGATAATCAATGCATCTTTTGCCACGACCATGTAGAAGAAATTCTACATCTCTTCTTTCTTTGCCCTGTCACTAGCTGTCTGCGGCTCATCTCCCCTATCCCGCTCCACTGGCTCCATCCCTCACCCAACCCCATACTGTTCTTGAATGACACCGGACAAATGAAAGGATGTTATGATATAATTTTGCAGATACGAAATGATAAGAAATACTCGTCACTCAAGGAATCCACCAAGAGATAAGAGTAAGAAGATGATAGATATCTCGCCACTCTAAGGAATCCACAGGTCCAAACAAGATGTAATCGTAATTTATTTTAGACCTTTAACTTTGGTTTTAGGCCTTGAGTCTTGAGTCTTGATTTTAATTCTTTGTATTAGGATTCGAAATTTGTTTTTAGTTTTTTGGGCAAAGTCGTCATGTACTCTCGAATGGTATAAAATCTTTTTGATCAAGTAATAGAGGTCTAGCATTCCATAGATGAAAATATGTAAGGAAAAAAATTGTGTTCGACATAGTGTGTAGAAGCTAGGGGTGGGCATTTCGGACCGAACCGAAAACCGGACCGATCGGGTCGGTTCGAATCGGTTTTTATTAATTATAAATGTTTCAGTTTTAAAAGCCCGGCCTGACCCGAAGTTTCTGGTCCGGGCCACGATTTCCATTTTTGAAGCCCGTCGGGTAACCAGCCCGGCCCGGGTATGAATAAAAAGTTAAAAAGTAAAACCCTCAAAAGCATTTACTGGTCCGCTCCTTCTCCTCATCGGCTAATCCTTTCAACTTCAAGTCTCCTGTGTGCGACTCCTCCCCTCTCTGACCCTGTGCGACTCCTTGACTACACTACACCAAAAGGCCTGATTAGCTACACAGAGGTGGCCACGGCTCTAAACCGTTGGTGTATTTGCCACGGCCAAAAACCATGGCTATAATGGCCAACGGCTTAAAACCGTGGCTAAAAAAAGGCTTGGCCACGGTTCTAAACCGTTGGTGTGTTTGCCACGACTAAAAATCGTAGCTATAGTGCCCAACGGCTTAAAACCGTTGCTACATTGCACGTGTGTTGCACGTGATAATGTGTGGAGAAGTCTATTTGATTTCTCGGCGAAAAAAATTTGGGTTCCCGCTTTGAGTTCCCGCTCCATCTCCCCCCAACTCTCGCGAGCGGGAGGGCGACCTCGCCTTTTTGGCTCACGATTTCATCTCCTCCCTCAAACCCAACTCTCCCTCACACAAACGCAACGCAACCCTCACAAACGCAGCTCTCCCACCTCGCCTCGCCTCTCGCCGTCACCTCGCCTCGCCTAATTTCTATCGCTCTTCTCTCACCATCACATATCCTCTCGCCGTCACCTTGCCTCGCCTGATTTTTATGCACAAGAGCATAGTGTTTGTATTTGATGATTTTGTTAAATCTTTGATGTGTTTTATCTTCTGATCTAGGGTTTTGGAGGTTTGGGGTTTACTGATTCTACTAAGTTGGGTGCTTCAGGAGTTGGGATTGGAAACTTTGAAGAAGTTGGTCCATTGGATACTGATTTGAAGGCCAGAAATTCAACTTGGTTGCAAAAAGCTGATCTCTTGTTTGTGGTAAGTGCATTCAATTTACTGATTCTCTACTTTTTTGTTTCCCCTTCACGGTGGGTGTGTTTGTGTTGATTTGTTATATTTTGTGGTGTTTATTTGTTTTTCAAGTGTACCCATGCTTATATTTGTTGGATTTGAGATGGGTTTTTTGAAAATAGAGATCTGGGTATTGAAAAATAGTTTAGATGAAGTCAATTGTCTATGCAAGCAATCAATGTCTGTGTGTGTATGTGATCTTCACTGTGACATTGGTATGTATTTCTTTTGATCTAATGGACTCAGTTCTGAAGGAAGTTGAAGTCAATGAAGTATGTAGCTGCTTTGAATCATTTTGCTATTTCAATCTTGATTTGGGAATTTTGATGGATGTTGATTCGATATTGAAGTTGGTTTTAGATAAGAATCAAGAATAATATTAGAAAGTCGTTTGATGAAATGGCCGAGGATAAGTCAGTTTGAATGAAATAGGATAACTGAATAGAAATAAGATTAATAGGAACAAATTACAGTAGTTCCCTTAGGAGCTTTCTTACCTGTGCACTCAATATCTGTTTGTGTCTATAATCTTCATTGTGGCATTAGTATATGTTTTTTCTGATCTATAGACTCTGTTTTGATAATCACTGAAGTATGGAACTGCTCTGAATCACTTTGCCAAATCTTGATTTGGGAAACTCGATAGAAATGATTTGATGTTGAAGTTGGTTTTGAATAAGAAGAATCGAGAATGACATTAATTAGGAAGGTGTTTCATGAAATGGGTCTAGGAGTACTATCAGTGTGACAAATGAAAGGAGATCACATAAACTTCGAAGTGTATCCTGAATAAAATAGAATAATAGAAATATGATTAATGTGAACAAATTATGGTAGTTCCCTTAGGAGCTCTGGTTTCAATTGGTAAATCTCTTACAAACTGCATTCCCTTTCTTTTTTCATTCGTTTCTTATTGATCTTAGGAAAATGCATTTACCATTTAGGAAGATCCATTTGTCTTTTTGAAGTTCACAAACACATGAAAGGTATGGTATTTGAACAATTTGATGGTCACAGCTGACACATTTGTGATAAATTTGAAATTTATTTTCCAGGTACCATAGAATTGACACTTCTGTAAAGTTATCTAACATCGTGATTCACAGATATGGGCTTTGGGGACTGGTTTAAGACAGTTATTAGCCTAAAGAAAGCGAAGGGAGGTGAAGCAAAACAAATTAAGGTAAACAGATATTTGAATGGTTTTATGTTACACTACTGATTTACCCTTTTGATGCATAGTTTTTTTGGCAATCAGCTTTAGATCTAAGCTTTCCAGTCTGGTTTTGCACAAAATTGTTGCACTGCATGCTCAAGAATAAAAAGGAATTATTTTTAAGAAGTTTAAACATTTTAACGAGTTAATTTTGTTTTGAGAGAATCAAGCATTTTAATGACGCGTTCCAATGCCTTAAAAAAGCCATAGGATCTCAACATTCCATCATATGCTTAGTTAGTTAAGATGTCTTTTCCATCATATGCAAACTGCCTTGTCATAATAGTTATGCTTGTTCAATACTTGATGATGATGATGATGATGATGATGATGTATGCTAATTCTTATATAACTATAATGCTATATTTGGAATTTGGTGCCTGTTATGTTCACATGAAATTTTTTGGGAACCACTTGATTAAGAGTTCAATCTAAATATTTTGTTGTTGTCTTCTAGGTTGTGAAGAACACGAAGGAGTTGAAACGACAGCTAAAGGATATGATCTGTGAGAAGGGTGATTTATTCAAACATGGTGGATTATTGACAGACAAGGTCTGTGCTTTCACTTTTTGAATTTCTCGTGTATGTAATAGTGAAGTACTTCCTGCTTCATGTATGCAGAGTACTGCTCTGAAAGGATGAAAATAATTCTAATTTGTAAATCTGAGAGGTTGTTTGCACATATTTTATGCAGGTCAGATTGGGTTTACATGGATGGAGGGAAAGTTACTCACACTCACTACAAGAAAAAGTCTCATCAATAGCGTTTCAAAACCGCTATGGTATCCTACTATAGCGGTTTAGTAACCGCTATGACAGCCAACGCTATAAAAGAAACACGGGCTATCATAGCGTTTTTAAACCGCTATGGTAGGTAGACTATTTATAGCGGTTTTAAAACGCTATGGTAGACTATACATAGCAGTTTAAAAACGCTATGGAAGACTATAAAACCGCTATGGAATAATCTACTATAGCGTTTTAAAACCGCTATGGTAGACTATACATAGCAGTTTAAAAATGCTATGGCAGACTATAAAACCGCTATGGAATAGTCTACTATAGCGTTTTAAAACCGCTATTGATAGTCTACCATAGCGTTTTAAAACTGCTATAAAACGTTCTTATATACTATACCATAGCTGTTTTGAAACGCTACGGTATGTTTATATCCTTTAAAAATGATATTGTAGACTAATATTATAGCGTTTATTGTATATTATTTTATAGCGTTTTGAAAAGCTATTAATCAACATTTTTCTTGTAGTAGAGCCAGTTCACCATAATCTGGAAACTTGAAAAGGAAAGTAGATCAAGACACAAGATTATGGAATACATTTTATTGACAACAAATTTGAATAATAGCTTGAAAATGTACCAATACAAAACCATTCATGGTGCACAATAATTCTCTCGAAAACAGGAAGGGGAGCAACTAACTACTGCAGAATATACAACACAACACTTGCCTACTCCTGGATTTCAGTTAGATGCTTCTAAAGTGAATCAGCATAATCAACAAATTGATTTGCACCTGATGCATCAGCAGTAATGAATGGCAGGTTGATGTCAGTCTGAGATGTGGACGAGAGTTCTATTTTAGCCTTCTCGGCTACTTCTCGGAGTCTTTACAGGGCCAATCTATTCTTTGAGATAAGATCAATACCCTACGTCCTCTTGAATTCACTGTCCAAATAATCAAGCAGTGTGTTGTCAAAATCCTCTCCACCCAAGAAAGTGTCACCATTTGTTGCTTTTACCGCAAAAACACCCTTAGAGATTTGAAGCTAGGATAGAAACATAAAAGTTCCACCACCAGAATCGAAGGCTGCTATGAGACCTTCCTTGTCATTTAACCCATAAGATAATGCTGCTGCAGCTGGCTCTTTGATAATTCTCTGTACATCATCAAGACCAGCAATTCTTCCGGCATCCTTAATTTGTTGCTTGTTGATCTCTGAGCATCATTGAAATATGCAGGAACAAAATGATCAGCCTGAGAAAAAAACTATATAAGCTGTCAGAAAATGCACCAAAAACCAACCTCTTCATTACTTTCTTCTGCTTGTTTTTCTGTTCTTGGTAGAATGTCGAGAAAATCATGAAGCAGTAGTATATTTTCCTGTAACAAAACAGTGGAGAATTTGTTCACGAACCATAATCAACAGATGGCGACACCACAGATTGTCCCTGCAGTCGTTCCTCACAGCTGTTCCAGGGTCTGTCACGACCCAGCAAATTCATCCACAGCCGCACAGGAAAATAGGAGCCATGGTGCTCAAGGACAGATGCTAGATTTTGTCTAGCAACAGAATCAACGGTACTTGGGCGCTTCTCAAAAACCAATGGACGCGAACCTTTTTCAAGTGTAGATCGCCTACCCACAGATTGTTCATTTCTTTCCATGATCAATACTTCAACCTGTAAAACCATATGATTAAAACCTACATCACTGACTAAATCCACATAGGAAAGGCTAAAGGTTTTCCTTCTCAACCTGATTTGAAGATTCCTTTTTGTATCCCCCAAATGCAACTAGGAAGACCTTCTCATTTTCATTCACCAAACTGTGCCCCTCAGTTCAGTTGCTTGCACATGGAAATTCATTCACCATGAAGCTCTACATTAGATAAATAGACACTGCAACCAAACTGTGCCCCTCAGTTCAGCTGCTTGCACTCTAGTCCTTTGATCAAGCAGATACCATCCTCTAGTCAATCAATTCTAACTGATATATTTATAAATAAAGAGCTTCTTTCATACCTTCGAAAATGGATTGAACTTGGCCCCAAGCTTGCCTGCAGAAAACTGTATACAAAGAGTAACAAATGAGACACTTCAACAGATGCAGAGGTTGAAAAACTAGTCTTTCCATTGCTTATTGTACATAACAGTGTTATGTTAGTTATCATAATATTACGGTCACAATTTTCATGGGTTGTATGATCATGTTCGATCATAATATTCATTTCACTTAGGTATTGAAATTTTCCATTGTAGAAATAAAAATCAACTGAAAGAAAGTAGATTTTGGTGAATACTCGAAATAGCAATTGCTTTGGCAAACCATTGAGAATGGAAAACAAAGATGAGCTTCACATTCCTTAACAACAAATAGATATCGATAAACCATCTGCAAACCTTCTGACATTCTTTATACACTATATATACCAGAAATGCTAAAAACTAGACTATATTAATCAAAAGATGATCGTTCAAACAACTCTGAAAGTTGGTATTCAATAATCAAATTGGGACAATACATGCTTGGTTTAATCTATCTAGTCTAATGTGAGAGTCCAACCTGTTTGTCCTCTGCAAGGCCCATTTGGATGCTCGTAAGTGACGAATAAAGCTGCTGTGAAACAGCACCTACACCAGTTTCTCCAAAAGACACCCTGCAAAGAGTAGAAATCAAGCTGAATGTTAATTAACTTCTTAGACCAATTTCTATCATTATTTGAGGATGAGAGAAATCACTCAAAATTTTAAACTACAGAGCTAGAAAAGAATTTACTTATTGCCAAGGTATCTTGAAGAAGTTGACTACAAACTGTCCACAACAATGCATACCTGTGCATGCTTGATAAATCCACCTCCCAGAAAATGCTTAAGAAAAATCACCTATTGAAGAGAGATTTGAGAAATCTAGATGAATTGGAACTTATGAAACCAAAACATCTATCTATTCAAGAGTCCATAAAGGTGTTACCTGAATTCTTTGAGACCATGTTGATACCTTCAGCTGATTGCGACCAATCTTTACAATAGTTTCTGGACAACATCAACAGCAACAGCAACAGCAGATGCAACAGGAGCTGCAGCTCCAGCAGCAACAGCCACATCAACAGAAGCAGCAGCAGCAGCAACAACAACAGCTATTACTGCCAGACAGCTATCATCGGGCGATCAAAGGTCGTACATAGGTTTAAGCCTTCAATTCTCAAATTTGTCTCTCAAACACCATCCACTGGGCTGAACTCTGTCCATCTACAAAAACCAACACTTTTCTGTCCATCTACAAAACCACCCGCCACCTCCCAGGTCCTTGCCAAACCAACCACCAGTATCCCTCATACCCACTGGCACCACACATAATTCCTACAGTCATTGTCACAAAGCACCCTTCAAAGTCACCCGTGCAGTCATATCACTCAAAGAACACTTATTTTAGCTAAACAACCAAGCAGCTGCATCAATTTAAACTAGGTAGGATGGCTATTCAACAATGGGGCAATTAAGCTCCTAAGAAAAACATGAGTAAGCCATAGGTTCTTGTGCACACATTTGAGAAGGAGAAAAGAAAAAAAAAAAAAAAAAAAAACTTCGAATTTGAATTTTCAAGGACAGATGATAACATCATCACATGAGGAAAGATTAAAGAATTGTAAATTCTTCAAATGACCAAACAGATTTTGTTTAAAGGTACTAATCCCACAAGATTACAATGAAAGCTAGCAAGGCTGCCAACAAGGGAGCCTTGTACCACAACAAAAAACATTGTTCAAGTACAGATTAGTGGTGTATAAAATAGCAGACAAACTTTATAATGAAATATTGGACATTAAATAACATTTTTTTTTGCTATTCTTTTTTTACTGTTGTCATTATCACTCCCGTTATTGTACTTCCAAGGGGTTTATGCAGGTTTCAAAATACACACTTAAACCAATTGTTGTCAATGATAGAGAACTGGTGACTCACAAACATCAAATTTTGATTTTCAAGTCCTGGTGAAGTCTCAAACATCAACAATATAATTTTAGACTAACAGGACAAACATAGCTGGTATGGAAGAAACTGCCATCTCACTAGCCTGCAATTCCAGTAAAAAGTGCAGATATGGAAGAAGAGTATGTTTTCAGAGCACATCACACTTTCCTAACTCAAGAAATGACGAAAAAAGATTAGCAGTACAAATCTTTCATGCCAATTGCTGTTTGCTTTATGTTCTTTGTGCTATGTTTTTAACAGCAGTATCTTGTATGTACATGTGCTATTTGTGTTCTCCATAGCAATATATATTAAATCCAGGAATATATTATTAAATCTAAAGAAATTAAATCATATAGCAAAGTAAAACATAAGGAGTTAGGGACTGGATCTTACAGATAGGAAAAGGTTCATCCCGGTCAATAAGGACTGGGGTGCGTTGGCTAACAGCGCGCACTAGTTGCTGGAACATATTCCTTTCATTTATAGGGTCCATTCCTGAGTTATGAAAGATCAAATTATAAAAAATAAAAAAAAATGAAAATGTTACATGCCTCTGCAACAAAATGCATGATTAACATAGAATGCTGGAAACTAACCTTGATTTATCTCATCAACTACTCTAAATGGGTAGGCAGTTAGCAAGGTCTTGCAGAGACACCAGATAGAGAATGGTTGAAACTGATCGTTCCTGGAAACAGGAAGTTAAAGTCGCAGTGAGAAAAATGAAAGAGAGGCCAGATTGAATTTATAAGAAATTAACTAGTGTATTGTGATACCCCTCCGGGCTGATTATGGGCACTTCGAACCTGAAGCTGTCCTGCTCCCCTGAAAGTAATAATACTGGTAATCATTTACAAGTGGAACCATATTTTTCTTTTTCTTTTTTCTTTTGAAAGAAGGAACCATATGTAACACACACACACACACACACACACACACACACACACACACACACACACACACACACACACACATAATAAGAAAACATAATAAGTTGAAATGGTTTGCTCAGCACAAGAATCTATCACAGCTAGTTACTCGGTTATGAAAAATCAATACCTTCCCGAGACAAAGGCAGACTCTTTGCAGTTCCCCACCAGATAGATTTACAACTTCTTGATCCATTAATTGTTCAATTTGAAGAGGTTTCATGACATCTGAATTGAATTGAGGATGCATGTAGGAATCACGAATTTTTTGATGCAATAGGTGCCTGACAGTCGATTGGAACTTTGGACTGATTTTTTTGCGGCTTATAGGAAACATTGAACTCAGGTATTTCTGCATCACCTTCCACTAAATCAGGCTTCAATAAACCAGCCTGCAGTAGAAACAGAGTTAACGGTCTGGCGATCAGCAAACTCACAGAAAGTGAATGCAAAAATATGCTGAAACTCGGAACAGTACACGATGAAACAGTTATGCTTTACATAACCTATGGAATTTGAGTAGCCATATGATATTGAGAACATAAGAATGTCAATGGAAAGTACCAGCATGCGAATGAATGTTGTCTTTCCGGTTCCGTTTTCTCCAAGCATTACAACAATCAAAAAGTACAATCTGTCCTGACCTGTTTGTAGAAAATAACTATAGATTAATGAAAAGTGTGAGACTGAAAAGTGCGATAAATTGATGTGGTTGTACCTTATGTTTTGCAGACTGCAATAAACAGAATGCTTTCTTCAAGTGCAGTATAACCAGCAGTAGCAGACTGCAATAAGCCCCGAAGCTCAGCAGTAGCAGCTGCAAAGAGAATGCTGCTTTGAGTTCCTTAAAGTGCTGGATAACCAAATACACAGAATCCATGAGACTAAATACTTTGAAGAAATTCACATTATCCATTTTACAGATAGTATGATACCACCTTGTAGACATGATAATATTCAGCAATCGACGCTCTCTGTTCGTTCGTTAATCTGAAAAGGATAGTATCATTAGCAAGTTCTTTATTGTCTAAATAGAGGTACCAAACCACTACTACTTTATTGTCTAATCATGACATTCTAACATAAACCATACCTCAATACCCGACTCCGGAGCTGCATTTATACTAAATTTGAAGCATACCTCAATACCTGCCTCCGATCATTAGTTGATTTAGTCCCGAATTTCATACTCAAATTGAAGCTGAAGTAGAAAGGCTTGAACATAACCATGCAAGCATAGTCAGCAGCTACATACCCATGCAAGCATACCCAATTGTAAGTACTTGAACAACAAGACTAATCATTGTCAAAATGACCAAATGCATTTAAAAGGTAAAAAATCTCTATAGCAAAATTGAACCTGTGATTCCAACTGCTGATTTGTCTCCAATCTTCAGATGGTGTCCTGATTTCCTTTTGCAATTTGTCTCTCTCATCATCCTTTGAAGCTAAGCGCTTAATAAAACACTCTAAACATTTTGGAGAAATCTCCTCATATTATTCCAACCAATCTCCTCATATCTATCTCTCAAAACTCCCTAAAAACTATGTAGATGAATACAACTCCCTATAATGCAAAATCAATTGACATTTGAAGCAGTGAAACATCTTATTATGCAATACATAAACTAACATTTAATAGTATTCTACAACATTACGCAACAACAGCATTACAACATTACGCAACAGCATTACAGCATTAACAACAACATTACATGTGCATCATTAACAACAACGGTAACAACATTACAAAATAACATTTCAACATTAACATTCATATAACATACGTACATATGCAATGAATACAAGTGGATCTACAAAAGTGGTAGTAGTTCAAGCATATATTCAGGAATTCAAGACCAAGAGAGATATTCATTCATGCATTCTAATATATATTACAAGTCTCTATCAATGCTTACCGAATCTCTAAATCATAACAACTTTGTCTGCTGGCCATGCTACTGTAGTACCGATGGAATCTTCAATAAATTCCAGCTCAGATGTAGGCTTCCAAAGAGATGCAGTAGGAACTTTTGGACTATCTACACAAACTTTAATAGCATTAGGACCCAAGGGAACGTGATGAACTACCTGATTTGGATCACTTGAAACCCAACGTCCTTCAGCAACTACTTGTCCCGAACCACTAACATCCAACAACTTGCAGTAATTCTTTGAGCCCATGTTCACACTCTAACAACAAGTCAAACAGAACAAATACATTAAACTGAGTAATCACTTTACTAATAGATATATATTTACTTCAATTATGCATTAGTGTATGTCAATCACATTTAACTTACCAAACGATATGATGCATTTTCGACTTCCTGATTTTCAGGTACTTTTTCTAAAACAACTTTGTCTGCCGGCCAAGCTATAGTAGAACCAACCACATCTTTAATGAATGTCATACTAGATGTAGGCCTCCATAAAAATGCGTCATGGTTTTTTGACATATCTACCCAAACACTCATGGCATTAGGTCCAAGAGGAATATCATTGATCAGCGTTTTTGGATCACTCGAATGCCAACGTCCTTCTGCCACTATTTCATCTTTTCCACTCCAATCAAACAATGTGCACTTGTTCGTTGAATTGTTGTCGTTGCTCTGTAAAGAAAGAATGTATAAAAAACAGGAATCATATACACAATAATACAACTATTTAAAGTACACAAATACATTGTATAAATACCAAAGCAATCAATACTTATCTTACCAAAGGCGTGTCAATATTATCTTGTTGAATTGAATCTTGATCAGGTTGCAAAATAACTCTATCGGCAGGCCATGCTATCGATTTACCTTGAGCTTGTTCTATACAAGTCATACTAGATGTAGGCCTCCATAGGAAAGCATCTGGTTTAGTTGGGATATCAACACAGACTTTGATTGCACTAGGACCCATAGGAATTTTATTGACCTCCACATTAGGATCCCTTGATATCAAATGTCCTTCCGCAACAATTTCCTTTGTTCCACTCCAATCTAACAACTGGCATTTCTCTAGTGAGTTCGTGTTGACACTCTGCAATTAATCAATTAAAACATTACAATTGAAGCAAGTTTAGATTGAAGCTTAATGCGACAATTTTTAAACTAATTGTCGTACCACTGGAGATGTTTTGTCTTTTTCTCCACTTTGCTCGATCTAACAACACATCAAATAATTAAAAATAAAAAAAATTCAACGACTAAGCAGAAATCTTAATTAATAACTGATCACAACAACATGTATCAAACTTGCCTTGTTTTTCAATAATGTGTTGACCAATTTCTCCAAATGTTGGATTTTCTCGTGCATGACAGTTTGTTGCTCTTGCATCTCCGTCGCATGTTTGTCCTTAGTTTGAAGGAATGTCAATTTGCTGATGGTCACTCCTCTTCCCATTCCTCTTAGTCGTCCAGGATGTTCATTTCCTAAGACTTTGGAAAGAGCATCATCAGTCACATTTGTTGTCGAGTTAGATGCACTTTCGGCTTCGATTAGCTTCTCCTATATAATTCAACACATATCATATCATAGTGTATGGTTTCAGAAACTATACAAAATTACACATAATTCAACATTACAAATGACATTTCACTCACAATGGTTTCGGAAACTCCTGTATTTACTGGTTTACCGTCTTTTTTGGTGCGCGACTTAATCCACACTTGAACCCTAGAAACAGAAGATGGCTCGGTACTATTCTTTTTCTATCAGAAAAAAAAATTGATATAAGGTTTTGAAAAATTAGTAATTGGACCTAAACAATATTTTGACCACAACATAAGAATGCATATGAATATGAAAAGAGTATCACCATATCTTCTGCTAATCGAGCCAATCCTTTTCGGCTGCATGTGTGTGGGATTTGCTTACGCCTCATTGCTTTATACTTATCACTTACAGCCTGAAATTGTATTACTTTAACATGATTTTAACTGAATTATAATGATTTACCATATAATATAATATTACAACTAGTTTTAAAACATACCTTAAATGATGGACTAGTTTTTGTCTTGATGAACTTTATCCACTCTGCTCTACTTTGAATGTTTTTAGGCTGAAGCGCAAGTCTTTCTTCTTCATTAGCTGCTTCTTTTATTTGGCTGACTAACCGTGATTTTGAGGCCCTCCATATACATCCCATCGATTTAAATACGATAGCCTTTTGCCATTCTGTGTCCAAATCGAATCTTGCCTGGAGTTTATATAAAATTATCACTAAGTAACTCAATACTGGTAATTTTACTGTAAGAGTTCTATCACAACTTGTGTATACTTAAATGTACATTTCATTGAATTGTAAGAGTTCATAATACCTGAATTGATCTCCACAAGATTACTTTTACGTCATTACCAAGCTTCCTCCAATCGCATAATGTTACAGGTACGTGCTCTCGTACAAGTGGACCTAAAAAAGAAGACAAACTAATTGACCCCGCTCCACATGGTTCACCTTTATCTGTAAATTCAACATGAACTCGACTTGCCGCCTCTACAGCAATATCTCTCATTTTGGTTGAACCCCTAGGTTTCTTAACTCCCATCGGGTCTGCAATTGACTCTTGTGCTTCTTGTGCATTTTTTCGACCACTTCTTTGGACGCCGATGGTTGTATATGTTGGAGATTAGGTTCATGACTCTCATGTTGTTGGGTCAAAGTCTGTTGACATGCTTCTGGACCTTTTGATACATTCTTATCCGTTCCTTCTGAGACCTTGGATGTTTTTCTGGGTATCAAAGTACGTTTCCTTTTGTGAGATAGGTCGTTCTTTTTGGCTTCATCAACCATTGTTGTTCACCTGTCTAAGACAAAAAATTGATCATTTCAGTATATGCAATGCATTTATAAGCTTAATCATATAATGAAAACAAAACTGAATAGACAACATATGAAATATGTGTAAATAATATATAAAAACAAATACACTTTTGATAAAGCAGCCAAAACACAAGCTAAATAAAGATGAAGGTTAAGACCATATATTACACAAATATGCCCTCACAATAAAGATGAAGGTTAAGAACATTAATTACACAAATATGCCCTCACAATTCTCCCTCACATAAAATCATCATTCATAATTATCTTCTCCCCATGCTCATACCAATCTTTACTTTGTTTGTACTTCGCATCCATTCCCCTTATAACCAAATGTTCAACAACAGTACTGCCACATTGATGCTCTAGATTGCGACAATCTACGCAAGGGCATAATATCATTTTAGGATTTCCCAAGTTGTTTGTAACCATTTTCACAAAATTCCATGCTCCTTTCTCGTACTCAGGATCAGCTCTATGACAAGAAAGACAAGAAAAATATTTTGCTCTAAGACCTCAGACATTTCTAATTCTATAATAAATATCTAACTACGCACAACTAAATTTGTACCTGTGCAGACCCACCTAACCTTTATCCAGCATCATATTTTCTTGTAGTACTCAGCCCAACAAATTCTAAAATTCAAACAAATAACTACTTAAATCTTCATGGGGTAATTGAAAGTTTCATATATATATATATAAGCAGTACTTGAATGGAAGTCCAATTTCATACTAAATACATATTCATATCCGTTCTGAAAGCATTACAAACTGGCAGCATAAATGTTAAACGTAAACACAAAAATTAAAATCACACAATGCTACAACATAAATGTGATGAAGGGGTTCAAATTGGATAAATTTTGGCCTTTTCATAGCACTAAGTGAAAAAATGTTATTGTCATATGCTAGTAATGAGCAATTGTTGTGTAGTAGTGAATGTCATATTTTCAAGGAAATCGTAAGTATAATGCATTCAGAATATATGTAAGAAACTTTTGAATGATACCCAACCGCTAAATACCTAGTTTGGATTGGTATACCCCCTATTTACACTAAATCGCCGATTAATCGGTGATTAATCGCCAAATAAATAACCAAGACATCAGTACGCACTCTGCTAACTTTTATCAACTAAAGTTTTTATGCATTCACTGTCTAAAAGCAAAGAAAATACTAATGATCACATTACTATTCATGGATAGAAGGTAAAAGTTGCATCTGGGAGGCTACCCTAGCAAGAGAAATAAAGGGACAATAACTATAAATTACTTAATTATTGTCAAAGAGGTTATGTACGTAACTACATATGGAAGTTCAACGAAAATAATAAATTGTTACCCCAAATGAGCGCATTACTATAAAGAGAGGGAAAAAAGGTTAAAATGTCAAAAGATAAATATATAAATAAATAAAACCAAAATATTTTTTTCTGAATTGTCTATAGAAATATTCAAGATACCCTAAAAGCTGAAATCATTTTATCACAAACGGTCAAAGAATATGTTACCCTACTCATATGCCTATACCAAGACACAGAAAGAGGAGAAATAAGAACAAAGAGAACAAAAAAAATAAAGAAGATTAGAAGAGAAGAGTGTGAAACTGAAGAAAAGGACACTCTTGAAGATCTTTGTTATCAACTTTGCTATAGTTTTCCTCATATTTCTTACTAGAATAGTTTATATGTTGATGGTTTATAGCTTCAACATGTATTAGTGTTCATCATTTTCCTGTGGTACACACATTATGTAGAGGGCTTGCGAAAAACAGGTTATTAACAAATTGACTGATTAATTAATCCAGTCTCGTACTTGGACCAATTAGGTCTAATTGACAATTACTACATACTGGTGGACTAGTGACGGGACACCTCCAGCCTCTTGAAAAAGCCTTAATGGAACAGTGCATCACCCACACCATACCAAAACTGCGGCCAAAATATGTTGCCATACCTCACCAACCCAATAACAATGAAAGTGTAAGTGGGAAAATTTTTGCATGCTCAAAGCAGACAAACCATGTCAATATCCATGCCTCTATGAGAAGCTTCAATAGATGGAGGCCAATTCCAATCCAACAATTCTAGACTTACTACTCCAAATCACAGTGAAGGAAGCCACCCTCCAAGGCATTATTTTTCTCTACACCAACTTCATTAAAAAGTTAACCCCAATTCCTTACTCCGCCCAAGTAATTATAAAAATTCCCTCTCCTCCATGCCACCTAAAAGAGAAAAATTATGAATACAGGCAAGATTATAGAAATTTCCTCTTATTTGCTCTCTAAACAAAGATTATGAATACAAAAGTAAGAATTTTTTTAAAATTGAGGTTTTAATGCAATTAATTCCATTCCAACCCAACTTTATTGTTATTTCTTCTTCTCAACTAGGGTTTTATGTGCCACCAATCAATCACTAGACACTAGGTTTAGATTAAAAAAAAATGTGAAGAGAAAATAAGCATGCAAAAAAGAGGAGTGTGGAGAGTTACCAAGAGTGCTTGCGGTATCTGCTATAGAGAGAGAGTACAAACAATTTGAGATTTTATCAATAATAAAAGATAATATGCTTTTATAATTAAAAATAAAAGACTTACATGAAAGAGAAGGATTACAGTGGTGATGAACATAGGAAAAGAGAGAGCTACTAGCTGCTAAGGGTTACATCAGGGATGGGGTTTTATCGCTACAAAGGTCTTATCCCCAAATGTCTAGGATGAGCTGAAACAAATTTAAATGTTATTAAGGTTTATATGTATTTTAATTATGGAAGGATCATATAAGTTAATGGGTGTGTTGATACATGATATGAAATTCCTTAATGGGTGTGTTGGCCCTCACATTCCTTGTTCATATTGCAATAAATAAAACTTGTTGACATAAATAAATTTTATGCTTTTGTTGTCGCTTTAACCATTTATGAGCAACATTTTAAGATTTATGCGGTGCAACAAGGCCTAATTGACTGAAATACATGTAAAAGAAACGAGTTTTTGTTATGAACTGACTTACTGAAGCTATTTTGATGCTATTTCTCCAGGACGGAAGAATCCTATTCAGTTCACAGACAGATTCCTCAGCAATAGATGGAGTAGTCTTGGCAAATTTTAGCAATGCTGGCAAAGAAAGGAGATAAAGGATTATAAATTTGCAACTGTAACACTAAATTTGTAGAAGCAATTGAAGTGAGATGTATTGAATGACAAGAGGGCTATTCGAGATGCCCAATCTCCTGTAGAGCAATTGCTCAATGTACAATCTGTTTACAAATGAATGTTCTCCTATTTATACAAGTAGCTAACATACACTAACAATACTGACAACAATGCTAACAGAGCAACTAACACCCATCTAACAGAGCTAACAACCTGACAGAGCAACTAACCCCATTTCTAACAGAGCTAACAACCTGACATAAAACCGACAAATCTAGAATTCGTGATAACAGAATCCCTCCAACTAGTCTTATTCATCACTTGTAATTACTAATTACTGATATGGCTTAGGAACACTTCAATGGGGTACAACTGCATCCCATCAGTAATCTTCCCAAAAACAGTAACATTCCCAAAAACTGTAACAGTAACTGCAAAGTCAAGCAGTAGTTGTATCCAATACTATTTGAATGCTCAAGTGGTACAATGGGTACATTGTTATTTAAAGATAAATGTTTCACACGCCAGAGCTAGAAAAGCAGTGATCCATATCAATATACACATAAAAAATGGGAAATTCTAACTCACTGGAACCAGGTTCCAGCAACATGCATATATGATTACAGAAGTAATTATGAAACTAGAAAAGACCAAAACATCAAAATGCTAAGAGGTGGACACAAAAAAATAGTATGTCTGCGAAGATATTGAAGTATTGCACATCATATATGATTACATGTTTTAATGCACCGAGAAACAAGGTAATTGCTCCACATGAAAATGCACCCAACAATTATACTCTCAATCAGAATGAGAAGGAAACATAGAACCCTAAGAAATTTCAAGAAAAATGCAGGAATTTTACTCAAAATGAAGAACTACACAACTCAACCAAATTAATACTCTAATAAGGAAATCAAAGAGGAAAGGGAAAAAATTTCAATTCGAGAATTACCTATCTGAAAAATTGATCCTTCAATCAACCAAAACTGATACAAATACTGATCCTTCAAAGCCTTCCAAACACTTCCACAATTACTTCATGAACTGATACAAATTACTTCATAAACTGATACAAAAACTGATACAAATTAAAAATCGTTAGGGTTTGCGGTGAAAGCAAAGCAGGAGAGAGTGAGTGTGTTGAGAATCAGATACCGACCTGAAACGAAGAGCGAGAGCACGTACGGCGAGGAGTAGAACACGTTGGAGAGGGAGAAACAGAACGGAGAGGGAGAGCGATCGGAGAGGGACAGCAGAACGGAGAGGGAGAGGGAGAGCGATCGGAGAGGGAGAGGGAGAGCAGAATGCAAAGGGAGAGGGAGACAGATCGAGAAGGAGAGTGGGATTTGAGCGGGATTCTTCTTCCTTCCTTCCCTCTTCTTTGTTAGCTTTTATTTTTTTTTTCGATTCGCGCGGGATAGTTGGCGCCCAGCGAAATCAAGTCCCGCCTTCATAGCATTTCATTTAGCACAAATGAAATTGGCCATTGATAGCTTTTTACAATTTTTTATAGGGTTTTGAATAGCATTTTTGCCACATTGAACAAATCAGGTAGATTTTTTATAGCACTTTATTTAAAAACGCTATGGTCATATGCTATTATTGACCATTTGTGTTGTAGTGACTTCATGTATACAGAGTACTTCCTGCTTCATGTATACAGAGTACTATAAACATTTCTCTCTTTGGAAGTTACTCACACTTGGCATTCTTTGATGAACATATCAATGTCATTAGAATATCTGCATCAAGAACTTTGTTTCTTTCACATAGTATTCAGCCATTTGCTCATCAATGTCATTAGAATATCTGCAATCATTGATGGATTCGACCCCACCTTTTTTGCATGATGTTAACGACAACCGTTGAGGGGAGTTTGTAAGAATCCTGATTTTTATTTGAGAGGTAAAAGTTGAGTTTCAGCTTTTCATTTTGCTCTAATGATTGGAGAAGTTGAGGCTTAGGGTTATCTAGTTAAAAATTAATGTTGAGTTGGAGAGAATGATTTTGTTGACAAACCCACTGACTTCTCTAATTCATGCATATTGGACAATTACAAATATGGATGCATGTCTTTCTAATTCTCTAGCTGGATGTGGACTTATCAGAAACAATAAAGAGGGTTGATGTTTAGTGCAGGTACTTCGCTTAAAAACATTTTGGCTATTGAACTCCAAGCTGTCTAACTGGGGCTCTTTGATGTTGATAACGTGCTTGCCAGTAGAACATTAGTTCAGTTTGTCTCCCAAGCAGATGTTGACATCCTTAATGGCCAGATTGACACTCCATGGGAATGATGGGAGTATAATGAGAACCCCCTCTGACGTGAAGCTGAGTTGAGTCATGTTTTTACTTGTATGGTGATAACTTCTACAGTTGGTATGGTGATAACTTGTGACACATTTCTAATGTTCAAGTCCTACAGAAGGATTTTGTTTGATTTTACTTATTTATTTATTTTCTTTTTCTTTGATACCAGGTCCCCTATAGCCCAGCCAAAATAGGCCTCTAAAATCTCGGAGCCAACCCGGTTGCCAATATGCATGAATTAGAGAAGTCAGTGGGTTTGTAATTGTCCAATATGCATGAATTAAGTTGGTACCATATGCAGTAGCAATAGCAATAGCAAATACAAGTTAAAGTAATGTACTTGCTTGGAATCCAAGACATGCGGCAAGAATGAGTGCAAGCAGTGAAATGCAGCACCCAGATTGCATTAAAAAATCCGCAGATCATAACTGCCAGGACAGTGGGTACTCTGCAGTGAAACAGAGCGCACTCTGGTTTGCGACCAGTAGCAAGCTCGCATCAGTGCATCCCTCGCAGAGCAGCAGTTCGTCCCTCGCAGCAGCATCAGCAGTGCGTACCTCGCATCATCAGCAGATCATCCCTTGCAGCAGCAGCATTGCGTCTCTCGCAGCAGCAGCAGCATCAACCGCAGTTCGTCCCTGGCCCTGCCCATAGAATCAGACCCAGAGGGAAAACCTGAATCAACACAGGTTAGTCAGCATTGTGTCTCTCACAGGTTAGTCAGCTCGGCCACATCTTTGGTATTTTACAGTTTGCAGTTGCCATTACATCATAATGATTCCTAAACCTTAAATTTGTTTTTCTAAAAATATACCACATTGATTAATACACGGTTAGTATTTACTAAGTTTTGGCGGATTAATGAGGGCTATCTTATTTCGAGAGAATTATGTTATTCTTGTTCACTACGATAATTTTGAATATTTTAGATAATAGGAGAAATCTATTGAGGTAGGTGACCTTATCGGGTCTCTCTTTGTGACATTAATTTAGTTTGGCAACCGTTTCAGCTTCTCATGCATTCCTAGTTTTTCTGTATAGTTTTGTCTTATTACACTAGTAACTTTCTGTGACAGGTTTTGAATATTTTGCCAAAGGACATAGCTGCATCGACTTCCCGAGCTATAAAATACTTGTGTAAGGTAATTTTCAAATTTTATTTTTATTTTTTTCCTGTACCTTTCCATGTTCTGAGCATGCTATCCAAGAGTACAGTTTCCTCAGTTTGGAAGATTAAAGGCTTTTATCTAGCAGCTCAGTGAAACAGTTTGGAATATTGCATTGTATATAATGATTTCTGCATCCCATGTTGTCTTGTGCATTTTGGTATTGAATGCAGGCGCTCGTGAAATCATGGAAGGATGGTGACACAATGCCCTTTATCTTTGACACGGTAGAACCAATTTCAATTTAGTTTTGCACTAGTACAACTACTACTTATAATTTGATAAAACGTACCTTCCAAATAAATAATTGATATTCTCGACGCTTATTACTTTGTTCGTATAACATCTTTTCTAAGTGAATTTTACGTGAAATCACCATAGTTAATTACTTATTGGTACGGAAAATGACAAACTAAAGCAGAACTATGGCAGGTGTGGGACTTGATAAAGTTAGCTGATTATCTCACTCAAAGAGAAGATATTGATCCTTCTAAGATTGGAATTACTGGTGAATCACTGGGAGGTTAGCAAAATGAAAGTTTTTAACCAATTGTAGTTTAAGTTGTCATTTGCAGCAGCGTGTAGCAATCATAGTAGTTCTGTATTGCAGGAATGCATGCATGGTTTGCTACTGCCTTGGATACCCGGTATGCAGTAGTTGTCCCAATAATTGGTGTTCAGGTACCTATAACTACACTGCTCTGGCTTTTATTTTGACATGCTAAGATCTATTATTTATCACACTCGGGAAGTTTACGAAAAAAAACTGAATATAATGTAAAACTTTTGCAGGGGTTTAGATGGGCTGTAGATAATGATAAGTGGCAAGCAAGAGTAGACAGTCTAAAACCTGTTTTTGAAGGTGAGCTTACAACCATCAACAATCAATTGTTAGTTCCCTGTTGTTGACTGTGGAATAGAATCATATCATACGCTGCATTTTTTAAATATGAAAGTTCAGGTGTCTAAATACACGTATTACTTGCTTATATCACAATCTTGTTATCAATATTTGCAGTAACGCATGTTGGACCTGGAGTGTTGAGCATGGCTAATGCAGGTCCTAATACTAATGGGAGCCAGTTCTTCATTTGCACAGTAAAAGTGAGTTGAAGTTAATTCACAATCAAAGTTTCAATTTCACCTTACAGAAACTGACCTTCAGGAACATTATAGATTGTATTTCTTAGTGTCTTTCTGTGAACTTGTTTAAAAAGAAAGTTTTGAATAATTCCTTCCTCAGTTTTCTTTTTCAAATGATTTAGGTTTTTCATATATTGATTTGTATTCTTAATGCATGTGAGACAGACTCCATGGTTGGACAAACGCCATGTTGTGTTTGGACATGTCATCGATGGCATGGATGTTGTTCGGAAGCTTGAATCCCAAGAAACAAGCAGAGCAGATATTCCCAAGTTACCATGTAGGATTGTCAACTGTGGCGAGCTGCCGGTGGATGGTTGATTGAGCTAACTGCTACTTTACTATTTCCATTTGAATATTAGATGAACGTCAGTATGGTGTGAACATCGTTAAGCTAACTGCTTCTCTTAATTGACTGCCAGGTACTGCTGCTGCCAGTGACTCTTTATTCTATAGAGAGCATGTCCATTAAGTCCTTCACATTCACAAGTTTGCATGTATTGTGTATATAGTTCAGATGTGTTGTGACTTGTGAGTTTGACATATGTTATTCATGCATTTCGTAGGGTCTATTTTTTTCGGTTTTGAGGCAGCAGCCAGAAATTCGTTTGGCGGAGTTTAACCTGCACTAATGTAAGTGAATGTTATTCTTTATTGTGAAGTTGAGTTTCCTAATTTCTAAAATTGATGAGTTGTATACTTGTTTTGCTAATTTCGGACTCTTCAGGCTGATGCTGTTGTTTTTTCTGCAGCAGAAGAACAACTCTTACCTCAAATGGAGCTGATTTGCTAGGTACTCTTTATAACTACATTAACTGTCAGTATGTACATAGAATTGATTAACAGTAGTGAACACTCTGGAAGTCGATGCTTCCCTCTGTTGATCTCGATCCCATAGACATTGCATATGAATTTCATGTAAGAAATTTTGAACTCAAGTTTTATGATTTGCAGGGTTTGGTCGGATTTGGTATTGGTCTAGCAGCAATGGTGTGTTTCATCTTTCTACTTATAATTGCATTTTCACTTTTTTCCTTTACACTGATTTAGACTATTGGGTTTACTTAATGAGACAGGGGAACCAAGCTATTGCAGAGATTCAGTTTGCAGATTATATTTTTCCTGCTTTCGATCAGGCAAGCTTATTGTCTGCACTTAAATACTTACAAAGTAGTTCTACAAATGTGTTTTACCACTGCTCCTTTACGGTTTTAGATTCGCTAAATATGGAGTTCCTTTTCAGGCTCGATATGCTGCGTTTAGTAATTCTGAAACTAGCAAAATAGATTTTCCAGTGGTGTTACCATTCAAGCACTAAAACTATACAACATGTGTATTCTCTTTCATATCTTGTCCTTGTGAATTTTTTCATACACTCTAATTTTGATTCTGAATTGATGAGAAATGATGTAGGACTAATGATTTTGATGGTCAGAACTGCCAACTTGTCATCTAAAATGCCTGGTCTTCACAACCTTTACCATGTTAATGCAAGATTTATTATTGATTCTTGGATTGACAGCTTTCTCATCCTGGGTCTCTTAATGCAACAGCTAATAGATTACTCTTTCTTGGATTCAGAATTCAGAATTCAGATTACTCTGTCATTTCATTCTTGAGTGTTTGAATGATCTTTTTTTTTTTTTTTTTCTTCTGTTTTTTAAGTCATTATTTCTTATTTCTCAATCCCCAAGTGGCTTCTCTTGTTGCTTTTGTACGATGTTTGATGAAATTATTCCTATAGGGCCTTGAACACTTCATATTCCTTTTTCATTCTCTTGCATGGTTCTTCAAATTTCTGAAGTGGGATGGAGTTGTCTGTGATGATTGTTAATGTAGTCGGGTTTTCGTTGTTGCTTGTATGGATGTTAATAGAGCTTCTGAAACAAAGTAGACATGTAGAGGATGGTGAACTGAAACAACCAACAAAGAGGAAGTTTGAAGCTTTTATGAAGATTACTATTGTTTCTAGCATTCTAATCTCAGTTTCATACTTGGGTTTTTGTTTTTATGAGGTTTGGGTGCTCAAAAAAATCTCTATTGAGTCAATTTTTAAGGCAGTAACTTGGGGTCTAGCAACAATGTTTGCAGTCTACTTCAAGAGTAGACCTATTAGAGAAGACAAGATATGGCCTTTGGTTCTTATTTTCTGGTGGCTATTTTCAAGCATTCTCAACATGGTATCTGTCTTCATTTATGTCCTTGCCTATTTTGAATCGAAATGGTTCCGGCACTTGCTCCTCAAGGCTAACTTTTCGGATTTTGTTTCAGTTCCCTTGTCTATACTGCTTTGTTTGAATACTTTGCATTTCAATTATGCGGAAAATGTTCTAGAGATTGAGCACCCATTACTTCAGAAGGAAGATGAAGGTGTCAATGAGGATGTGGATGCATTATCGAAAGCCACAGTGTGGAGCTTACTTACTTTCAGGTGTCTAAAATCTCTATTTGAAAAGGGTCGGCATCAGAAATTTGAATTTTCCCATGTTCCTCCAGTATGTGAATCTGAAACGGCAGAGAAATCTTTTGCCTCTTTTCAAGAATCATTTCGCAGGCAGAAAACTGAAACATTTTCTCTACCGAAAGCTATAATTTATGCTATATGGAGACCTCTCGCCGTTAATGCAATCTTTGCAGGTATAACTCCTCAATTTACTTTGCCTATTGCAATCAAACTGTGTTTATAGCAAATGTGTTTGTTCTTTACATTTATTATTTCGAAATTTTCAGGTACAAACACAATTGCTTCCTATATGGGTCCCTACTTAATCACGAACTTTGTGAATTTCCTATCGGAAAAACAAGATGATTCAAGCCACAGATATGGACTTATTCTTGCATTCATTTTCTTATTCTCAAAGACTGTTGAATCATTGTCACAACGACAATGGTACTTTGGAGCTCACAGGATAGGCATTCGAGTAAGAACAGCTCTTATAGTCTCAATATACAAGAAAACTCTGTCAATCAAGAATTTTGGTTCAAGCACTGGGAAAATCACAAATTTCATCAATGTAGATGTTGAGAGGATCGGTGACTTCTTTTGGTATATCCATGGAATCTGGTTATTGCCGGTTCAGGTCTTTCTGGCACTAATGATATTGTACAAGAATCTTGGCGGGGCTCCCTCGCTTGCAGCCCTCATTGCCACGATTTTTGTGATGGTGAGCAACACCCCTCTTGCTAATTTGCAATAAAGACTTCACTCCAAGATCATGGACGCTAAGGACTCGAGAATCAAAACTACTTCTGAGACTCTACACAGCATGAGAGTGTTGAAGCTGCATTCTTGGGAGACTGCCTACTTGAAGAATATCTTAAAACTCAGAGAGGTTGAAAGAGGTTGGTTGAAAAGGTATCTCTACACTTGTGCAGCTGTCGCCTTTCTCTTTTGGACTTCACCGACTTTGGTTTCAGTGATCACCTTCGGTGTCTGCTAATGATGCATTGCTGAATGATAATGCAGAAGAATGCCTTCGACATCTCATCTATGAGACAGCAGCTAATAGATGTATTGCATGGGTGCTTTCAAGCTTTCTCTTCGGGCAAGTCCATGAGAATAAATGTATTGCATATTCTTTGACCATTTGATGTAATTGTATAATCTGGTCAACTGACAAATTACAAAACGTGCACAGCATGAAACAAAGTTTGGCACATTTGATGTAATTGTATAATCTTATTAATTACATTACTTTGCCTCTATTCGTTTAAGTTTGGCACATTTAAATTTGTATTTTCTAGAAATAAAACTTATAAGATGTAATAAAAAGTCATTTGATAGCAAAAAAAAAAAAAAAAAAAATTTGCCACGGCTTAAAACCATGGCTAACTATTGCAACTACTCAGAGCCGTGGCCATGACTTGCCACGGCTTATAACCGTGGCTAGGACTTGCCACGGCTTAAAACCGTGACTAAAACCTTTGCAACAACTTATAACCGTGGCTAGGACTTGCCACGGTTTTAAGCCGTGGCTATTCCTGGCCACGGCTTAAAACCATGGCTAACATATATTTTGCCACGGTTTTTAGCCGTTACTGAGGATTTAGCGACGCCCCTACAGCCCACGGTTCTAAGCCGTGCCAATGGGTTACCCCCACGGTTTAAAACCGTTGCTAATGGCCATTTTTGGTGTAGTGCTACTCCTCTCCTCCTCGGCTTGGCTACTCCTCTCGGATCTCTCCTCCTCGACTCCCTGTGCAATGTTGTCTCCAGTCTCCACTTCTCTTCACAAAGGTAGTCTGTGTGTGACTCTGTTTTTCTGCAATACACAGCCAAAAAAAATCAAAAACCAAGGGATGATGAGCCTTTCTATTTACGATTAGGAAGTCTGTGTATATCTTGTTCATAACTTCATATACGATTAGGAAGTCCATTGTGCCATGCATACAAATTCCTGCTTCATACTAGTATCACTATCAAATCAACCAAGTAAGACAATAGCTGTTTTTAGCTTTCTGCAGTTGACTCATCTGTTATCTCAATGATTTCACAAATTTGTTACTTTTTACTTGAAACTGAACTTGATCGTCTGTTAATAATACATGATCTTGAGCTTTACTCATTGAACAACCTCACCTACATTTAGTGTTAGTTCTAGGCATTGAGAGAAAACCAAGTATCTAACATATACAAAAAAGAACTGTGCCAACAATAAGAACAAAAACATCAAGAGGGAAGTAAGTGATCACAGTTTTGATCATTCACTGTCTTTCTTGAATCACAAAAAAAGTTTTTTAAGCATTCTGCAGTTGACTCATCTGTTATCTCAATGATTTCACAAATTTGTTACTTTTTACAAACAATGACAGACACCGTTTATAATATTGTGTCTGATAGTGTAATAATCTTTAGTTTAGTATTCCAGTCTTGACACTGAACAAATGTATAACATTATGTTCACACTGATCCTAACTAGAGAAAATACTAAGAGTACTCACGGTGAAGCATCCACTACTAATTATTAACTCATCATCATTATGGAAAGTTTGAAGTTTTCCACATGCTTCAAGTTCAACCAAGCCTACAATGCTCTATTCAAGTTCATCATCATTACAATGCATCTAGTCCATACAGCTGAGGATCGGTCTGGTAGAACACAATATCTCCGGTGTCACTAACGTAATGGTCCTATTTCATGATTTTAACTAGAAGTCCAACCAAGTGAAATGGGAGTGGCCCAGATCTCTTTGGTTTTCTGTACTACTTCCCTAGCACTGGCTTTGCTGCTTCAATCTGCAAGTTCATTTTAAGAAAAAAAAAAATTAGAAGTTGCAGATTGATGATAAGGGAAGTTGATGTTGTTCAAATTAGAAAACTCACTACTTCTATCAAGTGATAATGTGGGATTTGAGGGAAGAGATGGTGAATGACATGTGTTCCTATATCATGGTGAATGTTGTTGATCCAAAATGCCCACCCCTATTTGGCCATGCTTAGGGACTCAACTTTTACAATGTATTTCCATTGGTCCTTTTAATGATGTTCTGTCAGAAGTTATAACTCAGGATGCTATAGGAAAATTGTACATTAGAAAGCATCCTGGCTACTCCTAGGTTTACTAAACATATTTATAGTTCATAGTCCATTTTGCCATGCATGCATATTCATACTTCATTTCATTCATAGTTCATATTTACATGATATTGGTGTTTGCGTATTTTGCAGGTCATTAACTTATTATAAATAAGTCGATATTGGTGTTGTCAGTGACTAGGCAAAAATGAGGAAAAATGCCGTAAGTGTTTTTTTTTCCAACATTGTGCATTTTTTATTGGATTATATTTTCGAGTTTATTAAATGTTTGTGAATAATAAATGACTATTATTGATGTGATTTAGGTTAAGCGCAAGGCGCTCAACCGTGGAAGGTGTTTCAACAATTCCAAGTTCATCACCATCACCACAAACTCAAGGTACACCGTCATCTCAAGATGAACCATCTCAAAATGCACCACCTAGTCAAGAGGGATCATCATCTCAAAATTCACCACCTACTAAAGCGGGAGGACTTCCCCCCTTCCTTCTACAACAAAAACATCGGAGGTATGGAGTCATTTTACTAAAACAACCATAGCTGGAAAAGGGGAGAAGGCAATTTGTATGCATTGCAAAAGTGATTTGGCATGCAATACTCAAGTAAATGTTACATCTAGCCTACTTAGACATTTACGTGTGTCTTGTCCAAAATCTCCTTTAAAAGTCGCAAGTAACCAAAAAGTCATTTGTTTTGATAATAAGGGTACCCCAGTTTCACACTCATTTAATAAGGAGACATGTAGAAGGAAGTGTGTAGAAATGCTTATTATTGATGAGCTTCCTTTTAAGCATGTGAAAGGGATAGGATTTAAGTGATTTATGAAGGAGGCACAACCTAAATTTGATCCACCATCTCGTAGAACCGTTGCTAGAGATGTGTGGTCTATTTTTCAAGAAGAAAAGGCTAAGATCAAGAGTGTCATATCTCAAAACAATCAAAGAGTTTCTCTCACCACCGACACTTGGACTTCAATCCAAAATGTTAATTATATGGCTATAACCGCCCATTTTATTGATGATGGTTGGAATGTGCATAAAAGAAATATTATTTTTTGTCAAATTATCAACCATTCTAGGGATGCTATTGGGAGACTTTTAGAGAGGTGTTTGAGGGATTGGGGCATAAATAGGGTACTCACTATTACTCTTGATAATGCTACTTCAAATGATGGTGTTGTTAGGCATATGAATAGGAAATTGAATGGGTAGAATACACTTTTGTTGGATGGAAAGCTTTTGCATATGAGGTGTTGTGCTCACATCATCAATTTGATTGCTTGTGATGGATTGGTTGAGTTGCACACTTCTATTAAGAGTATTCGTAGGGCTTGCAAGTATACGAGGTCATCCCCCGCTAGGTTGGAGAGATTTAGGCAATGTTTAGCCATTGAGAAAATTGATAGCAAAGGTCTTTTGCCGTTGGAGTGTAAAACTAGGTGGAATTCGACCTACTTATATTGTTAGAAGCGGCTTTAAAAGTACAAAAGACATTTGAAAGGTTGGCGGAGGAGGATATAGACTGTGTTTCTTACTTTAGTTGTGGTGATGACTATTGTGAGAAACCAAGAAATAAAAAAAGAAGGGTTGAGGGAGGTGAGAAAGAAAGAGTTGAAATTCCATGTGCCACTGATTGGTTGTATGCGAAGGCTTTTGTCAAGTTTTTGAAGAAGTTTTATGAGGCTACTTTGAAGTTTAGTTGTTTTTTTTTTTTTTTTGAAAGGCAAGCAGGGTTTTTATAGGATCCCAGAACCCATAAAGATGCCGCAAGCTGGGTTTGAACCCATGACCTAGTGGTACCATCCGCCAAGCTCTAACCGTTGAGCTGTCATGCCATTGGCTTGAAGTTTAGTTGTTACCAAAAGGTGACGGCCAATGCACCCTTCCAAGAAATGTTCAAGATTGTGGAAGATTGTGGAAGATTTAAAGTCCACAATGAGAAATGGTGACCCCTTTATGAAAAAGGTTGCAAGTTCCATGAAATTAAAGTTTGACAAATATTGGGGAAGTATAAAAGATGTAAATCAAGTTATGCTTGTGGCGGTGGCTCTTGATCCTCGTTACAAACTTGACTACATTACTTACAGGTTAGAATTCTTAGTTGAAAATTCTTGGAAGGCAGATGACTTAACACTAGGGGTGAGAAATCTATTAATATGCTTGTATGGAGCATATAAAAATGATAATCCAAATCAACCACATGCTTATTCAGAGGTTTCAGATGAGAATGGTGGCATTGGAAATGAAGAAGGGAGTGATCCATTATTTGATGGTTTTATGAAAAGAAGAAAAGAGAAGGATGTGGTTCATATTACAAATGAAGTTGATAAGTATTTGGCAGAGGCATCTTAAAATCCAAAGAATTTAGCATTTAATTTGCTAAAATGGTGGAAAGAGAACTTTTCAAGGTTTCCCATCCTTTCTAAGGTTGCAAGGGACGTGTTTGCGGTTTCAGTTTCAAGTGTGGCTTCGGAAGCCTCTTTTAGTGCTGAAAAAAGAGGTGTGGATCCTTTCCGGGCCTGTTTGACTCGTAAAACGGTAGAAGCTCTTATTTGCACCAATGACTGGCTTAAAGCCGATGCTTTTGACTTTTTTAAAGAGCTCACGGAGGATGAAATAGATTTCTACAACTCTTTGGAGAAAATGGAGAAAGGTAAGAAAATTTTATTCATTTTTGAATACTTTTAACTTTGTCAAAATATTTTCTCATGTATGCGTGTATGTTCTTGACTTGTAGAAACTGAAATATTGCAACTTGCGGAAGATATTACAACTACTAGTTCGGCTAATCCAGTCATCTAGATTGAGGTATGTTTAATAATTTAGCCACCAAGCATGTATTTTATCTTTTTACTTTATATTGCAACTTGCGGAAGATATTGCAACTTTATGTTCTTGTTGTTTATATTTTTCAGGCAAATCCCGTGCCTTATTGACAGGGGCGGATCTACAGCTTGGGTAAGGGGGTCAATTGACCCCCTTAGGTTTTAAAAAAATCTATCAAAGTATATAAAATTTCAATCTTGCCCCCCTTAGAAATTTTATGTTGCCCCTCTTATAAAAACAACAATCACATATCACAATTGAAGAAAAAAATTGAATTGCCGCCTCTAATCTCCGCCTCCACACCTTCTATCCTCAACAATATCTTCTTCTCCATCCCTGTGAAACAAGATGAGTTTATTTGATTATGGGTTCTAAATTAAATCAACAGGACAAGTGGACAACAACAAAATCACCTTAAGCTTTAACATCTCTTCTTACCTTGTTTCACCAAAACCTAGATAGAGATCAGAAACTCGAGGGATCAGAGAAAAATCAGAAACTCCAGAGAGATCAGAGAGAGATATAGAAAGATCTCAGAGAGAGATCAAAGAGATCAGAGAGATCAGAAAATTGAAAGAGATCATAGAATCAGACAATCGAAAGAGATCACAAACTCGATAGGAGATCAGAACTCGATCTCTCTCTGATGAAACCGAGCTTGATCTCAACTGGATCCGCCTCAGAGTCTGATGAAACAAACTCAAAATCTTTGATAAAAACTCGATCTGAGTCCGATGAAGACAAAAATCGATCTCTCGATCCCACTGGGTCTGATGAAAACAAACTCGATCTCTGAATCTCTCGATCTCTCTAAGTCTAATGAAGACAAGCTCGATTCTCGATCTCTTTGAGTCTGATGAAGACAAGCTCGATCTCAATCTGATGAAAACAAACTTGATTTCTCGATCTCTCTGAGTGATGAAATCAAACTCGATCTCGATCTCTTTGAGTGATGAAAATAAAATCTCGATCTCTTTGAGTGATGAAAACAAACTCTGATCTCTTTGAGAAAAGAGAGAGATATCAGAGATGAAAAGTGAGCTGAGTGGAAGTGGGTTTGGCCGAAAGGGGTTGGGTTTGATAAAAAGTGAAAAGAAAGAGAGATGAAAAGGCTTCATTATATTAAATTTATTCAAAGTTTTATTCTAATCAATCAAAGAAGGAGAGAAAAAAATCCAGGGGTAAATTCGTTTCTTTTGTCTAAGGAGGAGGAGGTTATTTTATTGTAATTGCTTGTAAATCAAAGCTTTTTTCTAATCAAAGAGAGATAAAAAAAATCAATACTTTATTAATCACCTTTTTGTTTAGGTTGGGGGTATTTGTTTAATCATCTTGATGCTTAGATTGGTGGGTATTTGTTTAGTTGTTTAAGTTTTGAGTGGATTTCATATTTGTTAAGCTTTGGTGGGGTATTTCATGTTTGTTTAAGCATCTGATTTATCATCTTTGTACATGAGAGCTTCATATTTGATTTTTAATTTAATTTGTTTATTTGTTTAGGCTTTGACAAAGTGGGTATTTGATCCTTGAAGCTTAAGTGGGTATTTAATTTTATTGCTGAAAATGCCATTATCTCAAGTTGCCAGAATATGAGAACCCGCAAAGAGTTTTACCTAAATCTAATGTGCATCTACATTGGCTCATTATGTATGTTTCTCTTGTAACACTTTTAAACTCTATTTTAATCATATTTATCTATTTATTTTAAAAATTAAATTATTCATGATTTTTTTGCCCCCCTTTGTCTGCAATCCTGGATCCGCCCCTGCTTATTGACATTGATTCCCGCTCGTCCAGCTGGGTCTAATGGCGGTGTTTTAGAAAACTTTCAGTTCTTATGTAATAGGCTGAAATAGACTTTAATAGAGAAGTTTACTATTGATTTCAAATTACTGTTGCATAATATTAATTTACTGTTGATTAATATGTTAACATGCAACCATACTAATTTACTGTTGATTAACTTATTGTTGCATACTATTAATTTTTATTTATTTTTTTTTTTTTTTTTAAATAGAACCTCCAGTGGGGAGGGCAGCTATGGGATGCCAGACCTTTATTACTTGGAAAAAATTCTTATACAAACTATTGGGGGTACATGACGACTTTACCCGAGAAATAAAAATCCGATTGGACAAACATCATAAACAACTATTAAAATCAAAAAACCATCCATAACTCACTAGCCTAGGCCAACATCACCCAAAGTGACATAAACCACTTGAGTTTTATCTATTTGCAACTTGGCCAAATTGCAAATTGCAAAAGCTGTAAAACTCCAACAGACTTGCAAACAAAACTTGCAACTTGCATCTTGCTAATACATTGCAAAACCAAATTACACCCATTCTCACAAGGCAAGTAAGTGTTCAACATAGCAGAATAGCAGAAAAACAATTCCAACACAAGCAGACCTGACCTCAACACAGTCCGCAACAGCGCCCAGCAGCAACACAAGCAGGTCACTGCAACGCAGCAACACAGCACCAGAGCAGCCTCCATCGCGCCACTGCCTTACCAACAGTCCTGATCGCAACACAGTCCGCAGCAGCCAGACCACAGCAACCAGAACCCAGACCGCCCAGATCCAGTCCGCAACCTCTCCTTGCTCTGAAAAACAGGGGATACTCTGTTTTACAGCAGAGTACCCTGCCATCACTCGGTTCCAGAACCTATCATTGCCCATTCTTGTTGCGTCTACTCTTCCCCGTGACGTATGTATGTCGTATGCCAACGGTCCGACACTGATAATCCTGCCACTCTCCTAGGAAGATCATTCGCAGTGAAAGAGACAGTCCTATGATCTCGTTGAGCTCTATCTGCTAAAGCATCCGCCACCGCGTTGACTTCTCTATAAATATGGGAACAATCTAAAGTCATTTGTGCCGCCAAAAATTTGATTTCTTTCAAAATATTCTCCAAATGCCACGGTATCTTGAAATTGCCCTTAAACCATCCACAAACAATTGCCGAATCCGTCTGAACAACCATCTGTTTAAAATCCAATGAGAGACAAAGGCAGAGGCCTTCAGCTAGAGCCAAAATTTCCGCTTTATTATTTGAGCCTGCACCAATAAATATTTGCTTTCCCACAACACAAACACCCCTAGAGTCTCTAATGATCACACCTCCCGCAGCCATGTTCTTACGGGAAGACCCATCCACATTGAGAGCAACAAAATCTGAAGGAGGGGGATGCCAGAACACAAATCTACTTAGCTTTCTCAAAACTGGAATCTCTTGTATCCCCAAAGCCCATAATGGAGCCTTATGCCAGCTGACATGCTTAGGAGTTATAAAATTGTTTGCTAAGTGTAGATTACGCCGAATATTCAAAATCACAAAAACAAGATTAGGGGCAGCATTTTCATATACACATTTGCACCGCTGTTTCCATATTTCCCATAAAATGAACATGGGAGTGAGAAAGAATAACACACATGTTTGTGTGCTCATGTTGGCTTGCCTGAACCAAATGACAAGGGTCGTGGATATTTCTGCCGGTTTTCTGATGTGCACATCAAAAATCAACTCAAAATGGCGCCAAACCTGCAGCGCCAGTTCACCATCCAAAAACAAATGATTCAGAGATTCTCGCTGAGGCGTGTTGCAACATCTACATTTAGAAGCCAGACTAAATCCGCATCTGTACAGCTCCCCATCCACTGGTACCCCTCTACGGAGTAATTTCCACACCAAAACTGAAATTCTAGAAGGAAGAATGTCATGCCAAATCATTCGATGGAGGTCATTTACCGTCCCTTTTCGGCGTAGTAATTCATAGGCCGACTGAAGGGAAAAAAATCCCATTTTGGTTCGGAGCCCATATACATTCATTTTCTCCATCTTCCTCGCCATATAATCTATCAGCAAAACTTCTCCTTGCTAGATGTCTGATCTCCGGGATAACCAATTCAAAATTGGAAGAAATCACCTCATTTACCGAAGGCCATACACCTTGATCAACCAAAGCCGCCGATCTTCTGAAGGATACAACCGTATTCCAATTTTCCTAAAAAAACTGATATTTCCCTGACCAATGCGCCAAAGCAAATTACGCAGAATAAGTGATTTACCAAGCATGATTTCTTTGAAAAATGGCGAGGACCCAATTTTCACCAATTGACCATTCAAGGCCACCCCATTCACCCAGTATTTGCTGCTCATGAAAGTAGCCCAAAGAGAGTCCGAAGTAAGTAGTCTCCAAAGTGCCTTGAGGCGAAAAGCCCTTATCACCACCAACAAGTCTCTCACACCCAGACCTTCTTTAATCTGTGGAAAACAAATATTAGACCATGATACCCATTTTTTCTTCAGTCGTCCTTCACAATCCCCCCAGAAAAAATCTGCCAACAAACTATTAATCCGGGATAAAATTTTCATAGGAACACACATGGTATTGAGAATAAAAATTGGAATAGAGCTCAGAACATGTTTAATCAGTATTAAACGGCCTCCCGGGGATAACAATTTCGCCTTCCATCCCTGAATCCGCGATTGAATTTTGGCAATCAAATCTTCAAAATATGAAATTTTAACTCTTCCTTGAAAAATTGGCCCTCCCAAATATTTCAAAGGAGCAGCTCGAAACTGAAATCCTGTGTAGGTTTTGAAACCTACAATTTTCTCTGCAACCGCCTTGTCATCCAAAATAAAAGAGCTTTTGCTTGCATTAATTTTCTGTCCCGAAGACTGACAATAGTGGCTCAAAAACGCCATGCATCCAAGAATAGAAGACTTTCTGCCATTTAAGAAAATGAGAGTATCATCTACATATAGAAGATGTGAGATCGGACTGCATGCCCTGGGAGTATAAAAGTAGCCAATTTTACCATTATCAAAAGCCTCTTTTAGACCCCTACTCAGCACTTCAGAGGCAATAATAAATAAGAATGGAGACAGAGGGTTGCCTTGCCTTAAACCCCTGGTAGATCGAAAAAACCCTTTGTATGCTCCTTGAATCAATACTGAAAAATCACAAGAAGGGATACAGTTGGAAATGAGATGACAAAATCTACCATTAAAACCAAATTTTGTGAGCACCGCCAACAAAAAGTTCAATTCCATTCTGTCATAGGCTTTTTCCATGTCGATTTTCAACACCACATTACCGCCGAAGACCTTTCGGTTAATATCCCTAATCAATTCCTGTGCAAGGCCAATATTCTCACCAATAAACATTCCTTTAACAAAAGCCCCCTGCTCCGGAGAGATAAGTACTGGTAAAATATCTGCCAGTCTAGTACAAAGGATTTTACTGAAAACTTTATAGATCACGTTGCATAAACTGATTGGGCAAAATTCAGAAAAGGAACTTGGATTCTCAGTTTTAGGAATTAAGGCCATGAAATTCGCCGAGAAAGAAGCCGACATCGCCTCCCCTTCAAAAAATTGAATAGCAGCCTCCCAAATATCCTTACTCAGAATCTCCCAGTAGGTCTGAAAAAATCTAGCAGTAAATCCATCAGGACCCGGAGCACTATTTTTGGGAATGGCAAAAATAGCCTGTTTCACTTCCTCCAGCGAAGGACGTTTGACCAAGATATCACACTGGCTGGAGCTCACCAATTTCGGAATACAATTCAACAAATCTGCATCCACCGTACATGAACCTTGGGAAGATAGCAAGTTGGCAAAGAAATCCAGGGCATTATTAAGAATCTCACCAGGGTCCGAAATAGTCCTATCGCAAGGTAAAATAATCTGGTTTATAGCCCTCCGTTTTTGTTTAGACTTGGTGGAAGCAAAAAAATACTTGGTGCAAGCATCTCCCTCCTTAAACTCTTTTTCACCTGATTTTTGAATCCAATAGAGCTCCTCCTGTTTGAGAGCTAATCTATACTCAGCTTGACAGCGATTTAAATTGCAGCAAGCATTAGTGTCCCAGTTGGCATCAACATTTAGACCATTATTATTACCATTAGCGAAACCGGCCAATAAAATAGTTTCCCATTGTTGCATTTCGTCCTCCAGAGCGCAGATCCTGCTAAAGACATTCCCAAATACCATCCGGTTCCATTGTATAAGAGTTCGACGAGTCAATTTAAGTTTGGCATCCACTCGATCAATAGGCCTGGTGAGAGCCATATCAGACAACCAGATTTCCTTAACCAGATCAAGAAACTCCGGATGTGTAGTCCACATGTCGAAGAATCTAAAAGGTTTAAAACCAATCCTTGATTGAAAGGGCATGGATGCCAGAAGAGGAGAATGATTAGAAAATGTGCGACTGAGATGTTCAACTTTAGGATTAGTCAACCCTGTCAACCAAGCCGAATTGACAAAAATTCGGTCAAGTCTGGCCCAAATGCGCTCGCTTCCTCGCCTATTATTACACCAGGTGAGACGAGGACCCGAATAGCCACAATCAATTAAGCCACATGTTTCAGTACAATCGGAGAATTGAGCCATGCTTGCCAAGGATGGAGCAACTCCCCCAACTTTTTCCCCCGAGTGTAGATAAGTATTGAAATCCCCACCGACCATCCATGGCGAATCATGATGATCCACAAAATTAACCATATTTTCCCATAATTCCTTTTTATCATCCATAAAGCATTTAGCATAAACAAAAGAAATTAAAAAAACTCTTGAAGAGGAATCCGTTACCTGGCAGTGAATAATCTGGTCTGACATGTCCACCACCGAGAAAACAAGAGACGTATCCCACATAATCCAAATCTTGCCACCAACCCTGTCATTAGAAGCAAAACCGCCAAGTTTTATTTTGTTACCTATCTCCATGTATCTGCTAGCATCAATCATAGGCTCCGCAATCATTAAAATTCTGACATTGTGTTCCACAACCATCTTTTGTAACCTCCTTCTCGTGGCCCTATTACCAACGCCACCGGCATTCCAAAACATAAAGTTTTCAATCATCTTAAACGCGAGAGGAAGACAAACCCTTCTTAGTCTTACGACGAGTGCCCGGAGGAACCGCAGATTTAACATTTTTCTTTCGCTCCGCATCCGAATTAGCCCCCAATTCTAAGTCCTTGATAGCTTGTGTGCCCGGCCCAATATCCGAATCCGACTCCGCCTCATCACTGTCTGTGGCGCTTTCAAGTGTATTAACATTCATTTTTTTCTTCTTTTTTCGCAAAGAATGGCCCGCCTTCAACAATTTTCTCATATCTGATGTCAAAACCCGTACCTCCTGTTTGTGGCCCGGTTCTAAGCTCCCAGTGACTTCCGTTGGTGGTCGCAACGCGTGAGCATCCGACAAGTCATCCAGGACTACCTTCTGCTCTGTTTTGGCAAATAATTCCTAGATGTCAGCATTTTTTTCCTGTAAATCAACCCTTACTAACTGTAAATCATCAGCCGATGACGACTTTGTATGAGAACCAGATCGAAGAACAAGACTATTGAGGCCCGATGAGCTGGAACCCCCACTGCTGGAACCCCCACCACTGCTGGAACACCCACTGTTGGAACCACCGCTACTGAGACCACCGCTGCTGAAGCTGGAACTGCGGCAGACGCTGGAACCATCTCTGTAGGCGCTGGAACCACCTCTGCAGGCGTGGAACAGGGCCTTGGCAGAGGCACATAAGCCCCTGGATTTGTGTTGTGCGCTGGCTGAAACAAACCACTCTATTCCAGCTGAGACAGAGTGACCTCTGGTGCCAGCAAATGCGAACCTGGCTGGGACAGAGTGACCTCTGTTGCGAGCAAATGCGAATCTGGCTGGGGCAACACCGAGTGCCCGGACTGTCCTTCCATGGAGAAAACCACCTTTTGCATCCCAGATACAAGCTGTCCAGCCTGAGAGTCATCAGATAAACTTTTCGTCGTATTTTGCGACGCCGCAACTTGAGACGAAATGTTGCTCTTTGATTCCGAATTGACTTCCTCGTCGGGTGAATTCGGCTTATGTTGGTGGTCAAAAACATTTTCAATCTCTGAAGTTGTATACCCCGCCTCTAGTAGGCACTCCGTCGTAGATTCTGGCTTGACCCCGAATGGATGTAGTTCCGCTGGAGCTCCCTCCTCTTCCTCAATATTTTCCATTAATGCCTCAAATGTGTTGGACAAAACCACCTTTACTGGATCAAAATTCACCTTCTTTCTGTCCACGACGCTCTCCGGAATCTGCTCTCCTTTGTTGTTTTTTGTTCCACTCACACCCACTTCCGAGTTTAAAATTTTTTGTGTTCTGATCACTGGAACATATTGCTGCTTGGTATTGTTAAAATCTGCCTTTGATTTGAACACCTTCTCAGTCTTACCTACTTCCAAAATTCGGCCACCGCCCTTAGTTCCGAGCTTCTTTCGACAAACACTTTCCTGATGCCCTATCAAAGAACAATAATCACAATATTTGAAACCTGGATATTCTATCTTCTGCCAGAAACCTCTATTATTGGACCTATCAATCCAAACTCTGTTTGGTAATTTGTCCGCCAAATAAACATCTAGTATGGTCATCCATTCTCAAATAATCACCAAAAGAATTGACAATTGCTTTTAAAATAGGGGATGAAAAAGATGTAAAGGTAAGTTAGGCAACTCTACCCATAGTGGTACTGAGATTGGGTCCTCCTTCAGGCTGAAGCCATCATGCCAACAGAAAGCTTTAAAACAAACACCACGAATCAAGAAGGAATCCCGAGACAACACTTTTTTTGCTTCCTCCTCCGATTGAAGACGAACTAACACATGTCATTGATTAAGTAATCCAAGTGAAAAGTCTCCCAAAATTCCCCAAGTTCTGTGAATCGAATCTCGAATGTCTTCCAATGTTGGGTGGTAACTAGAGAATTTTAAGACGATCACATGTTTTTCCATAAACTCCTCCCCACAGACTTCATCCGTTGCTGTAATGCCAATTGCTGGAGCCCCCTCTTTACGAAATTTAGTGCCTTCGACCGGAGTCTCCACAACGTCGTCAACCAAAAATTTTCCCAATATTTGTGCAAAAGAGGGCTTGGCCGCTCCTTCCACAGGTCCCCCATTACCGGATCTCCCCATCATGTGGGGAGGTGTGGCGGTAGGAGGCGCCAACATCACATCCAGTTCGGTGCCAGTGTTGAGTCTTCAAAAACAGGATCAGCAGAGTCGTAACGGTGTGCAACTGTCTCTGAACCGTATCAGTGCACAAAAGCGATTTCAGAACCGTATCGGCGGCTGTGACGAAGAGTCACTACAACCGAAACGCGTGCACCAGTTCTGTATCGCGGCCAAGACGGGAGCAGAGATCGAGTTGTATGCCTGTATTGGTTCTGTGACAGCCAGAAACGTACAGTATCGTCCAGTATCGGCCAGTATCGGCCAGAAACGGCGTGTCGCGACCAGAAAAAGCTTTGCTATGCCGGCAATGGGTGGCTGAGCCGTCTAGGGTTGTCGCTGTGGTTACTCTAGCCACCACCAGTCGATGGCTAGGATGCAATCCCACAGATGAGGGACGGTGGAGATTAGATTTCGGCCAAAGACCGAAATACCCTCTGAAATCGCCCCAAATCACCCTCTCAAAGACCGAAATTTCGTTGCTCTCTGCATACTATTAATTTACTGTTGATTAATATACAACCATATCTAAATGTGATGTTTGTGTCTACTAGTGGGCTAGGCTTTATCAAATTCAACATTACAATCACAGCAAATTACTGGTTGAACTTTGGGCATTACAATCACAGCAACCATATCTAAATGTTGTGATTGTTACTTATAAATTTACTGTTGAGTGTTGACTAGACTTTATCAAATTCAGCACTTTGGGCTAAAATTTGAGCTTTATAAAATTCAATTTGGGCTGAAATTTGGACTTTAAAAAATTCAATTTGAATGTTGCTCTTAGGACTGAGACCGGCCCGAAATTCGGTTAACCGGTCAACTCGGTTTGATTTTGGGTCTCATAAACACGGGCTTAAATTTCTCGAGCCGATTTTCGATTTTTACATTTTGGGCCGGTTACCCGGACTTGCCCAGCCCTAGTAGAAGCGCTAGTTTCTATTTATATATCTTCTAAAAGATTAAATACACACTATGTGCAATTTTTTTTGTTTAAGAGGGTGAAATGTGATGAACCGATATGCATGGAAAAATATACGAAACGATATACTTATTCCCTTCGATACTTGTTCATGCCATCGTCCTAAAATTCCACAATGTATACTTTTCTATTGTGATCTGTAGTCGACCTATAAATGCCTTTTTAGCTATTTATTTATTTACTTTTAAAGTTTTGGTATTGATTTTGATGTATTATGAGGGAGTACTTTTAGGTAAAATATACATGTATTTTTTGGGTATAGCCGACTTCATTAAGTTGAGTGAATTTTGAAAATCACAATTAATAAATTGTCTTGACATATAAAAGATCATATGAACCCAATGCCACCAGACTCGAAATCAAAATTGTCCCACACTATATTTATTGAACAATTCTTAAGAGCCAGACACCTAGCGTCAGATCGGCGCCAGGGGAGCCTCAAGAACGTGATGAAAATGTCAATGGTAGTCTGGTTAGATGGTTAAGGTTGTTGTGACTTAACCTTCACATCTTAGGTTCTATACCCACCGGCGGCACGCTCACTTTTTAAAAAAAAAGTGATGAAGATGAATAACAGAAGAAGAAGAAGAAGAACATAAAAACAAATGAGAAACAAAAGAAGAAGAATAACAGATGAAGAAAATAAGATGATGGAGGGTCTTGAGACTCCCCTGACACCGATCTAGCGCTAGGGGCCTGACTCTTAAGAATTGTTGATATTTATTTGCTTATGTCATGTCGGCCTTCTATAACTTGGCGGCACTAGTCAATATATCCCAAAACTATACGGTTTATGGCAGAAAAATCACATATACAACACTCAATTGTTAAAGGAAAATCGTGGAAAAAAAATACATATTGTAAAGTGCCAAGAAGAAGAATGAAAATAGCCGAAGTTACAATTGTAAAGTGATAAGAAAATTGAAACTAGCCGGCCAAAAAGTTTTCCACAAAGAAAGATCGATGAATTTGCTTTCTTTATTATTTTTCTTTCTTTCTTTCTTGGTGTTGAATGAATCACAACTTTGTTGTACAATAGTTTCTTTTCATCCCTTGTTTGTTGAACATCTGGAAGCTAAGCCACCTTATGATTAATACCACATAATGAAGAAGGTGAAGACAATGTTATCAAAGTTAAAGAAGTGGAAAATCCTTGCATCTAAGCCACCTTATCCGCAGGGAGGAGTTCATCGTGAGGTGCTCAATGTCCCCAAACTCTCTACTCCAGGTCCCATGCTTCCAATACATCAATCTAGTGATGATTCCACATCTCTTTTTTCTCTTACTCCACCACCACCAAAAGGCCATGTTACAAATTGGCATTTTTATAACAATTCAAAAAATAATAATATTTTTTAGCTATAATAATCCACAAAGCAATTTTACATATTTTCACAAACAAAATGATTCAATAATTATATCACCACAAATAGTATGGACTTACAAGTGATGCTATTCATGGTGATATAATTTATTGTATCATTTTTTTTGTGTAACTATTTTTCATTTTGTTAACTAAATTTAGTTTTGATTTGAAATTGTTTGGTGGATTGTAATAGCTCAAAAGTGTTATTGTTTTTTAAGTTGTTACAAATATGCCAATTTGGTGTAGTGAAACCTCAGCAAACATACTCCATACTGAGGCACAATTTAATCAAAGTATATTTCCATGAAGGTTCTTGGTGCATATATACCTTATTCCAAGTCTTCAAATCCCTAATGAGAAAATAGAGTTAGTGACGGCCAACCAGGGGCGATCCTGCAGCTATTTAGGGCGATTAACATGTCAAATGAAAGTAGCCTACTGTGGTTTATAGCAACAGCATATATATTTGAAAAATCTATTTGGTAATTTAGTAATAATGATTAATTCATTATTATTTTTGAACTGTAAAAAAAGTTTAGAAATCATTGCTTAAGTTAATTAGCTCAAATGAGACCAACTAGAAAATGCATGTGTTATGTGTTAGCATAAGTAAACACGTGCGAAAAGCACAGATTTGCTATTTTTAACAGTGGAGATAAAAAAGAGAAATACATGAAAGACTTAAAACACTTAGACCAAAATTATTTAAGCTTAGTAAAGATGTTTTTACGCACTACATCAAATTGACATATTTGTAACAACTTACAAATAGTAACACTTTTGAGCTATTACAATTTACAAAACAATTTTAAGTCAAAACTAAATTTAGTAACAAAATGAAAAATAACTACACAAAAAAAGTGATACAATAAATTAAATCACCGTGAATAGCATCACTTGTAAGACCATACTATTTGTGGTGATACAATTATTGAATCATTTTGTTTATGAAAATGTGTAAAATTGTTTTGTGAATTATTATAGCTAAAAAATGTTACTATTTTTTAGATTAATTTAGTGTAGCGACTGTATATAAACCATAACTGAGTAAGACAGAAATTGATATGCAACTGTAACTGCTGCCTACCAATTCTCAATCATTACCGAAAGGAAACGAGCCAAATTCAACTTTGTGCCTTTTTTCTAACATTTGTGTGCTAGAATTTAACTGTAACCTCGTTTGTGTTATGTACAGACTTAAGGGTGGCTAGAATTTGTTTTTGAAAGGCTAAGGTGGCTAGAATTACTCGTTGGACCCACTTATCTTGATGTTTTTGGGGGCATAATGAAGTTTAACAATTAATAAAAATTGTCCCCACACAAATTTAGTGCCGATATGTAGAAAAACTGGTCATGCCACTGTCCCCACGCGTCATATGAAACCCTAGCTAGCCAAAGTTTTTTCACAAAAGTTTTTCCACAAAGAAAGATCGATGAATTTGCTTGACACACCATGACTAGACTAGACTGTAAATCGTTTTTGAAATTGAATAAATGTTTGGTTTAATAAAAAAATAAAATCCACCATGTTCCATGTTCTAGGTGGTTAAAGTGATTTAATCTTTTGATCACATTGGTCTAATTTGAGTTTAATGGGCCATTTTGTTGGGGTAAAAGTAAAAACAATATAATATTGTTCAATCCATGGGGGGGGCAAACATTTGTATAATCCGAATTTGTAGTTTGAAAATCACAAAAAACATTGGTTTGTGTTGGACCCACTTACCTTGATTTTTTGGGGGAATAATGAAGTTTAACAATTATTAAAAATTGTCCTGACATATATATGAAGCCCTGGCTAGCTACAGTTTAAAATTTTTTGATGAAGCCCTAGCTAGCCAAAGTTTTCCACAAAGAAAGATCGATGAAGTTGCATGCGGTGCCCCCATCACTTACTACAAATGGTGTTGAATGAATCACAACTTTGTTGTACAATAGTTTCTTTTCATCCCTTGTTTGTTGAACATCAGGAAGCTAAGCCACCTTATGATTAATACCACATAATGAAGAAGGTGAAGACACTGTTATCAAAGTTAAAGAAGTGGAAATTCCTTGCATCTATGCCACCTTGTCCGCAGGGAGGAGTTCATCGTGAGGTGCTCAATGTCCCCAAAATCTCTTCTCCAGATCCCATACTTCCAATACATCAATCTAGTGATTCCACATCTCTTTCTTCTCCTACTCCACCAACACGACCACCACCACCACCACCACCACCATCATCATCATCATCATCATCGAGTGACTATGTTTCAGAGGTCCCTGTAGCTCCGATGGTGAAGTGGGTAATGGTATATCCCCGGTTTGCATGTTACGAGATACTCTTGGGCATGTCATTTAGTGTGCCAATCGCGCTATTTAGTGTTACATATGAGCGTGTTGGGGGTAATCTTGTACCTATCAAACTCTTTGAATCCAACCCACATCTCTTTGAAGTTTTTAACATATTGGATGCTTTAGCATTCACAGCTTCTGTGTCTGGATTCTTACTTAACACTGTGCACAAAAGGATCAGTAAATATCTTGCGGTCTTCGCATTTGTATGTTTGATGGTTGCTTTCTATGTGTTTCTCTGGGTCCTATTACCAAGCTATTTGAAATGGGCGCCATATCTACTACTCTTTCTGGTTTCAGTTGTGTTGCTATACGTGCACTTGGTCAAGGGTAACAAGGATTATCTAGGTGATCAATATCACAGCAGTTTAGGTAAAACCACTTTTATATATTTCAATTCTTCTTCTTATTGTTTTTTCGAGTATGTTATTTCAAGTTTGTATAACTTTCATTTTCAGGTGCCGTATAAGTAGAGAGGACGATGGAGACTAAGCAAAAAAGATTGTTATGCACATCTTATTTGATGTGGGTTGTGTGCTGTTCAAATTGATTGATCAAGCCCACTCAATAACTAAAAGGCGTACAATTTACAATGTAAATAGTTTAGACGAACTCCACACACTCCACATCATGCATATTAAAATCAGCTCGCGAAAGTCAAAAGTCGATATCTTGAACTCTTCATGTTGTCGTATTGAAATATATTTGGTGTGTCCTCACAATGATTTCTTTCTCCAAAGAGTAGGTGAAAGTCTGACTGCTTTTCTATTTATTTTCAACTATATATGTTCCACATCATGTAGATATCCTGGTATTTGGCTCAATATTGTGCAAGCACTAGAACAAAGTTGATTGCAACTTTTCCCACCTTTCCTCTCTTTTACATCTTTATCTTGACGAAGAATTGAAGATCCTAAAAGCAATGCATAATTAGCTGCTAATGTTACTAATATAAAACACAATATAATTATGAGATCAACACACATTAACTGACCATAAAGGAGCCAATATGATTTCATTTCTTGACTTCAAACTCAGGGTGATATAGTGAGTCATCTAGTGAAACCAACTACACACCTCTTATTGAATTTACGATGAGCTTGTACACCAATCCAATTTTGGTTTTCTAATATTGATCAAATACATGTTAAAAACATCGAGATTAATTAGCATTGGATCTTCAGACTGTTTGGCATTTAAACCAAAATGAAAATTGGATGAAAAATATCTGTAGGATTCTATTACTAGAAATTTTGTTTGGCATCTTCAAACTGTGATCAGGTTTACAGGCTATAAATAGAAGAAAGATATCCATAGGATATCGATTAAGTTTGGGACAGTTGTGATCAAATGAATTTCAATTTCTGCGGTTCATGGTCACAAAACCAACCCAGCCTAAATTTAAATCAATTACTTGTCTCCTTGGACTCATTGGAGAGAATTAATTTACTGCAATAACAGCCACCAGAGTTACTTTGAGATGGACATCATAGCGTGATCGGACGGACATTGACCATAAAAGGCGGTCTGTAAGAAGGAAGCAAATTATCATGAGCAATGCAATTTTTTTTTCTTTTTCTTTTCTCAATTGCCTAAAGGGAGGATAATACTAATTGACTAAATATATAAATAAATTGACACATTTATTGGCAAAGTTATTAAAACGAAACCCTTCACGCGCTTATGAGTAGGCAATTAGAAGTGTGATTTGTAGTCGATCTATGAAGGCTTTTTTACCTATTTATTTACTTTGAAAGTTTCGGTTTTGAATTTGATGTATCATTAAGTTGAGCGAAAATTCTTTGTTGCACCGGGGGTTAGCCTGGTGTTTAGCCTGGTGCTAACCCTCCACCATCCATTTTGCCTCGAAATGGGTATAGCACCTATCACGAGGCAAAATGGATGGTGGGGGATAGCACCAGGCTAACCCCCAGTGCGCTGTAGCAGTGCTCCGTTGAGTGTAGTTTGAAAATCACAAAAAACATTGGTTTGTGTTGGACCCACTTATCTTGATTTTTTGGGGGCAGAATGAAGTTGAACAATTATTAAAAATTGTCCTGACAGCCTAGCTAGCCAAAGATCATATGGGGCCTCTGGGCTACCAGGGTACCTCTTGTGCTACCTAGGATCATATGTCAATATGGGGCCTCTGGGTAGCCAAAGTAGCAATCAGGGTAGCCAAAGTTTTCCACAAAGAAAGATGGATGAATTTGCATGCAGTGCCCCCACCACTTACTACAAATGAGTGTTGAATGAACCACAACTTTGTTGTACAATATTTTCTTTTCATCCCTTGTTTGTTGAACTTGAACATCAGGAAGCTAAGCCACCTTATGATTATTACCACATAATGAAGAAGGTGAAGACAATGTTATCAAAGCTAAAGAAGTTGAAAATCCTTGCATCGTGAGGTGCTCAATGTCCCCAAAATCTCTACTCTAGATCCCATACTCTTTGAATTCATTATTATTTTTGAACTGTAAAAAAGTTTCGAAATCATTGCTTAAGTTAATTAGCTCAAATGAGACCAACTAGAAAATGTGTTGTGTTAGAATATACCTAAACACGTGCGAAAAGCACAGATTTGCTCTTTTTAACAGTGGAGATAAAAAAGAGAAATACATGAAAGACTTAAAACACTTAGACCAAAATTGATTAAGGTTAATAAAGATGCTTTTACGCAGTATATCAAATTGGCATATTTGTAATAACTTAAAAAATAGTAATACTTTTGAGCTATTATAATTCACAAAACAATTTCAAGCCAAAACTAAATTTAGTTAACAAAATGAAAAATAATTACACAAAAAAAGTGATACAATAAATTAAATCACCGTGAATAGCATCACTTGTAAGCCCATACTATTTGTGATGATACAATTATTGGATCACTTTGTTTCTAAAAATGTGTAAAATTTTATCATTATAGCTCAAAAATATTATTATTTTTAAATTAATTTGGTGTAGCCACGGTATATAAACCATAACTGAGTTTGACAGAAATTGATATGCAACTGCAACTGCAACTGCAACTGCCTACCAAAGTCTCAATCATTACCGAAAGTAAACGAGCCAAATTCAACTTTCAAGGGTGTCTTTGTGCCTTTTTCTAACATTTAATTTAAAGACCACCTCGCTTGTGTCATGTACAGACTCCCTTGCCTCTTCATCAGAGATCTACTACTTCCTCGCCTACTCAATCGATGCTCCACTCACTTTCCTCCTCTTTTTGTTGATGTTAGTGAAAGAGGTCCAAAACCCAATACCCAAATTCAAAGTCACCCCCAGGTTCATGGAAGCTACCTATCATAGGGAGCTCACATCATCTGCAAGGACCACCACATCATTTACTTGCAAATCTGGCCCAAAAGCATGGAACTATAATGCACCTAAAACTGGGTGAAGTTTCCACAATTGTGATCATTTCACTCAAAATGGTCAAAGAGGTGTCAACAAGGAAGGGTTTGAAGAGGAGGAGGATCTGGTAGACATACTTCTACGTCTTCAAGAGGATAGTAAGCTTGAATTTCCAATTGAAAATGACAACTACATGAAGACCATAATCCTGGTAAGTACACTTCATAGCTTGATAAAACTTCTTGATTGATTGTCATGTCCATGGGCGGACCTACTAAGGGGCGAGGGGGGGGGGGGGGGGGGGGGGGGGGGGGGGCAGCTGCCCCCTCAACTTTTAAAATATTTTTTTGTATATATACTTTAGTTTAAAAAATCAATTATATAATGTAAAATACAATATGCTAATTGTTTATACAAATGTTTTAACATGTTTTTTATTGGTGTAGTGATTGGAGGTTTATCATTTTTAGTAAAAAAACCCGAGTTCGATACTCTTCGACTGCATTTTTATTTTATTTTCAATGCAATTTTATTAGTAATAGCAAAAATTTAAAAAATATTTAGTTTAATAAAAATTTATTAACATTAAGGAATTCAATAAAACCTCCAACAAAAAAATATTTAAAATTAATATCTAAAATAATAAATATATTATTCAATGAAAATATATACCATTAGCCAACTCGTACAAAATTTGAGTCTCATATAAACTAATTTTTCTATGAAATTGTATTATGATCATATTAGGTTCGCAAATTTCAAAAAAAAATTAGCTACACCTAGATACTTATCCTAATTATTTTGTGATATTAGTTATATATTCTAGTTATTATGTTCGTTTGCTTCTTGCTAAGGTTATCGATAGTGACCTTATTTTGACTTAAAATTAGACTACATTGGATCCAATTTGGTATATAAAATGTATTTTTTATAGTTATATTTTTTTTTATTAGTTACCAGCTCAGGTAGAAAAATAAATTGGCTTTATCATTGATAACTACTATTATCAACTAATAAGCATTTTCCATTTTGCCCCCCTCGACTAAAATCCTGGGTCCGCCCCTGGTCATGTCCACATGCTTCCATTTACAGTAGATTGTGCACATCTAGATTACATATATATCTGTTTTCCAGAACATGTTTGGTGGGGGTAGTGAGACTTCATCAACTGTTGTAGAATGGCTGATGTCAGAACTGCTGTGAAATCCAAGAGTTACGGGGAAGGCACAAACAGTAGATTGTGCACATCTAGATTAGTAAATATTGAGCTTATGATTGCTCAACTCTATACCACTTTGATTGGAAACTCCCAAATGGGGTCAAGCCTGAAGAACTTGACATAACTGAGGTCTTTGGCGCTTCAGTTCAAAGAAAAAATGACTTGTCTTTTGACTGCTACCCCCTATAGTAACTTGTATGTTCCAGAAGACTAGAGTAAGGTTGTTCAAGCTCCAAATCGTTATCTAGTAAGATCTAAGTAAGTTACGAGTAACCAAGATATTACAATACACTCTTAAATGTAAGGGGGTGTTTGGTTGCATGAAATCTTATTCCATATGAATCTACGAGGAGAACACTTAAATTTTAAACTAATTGAGATCAGTATTGGAGCTAGGATTTTTGTTGGGGGGAGGGGTGGGCAGAATGATGAATCATAGTTAATTAATGATAATGTAATAATTAACTACTTCATAGTTGTTAATGTTAATATATTAATTAATTACTATAACATAATTTTTAAAATTTTGAACAATACATAAATAATTATACAAACACCAATTGCTATATATATAACACATCACTGTGTGGCTCATTAGTTCCAAACTAACCGAGATTTTTTTCTTTTATCTCCCCTAAGTAGTTATTTATTAGTGTTTAATGATTTTTTTTTCTTTTATTGAATGGGGATACCTCTTGCAAGTTTTGCGCTGATTCGGATTTAATCACAGAATATGTCATCTGATTTCTAATTGCATTACACATTGAGGGTTCTCGGTGTTGATGCAAGGCAGGTATGACGGCTATTTTAAATCAACAAGGGGTCTTCGTCAAGGGGACCCTCTCTCCCCTCTTCTCTTTGTCATTGCGGCTGAAGTACTAAGTAGAGGGCTCTCTCGGGCCTTTCGTAGAGGAGAAATTGGCTTTTATCATACTCCCAGGATGGCCACACCGATCACCCACCTTTTGTATGCTGATGATTCATTGATCTTCTTGAATGGTAGGAAAAAGTCCATTGATGGCTGTATGCAGTTCTTAGATAGATATTGTCAGGTTTCAGGCGAGAAAGTTAATATTGCAAAAAGTTCATTCATGATTGATGAGAAAGCTCGTGTAGACAGAATAATTTCGATTAAATAGTGGACAGGTTTTGTCTACAAGCAATCCCCGTTTACCTACCTTGGTGTCCCCATTTATCAAGGGAGATGCAAAATTTCTTTTTTTTGAAACCTTAATCAACAAAATCCAGCAGAGAATTCAGGGTTGGAAAGCCAGACTTTTGTCGCCAGGAGGTAGATTGACACTGATAAGACATGTCTTACTGTCAATACCTATTTATTCCATAGCAGCTACAGTTGTCCCTAATAAGGTCCTGCAATCCATTCAGAAGTTGATTGCAGATTTCTTTTGGGGAGATCATGAAGGGCGACACAAGCGGAAGTGGATAGCTTGGAATAAAATCACTGTTCCAAAGGAGGAGGGTGGTCTAGGTATTCGAAGCTTAGATGTGATCATTAGAGCTTTTCGGATGAAGTCGCTTTGGAACCTAATAACCTCCAATTCTTTATGGGCAATTTTTCTAAGGCGTAAGTACATGCAAGTTGGGGTTCCAATCAGAAAGCAAGAAATTAAAGTTGGGGCGTCTCCGTTTATAAAAGAATTGTTGGTGAATAAGGATTTTATAATTGAAAACTCCACGTGGCGGATCTCTAAAGGCACCGTTAGCTTCTTCGAAAAACCATGGGCTAAGAATGAAATTTTCAGTAAAAATGAGGAGGTGGGGATGAATGACTCTTGGCCTTCTCTCAGGAAAATGCACAGGGAGAATTTCAGGCGGCTAAACCCGGATATGCAAAGCAAAGCTCAAGAGCTTTACAAGACAATTGTGAAAGGCGAAGTCGGTGATCGAGATGCCAGAATTTGGATACCGAGTAATAATGGCGGTTTCACGATTAGCTCAGTATGTGAAATTCTTTGTGGTAGGGGGACACAAGATGATTTTTGGAATTGGATTTGGCATCCTTTATTGCCTTCTAAAATCTCTATTTTCATATGGAAAATAATTAGAAGGGCATTACCTATTGATGGTGAAATTAGAAGAATTGGCTTCCAACTTGCGTCTAAATGTAGTTGTTGCTTACAACCTGGGGAGGAAACGATGAAACACCTTTTCTTGGAAAAGCGATTTAGCTAGAAGGGTGTGGGGTCATTTTGATTTGGTGTTTGATATGCACATTCACAGACCGGTTGAAGTTTACACTATGCTTAAGGCGTGGTTTAGGAAAGCGAAGAAATCCTCGTTATCAGGGACCCTCATCCATGTCACCCCACTTTTCATCCTATGGGAAATCTTGATCCAGAGAAACAAAAAACTTTTCGAAGGAAAGGAGTTTTCATCAAGCTATGTGATTATTAAAGTTCATTTTTGGATTAAATGTGTGGCCAAATTCTTTATTCCTAAAATTAAGGATCATAACGGGGCTTTGCTCAGTAGGTTGGGCATACAGGAAAAGATTGTTACAGTATCTCCTCCTCGAGTGCTTTATTGGGTTTTCCCTCCTACAGGATGGTATGCGCTAAATATTGACGGCTCATGTATGGAAAATAACACTACTGGAGGTGTGGTCATTAGAAATGACGAGGGCAAATTTGTAGCGGCTAGACAGTGTATCTTTGGTGAAGGCTCAAATAACTCCGCTGAGTTGAGGGCCTTACTTGAAGGTTTGAGACTTTGTATTGATCTAGGATTGCGAAGTTGTGTGATCCAAACGGATTCTAGATTGGTCAAACAGTGGATATTAAATGAAGCTAGTATTCCCTGGTCTCTTAGTAACTGGTGGAGGGATATTAGAGACACGAGTAAGGCATTGACGTGGTATTGTATACACGTGTACAGGGAAACTAATTCAGTGGCGGATGCTTTAGCTAGACGGGCGCAAGTGGAACAAATGACAAGGGATTATTCTTGGGACTCGTTGCCTAAACGAATAAAATCCTTAATTATTCTTGATAAGAAGAAGACGGCATATTTAAGACGCACGGAGGCTAAATGAACTTGTAAATTTAGGCTTGTATCGCTCGTGGATGGCTTTACTGCGAGGGAATGGGGACTGCAGGTGGCATGCTCTGCAATGGCTGGAACGGATCGCTGGAACTGGACTGTTGCTGGAACTGGGACAGAGTATGCAATCTGCACTCTGTTCCAGTTTTTAGGTGCGCTCTCTGCTAGTTTTCTTGCCTCATTTTGGCGATCTCTGCGAGACTATGGTAGCAGAGATTAAGCCTAAAACTCTGCTGAAACAGTGAATTCAGGGCTGCACATTTCGGTGCATTGCACGATGTCTCTGGATTGTGGCAAGAGTGCTCTGTTTTTACAGAGTACTCTGCATAATTGCTGCCTGTTTTGCACATATTTTGTTGTTATGTTGCAATGCTGGAACAAAGTGCAAACTGTTGCAAAACAGAGTGCTCTCTGCTGCAAAACAGAGTGATCTTTGCTTCCTGCTGCTGCTGTTCTGACAGTGCGTGTTCGTTGGTGATTTGCAATGTTGGAAATTGGCAATGGCGTTCATCTGATGCTAGTGAGACTTAGAGAATGGTTGACGCACTATGTTCTTTTAGTGAAAGCATGTTTTTTGCTATACAATATGAAGTTGAATGTGTATGAGTTACGAGAGTTTTTTCGATTGACTTTAATGATGTATTTTCATTGGTTTCATTCTCGGGTAAAGTCGTCATGTACCCCCGACATGTGTAATAGAATTTTTCCTAGTAATACAAGTCTGGCATCCCATAGCTGCCCCTCCCCACTGGAGGTTTATAAAAAAAAAAAAAAAAGAAAGACAGAGTATACTCCCTATGTCCATGCCACGATCTCTTTGAAATATAACCAACAATCCCTCTACCCTAGATCAATCCTCAATCTTGTTACATCAACCAATCTTTCTGTTAGCTCTACGCTCTTTCATCACCATCATCCTCATAGTCATCTACTGATGTTTCAGATGCCCCAATGAAGTGGGTAATGGCGCAGTCACGCTTTGCATGGTACGAGATACTCTTAGGGCATGTCATTTGGCGTGCCAATTGCACTATTTAGTGTTACGTATGAGTATGTTGGGGGTCATCTTGTGCCTGTCATGCTCTTTGAATCCAACCCAAATCTCTTCAACCTTTTTAACATGTTGGATGCTTTGGCATTCACAGCTTCAGTGATTGGATTCTGGCTTCAAAGTGTGCATGAAAGGACTAGTAAATATCTAGCAGTGTTTGCATTTGCTTGTTTGATGATTGCTTTCTATGTGTTTCTCTGGGTTCTCTTCCCAAGCTACCTCAAGTGGGTTCCATATCTACTGCTCTCTGTGGTCTCACTTGTTCTACTATACGTGCACTTGGTTAAGAGTAACAACCATTCTCTTGACGAATATCATGTTAATTTAGGTAAAGACAATTTTATTTCGACTATATAATTTGGATATATAGTTAAGGATTCCTAAATGCAGGATAAGATAACCAATTGCGTTGAAAATCTGGCTAAAAAGGATGGAGAGGAACATGCATGGTTAAGAAATATACTCATCGTTTATGACCTGCAAAATATTGATATATGAAAACCTCAGCAAACATACTCCATACTGGGGCACAATTTAATCAAACTATATTTCCATGAAGGTTCTTGGTGCATATATACCTTATTCCAAGTCTTCAAATCCCTAATGACACTACAAAAAAAATGGACATCAGCGACGGCTATCAACCGTCGCTGATTGAGCTAAAACCGTAGCTAAAAGGTATCAGCGACGGCACCATATCCGTCGCTATCCCGTAGTTAGATTTATCGTCGCTATTTGATTCAGCGACGGCAAAATAGCCGTAGCTAATTAGCGACCGCATAAAACCGTCGCTAAAGTGTAAAATATCCGTCGCTAATTAATTTTTGTAAAAAAGAATTTAACATTTTTTTTTAGCGACGGCATTTTTGCCGTAGCTAACTGATTTTTAAAAAAAAATTCAAAATTTTTTTTATCTTAGCGACGGCATTTTGGCCGTGGCTAACTGATTTTTTTAAAAAAATTTAAATTTTTTTATTTTAGCGACGGCATTTTTGCCGTGGCTAACTGATTTTTTTTTAAAAATTTAAATTTTTTTTATCCTAGCGACGGCAATTTGGCCGTGGCTAACTAATTTTTTTAAAAAAATTTAAATTTTTTATTTTAGCGACGACATTTTGGCCGTGGCTAACTGATTTTTTTAAAAAATTAAAATTTTTTTTTTTTAACTAAATGGTTTTTTTTTAAATATATATATTTTTTCGATCTCTCCGAGATCTGAGATATCTCCGAGATCTTTAAAAATCAGATTTCTCCGAGATCTCTAAGATTTTAAAAAAATATATATATATATTTTAAAAAATATCGGAATCTCTCCGAGATCTGAGATTTCAGATCTCGAGAACTCAGATCTTTGAGATTATCCAAGATCTCCGAGATCAGAGATCTCAGATCTCCGAGATCTCAGATATCCGAGATCTCAGATCTCCGAGATCTCAGATCTCCGAGATCTCAGGTCTCAGATCTCCGAGATCTCAGGTCTCAGATCTCTGAGATCTTCGAGATTCGAGATATCAGAGATTTGAGGTATCAGATCTCCGAGAGAGAGGCGGCGAATGAAGGGAGGGGAGAGAGAGGCGGCCGGGATCGGTGTCGAGGAAGCGGCAGACTTCTCCTCAGTGGGTTTCTTCTCTGGAAGATGAGAGAAAAAAAAATTTTGAGAGAAAATTTTTGTTTAAGTTGGTTTGTAGAAAAAATTGAAATTTATATAGAGAAAGGTAATTGAAGATGATTGGTTGTGTTAGTTTCACGCGGATCGATGACGTGGTTTGATTTAGTGCGTTGGATTGAGTTAAAATTTTGGGTGTTATTAACGGTTGAGATGAGATTTCACGCGGATCGGTGATATTTTTTTTAAAAAACCAATTAGCGACGGCAATTGGGCCGTCGCTAACCTCTTTATTTTTTTTTTAAAACCAATTAGCGACGGCAATTCGGCCGTCGCTAACCTCTTTTTTGTTTTTTTTTTTTTAAACCGATTAGCCACGGCAATATTGCCGTCGCTAACCTCTTTAGTTTTTTTAAACCAATTAGCGACGGCAATTAGGCCGTCGCTAACCTATTTAGTATTTTTTTTTTAAAACCAATTAGCGACGGCCTAATTGCCGTCGCTAACCTCTTTTTAGTTTTTTTTTTTTTTTTTAAACTGATTAGCGACGGCAATTAGGCCGTCGCTAATCTCTTTTTAGTTTTTTTTTTTTAAAACCAATTAGCGACGGCCTAATCTCTTTTTAGTTTTTTTTTTTTTTTTTAACCCATTAGAAACGGCAATTAGGCCGTCGCTAACCTCTTTAGTTATTTTTTTTAAAACCGATTAGCCACGGCAATTAGGCCGTCGCTAACCTCTTTAGTGTTTTTTTTTAAAACCACTTAGCGACGGCAATTAGGGCGTCGCTAACTTTTTTTAGTAGTTTTTTTAAAACCAATTAGCGACGGCAATTAGGCCGTCGCTAACCTCTTTAGTTTTTTTTTTATTTTTTTTAAACCAACCTCTTTAGTTTTTTTTTTTTTTAAACCAATTAGCACGGCCTAACCTCTTTAGTGGTTTTTTTTTTAAAACCAATCCACGGCAATTAGGCCGTCGCTAACCTCTTTAGTGTTTTTTTTAAAACCACTTGCCGTCGCTAACCTCTTTAGTTTTTTTTTTTGTTTTTTTTTAAACCAACCTCTTTAGTTTTTTTTTTTTTAAACCAATTAGCGCGGCCTAACCTCTTTATTGGTTTTTTTTTTTAAAACCAATCCACGGCAATTAGGCCGTCGCTAACCTCTTTAGTGTTTTTTTTAAAACCACTTAGCGACATTGCTGTCGCTAACCTCTTTAGTTTTTTTTTATTTTTTTTAAACCAACCTCTTTAGTTTTTTTTTTTTTTTTAAACCAATTAGCGCGGCCTAACCTCTTTAGTGGTTTTTTTTTTTTTAAAACCAATCCACGGCAATTAGGCCGTCGCTAACCTCTTTAGTTTTTTTTTTTTTAAAACCACATAGCGACGGCATAATTGCCGTCGCTAACCTCTTTAGTAGTTTTTTTTAAACCAATTAGCCCGTCGCTAGCCTCTTTAGTTTTTTTTTATCTTCTTTGAACTTCTTTGATTTTCTTTGATCTTCATTGATATTCTTTGATCTGATCTGAACTTTTTTGATCTTCTTTAATCTTATTTGATATTCTTTGATCTGATCTTCTCTGATCTCCTTTGAACTTCTTTGATCTTTTTTTATCTGATCTTCTTTGGTCTTCTTTGATCTTATTTGATCTGATCTTCTTTGATTTGATTTGATCTGATTTTCTTTGATTTCTTTGATCTGATCTGATCTTATTTGATCTAATTATCTTCTTTGATCTACTTTTAACTTCTTTGATCTTCTTTGATCTAATCTCTTTGATCTACTTTTAACTTCTTTGATCTACTTTTAACTTATTTGATCTTCTTTGATCTGATATTCTCTGATCTTCTTTGATCTTTTTTTATCTGATCTTCTTTGGTCTTCTTTGATCTTATTTGATCTAATCTTCTTTGATTTGATCTGATATGATCTTCTTTGATCTGATTTGATCTGCTTTGATCTGATCTTCTCTGATATTCTTTGATATTCTTTGAACTTCTTTGATCTTTTTTTATTTGATCTTCTTTTATATTTTTTTATCTGATTTACTTTGGTCTTCTTTGATCTTATCTTCTTTGATTTGATCTGATCCGATCTGATCTTCTTTGATCTTATTTGATAATCTTTGATCTGATCTTCTCTGATCTTCTTTGATCTTCTTTGAACTTTTTTGATCTTCTTTGATTTTCTTTGATCTTCTTTGATCTTATTTGATCTGATCTTCTTTGATATCATCTGATCTTCTTTGATCTGATATGATCTTCTTTGATCTTATTTGATAATCTTTGATCTGATCTTCTCTGATCTTCTTTGATCTTCTTTGAACTTCTTTGATCTTCTTTGATTTTCTTTGATCTTCTTTGATCTGATATTCTTTGATTTGATCTAATCTGATCTTTTTTTATCTTCTTTGATCTGATCTGGTCTTCTATGATCTTATTTGATATTCTTTGATCTGATCTTCTCTGATATTCTTTGATCTTTTTTTATCTGATCTTCTTTGAACTTCTCTGATCTTCTTTGATATTTTTTTATCTGATTTACTTTGGTCTTCTTTGATCTTCTTTGATCTTATCTTCTGTGATTTGATTTGATCTGATCTTCTTTGATCTGATCTGATCTTCTTTGATCTTATTTGATATTCTTTTATCTGATCTTCTTTGGTCTTCTTTGATTTTCTTTGATCTTCTTTTATCTTTTTTGATCTGATCTTCTTTGATTTTATTTGATCTGATCTTCTTTTATTTGATTTGATCTGATCTTCTTTGATCTGATCTGATCTGATATGATCTTCTTTGATCTGATCTTCTCTGATATTCTTTGATCTTCTTTGAACTTTTTTGATCTGAGCTTATTTGAAATTCTCTGATCTTCTTTGATATTTTTTTTATTTGATTTACTTTGGTCTTCTTTGATCTTATCTTCTTTGATTTGATCTGATCTGATATTCTTTGATCTGATCTGATCTTCTTTGATCTTATTTGATATTCTTTGATCTGATCATCTCTGATCTTCTTTGAACTTCTTTGATTTTCTTTGATCTTTTTTGATATTCTTCGATCTTATTTGATATTCTTTGATCTGATCTTCCTTGATCTTCTCTGATTTTCTTTGATCTGATCTGATCTTATTTGATCTGATATGATCTTCTTTGATCTTTTTTGATATTCTTTGATCTGATCCTTTTGATCTAATCTTCTTTGATCTGATCTTCTCTGATCTTCTTTGAATTTCTTTGATCTGATCTTCTTTTATCTTATTTGATATTCTTTTATCTGATCTTATTTGATCTGATCTTCTTTGATCTGATCTGATCTTCTTTGAATTTATTTGATCTGATCCTATCTTCTTTGATCTTCTTTGATCTCATATTATTTGATCTGATCTGATTTTTTTTTATCTGATCTTCTTTGATCTGATCTGATTTTTTTTATCTGATCATCTTTTATCTTATCTTTATTCGAAAATGTGTTATTGGAGATTTTATCTAGTTTATAAATATATAGCGATTTTGCTTTATATAATTTAAAAAAAAAAATCACATTCAGCTACGGTATTTTGACCGTAGCTAACAAAAAAATAATTTGTTAACATTAGATCAAAGAAGATGAGATAAAGGAAGATAAAAACAAAGCAGATCAGAGAAGATCTAAGAATATTAGATCAAAGAAGATCAGATCAAATCAGATCAAAAAAATCAAAGAACATCAGATCAGATCAAATAACAGCATAGACTAATTGGTTTAAAAAAAAAATTAACACTAAAGAGATTAGCTACGGCCAATTGGTTTTAAAAAAATATTGAACAATAAAGAGATTAGCCACGGCCAATTGGTTTAAAAAAATATTAAACAATAAAGATATTAGCGATCGCAAATTGCCGTGGGTAATTCGTTTTTCATTTTTTATATTAGCGAGGCCAACAAACCGTTGCTAATTGGTTTCTTATAAATTGCAAACGTTAGCTACGGCCCTAGTGTCGTCGCTATATTGGTTTCTTATAAATTTTTTTAAAATATGTATTCGCTACAGTATTTGGACCGTGGCTAACAATTTTTTTTTTTATAAACATTAGCTACGACCCTACAACCGTCGGTACGTTTTTTTCTTATAATATTATTTTTTTAAAAATCATATTAGCGACAGTATGTCCACCGTAGCTAATTAGTTTGTTATATATTTTTTTAAAAATTACCTTAGCTACGGTTATACAACCGTCGCTACGCTCTTTTCTATTTTTTTGATTTTAAAAAATACATTAGCTACGGTTCTAAAACCGTCGCTACGTTCTTTTATAATTATTTTTATTTTATAAAATCACATTAGCTACGGTTCTCGAACCGTCGCTAACCTCTTTTCAATTTTTTTGATTTTAAAAAATCACATTAGCTACGGTCCTGGAACCGTCGCTAACCTCTTTTCTATTTTTTTTGATTTTATAAAATCACATTAGCTACGGTCCCGAAACCGTCGCTAAGCTCTTTTATATTTTTTTTATTTTATAAAATCACATTAGCTACGGTTTGGAAACCGTCGCTAACCTTTTTTCCAATTTTTTTTATTTTATAAAATCACATTAGCTACGGTCTGGAAACCGTCGCTAAGCTCTTTTATAAATTTTTTGATTTTATAAAATCACATTAGCTACGGTTTGGAAACCGTCGCTAACCTCTTTTCTAATTTTTTTTATTTTATAAAATCACATTAGCTACGGTCCGGCAACCGTCGCTAAGCTCTTTTATAATTTTTTTGATTTTATAAAATCACATTAGCTACGGTTTGGAAACCGTCGCTAACCTCTTTTCTAATTTTTTTTTATTTTATAAAATCACATTAGCTACGGTCTGGAAACCGTCGCTAATATCTTTTATAAATTTTTTGATTTTATAAAATCACATTAGCTACGGTTCAGAAACCGTCGCTAACCTCTTTTCTAATTTTTTTAATTTTAAAAAATCACATTAGCTACGGTTCTGGAACCGTCGCTAACCTCTTTTCTATTAAATCAAAAAAACCTTAGCTACGGTCGTATTGCCGTCGCTAATTAGTTTGTTGTATTTTTTTTGACTAAAAAAATCACGTTAGATACGATTATATGGCCGTCTCTAAGGTGTTTTCACATTTTTTTTTTTAAAAAATCACAGAAATGTTAGCTACGGCTGTTTGGCCGTCGCTGATTTGTTTGTTATATTTTTTAAAATCGAAGACATGTTTCTATGTATTCTATTTGGCGTCCCAATTGTTTCCTTTGAGCAGTTAGTGGTTTAGATTAAATCCTGACTTAATTTACGTTTATGATGTACACGTTTCAGGCTTTGCGACTCTTGGAGCATAGTGACATATAGCTAGGAAAAATCTTCTGTCTCAAGAATATCTTGAACCTGTTTCTAATCAAATGGACCATAATGAAAGAGGCTTCATAAGTTATTGCATTGTGCCTGAGACTTCAGCTGAGCGGGTGGAATGGGTGTTAGAAAATGCTAGACGCCCTACTTTTGGTAATGTCAGGATAGGAATTTCTGATATGGCATATCATTTCGAAGTTGATTTATCTGGTGTTAAGAGGACTCCACACGGCTCTATTGCCATAAAATTTCGATATGGCATAAAATTTCGAAGTTGATTTTTTGACCGTAGCTAACAAATTTTTTTTTTAAACATTAGCTATATTGTTTTCTTAATTTTTTTTTTAAATGACATTAGCTACGGCTCTATTGCCGTCGCTAAGTTGTTTTGTTATATTTTTAAAAAAAAAATCACATTAGCGACGGTTTATTGACCGTAGCTAAGGTGTTTTCCTAAATTTTTTTAAAAAAAAATCACAAAAACATTTCTAAACATTAGCTACGGTTGTATTGCCGTCGCTAAGTTGTTTTGTTATTTTTTTAAATAAAAATCACATTAGCTACGGCCCTCCTACCGTCGCTAAGATGTTTTCCTATAATTTTTTTTTTAAATCACAAAAACATTAGCTACGGCTGTATTGTCGTCGCTAATTTGTTTTGTTATTTTTTTTATTAAAAAAATTCACATTAGCGACGGTTGTTTGACCGTAGCTAACAAAATTTTTTTTTCTAAACTTTAGCTACGGCCAAAGTGCCGTCGCTAAGTTTTTTTTGTTATATTTAAAAAAAAAAAAATCACATTAGCTACGGTATTTTGACCGTAGCTAACAAAAATTTCTAAACATTAGCTACGGTCCGAATACCGTCGCTAATTCTCGTATTAGCGACAGTTTAAAACCGTCGCAAAGCTGTTAGCGACGGTTATTTTTTATTTTTGTATCAAAACAGTGGCAGAAACTATAGCGACGGTTTATTGCCGTCGCAAACCGTTTAAATAGCGACGGTTTTTGGTAATATCCGTCGCAAACCGTTTAAATAGCGACGGTTTTAAAAAACCGTCGCTAATTTCCGTAGCTAATTTGGCTTTTTTTTGTAGTGTGAAAAAATAGAGTTAGTGACGGCCAACCAGGGGCGAACCTGCAGTTAAATAGGACGATTAACATGTCAAATGAAAGTAGCCTACTGTGGTTTATAGCAACAGCATATATATTTGAAAAATCTATATTTTTGAACTGTAGAAGTGTGGATAATTTGCAAACTATATAATTCAGGTTTTAGCAATCACGTACACCATTTTATGCATGATTCGTGTAATTTGCATATATATGATTCACAAACCATTTGCTAGAAACTTGCTATGTTTGAATGAAAAGGTCATTCTCAAGCTTGGAAACTAGACGTATCCAGGCAAAATGACTTTTAGTGGGATGAAGCATCAATCTGCGTATCTGATAAACGGATTCTCCTTTGCAGGTGGTGTGTGAAATGGATGCAGTGAGAACGAAAGAGAAACGATAAACGTCTTGGATTTCACATTGCATTATTCGGTTATTGTGATTATCCAAAAAAAAGTTTAGAAATCATTCCTTAAGTTAATTAGCTCAAATGAGACCAACTAGAAAATGTTAGAATACGTTAACACATGCGAAAAGCACAGATTTGCTATTTTTATAAAAAAAGAGAAATACATGAAAGACTTAAACCATACAGAAATTGATATACACCCCATAACTACTCAATTTGACTTTTCATACAATTCAGCTTCTGCTGGGCACTTGGGTCAAGATATTGGGCCAATTCTTGGCATGTTTCTCCAAGGTGGACCGTGGGCTTCTCCCTTTATGTAACAAAGGCCATGTTACTACCCGGCCCAATGATCTTTAACTGGGCCCATTAGTCCAACTTTCTTCAACTGGGCCGTCTCAGATGACCTCATCCATGTTGTCTCCACTTTTGATCACTCCAGGCGCCTCCCCGCCCCGCCTATAGTGCATTCTCAGATACATGTATGTATCTTCCCCGGCGTCTATTCATATTTTCACGGACGCCACGGCGTGCTCCTCGGTATCATCGCCGGTTCATACGGTGGCCTTGGTTGAGGTGGCTACGGGGTCAACCACAGGCTCTGATAGTTTGAATATTTCTAAGTGTTCAGCCAAGATTAATTCTACAATCACCTCATCTTCCGCTGATTTGGTTATTATTGGGCCAACTCCCAGGCAGAGTACTACATCTTCTTCTCGCACAAAGAAGAAATTATTCCTGAAAACCCACACTCAGCTAACTGATGCGTCTGCTGAAACCTCGGGCATTGTCCCTCTTGCTAAAGGGTGGGTTCATAAAGAGACTGTTAAGGCGAGTAATGTTGTAAAGGCCCGCCGAGAAACAACTTTACTGTTGGAGAAACACAAGTTACAGACTACCCACTCTGAGACACTCCACTACAAGGTGCTGCTAAAAAACCTCTTCTACACACCTGTTCTTCATCCCAAGTTACTACTCAGGTTCCCAAGTTACTACTCAGGTTCCGGTGACTACCTCAGATAGTTCGCCCAACTCCCTATGATACTTTCTTGAAATGTTAGAGGCGCAGGGTCTCTCGTAACGTCCCAGATTATAAAGACCCTCTCCCTACGATCTAATATTGATATCCTTTTTTTGTCTGAAACAAAGGCCAACTCTGCTAATATGGATCGAATACGTCGGAAGCTTGGTTTCCATCATAGACTTTCAGTTTCAGCGCTAGGACAGTCTGGTGGATATTTTGGAAGGAATGTATCAATCTCTTTGTCATTTCATTTTTTAAATATTATTTTAATTGCACTATTTCCAATTATTTTTCTACGTACTAAATTACTAATGTATGGTCGACTCTTTTTGTTTATGTTGAATCAAGCCTGGCCCGTCGGGGACACTTCTGGACTAACATGCTACAGGTTTATCATTGTCAACTCCTCCCTTGGGTTATCATAGGTGATCTCAATGCAATCTACAGTCCTGCCGACAAAATAGGTGGCCTCTCCCTTACAAGTGTCACTCTCAGCCATCTCCGACATTTTGTCGACACTTTTCAGCTCCCGAACCTCCTGCTCAAAGCGTCTGAATATACTTGGTCAAATAAACGGAAGGATAGGCATGACATTAAAGCAAAACTGGATAGAGTCTTGGTTAACACTGAATGGATATATCTTTTTCCATCGGCTACTTGTAGATCAATCCATGCCCCCTCTTCTAACCATAGAGAGCTGCTTATCTAGCTAATATCTCATTCAAACCTGGCCCCAAAACCATTCAAAAAATTTCGGATGTGGTTCAGAGATCCGGGGTGCCGCCACATTGTCTCCTCGATTTGGACCCCCCTCGCCTAGGGACCTCGCCCCAAATTTTCCTTATTAAAGTAAAAAACCTTAGTCATGATCTGACCTGTTGGAATAAATCTGACTTTCAGAACATCCACCTCAACATCCGAAAAAAACGGAATGCCCTTTATAAGCTTCAAAATGTTCCTCCTTTTGGGGACAATACGGAGGCCATTGCAATTCTTGAATCTCGACTTGAGGAACTCCTCATTAGGGAAGAACTTTTTTGGCATAACAAATATGGAATTTCTTGGCTGACAGGCATACGGGATTCTTTCACCTCTCTACCCTGATGAGATGTAAATCCAATCTTATATTGCGCCTTAGGGATCATAATAATCAATGGCAGTCTAACCCAGTGGGTATAGGTGAAGTCATGTCACAATATTTCTCGGATATGTTCACCACCTTAAATCCTACGAGTGATCAATCAATCTTTCAGCTCTTTCAACCGGTCATCTCTGCAGAGGACAATGCCTCCTTACTTAGCATCCCTAGTGGCGAAGTCATCAGAGATACAATCTTTTCTATTGGAAGTCACAAAGCCCCAGGACCAAATGGCTTCCATGCATTCTTCTTTAAACAATATTGGGATATTGTGGGTCCTAATGTGATTGTAGTAGTGTGTAACTTCTTCTTGTCCAAAAAGATGGACCCCAAACTGAGCGAAACTGTTATTGCTCTCATCCCAAAAATCAGTAATCCAGTGTCTTCGGATAAATTTCGTCCCATTGGTATTCGCAATGTTATCTATAAGGTAATCTCAAAAGTTCTTGCAACCAGACTAAGACCATTCTTAGATAACATAGTTTTCCTAATCAATGAGCCTTCCTTAAAGGACGATCCATTTCGGATAATGTCATCATTGCCCATGAGACTTTTTTTCAAATGAAACATTTTAACCTCAAAACTCATGGCTTGATGGCCATTAAAATTGCTATGATAGGGTGGAATGGTCATTCATTCTTCAACTCTTTAGACAATTGGGATTCTCGGAGGACTGGATTGCTATGATCGAACAATATATATCCACCTCCTCCCTTCAAGTTCTTCTAAACGGCTCCCTATTGCCTCGTTTTAAGCCATCTCGAGGTATCAGACAAGGTGACTCGTTGTCCCCCTATCTTTTTATTTTGGTGGCGGAAGGTCTCTCCCGACTCCTGACCCAGGCTGAAGCTTCTGGGAACCTAAAATGGATCCAACTCAGATGCCACGCCCCCTCAATTAGCCATCTTCTCTATGCTGATGATATCCTTCTATTTTGCTGTGTCTTTAGCTGAAGCGCACTCGGTTAAAGACATCCTCCACAAATATTGCGTGACTTCTGGTCAAGCAGTGAATTTTGACAAATCATCAGTCTTCTTCAGTTCTAATGTCCACCCTCAACATGCCAAGATGATTACTTGGATCAAAAGTCTTCAACCCAAAAGACAAGTACCTCGACTCTTACCTGTTACTTTCCAAGAATAAAGCCAAAGACTGCCACTTAGGGGTGGGCATGGGACGGGATGGACCTCATCCCTATCCCATCCCATGCATTCGGGATCGAGACGGGATAGACCTCATCCCGGGATGAGCACATACTAAATAGTCCTCCAATAAAAATTAACAAAAAGAGCTTCAACTCACATTACTTAAACACCAAAAATCTCAAATTTATATAAACATAACTTTCATCATAACTAAATAATAGATATTAAATAAATACATATTAAACTTTTTTTTGGAAAGCAAATAAATATTAAACTTCATTTAGAATTCATATGACTTATTTCATTTATATTTCATATAAAATTTCATCTCATATTGATTTAATTTCAACACAACCTAAACTTTAATTTAGAAGAGTATTTTGATTAAAATTAGTAATAATAAATATTAAATAAATAAATTCGGGACGGGACGAGATTGAAAATGTCCATCACGATCCCATCCCACTCTAGATCGGGACGGGACATGATTAGGATGGGTTTGATAAATTCCAAAAGGACCTGAAAAAATTGGGACGGGTTCGGGATCGCGGGATGGGATGCCCACCCCTACTTCCACTACCTCTTTGAGAAAATCTCCAACCGCTTGGCATCTTGGAAATCAAAAGTCTTTTCCCAGGCTAGCCGCACGATCATGATCAAAGCGGTCTTTAATTATATCCTAGTGTAAACAACGCACACCTTCCTTAACACCCTGCTAAATCCTTGTCCCAACTGGTTCGGGTCCCTACAATTGCTTCTTTTGAATGGAGGGGCACTTTTAAAGCACTTGTGCTTATGAGAAAATTGGTTCACTGGCAAGTGCTTTGGGGGAGCCAAATTGATTTTTGGCACGACGCCTGGGTCAAGCCAGAACTGTTATTGGCAGATTGTGTACTGAATCCCTCAAATTCTAACTTCTCGCGTGGTATTCCTGACCTTTGGACTGCCCCTTCTTCATCCTTGCTATCCTGGAACATTCCTCTTCTCAACTCCTTATTCCCCATGCCTGTGATTCAGGATATCTCCAACATTTGTCTTCAAGCCACTACTACTCCAAATACCCTCATTTGGAATGGGAACAAAAAATGAGTCTTCTCTGTCAAAAGTGCCACCCGCGCGTTTGCATATTTTTAGGATGCAGGTTCTTCTTTGAGTCTTGTCCCTTCTATAGAACTGAAGCTTCTCCGTGATCTCTGGCGCATTAAAACTCCTCAGCACCATTTTTTTTATGTGGAAAGTTAGTCAAAACTTTCTTCCTACCACTTTTTATCTGGCTAGGGTCCATGTACCTATTAATAATCAATCCATCTTTTGACACGACCATTTAGAAGAAATTCTACATCTCTTCTTTCTTTGCCCTGTCAAATAGCTGTCTTGGCTCATCTCCCCTATCCCGCTCCACTGGTTCCATCCCTCACCCAACCCCATACTGTTCCTGAATGACACCGAACAAATGAAAGGATGTTATGATGTAATTTTGCATATACGAAATAATAAGAAATACTCGCCACTTAAGGAATCCACCAAGAGATAAGAGTATGAGATTAGGAAGAACACTAATATTCACTAACAATATATTTTGAATTTACAATCTGAAATGCCATTTCATTCTTAGGGACTAGCTTATATAGGAATCATGGAACATCCATCCATGAATAGGTTCATCCCTAATTAATACTAATAAATGTATTTTAATTAATGACAATCATAAATAACTTTAAAATACATGAATGCATCAAGTTCCAAGGTGAATGCATCAAGCCTTTCACTTAACCAAATGAAGTTCAAACTTGTTCATATGGATGGACTGGATTCGGTGTCATACGCTTCCGCTTCGTGTGAACTCGTCTCTGAGTTCTCATCGCAATTGTCATTGACGAATGGAGAAAAATCCGCGACATTGAATGTTGCCGACACACCATAATCTTTTGGAAGCTCGATCTTATAAGCATTTTCTCTGATCCGATTAAGTACTTTGAAAGGACGTACCGTCTGCTCGAGGTTTTAACTTTGCATGCTTGCCTCGAGGGAATCATTCATGACGAAGATGAATCCACACTAAATCTCCTTATTTGAATATAGCCGATTTATGTGCTTATTAGTTTGCCTTTGGTACTTCTCATTTTGCTTCATGATGTGACCTCGCACCTGCTCATGCAGTTTCTCGATGTGGTTGGCTTGTTCAGCAACATCTCCACTGAATTGATAGTTTGCAGCAAGTAGAGCTAAGTCGAGGGGACTCAAAGGTATCCTACCATAGATTGTTAGAAAAAGACTCATCCCACTTGTTTGGCTTGCAGATCAATTATAGGAAAATTTTGCTTGAGGCAGAGTGAGATCCCACTGATGGATGTTCTTGCCCACCAAACTTCGGAGAAGATTTCCTAAGCTACGGTTCACAGCTTCGGTCTGTCCATCAGTCTGAGGATGATGTGAGGAACTAAATTGTAGCTTAGTTCCCATCTTTCTCCATAAGGTCCTCCAAAAATGTCTTACAAATTTAGGGTCTCGATCAGATGTGATAGTTCTAGGAATTCCATGCAGCTTGACAATTTCCTTAAAGTAAAGATCAACAGTGCATGTAGCATCTAGAGTCTTTTTGCACGGCACAAAATGAGCCATCTTTGAAAATCTATCTACAACAACCATAACAGAATCTGTGTGTCTCTGTGTCCGCGCTAGTCCAACCACAAAGTCAATGCTCACATCTTCCCATGGAGCCATTGGAACTGGAAGTGGAGTGTACAATCCGGTGTTTTGACCATGAGTTTTGGCAATATGACAAATTCTACACCATGCCACATGTTTTGCAACGTCGCGAAACATTCGTGGCCAATAAAAATGTTCCTCAATCAGTGATAGAGTTTTGTCTTTGCCAAAGTGTAATGTTAAACCACCATCATGAGCCTCTACAATGATAACTTCCCTCAATGAACATTTTGGAACGCAGAGTCATATTCCTATGAAGATAAATCCTTATCTTGCAAAACATAAGAGTCACAAGATCCATCCGAGCAGTCAATCCAAATCTTTTTAAAGAAGTGATCATCTTGATACAATTCTTTCAACACTTCAAACCCTAATACTTTCACTTTCCTAGTGTTTAGGAAAGCATGTTGCCTGCTCAAAGCATCTGCTACTTGATTCAGCTTGCTTGACTTGTGCTTGATGTGAAAAGTATAGGCTTGCTAGAATTCAACCCACTTTGCATGCCTGTTGTTCAACTTGTGTTATCCATTAATAAATCGCAGCGCCTCATGATCGGAAAAGAGAATAAAATCTTTATAAATGAGATAATGCCTCCAGTGATTCAAGGCTCGAACAATAGCATAAAATTCTTTTTCATAGATAGAATACCTTGAGTGAGCATGATTTAATTTTTCACTGAAAAAGGCAACAAGTTTACCTTCTTGGCTGAGCACAACACCTATCCCGACATTCGATGCATCACAATCCACTTCGAACACTTTGTTGAAATCGGGAAGCATAAGAATAGGAGCTTCAATCATCTTCTTCTTTATCAATTCAAAACTCTTCTGTGCTTCTAGATTCCATTGAAAACTTCCTCCCTTTAAGCACTCTGTAATTGGAGTGATAATAGTACTGAATCCTATGATGAAAAGTTGGTAGAAAGAAGCTAAGCCATGGAAACTTCAAATGTCATGAAGTGTTGTGGGAATTGGCCAACTTGTAATAGCTTCAACCTTATTAGGGTCCACCATAATTCCATTTCTAGAAACAACATGACCCAAAAATGTTAACTTGTTGGTTAGAAATTCACACTTCTTCAGGTTCGCAAATAACTTTTGTTCACGTAACACCTGAAACACTTGGTGTAAATGCTCCAAATGGGACTTCTGATCCTTGTTGAAGATGAGGATGTCATCGAAGTACACGACCACAAACTTCTTAATAAAAGATTTGAAAATATGATTCATGAGCCGCATAAAAGTACTAGGAGCATTAAATAACCCAAAGGGCATTACCATCCATTCATCTAAACCATCTCTGGTTTTAAAAGAAGTCTTCCATTCATCTCCAGGTCTCATGCGAATTTGATGATATCCACTTTGTAAGTCAATTTTTGAGAAAATTGTTGCTCCATGGAGTTGATCAAGGAGATCAGCAAGTCGATGAATGGGAAACCGGTACTTGATGGTGATTTTGTTCACTGCCCTGCTATCTACACACATTCTCCACGAACCATCTTTCTTGGGCACACGCAATGCGGGTACAACACCAGGACTCATACTTTCTCTAATCAATCCCTTGGTTAACAATTTATCCACCTGCCCCTGCAACTCCTTAAACTCCTTGGGATTCATTCGATAAGGTGCCTTATTAGAAATAATATCACCAGGAACAAAATCAATATGATGTTGAATACCTCTCATTGGGAGCAACCCTCCTGAAACGTCTTCTGTAACAACATCTTGGAATTCTTGAAATAGCCTCCGCAACATTGGTGGGACTTTAGTAGCGTTTTGATTTGACTCCAACATCACAAGAATCAAAACCATGGTCTGCTCTTGCATCTCTCCAAGGAATTCAGACTTAGTTAATAAGTTATTTTCCCTTTCCTTGAGTTGTTTTTCACTTTTCTTTGCTTCTACAGGTCCTAGAATGATCTTCGCACCATCATTCTCAAAAGAATAAGTGTTTTTGAAGCCATCATGGATGACTTTTCAATCATACTGCCACAGTCTTCCAAGTAGTAGATGACAAGCATCCATAGGGACAACGTCGCACCACACTTCATCTTTATAAGTCTTTCCAATGGAAAACTGAACTAAAATTCTTTTATCAACTCGTACCTCATTTCCTTTTCGTAGCCAAGAAAGCTTGTATGGTTGTGGGTGTTTTTCAGTTTTTAGATTCAGTTTCTCCACCATGGTAGTAGCAACTACGTTTTCCCAGCTTCCCCCATCAATGATGACATCACAAACTCTTCCATGGAAGGTACATCTCGAATGGAAAATATTGTTCCGCTGCGGATTACCTTCCTCAACTGGAGTTGACTTCAAACTACGGCGAACCTGGCATTTAAAGCATCAGACAGTAGTTGAATGACTAGAACTTGTCGTTGCATCTGTATTCAAAATGACTTTGACACCATATCCGACTTCATGCTGACTCGCTAAGTAGGAGTTCCCTTTGCAACACTAGTAGTGTTAGAAGAAACACCCAAACACCCTTTGCATTGACCTATTTGGTCTACGACCTACTTTCACTATTGCGACCTTCTTTCAATTGTCTTTCCACCTTCAAAGAAAGCTTTACTACGTCAGTGAAGGTCCAATACTGTTGTAACTGGACTATGTTGCATATGTCACTTCGTATGCCTCTCAAGTAACGTGCAATAATTTGTTCTTCTGGTTCATCAAGATCACAGAGCAATCTGAGATTTTCAAATTCTGTAGTGAACTCCTCTACAAATAAATCTCTTTGCTTGAAATTATGAACCTTCAAGAAAGAGTCTTGAAGATAATGATGTGGCAGAAACTTTTCTTCAGTTCTTTCTTCATCTTGTCCTAAGTCTTGATTCGTTTCTTTCCTTCATGAATTCTCTGTTTCTTCAAATGTTCCCACCAATTTAATTTAATAGCCACTAACTTCACCTTTTGTTTCTCCGTGATATCTTTGTAGTCAAAACCCGTCTACTGTATGAAGCCAATCAACAAACTCTTCGGATTGAAATTCACTGCTGAGGACCTAGTTGTTGAGGACAATGCAACCAACATACATAACTTTGAAAGCTGGAATCTGGATGCTTTGTACAAGATTAAGAGGCCACTCAAATGTTGCTAGAAAAAACCGAGTGCTACTTGGCACAAGATCAACTCAGTGCAGGGCACTAGAGGGGGCTATGGAGCAATGATCAGAGATTGCAGGGATAACGTAGTTGCAGCTTGCTCAGGCTCTACTACAGGGAAATCTATGCTGAAACATGAACTTCAGGGTGTTGAATATGGGCTAAAACCAGCCAGGTTGCACCACATCCAAAAACTAGTTCTCTCAATAGACTCAACAACTGTGTTCCAATATTTGTCTAAAGAAATGAACTCAGCTTGGAATCTAAGACATATTATCAGCAGGATCAAAACCATGCTAGGTCAGCTCGAGGATTATCAGATTTTCCATGACTACAGAGAGACTAACAGACTAGCAGACAGGCTGGCGAATCAACTTCCCAACACTGAATTCAAGGAAATAATTCCTAGTTCCTTTGCACAAGACTTGAAAGACATTGTATTTGAAGATAGTATAGGGAAAACCTATTGAAGAATGTAATTGAAAATCTATTCCTTTTCTAGGTTTGGGGATCCTAAATAACCCCACTTGATTTCCAAAAAAAAAAAACTCTTCGGCTTGCATCTTTCATTCAAATTCTAGAATATCCACTATCATGTCGGGACCTCGATGTTGGTAATGATGATTTCTTCCTTGATGCCTTGGACGCTCATCTTTACTGGATCCATGGTCATGTGCATAATAAAAAAGATTAACATCTTCCTCTTTCGAAGATTCTTCATTATAATCATGTTGAGATACTTCATGTTCCTGAGTTTCAACCCGAGCAAGTCGTTCATGAAGCTGCTACACTTGCCTTCTTAATTCCTCGACATTAATATTGCAAAGCTCCATTTCGTGTACTGAAGGTTCTTCATTGTAATGTTCACCATGACCACCACGTCCTCCTCGACCACCACGACCAATCATTTGTAGAGAATGACCCGAGTCTGCTCTGATACCAAAACTGACACCGGACAAATGAAAGATGTTATGATGTAATTTCACAAATACGAAATGATAAGAAATACTCGCCACTCAAGGAATCCACCAAGAGATAAGAATAAGAAGATGATAAATGTCTTGTCACTCTAAGGAATCCACCAAAGAGATAAGAGATAAAAACTCGCCACTCCATGGAATCCACCAAAGAGATAAGAGTATGGGATTAGGAAGAACACTCTTCACTAACAATATATTTTGAATTTACAATTTGAGATGCCATTTCATTCTTAGGGACTAGCTTATATAGGAATCATGGAACATCCCTCCATGAATAGGTTCATCCCTAATTAATACTAATACATGTATTTTAATTAGTGACAATCATAAATAACTTTAAAATACATGAATGCATCAAGTTCCAAGGTGAATGCATCAAGCCCTCACTTAACCAAATGAAGTTCAAACCTGTTCATATGGATGGACTGGATTTAGTGTCACTAAAGAGCAAAATCTTTCTCAATCCACTGATATCCTTTTTTCCATTTGGCGATCAGGAATGACATCATTTTTAATAAGACCAAGTTCCATACCAGGCTCTTCACCAAAACTGTTAATTCCATTTGGTTTTCCTGGTCATCCCAATAGTTCAGCCCCCTGTGGGTCGTCCCAAAACTGATACTCAATTCCATCCCACACATTGTGAGCTCGGCCCGCATTGACCACAATCTGTGTCACCCTCCCTTGACGCCTCTTCACCTGTAGCTTCAAGAACTGTCCTACTTCAGGCCCAAATTGAATTCACCACGACTCACTACCATAACACCAATATGCCTCCTTCTCTTCAGTCGGGCCTTCAATTGGAACATGATTGTTAGTTTTGATGCATGCTTCTTTTATCAATCTCAACTGGGTGTTGTTGGGGTCATAGCTATGGATTTGACAGGTAAAGTTCTCACTACGGTGGCTAGTCCAATCAAAGGGAAGGTCTTGGATAGCACAATGGTTGAATTCTATGCAGTAGAGGCAATACTTATGCTGATTCAAGCATAAAGGTGGAACACTGGTCTAGTATTCGGCGATTCCACAAATTTCATATCTACCCAGGGTACTGGTTCACCTTTTGTTGTAGATTGGGTGTGGCGCCCCCTTGTTTGTAATTAAGCGTCTCCTTCTTTTGCTTAGCAACTGACACTGTTTGTATATTTCTAGGAACCTCAATTACGAGGCCCACAACTTTGCTACTATGGCAGGTCACACTATGTTATCTTCTTAGTCTCTTTATGCATAATGCTTTAACAAAAAAAAAAAAAAAAAAAGTATATTTTTAACAAAAAGGTAGTGTAAAAATGAGAAATCTGTAAACTGCAATGATATATGAGCCTTCCTTTTTTTTTATGGGAGTTGCTACATGTACCTGATTATTTGGCTTGGTTGCACCAACATTTTGGGATGTTCGACTTTGTTGCACCAAACTCAAATATGTAACACAGACTTACCATTTTTATCATAAAAACCATTTGGTGATTAAAATTTCAGTGGTTGCAACAGCTAGAACTTCAGAGAATGCGGATGCTGCAGTGGATACAGCTAGGGATGGCAACGGGGCGGATTGGGGCGGATTTTAGCAAATCCATCCCCGATCCGTTTACAATTTTTATTATAAACCGTAACCGCCCCGTGCAGATTGGCGGATATCTGCCCCGATCCGCCAATCCGTTTACGGTTATCCATCTAACTACAGAAATTATAACAAAAATCCATACAGAAATTACAAAGAAATTACAGAAATTACAAAAAATCCATACATATACAAAAATTATAACAAAAAAAATCTGATATCAGATCTGAAATATACAAAATTATAACAAAAAAAAACATCGATCTCTGATATCAGAAAATCGATCTTGATATCAGAAGTCAGAACTTTGATCTCGGATCTGAGATCTTTTGATATCAGATCTGAGATCTTTGATTTCAGATCTGAGGTTTCTTCGAGTGTCTGTGAGAAGAGAAGGAGACGACCCTTCACTGTGAGAGAGAAGAAGGGAGGGTCTCCGCCTTCACTGTGAGAGAGAAGAAGGGGCGACAAGAAGCGACGGTCTCCGCCTTCGTTGTGAAAGAGAAGAAGGGGCGACGAGAAGCGAGGGTCGGCCTCCACCTTCACTGTGAGAGAAGAAGGGAGGGGGACAACTTCGCTGTGAGGATAAACGAGATTGAGAGTGCTCTGTCTCTGCGTGTGCATGTGAGAGGGTGTGAGATGGTTTAATCCTTTATATAAGGGAAGGTTTTTTTTGTAAATTTACCGGATAAATGGATATCCGTGGGGCGAATATGGCAAAATCCGTATCCGCCCCAAGATCCAGGGACCCTTACCAAATCAGCCCCAAACGGGACGAGTGGGGCGGATATCCGTGAAAATCCACCCCATTGCCATCCCTAGATACAACAGGGGGTACAGTTGTTCCTAGCACAAAGCTAGGAGACGTTATGCAGGGACAGATAGGGGACGTTATGCAGGGAAAGCTAGTTGATTCTAACACAGAGTTAGGGGACGTTATGCAGGGACAACAAGATGCGGAACTTAAAGAACAAAGATGCGACATGTTGGTGGACGTGGTAGTGATTGAAGCAGCCAATTTTGGCCATTCTACAGTTGTTGATTTGTTCAAGAAGGGCCTCGAGATTGGTAAGGATGCGAATATGGGTGGGTTCTTAGACAAAGAGGATTCGAAGTTCAGTCCGTATATTGCAAATTCGACGCCTAAGGTTCGGTCTCAGTCGAAGCAGGCCATTTCGGTGACTCCAGTTCCATTAGTGGAGACCTTTGGAAGTGGTCGTTCAGGGGTTTTGGTTATTCGTCAGGCTAACAGTGAAAACGAACAGGAGTCTGATACCAAAAATTCGGATGAAAATAGTTCGAATGAAGAAGATTTGGATGAAAATACCATCAGGTCAAGAATAGTGTCAGGTCTAAAGAAAGACCACAAACGATTAATGAAAAGATTCGATAAGAGGAATATGACAATAGACAATACGCTGGATCACGACTACTTCAAAGATTTCAAGGTTTTTCCTCGAAGATCATCTAAAATGAAGAAATGTAATTTTGGAACAAGTAATTAAGGTCTGACATCCCATAGCTGCCTCTCCATAGCGGAGATTTTTAATAAAAAAAAAAAAACTTGGCAGCACTAGCCAACATATCCCAAAACTATACGGTTTATGGCAGAAAAATCACATACAACACTCAATTGTTAAAGGAAAGTCGGGGGAAAAAAATACACATTGTAAAGTGCCAAGAAGAAGATTGAAAATAGCCAAAGTTACAATTGTAAAGTGATAAGAAAATTGAAACTAGCCAACCAAAGTTTTCGACAAAGAAAGATCGATGAATTTGCATGTAGTGCCCCCACTTACTACAAATGATGTTGAATGAACCACAACTTTGTTGTAAAATATTTTCTTTTCATCCCTTGCTTGTTGAACATCAAAAAGCCACCTTATTACTACCACATAATGAAGAAGGTGAAGACATTGTTATCAAAGTTAAAGAAGTGGAAACTCCTTGCATTTATGCCACCTTGCCTGTAGAGAGGAATTCATCATGAGGTGCTCAATGTTCCCAAAATCTCTACCCCAGATCCCATACTTCCAATACATCAATCTATTAGTGATTCCACATCTCTTTCTTCTCCTACTCCACCAACACCAACACCACTACCACCGTCATCATCGAGTGACTATGTTTCAAAGGAATCAGTAGCTCCAGTAGTGAAGTGGGTAATGGTATATTCCCACTTTGCATGGTACGAGATACTCTTGGGCATGTCATTTAGTGTGCCAATCGCGCTATTTAGTGTTACATATGGGGGTGTTGGGGGTCATCTTGTACCTGTCAAACTCTTTGCATGAAGGATTTTTGTAGTGAGAATGATTTCTTTGTGTTGTCTATTGTGCAAAGTCTTACAACATATATATACAATTTGTAATGAGAATATCCATTGAGAATATCCATTATTCTAGAGCCTATTCTAGGTAATGACATCAATTACATTTAATCAATTGCGATTCTTTCCTTTAGTTGTGATTCTTTGCGATTCTTTCCTTCAGTTGTGATTCTTTCCTTCAATACTCCCCCCTCAAGTTAGAGTGGATATTGATCACACCTAACTTGTCCAGCAACAATGAAAACTGATTTGAACTCAGGGGCTTCGTGAAAATATTTGCTGGTTGCTCCTTGGTTCTTATATGTTCTGTTTGAATCAATCCTCTTTGCACTTTCTCTCTGACAACATGGCAGTCAATTTCTATGTGCTTGGTTATTTCGTGGAACACAGGATTAGACGCTGTGTATTGCGGCTTTGTTATCGCAGAATAGCTTGACTGGCTGCAAATGTTTAACATTCAAGTCTTTCAAAATGTATTGCAACCATGTTATCTCACAACAAGTAGTGGCCATAGAACGATACTCAGCTTCTGCACTCGAACGTGAGACCGTACTCTGTTTCTTTTGTTTTCCAAGAAATGGGAGCATGTCCGAGAAAGATGCAATAACCCGTCGTTGACCTTCTAGTGTCTTTGCAGCGCGCCCAGTTTGCATCATAATATGCTCTTAATTCCAATGACCCTTTTGAAGGTAGGAAAATGCCTTGACCTGGCGTCCGCTTGAGGTATCTCAACACCTTGTGAGCTGCATCTAAGTGAGGTTGTCTTGGTTTATCCATGAACTGACTAAGTATATGAACTGCATACACGAGGTCCGATCTTGTGATTGTCAAATAAATTAGGCGTCCAACAAGCCTTCGATATTGAGATGCGTCTTCTAACAATCTTCCATCTTCTTGTGTGAGGATTATATTTTGCTCAACTGGAAAATGTGAAGGTTTTGCACCAAGGAATCCCGTGTCTTCAAGTATTTCCAATGCATACTTTCTTGACTTAATGCAATGCCATGCTTGGACCTTGCTACTTCCAATCCAAGAAAATATTTCAACTGTCCCATATCCTTCAGTTTGAAGTGGCTTGATAGAAAGCTTTTGGTCCTCATAATATCATCTAAACTGTTGCCTGTGAGAATTACATCGTCCACATAAACCAACAAAGCTGTAAAGTTACCTTGATGGCTTCGGACGAACATGGAATAATCAGATCATGATTGCTTGAAACCGGCTGACTTGAGGGCTGAGGAGAGCCTAAAAAACCATTACCTGGAAGCTTGCTTCAAGCCGTATAATGATTTGTGTAACTTACAGACCTTATTCTCCCCCTTTCGTTCGAAGCCAGGAGGAAGTTGCATGTACACTTCTTCATGAAGGTATCCATTGAGGAACGCATCATTCACATCCAGTTGGTGGAGATGCCAATTTTGTTGAGCTGCGAGACTGAGCAAGACTCGAACTGTGGTGAGATTGGCAACTGGCGCGAACGTTTCCCTATAATCAAGGCCTTCTACTTGGCTATAACCCTTGGCCACTAATCTGGCCTTATAGCGTTCAATGGTTCCATCGGGGTTGTACTTGATTTTGTACACCCATTTACAACCGATTGGCCGTTTGTGGGCTGGTGGTGGAACTAGGCTCCATGTTTTGTTAGCTTGCAGCGCTTGAATCTCTAGCCGCATCACTTCTTTCCACTTTGGGTCTTTAACTGCTTGAAAAAAAATGTAGGTTCTCTTTGCAGGGTAATATTAGCAGTAAAAGTCCTATGAGGAGAAGAAAGATTGGCATAAGAAAGAACATGTGAGAGACTATGGGCCGTACCAGGAGCTGTGACCTCGTTCGAAGAAGACGTCGGAGCGAGACGTGAGGGGAGGGCCGCATCAATGTGAAAGTCCTGCAATGTGGTAGGGAGCTTTGTAGCGTGAGAAGACTTGCGTGGTTGTGGTGGAAATTGTTTTGGAGGCAAAGGTGATTGAATGTGATCAGAGGAGATGGTGTCCAGGTTAGGAGAGGTGATATCAGGAGATACAGGTTCTGTAAATGAGATAGATTTGGAAGGAGAATGATTAGGATGATGCTCAGCGGAAGACGGGAGGTTTTGAGAGATTGTAGGTGAAGAATTATGTGTGGGACTCGAAGGAGAAATTGTAGGAATTGAAGGATTATCATAGTGGGCCAAACGAGTTAGAGAATGAAACAAATTGGTATTTTGTGATTCGTTATTTTGTGATGAAAAAAACTCCGAATTTTTCTGGAAAGGAAAAGCATTCTCAAAGAAAACCACATCCCTTGAAACTAGGGATTTCTTAGTTGTCAAGTTATAAACTTTATACCCCTTTTGGCCTTGTGGATAGCCAAGGAAGATGCACTCCGTTGATCGAGGATCAAACTTACTAGGACGAGTTGGATGTGTGGATACAAAGCATTGACAACCAAAGACTCTTAAATGAGAATAACTAGATTCCTTATGGAAAAGTTTTTCAAAAGGTGTTTTCCCTTGAAGAATTGGAGTTGGTGTTCGATTAATCAAATAAGCTGCTGTGAGTATGGCATCCCCCCAAAAAGATTTTGGCAGATTGGCTTGGAAAAGAAGGGACCTTGCCATGTTTAGCAAGTGGCGATGCTTGCGTTCAGCAACACCATTTTGTTGTGGTGTGTTGACGCAACTAGTTTGGTGGATAATGCCTTTAGAAGAATAAAACTGGGGAATCTTAAACTCCGGACCGTTGTCACTCCTAACAACCTTAACATTTGTACCAAACTGAGTTGCAGCCAAATGAATAAAATGGATGAGGAGAGTGCGTGCCTCAGACTTATGTCTCATCAAATACACCCAAATGCTTCATGAATGGTCATCAACGATTGTTATAAAATATTGTGCACCAGAAAAAGTTGGAACATGATAACCTCCCCAAATATCAATGTGAATTAAATCAAAGCAAGATGCACTACGAGTAATACTTAATGAAAACGGTTGTCTAGTAAGTTTGGCTAAAGGACAAATAGAACAAGAGTTTGAATCACAAGCTTTATTTGCAAGAAATGAAAATAATGAAGAGGCTTTATTTGAAGGATGACCAAGTCGTTGGTGCCATAAACTGTCCGAGTTGGTGTGTACCGTATTGCATGTTCCTTTCTGTGGTAGATTGAGTCGGTAAAGTCCCTCCTTCTTAGTTCCCGTCCCAATCATCTTCCCCAATTGTAGGTCCTGTATGACACAAATTTGTCTTAGAAAGATGGTAATATGGAAAGAGTCGAATGCTAGTTTGCTCACAGAAATCAAGTTAAGGTAAAACAAGGGGACACATAGGACGTTATGAAGAACAAAATGTGGAGAGAAGGCTACAGTGCCTACATGAGAAACATGTGCTGTGGTACCATCAGGAAGCTTGACCCAACGATTAGAGACTGAATTGAACGAGGTAAGCAAGCTGGGATTACAAACAATATGATCACTTGCACCACTATCTAATATCCATATTGGCTCTTTACTACTCTGTGCAAAAAGTTTACCTGAAAGTTCTTAATAGTTGGGAATGTTACCGACCAAATTGGCTGAAGCAACCTTCGTTTTGGTTAGGAGCTGATTGAGAAGTTGATGACACTCTTCTCTTGTAAATGGGAAGTCTGTCACAGCTTCCTTTTTATCATCTTGGGGGGCTACATGATTTGCTTTTGATCTTGCTTGGCGACTTCTAGTAGCATTATTCCTCCTTCGGCAGTAGTCATAGGTATGTCCCTTCCCATTGCAATGTGTGCATTTGAGATGAGCTCTGCAGTTGTTTGTGTTGTGGTTGGTCATGTTGCATTTTTCACAGAACTTGGCTTCTCCTTCTACAGACTGGAAATCATGAGTCACTTTCTTTACTGAAAAAATAGAGGATTCTGGTGGTGCTATGGACTTGCCAGCAGTAGTCTATGCCTGCTTTTCTTGGCGTAGTACCATCGCATAGGCTTTGTTCAGGTTCGGAAGTGGATCCAACCCTATGATGTTGCTGCGGGTCTGTACAAAATTCTCATTAAGTCCCATAAGAAATTTCATGGTCTTTTGTATCTCCATGGACTTCTTAACTTCAGCCGCTGCTTCACATGTACAGGTAGGAAAGGAACAGAGAGCATCCTTTTCATCCCATAGGCTTTTGAGTTTTGTGAAGAAAGAAGTGACTGAGTTTGTGCCCTGCTCACATTCATGTATGGCATTCTCTATATGGAACAATGAAACCGTATTAGTGTGAGAGAATCTTTCTTGCAACTCTAACCACATACCTCTAGCATCCTTGCAATGGATGACACTGCTCGAGATGTCTTTTGACATTGCTCCTAGCAACCAGGTCTTGACAAGGACATTCCATCGGTCCCATTGCAGTTGTTCATCAGGATTGTGAGTCGGCCTTTTTAGGGTTCCATCAATAAAACCCTTCTTGTTTTTGATGGTGAGTGCCATGTTCATTGACTGCTCCCACATTGTATAATTGTCTTCCATCAGTAGTTGTGAAACAAGGACAACACCTGGTTGGTCCGAATGATGGAGGAAAGGAGGATGATTGAAATTCTCCCATGGTTCTGAGGTCTTGGAAGAGTTCGAGCCCTTTCCGGGTTCAATGAGTCTCCGCTCTTCGTCACCAGCCATGAGGTATTTGCTTGTATGAATTTCTAGGTTCTCAAGAGCGATTGCTCTGATACCATGAAGGATTTTTGTAATGAGAATGATTTCTTTGTGTTGTCTATTGTGCAAAGTCTTACAACATATATATACAATTTGTAATGAGAATATCCATTATTCTAGAGCCTATTCTAGGTAATGACATCAATTACATATAATCAATTGTGATTCTTTCCTTCAGTTGTGATTCTTTCCTTCAATACATCCAACCCACATCTCTTTGATGTTTTTAACATATTGGATGCTTTAGCATTCACAGCTTCTCTGTCTGGATTTTTGCTTAACGATGTGTACAAAAGGATCAGTAAATATCTTGCGGTCTTCGCATTTGTATGTTTGATGGTTGCTTTCTATGTGTTTCTCTGGGTCCTCTTCCCAAACTACCTGGTGCCATGTGTACTACTCTTTCTGGTTTCATCTGTGTTGCTATATGTGCACTTGGTCGAGGGTAACAAGGATTATGTAGATGACCAATATCACAGCAATTTAGGTAAAACCACTTTTATATATTTCAATTCTTCTTATTGTTTTTTCAAGAATGTTATTTCAATTTGTATAACTTTCATTTTCAGGTGTCGTATAAGTAGAGAGGACGATGGAGACTAAGCAAAAAATATTTGTTATGCACATCTTATTGGATGTGGGGTGTGTGCTGTTCAAGTTGATCGTTCCCATGTCCTGACAACTCATTAACCACGTTCAACCATGTATTTTATTCAAGCCCACTCAATAACTAAAAAACTTACAGTTTACCATGTAAATGGTTTAGACGAACTCCACACACTCCACATCATGCATATTAAAATCAGCTGGCAAAAGTCGATATCTTGAACTTTTCATGCTGTGTATTGAAGTATATTTGGAGTGTCCTCACATAATTGCTTTATCCAAAGAGTAGGTGAAAGTCTGGCTGCTTTTCTATTTATTTTCAACTATGTTCCACATCATGTAGACATCCTGGTATTTGGCTCAATATTGTGCAAGCACTAGAACAAAGTTGATTGCAACTTTTCCCACTTTTCCCACCTTTCCCCTCTCTTTTACATCTTTATCTTGATGAAGAATTGAAGATCCTAAAAGCAATACATAATTAGCAGCTAATGTTACTAATATAAAACACAATATAATTATGAGATCAACACACATTAACTGACCATGAAGGAGCCAAAAGGATTTCATTTCTTTACTTCAAACTCATGGTGTTTGATGCAGGAGGGTTTCTAGGGTTCCTAATTTGCTTTCAAAGTTATTTACTAAATAACTTTGAGTAATCTTTCAATTTAATTAGGAATCTTTTAGTTTACTTTTAAGATTAGGCTTTACTTTAAGACTGCTTGTTCCTCAATATTGTAGTAGACCTTTGATTTGAGTAATTTAATTAACATTAGAGTTATTTCTCTGTGTTTTGGGCAATTCTCTTGTGTTCTTCCCTGTTAATTATCTGTTGAAACTAGCTTGTAGGATAATGCTATTCTGCCCGGTGTCAGTTGGTATCAGAGCTTCAGCATCTTCTTGGGGTGAGATTTCATTAGTTTCTATGGCTGGTGGTCGTGGTCGTGGGCAGGTTCCGAACGAGGAAGCCCCTCACCATGATTGTAACATTAAGAATATAATGATTAAGGATTTACAGAGGCAAGTTGCAGAGTTCACCCGGCGTCTAACGGCTCAGGATTTCGGTAATCGTGAGATGGAACATCACGATTCTGATTCCAGTTTCAAAATCCCGTATCACAATCATGCTCGATTATGGGAGCATGGAGAGCATGTGTATGATGGTGAGGAGCTTGGAGAGCCTGTGTATGACAATGAGGAGCTTGAGGAAGACGTGGTATACGAAACTAAGGAGCTTGGAGAGCCTGTGTATGACACTGATGACGATGGAGATATGTTGTATGAGGATGGCCATGAGAATCTGATTGTTCGTAAGTGCCTACTGACTCCCAAGGGCAATTCAGGGGATGATTGGTTGAGAACCAATATTTTTCGCACAGTTGCAGATAAAGTCTGCAAGATGATCATTGACAGTGACAGTTGTGAGAACGTAGTGTCTGAGGAAGCTGTCCAGAAATTGCAGTTGAACACAGATCGTCATCCCAAGCCATACAAATTGTCGTGGTTGAATAAAAGCAGTGAGGTAACAGTAAATAGGCCATGCCTAGTGTCTTTTTCGATTGGTAGGAAATATTTTGATAATGTTTGGTGTGATGTTGTGTCTATGGATGCTTGTCATATATTGTTAAGCAGACCTTGGCAGTATGATCGCCATGTTATTCATGATGGGCGGAAAAATACATATTCCCTTAGCATTAAAGGAAAGAAAATTGTGTTGGCACCTCGTCGGGAAGGAACCACTCCTACCCCGACAGCCAATAATTCAAACCTGCTTTCTAGGTCCATGTTTTTAGATAAGATTGAGCGTGAAGACGTGGTCTATGCTCTGCTGCCTTGTGGGACTAGTGATTCTAGATTTGCCAGCGGAGGTGCAGCCGCTGCTAGCCGAGTTTTCTAACCTGATGCAGGAGGACCTTGCTCCTAGACTGCCTCCTGAAGCTATTGTGAATTCCGAGAAAGCTATTGTGAACTCAAGGATGAGTTCTTTCCAACCCAGGGTGACTGATGTAGGAGGGTTTCTAGGGTTCCTAATTTGGGTTCCTAGAGTTCCTTATTTGGGTTTCTAGGGATCCTAATTTGCTCTCAAAGTTAGTTACTAAATAACTTTGAGTAATCTTTCAATTTAATTAGGAATCTTTTAGTTTCCTTTTAAGATTATGCTTTACTTTTTCTTTTAGGAATTGACTGCTTGTTATTTTAGTTTTGATTATAATTTTTCTTTTAGGAATAGGTTGCTTATTATTCATGTTATTTGAGCACTATAAATAGAGTTTTTCCTCAATATTGTAGTAGACCTTTGATTTGAGTAATTTAATTGACATTAGAGTTATTTATTTGTGTTTTGGGCAATTCTCTTGTGTTCTTCCTTGTTAGTTATCTGTTGAAACTAGCCTGCAGATAATCGCTATTCTGCCTGGTGTCAGTATTATAGTGAAACCAACTATGCACCTCTTGTTGAATTTATGATGAGCTTGTACGCCTAACACTGCCAATATTGGTTTTCTAATATTGGTCAAATACATGTTAAAAACGTCGAGATGTAGTCGGTGATGGAGCCAAGATTTTGGATGAGGGGGGCAGAGTGACGAGTCATAGTTAATTAATGAAATATATTAATTAATTACTTTACCAAAAAAAATTTTAATTCGAACAATACATAAAGAATTATAAAAAAAACACCATCTGCTAAACAAAACTCCATCTAATCTATAGGAAAAAAATGAATCCAACAAGCTACATTGTAGGAAGCACAAATGATAAATATATGAGGGATAAATCAAATTGATATGAAAAGTTAATGGGCAAGAATTAATTTCAAATGTAAAATTAGAAGTGGACACAAAAATTGGGTTATTTGCGATTCGCCACCTTATCATAAATAACTAACTAGAGATTACCCCATCATTAATCACTATTACAGTCTTTCCCGGACTAGCGGTCAACATGCATTGACTGTCAAAAAGCTCACGTTGATTACCAAAATGCCTTCAAACAATAACCCACAGATAAACCTCGAGATACAAACATGTATCTTGAAGAAAAATTAATGGATCAAAATTTCATGCATTTCCAGAAAAATCCTACGAATAAAATACAAAAATGAACCTTAATACGAATTCATCTTGAGAAAATACATTAAAAAACATTCTCCTTCCTCAAAGCAGGAAAGAGAGGTTGGTGTTGTTGGTGATTGATAGCGATGTGACACCAGACAGAATAGTGATTATTCTGCAGGTTAGTTTCAATAGATAAATCACAGGGAAAGACACAAGAAAATCACTCAAAACATAGAGAAACACTCTGTTGTTCAATTCAAAATTATGCAAATCAAAGAGTACTTCGAAAGTCCCCACAAGCCGGGCTTTATAGCTAAAAATCGCCATTATCAGAATTTTACCAAAAATATAAAAATCCCAATAATCATGCTAAAATAAAAATAATAATAAAAGAAGTAATCTTCCAAAAATCTGGCCCAAATTGGGTTCAAAATCACTTCCTAAACAATAAATGAAATATTACCATAAAAGGAAAAAATGACTAAAATTGTGGATTCAGAAGGGAAAACAATGGATTTTGACATCTGAAAAGATGTGCACCTAGCATAGCTCCATGACCACGACGTGCGCGCCGAAAAGAGCTTTCCGAATTGGGGTCATATGTGCGATTCTGATACCCGTAGCCAAAGTTATGACCAAAATACCGAAACGCACCCAAAATTGCCCCAAATAGGCAAAGATCATGATTACCTGCCATCTTTGCGTTGATCTGCCAACTCAAGGTATCTCAGTGCCAATAATGTGCTATCTGACAACTCAGCATCATCTGACTCGGATCCTCCTACATCACGATGGTAAGAAAAAGAATTAAATCAAGCAAAGAGGGAGGGAAAGGAAGAAAGTAGGAGGCGGGGCAGTTGTCGATGTCGCAGTAAACAGAGAAAGGGAGTAGAAGAGAGGAGAGGGTTGGAACAGGGAGGGAGAACAAAAGGAGAAAAAGGGCAGGGGACCGACAATGGCGAACCTAGGAATTTAAAGGGGGCAAAATGACAAATAATTATTAGTTGATAATAGTAGTTTTCAAGGTGGAGTAAAAAAAAATTTTCTACCTGATCTAGTAACTAATAAAAAATATATTACCAAATTGAATCTAGTGTAGTCCAATTTTAAGCCAAAATATGATCGCAATATCTATAACATTAGCAATGGGCAAATGAGCGTAATGACTAGAATATACAACTAAAATCACCAAATAATTATGATAAGTATCTAGTTGAAGCAAAAAAAAAAATCTGAAATTTGCGAACATAATATGATCTTAAAACAATTTCATAGAAAATGGTTTATATAAGGCTCAAAATTTGTACGAGTTTGCTAATGGTATATATTTTCATTTGAATTCTATAGTTATTATTTTAGATATTAATTTTAAATATTTTTTGTTGGAGGTTTTATACAGCTTGTGAACAAGCAATTCATTAATTTACTATTTACAATTACATAAAATTGCGTTGAAAATAAAAAAAAGTAGGAGCAGGTCACAATGACAAAAGCAGTAATTGTGAATAGTCATAAAGAAATCATACGCACCAAGATGACCGAAAATAAGTTTGTATTAAACTAAACAATTTTTAATGTTTGCAATTACTAAAAAGTTGCATTGAAAAAAAAAGCATATTACGCTCAAAGAGTATCAAATTCGGGTCATTTACTAAAACTAATAAACTTTTTACCACTACACCAAGAGAGATATGTTTAAATAATTGAATAAACAATTCTAATATTGTATTATACAGTATATAAATTAATTTTTTTGTAAGACTAATATTAATATATAGTAAAAATATTTTGAAAGTTGAGGGGGGCAGCTGCCCCCTCGCCCCTTAGTAGTTTCGTCACTGAAAACCAAGCCGTCGACATAGCAATGAGCATATTAAAAAAAAAAAATTAAGTTAGTGGGGGCAAGTGCCCCCACTTGCCTCCACATGGCTCCGTCCCTGGATGTAGCATTGGATCTTCAGATTGTTTGGCATTTAAACCAAAATGAAAATTGGATGAAAAATATCCGTAGGATTCTAATACTAGAAAAAATTTTGTTTGGCATCTTCGAACTGTGATCAGGTTTACAGGTTATAAATAGAAGAAAGATATTCATAGGATATGAGGTTAGAAGTCGATTCAGTTTGGAATAGTTCTGATCAAATGAAGTTCAATTTCTTGGATTACAAGGAAAAAGTAACAAAGAAAAGCCCTGTTATCAAGTATGAACGTTTCCGTATAGGTTCTTTCAAGAACTTCACATTTGTGATTGATTAGGCTATATATAATACAATACTGTGTGGCTCACTAGTTCCAACCTAACCATGATTTTTTTTTTCTTTCATCTCTCCTAAGTACTTATTTAATAGTGTTTAATGAGGAAGATCAAAAACTTCTTGATCTCAAAATCAAAACAGAGTACGCTCCCTGTGTCCATGCCACCCTGCCTTAGAGGAGGACCTCTTCGAAATATAACCAACAAACCCCCTATGCCCAGATCAATCCTCAAATCCTGTTACATCAACCAATCTTTCTGTTAGCTCCACGCCTCTTTCATCACCATCTTCTTCATCATTGTCATCATCTATTCAGAGGCCCCAGTGAAGCGGGTATTGGCTCAGTTGCGCTTTCCATGGTATGAAAAACTCTTGAGTATGTCATTTGGTGTGCCAATTGCATTATTTAGTGTTGCGTATGAGTATGTTGGGGGTCATCTTGTGCCTGTCAAGCTCTTTGAGTCCAACCCAAATCTCTTCGACGTTTTTAACATGCTGGAAGCTTTGGCATTCACAGCTTTAGTGATTGGATTTTGGCTTCACAGTGTGCACGAAAGGACTAGTAAATGTCTAGCAGTGTTTGCATTTGCTTGTTTGATGATTGCATTTTTTTTTATTTTTTTATTTTTATAACAGGAGAAGGGAGGCAAAGTGGCAAAACACAGGGTTCAAACAACCAGCATATTACAAGTCCAACTCAAATGAAGTGCAAGACTTATAAATTACAACAAACATGTACACTAAATCCGACGCATAAATCTGTCAACAACAATCTTCAATCACTACTTTGGAATCAAGAGGCCAATGCGTATTGGCTGCAGGGGCTTATGAACACTATTGTAAACTATTGCCAAGGTGTAATATATCAACTGAGCTGATGAACCAGGAAGTAATTCCAAGGTTCACTCCTATCCTATGCAAACAAGTACAGTTCATCATCGCATCTTCTATGCTTTCCACGTTTCCTTGAGAAGTTAATCTCATTTCACTTGAGATGCTATTCACTAAAAAAAATTAATAGCCATGTCAATGTTTCCATAAACTCGAGCAAGTAGTAAGAGAATGATAAAGGACGGTACAAGTTTTCCCTGAAAACTTATTGACTTCAGCTACTGGAACTAAGAGTGGGCATCTCCAACAGCTGATATTCGAAAAATCCAATAATATGTAGTGTAAAAAGTGTCAATGAGGTCTGGATTTGAAGACATTTAAACAAAAGATGTTCTCCAAAAATGGAACAACAATTTTTGGGCATCTTGACGATATATATTAATATTCCAAATGACACTGACTAGGAAGCAAATGGTTATTGGCCCCCACGCTTGCATGGACGGCTGCTATGGATTTTGGATTACTGGAAAAAAAAACACTTGCAGAGGGTTATGTGGATCATATTTTTCACTAGCTACTCACAAATAAAATTATACAACATAATCTGAATGTTTAATTGCACCCAAAAAATTATACTTGAAATTAATTTTTATGAGTATATTGGTAATTTCATTTTTACAAAATTTACTCTTGAATTAGGTTGTGTTGTATGTGTTTGAGGGTTTTTTTTTTTTTTTGTATATTTTCCATGCTTACCGGAAAAATAGTTTTCTTAGTGGGGGAGGTCGGCAAAGAAATGAGGAAAATGAAGTGGATCCAAAAACTGGAAAATTAAGGAAAATCAAGTGGATCTGAAAAACTATTTTACTACTTACATGATTAATCAAACGCTAGAAAATAAGATTTTATCTGAGAAATCATTTTCCAGCCAAAATTTTCAGACTATCAAACATACCCTAAATGTTCACTTCCTGAAGAAGAAGAAGAAAAAGTTCTAGTGTTGTATGTCTAGGCTACAATTCCTTTTGAGTTTGAATGGGACCTCTAAACTGTTCTAGGCCCAAGACTGGCCAATGAACTTTGGTTCAGGTCCCCTGCCCAGGTCCAAACAAGATGTAATAGTAATAAATTTTTTTTTTTTTCAAGTGTCACTAAAATAAAATTAACAAGCAGCAAAAATATGTAAGCAAAAAAAAAAAAAAAAAAAGGCTTGTGTGCAACCTAGCGTGTAGGAAGCGCTAGTTTCTATTTATATGTCTTCTAGAAGAATAAATACACACACTATGTAATTTTTCTGTTTAAGAGGGTGAAATGTGACGAACCGATATGCATAGAAAGAGATACGAAATTCTACGTCAATTTCCCTTGGATATTTGTTCATGCCATCGTCCTAAAATTCCACAATATATACTTTCTCTAACATTTTCTTGGAAAGTAGACTCCATGGATGGAAATGAGAATCCATAAACCATACTCTTGGAACTATTGAAAAAAATCAACAATCCGCGTAATAAGTAACAACATCAACATGGCCCCAGCCCCATACAAATGCTAATTAGTTTCCTGAGATGAAAAAAACGTTTCTGGGTTCCTGGCTGGTTCCTTGGTTGGTTCCCATATAATTAGATGCACAAACAAATGGCTCTCAACTATCAAGCTAAACACAACCACTTGCACTCGTTAGAGAAAGCAAAGACTTACAAAATTTTCTAGAATGTGCATCCATCAACTACTAAGAATTGCTCAAATCCTCTTAAATTTGTCCAATCTTGTATTTGCCCCTCCCTTTCTCCCAACTTTAATTTAGGATGGATAGTAATTTTGACCGGCCATGCAAAATGACTCCCCTACGCATCCTTTTCCTTATTGCTTATTGACGAGATATCGAACAATCACTCGATCACAGCCGCACACATGACATAGGCCAACCATAATATGAGAAAGGCTTCAATGTGGTTTCAAGCAGACTCATTTTTAAATTGTTGTTCAGCCCGTAAGTCAGCGCCCAAGCCCACGTCCCACCATCACAAGTGGCGTGGGTCTTAGGGCTTGGCCCAGGACAATAAGGCCTGAACACAAATCTCTAAGTTGTCATAGGCCTGAGACCCTCTCACACAAATAAGCTCTTAGCCCAATCAAACATTGGGTCCTAAATAGAGCCAAGTGCCGAAGAGACTCAGTCATGCACAAGTAAGATTTTGGGTGAGATCTCCTCCATCCATCACGCCCTTGATAGAAGGAACAATTGTGGAGGGAACGCTCGCTACTTAAGGTGAGAAAAAGGAAGAAGAAGGGTATGCATACACATTTCTAATTACATCTAGTCTTCATTCTTCTTTGCACAATTACCTGACTTAAGCATCGGAGTGCCTTCGGCCACCACAACGGTGGACCCTAACTCACCATTGTTCGTTTTACAGGCTCGTGATCAGCAATGACGGATGGATATGGATGCATCACTTATAATACAAATTATACATATCCTGTTAGGATCCTAGTTAAGTAATTAACTTTTCGCTTCTTGACAACTTGAAATTTTAGGAGTATTGGTTGGTTCTTAACATCTAGTATCAGAGCAGATTTTCTACACAAATTTTTTTCCGTTTCCCTCCACTTTGTTGTGTTTTCTACTTCACTGTGATGATCAAAGGAACTGAAAGTTGAATTTGCTGGTTTCGAAGATCGATTTACTGAATTGAACTATCATTTCAATTGCTTGGAGAATTGATTTACTGGTTGGGAAAACCAATTTAATGAGTAAGAAACCATTGTTGTTAATCTTACCACACAAATTCCAAATTTAGCAACTTGTATTCAACAATTAGTACAATGAAAACCTCCACATCCCCAATGTGCAAATAGTCATAGAGACTTTCCAACTGACTTGGTTATTCAAGATATATATTATTAGAAGGCACAAGCCAAAGCTAGAAGCCTTAGAAGTTTCTGAATAACTGCAAGGGAGGACATAAAATTAGTAGAAAAGGAATAAGATTTTGAAGGAGAAGAAAAGATTAAAAAAATTTAGAGACAAACCCCACGTTTTAGGTTCGATTCCTAGGAGGGGCTACCTAGAGGCTAGACTAAATAATTTAGCATTGGGTATGGGCATAATGCTAAGTTGTTGAATATTGGTAGGTGAGTTAAGTTATCAAAGGGAGAGGGTTACCATTGGGCAAGTGTCAATAGAGTAAGCCGACGAGGATGTCGACTTTGGGAGCGCGGTGGAATGTTAGGATCCTAGTTAAGTAACTATCACAACCTCATCTCTGATCCCCCTCTTCCCCTTTCTATCTCTTATCCCTTCTAGAAATCCATTTCCCATTTCAATCACTCCATCATCCTCACTAATCTAATCATCAAAACACCAAACCAGAAGCTCCCAAACAACTTTCATGTCACCGAGTTCCCTATTTGATTTGAAGAAACGACACTTGCGAAAATGTCAATCATCCAAAGCATTCAGAAACCAGTCAAACGTCTTCAACCCATAAAAGGAGAAGAAAAAAATCTAAGTAGTGAAGCTTTGGAGAGAGACTAGATGGAAGAATTCATAGGTAGGGTTTTCCAACAAATATGAACACACAAAGTTTCACTTTGTTTGGAGAAGGGTTTCCAGCTCAAACCGATTATCCAGCAAATTGGTCCCAATGGTGATTGAACCTTTGCTAGTGAAACAATTCGTATTAGGAGCAATGAGCTGATCAAATGCCTTGTTGCTAGTAAAGTACATGTTTATAAGTAAGAATATTGCTAGGACGGATGCCTAAGTGTGTAGAATGTAACCTAGCACAATTATCACAACGCCATAGGGCATGCGTCTTTTCAAAACGTGATCCTCCTCTATTTCATTGAGATTCAAGGCAGATATCACAAGGTTATTTGCCTTTGCTAATCGAGGAAGATGAAGTTAAAATTATTATTATTATTATTATTATTATTATTATTATTATTATTATTATTATTATTATTATTATTATTATTATTATTATTATTATTATTATTATTATTATTATTGATGCAGTCGAATTTTGCTCCCTGCTTGACCTTGACCTCCACAAGGAACGCACATGAGCCACGGACCACCGTTGTGGTGGTCGTTGGCTTCTGATGCTAAAGTCAGACATGGCTCTGAGGAAGGCTTAAAGCTGTAAACAAGGAATTTGTAGCGAACCTTTATTCACCAACCTCCTGTCTTATTTATATTCCTTGAGTCTTGCTTCAACCAGACCATCGGTGGCATAGTTTAGGGAAATAGATCTTCTTGGAGATTCTTCTCTAACTAGGAGTCATCTTGATGAGGAAAGTTTTCCTGTTAGATCTGTGCTCCTAGATACGTGAGATATAGTTCCTAATTAGAGTGTTATCCATAGGTGGAATTCCATGTATGACGTATACTCTGGTATTTGCTTCCTAGTTGGAGACAAAGTATTGCTGGTTCGCCCGTCCGAAGCTAATCCCCGAGATACTTACCTTAATAGGTCTTATAGGTATTGGGAATGGTTGTGAGATGTGTGGGCTTAGTGAGACATAGTAATTTGGGTCCGTCTGGCGGACTACACTACGCGGGCTTGATGCCACTTGGGCCGGATCAACGCTATACTGATGCTTGGGCCTGTCATTCCTAGAAATCATCATGACATGTGTACGGAGTAGATGAAAGGGCGTTTCGGTGTATCATCAGTTGCTCCCCCTCTAGTTAGTAGGGCGTCTAGTCGGTCCATTAAATCTCTGAAAAGTAATTGTATCGTCGTAATGATTGAACCCAAAGCGTTGTCTCGTCTATGTTTTGTGCTTTATTTTGTGCGAGTGTCCTTTTGCAAAGTTTGATTTGCACTTTCCTTCAATGGCGGCTACTATTTGATCTTATTCCCACACATGAGTTGTCTTACACTTGCCACAAGCTCTTCAAAGATAGCTCGATTGATGAAACCGAGTTAAGTAGGCTTCGGGGTCTGTATCACATTCCCAAAGATTTGGAGTTTTTCCCCGTGTTCACGGTAGGGATGGCAACGGGCCGGATTGGGGCGGATTTGAACAAATCCATCCCCGCCCCGTCAGGAATAACGGATCCCCAAATCCGCCCCACCAATCCGTTTATAGATTTATTTAAAAACCACCTCCGCCCCGCACGGATTGGCGGATATCCGCCCCGCACAAATCTCCGTTAAAAATATTCTATAAATTAGTTGAGATATCTCAGTTCAATCAAGTTATCCATGTAAAATATACTCCATTCATTAACACCGATAATCCATACAAAAATTATAACAAAAAATTACAAAAAACCATACAAAAAAAAATTGATCAAAGATCTTTGATTGCAAAGAGGGAAAGGCGGGGAGGGAGGAAAGAGGAAGGCGGCCGGGATGGAGGCGACCCTTCGCTGGCTTCGCTAATAGAGGGGAGAGGGAGGCGGTCAGGATGGAGACGACCCTTCGCTAATGGAGAGGAAAGGGAGGCGGTCAAGATGGAGACGACCCTTTGCTATGAGTTGATCCCTTCGAGTGTCGAAGTGTCCACGAGAACTGAGGAAAAGAAGGACTGAAAGAGAGCTTCGCTGCCTCGCTGGTTTTGCTGTGAGAAGGAGATTGTGAGTCAAGTGAGAATAAGTGGAGAATTGAGATCAGAGTGAAGTGTTTAATCCCTTTATATAGTTGAAGGGTAATTTTGTAATTTTATCGATTAAACGGATATCCGTGGGGCGGATATGGCCAAATCCGTATCCGCCCCGATTAATAAACGGACACAGATTTGAAATCTGTATCCGCCCCAAGATCCAGGGACCCTTTACCAAATCCGCCCCAAACGGGGCGAATGGGGTGGATATCAGTAAAAATCCGCCCCACTGCCACCCCTAGTTCATGGTTTGGACTCCAATTACATCCCCACAGGGTTATATAGGACTGCACTGGGGTATGTGTTAATCCGGACTCCGGTTCCCAGTGCCGGACGACATTTGGCATTTCTTCCTTTCCCTCTGTATGCCCCCAGCTCAGCTGCTCCAAGCGGGTTTAAGATTTTGATTGCGACCCTCATTAGAGCGCATGATGCTGGATTTCGCTTGACTTCGGCGATAGTTCAACGTTTGATCGCCGCTCAATTGGATTCTAGAGGTGTTTGTGTGCTGAGCACTCCTGATTGCTTGCATCCTGTAGCGGATGATATTGAGCCTTGGCAAAAGTATTGGTTTCTGACTTCAGTGAATTTCCCATACTTCAGGCTAGGAGTACATCAGGTCCCCAGATACTTCCAGCTCGATCTTAGTATGTTCTTTGTCGTTGTCTTACCATCCCAGATTTCGGATTTAAAGCTAACTTTATGTTTTGCTTCTTTTTTTTCAGAAAAGTTTGTGACCCTGATCCTCACTGAGGAAAAATAGTCGATAGAGAAGGGGTTTAATGAACTCCCATTGATGTCCGTTGAGGAGGTTATAATCCGAGCAACATCATATGGAGCGGGTCGCTCATATGTTCCCATGAGGCCTTTGTTGCACTCAGCTCACCGATTAAAGTGGTCAGAGGTTGTCGTACGAAGAAAATGAGCCTAGTTATGCCCAGCCCGTCAAGGCTGGCTGAGTTAGAGACGGGCATGCTTCCTATAATTCTTCCTAAGAGGAGGCAGCCCACTAATCATGTTGCTTCTTTTTTCGAGCCGCCATCCTTACTAGAGAAGGAAGCAACTGTTGCGAAACATAAGTTATCTTCGTCTGCTCAGGAAGTGGTCCCAGGGGATCCTAGTTCTCGCTGGATCTTGTTGTCCCCCCTGTCGACTTAGAGGGGGAGTGTACTGGACCAAAGGTCGACGTCTGAGTCACCATGGGTCACTGGTGAAGGCTCGCGCTACCGAGTCACATGATTCTATTGTGTTGCATCATGATGCTCGCGGGAGAGTGCTCGCTTTGGAGAAGGCATTTGCAGACTTGCGGATGTCATATTCAGATGCTCTCCACTGGGTGGATTCTTTGACCGATCAATTGCAAGATTCTAGTGTTATCATGGACTTGAGGGCCATGTGGACCGCGATGTCCACGTCTGAAGAAGAATCGGTAGCCGTAAAGGTTCAACTGAAGTCAACCAAATTTGATCTGGCTTCTACCCAGGCGGAACTGGTGCGGGCCCGTGCTGAGTTGAAGTGCTTAGAAGGTGTTGTGGACAAGCGGTCGTCTGATCTTGCAAGCTCATATTGCTGAGAGAAAGTTAGTCGAGACTGAATGTGTTGTTATACGATGACAGCTCAAGTCAGAAGTTGTTGAGGGACTTCGCCGCGTTCATGAAGCAGAACGCTTATTGAATGAAAAACGTTCACACTATGCCGCATTGGTAAGCGCGGTGGATTTCAGGGCTTCAAGATGGAAGCTGCAGGTGTCGCCAGAGGTCTTTCAAGGCATGCTAGAACTTCTAGAGCTTATTAGAGAAGAACGCCCTAGTCTTGTCATCAATTTTGCCTATTATAGAAAGACTGCTTTCGGAACTATCATGTTGAAAGAAAGTCCTGGCTTTTCGGGACAGGTTGTTGAGGAAGTCATTTTGTCCCCTGCTATTCTAAAATAGTTGTAATGTCTTTTTCAGGACAAAAACATAACTTTTATTGCAAGTCACATTTTGAAACTCTGCTTGTTTGTCTTATACTACCGTGCCATTGTGTATTTCTTAGAAGCTTTCGACCCATGTTACGAATCGTGAAATCAGTATTCTCGGGCCCTTCATGCTGGCAGATGGTCTGTGTTGTCAGTTGAGTTGCATCAAAATTGACTGTGTTGGGCAACCTTTGTCTATAGTTGAGTTGTAATAGTCCTTGGCGAGTCACCTCCACGAGTCGTGGAACCACTGCATATACTCTTACTCTCTAAGCCTTCGTTGTCCATGCACAGTGGACTAGGCGTTGGGATGTTCTAGAATTCGTCGTCATCAATAGGATCTGAATAAGCTTACCTGGTGAGGTTTGGAGATATTGTATGTTGGCGAATCATTGTCATTAGGCGTAAGAGTGCTAGCAGAACTGTATCAAATTTAGCGACCATGGTTTGTAGAAGAGCAGTGGTCCCGTGGCAAGCCGTCGACATCAGTTGAAACTGGCTAGGCTTCCACCTTCCAAATCATCTACACTCGCATAAAGCGTTCTACAAATTTGGGAGTTGAAAATTCGGTGACCATCGTCTGTAAAAGAGCAGTGGTCCCATGGCAAGACGTCGACACCAGTTGGAACTGACTAGGCTCCCACCTTCCAAATCATCTACACTCACGCAGAACGAGCTACAGATTTGGGCGTTGACCAGAAGCTATCATCGTCAGTCGTCACTGACTTGGCGTACCTGATCAGGTTCAGCGGTCATTTTCTGTAGAAGAGCAATGATCCCTTGGCGAGTTGTCATTATCAGGAATGAGAGTACTGACTAGACTTCCACTTCCTAGGCCATCGTCATCCGCACGCAGAAGACTAGGTGTCCTAAACACCAGAAGTCGTCGTCATCAGACACGAACTGACTAAGCTTACCTGGTTAGGTTCGATCGATGATCATTGTCTGTAGAAGAGCAATGATCCCTCGGCAAATCGTTGTCATTAGGTGTGAGAACGCTGACTAGACTCCCATTTCCTAGGCCATCGTCATCCACGGGAATTGACTAAGCTTACCTAGTCAGGTTCGGCGATCATTTTCTGTAGATAGCAATGATCCCTTTGCGAGTCGTCATCATATGGCATGAGAGCGCTGACTAGACTCCCGCTTCCTAAGCCATCGTCATCAGTCGCGAACTAACTAAGCTTACCTAGTCAGGTTCGACGATCATTGTCTGTGGAAGAGCAATGATCCCTTGACTAGTAGTCGTCATTAGGTGTGAGAGTGCTGACTAGACTCTCACTTCCTAGGTCATCGTCATCTGTAGATAGCGGACTAGGCGTCGGGAACACCAGAAGTCGTCGTTATTAGTCACGAACGGACTAAGCTCACCTGGTTAGGTTCGATCGACAATCATTGTCTGTAGAAGAGCAATGATCCATTGGCGAGTTGTCATTATCAGACATGAGAGTGTAGACTAGACTCCCATTTCCATCGTCATCCACGCGCATTGGACTAGGCGTTCGGAGCACCAGAAGCCGTCATCATCAGTCACGAACTGACAAAGCTTACCTGGTCAAGTTCGATGATCATTGTCTGTAAAAGAGCAATGATCCCTCGGCGAATCGTTGTCATTAGGTGTGAGAACGCTGACTAGACTCCCATTTCCTAGGCCATCGTCATCCACGGGAATTGACTAAGCCTACCTAGTCAGGTTCGGCGATCATTGTCTGTAGAATAGCAATGATCCCTTTGCGAGTCGTCATCATATGGCATGAGAGCGCTGACTAGACTCCCATTTCATAGGTCATCGTCATCCGCGCGTAATGGACTAAGCATCGGGAGCACCAGAGGTCGTCGTCATTAGTCACGAACTAACTAAGCTTACCTGGTCAGGTTCGACGATCATTGTCTCTAGAAGAGCAATGATCACTTGGCGAGTCGTCATCATCAGGCATGAGAGCGCTGACTAGACTCATACTTCCTAAGCCATTGCCATCCGCGCGCAGCGGACTAGGCGTCGGGAGCACCAGAAGTCGTCATCATCAGTCGCGAACTAACTAAGCTTACCTGGTCAGGTTTGCCGATCATTGTCTGTGAAAGAGCAATGATCCCTTGGTGATTAGTCGTCATCAGGCGTGATAGCGCTGACTAGACTCTCACTTCCTAGGTCATCGTCATCCGCAAACAGCGGACTAGGCATCGGGAACACCAAAAGCCGTCGTCATCAGTCGCGAACTGACTAATCTTACCTGGTCAGGTTTGGTGATCATTGTTTGTAGAAGAGAAATGATCCCTTGGCGAGGCATTGTCATCAGGAATGAGTGCTGACTAGACTCCCACTTCCTAGGCCATCATCATCCACGTGCAGTGGACTAGGCGTCGAGAGCACCAAAAGTTGTCGTCATCAGTCGAAGCTGACTAAGCTTACCTGGCTAAGTTGGGGCTCCACCTATTACGGTACTTATGAAATCGGATTGCATTGTGCGGATTAGTTTCCACAAATTTCAATGTAAGTTATTTAAAAAGATGTACCTTAAATCAGCTGGCAATATGTAGGTGTACTAGGTGTGTAAAGGGTGACTAGGGTCTCTCCTGCTTGCGTCAGTGTACGTGGTAGGGTATTGTTCGGATAGTGGGCAAAGCTGGTCGGCCCATATAAGAAAAAACTAGGTCCTTTCGCAGGATTAATGTGCCATGTGCACGGCGCGAATTGCGAAATAATAGAGTATCGGTTACTCCCCCTAATTAATGGGGTTTTGTGCAGTTTCATTAATTGATTAATCGTGGACCTGTGTAGTTTTCATGGGAACTGTCGCCTCCTCGTCTCCCATACAGTATTCAATGCTGGTTTTTAATGTTGACGCACCTGTTTGGTGAGCCACTTCGTTATATAATGGCATTTCTTCACTGTTGTAGGCATTATCTTCTATAGAATGCACTCTTCAGATGCTTTTACTCAAAGAACATGCTTTGGGTTTTAGGGGTGGGCACGATCTGGGTTGGTCCGGATTTGGGCTAATCCCGGTTTCGGTCCCGGTACAGTGAAACGGGAACGGTATGGGTCGGGAAATCAAATTTTTTTGGGCTGGCCCCATTGGTACTGGACTGTTTTGAACCGGGAGAGTCCGGGTTGGAACCATGCCATCCCGGTTCAAAAAACTGTGATCTTTCTTTCTCTTTTTGTTATCACAAATTTTCAGCTAAAAAAAAAAACTCAGGGATCTAATTTGCAATTATGTCATTGAATCAAACCATGAAGATTAGAAGATTCAAACAACATTGAAGCTTTATCCACAGATGGACAGTAAAATCGCATTTTCCCTTTTCTTCATTCACCCCCAATCTTCACTTTTGTTCAATCTGATTTGGGGCGTGCCCTCGCTGGATCCCGAACACCACCCTTAGGATGACCCTCTCGCTGGATCTGGAACACCACCCTTAGGAAGAGCCCTCGCTGAATTTCGAACACCACCCTTAGGACAAGTAGCGGTCAGATCCGAAGGTGAGGGCGAGGGCGAGATGAGGGGGAGGCACTTGGGATTATGAATCCCCTGATTATGAATGAAGATTTATTAGGGCGTGAAAATTTGGGCTTTTGACTTGATAAAAGTACGTGGGCTTGGGCTTGCTACAGTAACTAGGATGGACCGAATGGTCCAGGACAAAATTTGTGATAACCGATTCCGTCCCGGTTCAAACTGGTTCGGGACCGGAATAAAAACAACATAAACCAATTCATCCTGGTTTGAACCGGTTCGGAACCATATCAATCCGTGTCAGTCGGGTCGGGACCGAGATTCTTGCCCACCCCTATTGGGTTTTCCAAAGGCTTATAGAGTGTTTCTGTTCTTTGACACTTTGAAAGTTTTGACATTTGCAGCAATGAGTCTTGAGATGACTTGCTATTATGTGTGGCCACCCGCTCTGGGTGAGCACTCGATTGGTTCATTAAGACCTTGTAATTTCTTCTCGTATTGCAAAGAAGAAACACAGACTTTTCCACACAGGACGAGTCTGTCGTTTATGTGTTGGTGCCCCATTGGCACTTCAAACCGCATAATTTCCAAGATAACACCAACAACCAACTTTGAAGCGGTTGTTTTCCTCCCTCCTCATCTAGCCTTGACACTTTGCGCTGCTCTGGAACTCGGAGTTGCGGGGCGGAGTGAAGTTGAACATGGCCTATTGGAGTGGGCCATTGACTCCTAGACGCCCCTCTCATCCCTCAATGGGAGGGTGCACTCAATCTGTTTCAACCTGATACTTGTCCCAAGTGTGGTTGATTGGGCGGATTGAACGTGTGAGTTGGCTGTAGCTTCGGCTGACGTGTCGCGGGCCTCGGGTTTTTTATTTTGTGCGCATCAAGTCATCCTTGCGAGGTGGGTTTGACAGAGTATTGAATTGAGTGCACTTTTTCATACTTTTTTTCATACATTTGCTCTTGCCCGTAAATCATCTTCTCCGGTGAAATTGTAGAAGGAACTTACTAGTGGGTACCGTATTCTACCTTAGATACCTTTACTGCCACTTCTAAGTCCTCTTCTAGAGTCAGACTGTTTGAGCGAATCTTTGTTGTATATCACAATGGATTTGAATGCTTGTAGTTTGTAATCTTTTGTACCCGCCATCTGGGCAAACATTATAACATCATTTAATAATTAATAGAGTGTGTTTGCGAAATTCTCTTTTATTTCTCAAATGAGTGCATATCACATAAGTTCCTAAGGATTAAACTGACTACTGGAAGAAAGTTAAACAATTGGATAGATTAACTGTTCGCGGAGAGAGGCTAATCTGACCCTGAAGTAAATTCGCATGGCCCTTGCTTGGATTGTAAGTATCTTCGGTGAATTGTCAAGTTTCGCCGACGTCGTTAAGGTTACTGAAGAGTGAACCTTGGGGGCACGCAAGGGGGGGGTGAGGGGGGCTTCCGTACCCGCTGACTGTTGTGGGATTGAGCTCCCATTTGTGATGACTTCCCTGCTTGGCTGGATATCCCATCAGGCCAGAAGACGGATCATTGTTGTGATGTTGGATTGCCCTTTGTTGCTAAGTTGATCCACTGTTGATGGGTCTTTGTTCCTATCTAGGAGGAGCGACTCATCCCCAGTTTCTGCGTCTTGTTTAGCGGTATCCAACTGTATCTAAGAACAATCTATTTGCTTTAGTGCGGTGTAGTGGGAACCCCGTGTTGTTGGTTGATCCCCGAGAATTGTTCCCTCTGAGTGGTTGGTTGTATACTTCACGCATTGATGAAGGGTGAGGATCACTGCTTCATCTAGTGAAGCTAAGGCCTCCCCAAGATGAGGTTATAGGTAGACAGTGCGTTTACTACCATGAAGTCCTGGAAGATGACCTTCCTTAGTTGTGGCTCTCTTGCCACCACAGCTAGCTTTATCTTCCCGATTGGGAAGCATTTCTTTCCGCTAAACCATATCGACGGGTAGTTGGAAGGTGTTAAGTTTTCTTCCTTAAGGTCCATGCTGTGGAATGCGCTGTAGAATAAGACATTGAGTAGGCTTCTTGTGTCTACCAGGGCCTTTTTACTTCCCACCTTGCAACAGATACCGAAATAACAAGAGCATCATTGTGCGGTGCGCGGACGCCTTTGAGGTCCTTATCTGTGAAAGTCAAGGTCGGGATTGGACTATGTACTTGCGAGTAATACATGCGTCGATCCTCCCTCGTAGGCTGTGTTCGCATCTCAAGGAGTGTCTATTTTCGGGACTTGTTTGATTGTTTTTCTTCTGGTTCGACTCCGTGAAGGACATATATAATGTCCGGAGCCTCCTTCTCGATTTTTTTGACCGCCTCTTCCCTTTCCCTTGTCTGGTCTTGCCTTTTTTTCGAACCCAGGAACTCTTTCAGCTCACCCTTTTGGATCCAATACTCGATCTCGTACCTTAGACTCTTACAGTCGTTGGTGTCGTGGCCACCCTCCTTGTGGTACAAGCAATACTTGTTGTTGTCGCATTTGGAGGGGTCTTCGCACTACTTCGGGAGCCATTTTAGATTCTCTCAATTCTTCATGGAATTAATGACGTCTGCCAAACTAGAGTTGGGGGGGGGGGGGTTATGGTCCTGGACCCAACATAGTTGAAATATTTTTCTAGCCTAGCACTTCCAGAGTCCGAGTTGTTGTTGTTGCACTTCCGTTTGTTTCTATCTTTGTATTCTCGTCTCTTTCCCTCCCTTTTGTCTCTAGAACCAGAGGGTTTCCTTTCTGTTTCAGTTTACTTCTTGGTCGTTCTCATTTCTTCCAAGGTGATGTGCTTCTGGGCGCTTTTTAGAAGTTCTGCCATATCCATAGGGGGTTCCAAGGTGAGGAAGTCATAAATCTTTCCCTCTCTTAGCCCCGCAGTAAAAACCATAACGGAGGTATCATCACCGCAGCCGTCCATGAGTGTCAACTCGTCATTGAAGCGCGTGACGTATTCCCTTAGCATTTCATTTGGCTTCTGCTTCAGGGAGAGTATATAGTACGTGCCCTTCTTGATCCGCTGGCTGCCAACAAAGTGTGTAAGAAATGTTTTGGCCAGTGTCTTGAATGAATCGACTGACTTTGGCGAGAGGCTATGGAACCGTGTTAACGCTGAGGCTAGCCTCTAACGGAACCCCTGGAGGCGGAACTAGAACCATTTCTTCAGGCTAGTAGGGAATGTTTTGCACATTACCGATTCAGAACCTTCTTTGAGCGCCATCACGTGCTGATAATGATGCAAGTGATCAAACAAGTCACTAATCCCATCATAGAACTCAAGCTTCGTAAGGCTGAACTTCTTTGGCAGAGCTCTGTTCATGATGTGGTCCACGAACAGGGGAACATAAAGGTTGTACAGCACATCTTGGTCATGAACCCCTCGGTGGAGGAGGTTCTGCGTGGCAAGTCTATCTGCCCTGAAAGTTGGATCTCTTGGCCACGTCGCTACCTCTAGTCCAGTAAGAACTGGCTGGGGCTTGACTCCCCTGCACTTGCTCTCTGTTGTTGTCTGGAGATTGAGGTCTGTGCTGCTTCTGATCTCCATCAGCGGGTAGAGGATTCTGCTAAGTGAGGATCTCCACTGCTTCAGCGATCTGTTGTATCTGGGATGATAACATATCCATCCTAGGGTCTGTCGCCGTCGTTGCTAGCATGGGGATGTGGGCTTGCTCCCCCTGTGTCACTGGCACAACTGGAAGCTATGGTATATCACCAGTTTGAGCATTTGAGATGTCCCCCTGGTCTCCGTTGTTACGAGATCTAGTGATCACTATCTTCTTGAACTCTGAAGAGAGATGATGTTAATGTTTTGTTAGGAACTTTTTCGTCCCCACGGATGGCGCCAAATTGATGCAATCGATTTTCACTCCCTGCTTGACCTTGACCTGCTGACCTGCACAAGGAACGTACGTGAGCCACAATCCACCGTTGTAGTGGTTGATAACACTCTGATGCTAAAGTCAGACAGGGCTCTGAGGAAGGCTTAAAGTTGTAAACATGAAATTTGTAGCGTACCTATGTTTACCAACCTCGTGTCTTATTTATATTGCTGGAGTCTTGGTTCGACCAAGCCATTGATGGCGTAGTTTAGGAAAAGAGATCTTCTTGGAGATCCTTATCTAATTATGAGTCGTCTTGAGGAGGGAAGTTTCCATGTTAGATATATGCTCCTAGGTACGTGGGGGATAGTTCCCAATTAGAGTGTTGTTCATAGGGGTGGAAGTTTCTATGTACGACATATACTTTGGTATTTGCTTCCTAGTTGGAGACAAAATGTTGATGGTGGCTTGCCCGTCCAAAGCTGATCCCCAGATACTTGCCTTAATAGGTCTTACAAGTATTGGAGATGGTTGTGAGACGTGTGGGCTTAGCGGGACATAGTAATTTGGGTCCGTCTAGCGGATTGCACTACGCGGGTTTGATGCCACTTGGGCAGGATCAGCGCTAGACTGATGCTTGGACCTGTCATTCCTAGAGATCATCAATTATTATTATTATTATTATTATTATTATTATTATTATTATTATTATTATTATTATTATTATTATTATTATTATTATTATTATTATTATTTTTACTTCACGATATGTCTTACGATTTCCAGGTATTTTTAGAGGGATTTGCACTCTTCTTTGGAGGGATGCCAAAATTTGATTTTGTAATAGTTAGGGGACGAATATAAGGGAGTCATTTGGCAGGGACGGCCAAAGTTTTATGAATATGAATTTACGGGGCAAATGCAAAATTAGACAAGTTTGAAAGGTGCATAAAGTTAGTGTATCCCTTTGAAAAATAGCCATTACCTTAGAGAAAATTAAAAGTTTTGATGGAACAGGAGTCATCGATGTTTCCGCGTTATGTAGATGGAGTGGACTCGGCCAATTAATATAAAATGGGCGATTTACATGACACGAAGGCTCCCTAATAACTCTAGCTAGCCTTTTATTCTTAGTGATCATGAAGACGAAGATGAAGAACATGTTATCAAAATTAAAGGGGCGTAATACACTGCCCAAATTCTTGACACCCTCCCAAGAGCTCCCCATAATTCCGAATGCATCAATTGAATCATCTGCTGATGATGCTCGGATCCATGTCCCTAAAAACTCCATTGTCACCCCCACAAAAATTCCAACTATATCAGTTGGTCTATTCAATGGTTACAAATATCTTTCTTCTACATCACCATCATCATCATCATTAGCATCAACGTCACCTTCACCTTCACCTTCATCTTCATCTTCATCTTCATCTTCATCTTCATCTTCACCTTCACCTTCACCATTACAACCTTCATCTTCACCTTCACCAACATCTACAGAAAAGAGTAGGCGCTTTACATGGTACGAGATGCTACTGGGCATGTCATTCGGTGTGCCAATAGCACTACTTAGTGTTACATATGAGTATGTTGAGGGTCATCTTGTCCCTGTCAAACTCTTTTCATCCAACCCCCAACTCTTCTTAGTTTTTATCACCTTGGATGCTTTTTCATTCACAGCCTCTGTGATTGGATTTTGGATTCACAATGCTGACGTGCATAGCAGGACAAGCAAATATATAGGGTCATTTGCATTTGGTTGTTTGATGATTGCTTTCTATGTGTTTCTTTGGGTTCTCTTTCCAGGCTACTTGAAGTGGGTTCCATTTCTACTTTTCTCTGTGATTTCAGTTGTGTTACTATATCTACACTTCTATCATATGGAGACAGAGACAGAGATGCAGAAAGAGGAAGGACGAAGTCTTCTTTAGTTATTGTTGTGATTAAGGACGTACACCACCGTATACTTCAGTAAAAACTATGTACAGTTTAATTAGTAATATGGTGTACAATCTCTTTTACTGAAGAGTCTGCTTGCTTATGATATATGATAAGATCAAGCTGACCATACAATATGTGATATATGATAAGATCAAGCTGACCATACATATTGTGATATTTTGTTGCCAACCATTTGGTTTAGTAGACAATTTGGACAGATATTTGTTGATGGAGAATGAATATGATGAGTTCAATAGATAATCTCACGAGAAAAACAAAAAAAAAACAATGCAAATTGTTGTGGTACTGGTTGGTCGCATATTACATAAAGAAGCTAGGCCCCCAAGATCATTTTTTCATCTGCAATTCAATTTCCCATTTTCCATGCTTACCTGGTAGCCCAAAGAGTACGCAGGCCTGCGTAGTAATTCAAAAATATAAAGAAATACATTTTTGAGGTGGTCTTCAAACCAATAAGTAGTCCTACCACATACACAAATGACTTATACGTTGAGCTACTTTACTTGTTTGTGTAGATTATTATAGGCCCACAACTTATCATAGGGCGCGCAAGCTCCACACAAACTAGTCCGCAAGCCTAGCTACAGATAGTGCTACGTGAGGTTGAACGTGTCGGGGACTCATGTGGAGGTTTTGAGACTCACTAACGAACTAGTCCTCACTAGGTCCAAAACCTCATATTGTGGATGCTCTAAGGGAATGATAAAGGACACTACACTTTTTTTTTAAAAACTTGCTGAGTTCAGCAACCAGAGCTAACAACATATCCAACAGGTCAATGGTGTTATGGTCTAGTGGTTAGGGTTATGTGGGTTTGTCCCCCACGTCCTAGCTTCGAGTCCCACCCGTGGCATGGTTATTTCTTAGGGTGTTGACCTGTAGGTCGCCCAATTGATAGGTTTAGGGATCCTTTAAAAACCCTGCTCACCATCCAAATATATATATATATATATCCAACAGTGACATTCGAAATCCCAAACTTGTTAGTGTCAATAACGTCTGGATTTTAGAACATTTAAAGAAAAGATGATTTACAAATTTTGGACATCTTGACTGATAATGTGAGTATGCAAATGTTAGGATAATGTTTTGTACTCACAGTTTCATAAAAATGTTGACATATTGAAGGGAAAAGATGGTTGAAGAAGGTAGAAAATGGAAGACAGCTAGTTTTTGGAAACTAACTATCCACGATCTTTATAATCAGAGCATTAGATACGGCAAAGAAAGAATTGAAATGAGTTTTATATTTCCTTAGAAATGCCTTTACTAATTATGCATTGGGAATATCTTTAAGATAAATCGAGACATAAATGAGAAAGTGACAATTCATTTTTAGTGCAATAAGCCAATGAAATCCGAAAATACATGGAAACGAGGTTTTTCAACCAGATTTTGCAATCTGGGTAGTGTGGCATGATATGGGAGGATAATGAAATTCTCGAGTTACGTATAAGCCTTCCCATGTAATGCCAATAGGAACAATGACCTTGACCTACTTTTTGGTGCCAACCATAGAATACAACAAATCAAACAAACCTTTTGCCTTTAGTGGTTGCATTTTATTTCCCTTGAGATTTTCTATTATTCCATGAAGGACACTTCTCTCAATTAAACATGTGCAGCCTAAATAAATTCCTTCACATATATATTCTTAATTTCTCCATTAACAAACACATGTATTGCTCTTGAGATTGTCTATCTACAGAAGCTTGCAATTGTTATGGTGATGGTTAATGTTACTATATACATGATGGCCTTTTTTTTTCTCAAATTATATATACATGATTGCAATTCTCATTAAGGATGACTTAATTGTATCTAATTGTATTAAATTCGGAACAAGAAGAACTTCATTGATTGAAAACTTCATTCACCATCCATTGGATCTATTACAAGAGACTCAAGATGGGTTTATATTATCTAAACTAGAATTACATTTAGAAACAAATACAAATCATAGCAGTTTGAGCTCAAGAAGAACTTCATTGATTGAAAACTTCATTCACCATCCATTGGATCTATTACAAGAGACTCAAGATGGGTTTATATTATCTAAACTAGAATTACATTTAGAAACAAATACAAATCATAGCAGTTTGAGCTCAAGTGTTTGAACAACTTCAGTGCTGAGGTCTACAAGTTGGATGCAGATGCTGAGGTGAGTATTGGCTCTCTGAGCGATTGTCTGCATGTTCAATACGAGGTTCCAGATCTTTGTTTCAATTTGTATCTAGTTAAACCTGGATGTGGTCATCCAGGAGGTGTTGTTTGAAGCGGATGCTTGCAGTAACGAAAAGATGGAAGAGATGAGTGATTCTAAACGCGATGGGTATAAGGTGAAGGTGGAATAGATGAAAGAAGAAATATGTATGATGGACGAATATCAGTGTCACGCCCCGATTTTCGAAGAAAACGAAAATCCCAAAATCCACGTAGGATTATCCGTTTTTCCCAAAACTCGGGACGTGAGAATTCAATAGCAACAGAAACAAATAGCAGCAACAACTAAACATGATCTAGATTACTGAAACAAACTGGTGTGAGAAATCTTCATCCAAAAATCAATAAATCCACACATGACAACATAAAAAATAAACAATAACAACCACACATCAGGTAGTTCCTCCATGAGGCAAAGGCGTCATCATCCTAATAAATAAATATGCATTATTTATTACTAATAAATAAAGTTTATGAGTTATCAATCCTCATAAATGCAACAACAATACAATTCATAATCATATTAGACTATTATTGAAATATTAACAACACACATCTTTTTACCCTTAGGAAGACATGTAGTTCTCATTCAATGGTTGAATGAGCATTTAGTTTCTTCCTTTAAGGTAATCATGCACATACACAAAAAAAATCTCGCTTCTTTTCCACAATCGTACCATCCTCCTTGTGCCGAACACACCTCACCCAAGTGTGCCTCCCTTGCCTTCGAAACCACTCGGAGCGTACATGTTCCAAGTGGGGTGCCACCTCGAGGAACATGTCATCTCACCCGAAGTTCGATCCATGGCAAGCATTTCCTAAATCTACACGTACAACCAAACACACATGGAACGGTGCACCGATATGCAAGCAAGTCTGCATACCCATAATAATATCACACGTATACAAGCAAGTCTGTATACAAAAATTTCTTTTCTTTTCACATTTTTTTTTCTTCGGAGTTGTGGAAAAGAGCATAAAAATATATCAACTAAAACTCAAAACTCTTTTATGGTGACACTTTGTCAACCATAAGTAAATCAACCACATTATCCACCATTCTCTTGGGGTACAAATAATATTTGACACATTGCCAATTCACACATCTCATCTCTTTGCATCATATGAAAAACAATATGCACACCAATTCGCATAACAATACAAATTCTCAAACTAAAACAAGTGCTCAGTTATATTCCAGCCAATATCTATTACTAGAAAATTTTCTTCTATTTTATGTTATGCAATTGGGGTCAATCTCGCCAGCTATGTAAATAGGTTCAAAGAAATACTCCAAAGATAATATCTTCCAAGTCATGATCAAAAGAGCATATGACAATGAGATACATTAGGAACTAAGCAAAATTGACTCATTTCATTCTTGTAAAACTTCCCCAAATCCATCTTCTATTTCATTAAGGAATTTCATCAAACAAATGAGCATTGTATCTATAACCTTTGACAATCAACGAGAAAATATTTCTGATAGTGGCACAACACTTTGACAACCAACTTTAATAAACCGTATGGACACATGATGAATTTCAATTTCTACCCGATGGGATTTGACAATCCAAAACGCACATACACCTACTACCTAAATGTGGTCGCATCTGATCTAACCTATGAGATACAATTTGCCCAAATTTTCTTCATGATAACACTCAGGGGTTCCTTAGTCTTACACAAACCCTACTCAAGCACATGTTTTTCTAATGATGATGTTAACCTGGAAAACCCCAAATGCCTTGACAATTGCCTAAAATCAATGTGAATTACAATGGGTATCCATTCATTCATTCAAATAAATTAATCAAAGTAATCAAACCCCATCAATTTAATCTACCAAGTTAAGGGCAAAACCAGGAAGAAAGAAAAATGGGGGTTTAATCAAAGTAGATTAAACACACAACACATAACTATCAAAACCATCACATAAAACAAACTGAAAGGGGTAAAAGAGAACTCACCGGAGAGATCGCAAACTGTAAAGGATTTTGCAACGGATCCACGCAATAACCCTTCATAGTCAACGCCATCATCCCATTCCTCTTGCTCGTCAAGCCATCACCACCATTCAGACAACATTAACACACCACCTCCACCATCACCACGCACTACCACTTCTTCCATTGTCAATCATCAACACCCCCAACACCTAAAGGGTGATCAACACCTCCACAATGACCGAGTTCATATCCGCAACTTATTAAAAACTTATAACTGTGGTCTTTCCAAATTGTCCAGCACAATGCAAAAAGGGAGAAACTTTCACACCTTGTCTTGATTCTGAACCTTCCAATCATCTTATAACATCCTTCATAGCAACCAGCATTAGGCAATACGCCCCAAAAATACCACATTCTATGCAAACTTCAATGAACAAAAGTGCACCCCACATCAATCTCCACACCTGGTTGGAAGTCTCTTTCATACTCCCATCTAAATAAAATGAAACATTAGATGGGTTTATCCAAAACATAATTTGTTGAAAAAAAAAATTAGTGTACACCTGACACTATCGGTAAATGATCCATCATCAACTTGTAGAAATATGAACAGGCCAAAAAGCCCCTATCACTTGTCATCCGTTCCAGAAGACACATCTTGCCAAAAATATTTACCTGTCACATTATTTCTCCATATCTTCATCTCTACTTGCAGAAGAAATATACATTTATCAATTGAAGAAGCTGAACCCAAATGAACATCGTCATGAATCATCTCTTGCCCAATTTCACGACTACACAATACAGAGCAAAATAGAGACTTCATCTCGACACCACTACCAGACTCGATCGAAGACACCATCGCATGCTCCCTGCTGCGGCATCTGAAGCTTGCCCGTCTTCCTCAGGCTTGTCTAGATCTTCAGCTTCGTCTTCGCCATTACTCTCTGCATCTGACTCGATGTCTGGCCCAATGAAATTCCCGAACTCCACTACTAGGTTCCTTCCTGGTATCTGTATCAGTAGGCCTGGCGTTAACAGCACGAACAGAACTACTGCTATCACTACCGGCCCCCAATCTGCCATTCCTTCTATCCGCCATCTCGCCTCCAGATCGCAGCCACTCTCGCCAGTTTCGTCTCACCATCAGCCGCCATTGAGAATAAGGAAATGAGAAAGAAAAGAAAAGCTTAAGGAAAAAAAAAAAAAAAAATTATATGGTGGGTGACTATTCGCCCCCACCGAAGTTCCGAATGCACCCACCCTCTTTCAAAAAATAAAAACCCTACTTATTAGTTTAATAAAAGCCCAAAACCAAGCCCAAATACAATTTAGGTAACAACTCATCAACATTAGGGTTTTCAAAATTTTGGCTAAACACACACACACACCTTATTTTATTTAGTAATGACAAACAAAAAATCTTTTTCCCAATAAATGAGATTACAATATACGCCACAATTAATAAATAAGAAATTTTTATATTTATTTAATTAGGCGGGTATTACAATCAGCTAATGTAATGAAAGAATCTAGGTATTCAGATGGAAGTTTGGTTTCTAGATGGTATGAATATGATCTCTTGTCTTGTGTAGATGGTAAAAATGTGTTTACGGTATTTCAAGAGTGAAGTCACACCCTATTACTTTTGAAATCTTTGATTTCAAAGTATTGTTGAGATGGAGTTGGCTTGAATAGTCTCACATTAAGTAAGGAGGAGGAGTCACTAAGGTTTATAAGGAGATGATCCACTTATTATAAAACCCCACACCCAAGGCCCGGATGGAAAGCCCAAGTTGCGGTGTTGAAGTTGGGTACAATATTGTTGATACCTATAGTGAACTCGAGGGTAGAGTGGACCTAGGTATGGAAGTCCCAAGTTGTGGTGTTGAAGTTAGGTGTGCGCGCCAACAAGTGGTATCAGATCTAGGTTCCAAATCCTTATCCTACAAGTCAGCGCGCCAACAAGTGGTATCACAATACTAAATCATCTCATATTCACATCCTAATTCAAGAAAACTTCAACAACTTCAAGTTGCTTGAGAAGAGAACCTATAGCAACACATAGAAAGCAACCATCAAACATGCAGATGCAAACACCCTGAGATATTTGCTTGTTCTTCTATGTACAGTACCTTGAAGCCAAAATCCAATCACTGCAGTTGTGAATGCTAAAGCACGCCAGGTGATGAAACCTCAAATAGATTTGGGTTGGATTCAAAGATTTTGGCATTAACTGGACAGACTGATGTAGTTGGAATTGTGGGTGCTTCTGAGGTGGTGGGAATAATGCAGATATCAGGGACATCAATCCCCACATCATTAATAGATGGATGGATTGATGAAGCAGATGGGAAAATGGGCATTTCTGGGGTAGGAGGAATAATGGAGATTTCAGAGACATGGCTCCATGCATCATTAATAGGTGAATCACTTGATGTAGTTGGAATTCTGGGTGCCTCTCGGAGGGTGCCAAGGATGTGGGGAGTATCCACCCCTTTAATTTTGATAACATGTGCTTCCACTTCTTCATTAAGAAAAAAAGATAACAATACATGGGAGCCGGAGGAGTTCCTGTTATGCATCACCCATTTTATATATATATATATATATATATATATATATTTTACTAAGCAAATGGTTGTCTAAGTGTGGTTCATTTGTGTGAGACTGTCACGCCCTGACCCGCCACGGGAATCGCAGCGTGCCGATGTGTGAACTAACACGTACACAGGCGGATCGTAACCGGCCACAACATCATAATATAACACATTCTTGATACGAGAATCAAACGGAAATAAAACTACGCTAAAGTTTGAACAAAATAACTATATTTGATTCGCCCCGCCAGAGTCATAGCGACAAAACCAGTATACAAACATCTAGTATAGCAATATAATACATCTGAAACACAGAGGAAACAAAACATACCCGTACAGGGTGGACACAACCAAAAAGCACAAAACGCGCCTACAACGAAAAGCAGGGCCTACGCGCCACGATCAGCAGGAACTCCAACACTGCCTGCACTCCAATAGAAGCACACCCCTTGCGGGGTCAGCAAAGCACAAAGCTAGCTGGTGCGAGCGAACTAAATACAAATAACGGAATGCTATACCAGAAAAATTCATGCCAGACAATAAATGATAAATAACAAGTTCTAAAGACTAAATCACACCGTGTCTCTAAAGATAATATTTCTAAGTTCAAGCAACAACACAAACATTTCAGATTCAACAATAACTACCAGTTTAAGATATATGCCGATCATTACACGTGATTCAAACATGGTAAATATCAAGCAATGGAAATAAAGACAATCTCATAATTCTTCCTAGTCTCCTAGGTATAGCAATCAGGTTGAAACCAAAAATCCTGTAAAATTTTGTATAAGTGCCTCATATCGTAGGTATCCGCATACCCTACGAATGTGTCTCACCCAGACACATCCCACAACGTGCACCAGTAGCACTTCGGGCTTGTTTGTATCCTAATGGGGTGTCATCTGCCAGGATACAAACTCAAACATCCCGAACGACTGGCCTAACACGGCCAACCTAACACAATCAAACTCAAGCGCGCTGGGAGGGAAAGCGAGTAATCTCCAAAGCACGTCCTCCGGGACCCGTCCTACTGCACACTATAGTGGCAAGTGCGTGCGGGAGCTCACCACGCCTCAGCAAACTTGCCACATGCAATAGCGTCCACAATGTCAGGTGCGAGTCATCTCAAGCACCATCAACTCACGATGCGAGCAAGCTCCTAAGCATCGGCACAACAGGCATTATAGCGGGGTAAAGACACTTATACTACTATCCACATGCACAAATGACAAGTCTGTACATAACCAAAGGTACAGACGTGCAATCATAAACAATTCGGCAATTTTTTTATAAAACCACGACTATGTCAGGGTCCCAACATGACCCAATTCACCACAATAAATTTATTCGAGTCGATTATCATACATGCTCAAGACTCGACAATCCACGGTAAAACATGACATACCATGCAAACTCGAAAACAAAGCATACAAGTCTCATGTCATTACATCAAAGCCTAATCACACCAAAATTCCTTCACTATCGATTTCATTCAAGTATATCATGCTTTCAGGATACCCAATACATAATTCACGGTATGATGTAAAACTTAAATTCGGGATTTCAAATACTTATTTCTTAAAATAAAAATTATAGTTCCACTCACCTGGGCGGAATGGATTTTCAAAACCCAATTCCTACAAGTCGAAGCTCCTAACACCCAAAACCACGAATGCGAGACCACGAAAATTTTTAAAACTGCAAAGCGGACTCGAAAATGAGTAAACTAGCCGAAAACTGAAAAAAATAAATAAATTACAAGCGGCGCGTGACGGAAAGAAAACTTACAGGCAATAAAAATCGGCAAACACCCCGCTGAAACCCAAAGTTTGGCGAAAACGCGCCGAAACCCTCCCTACTCTGATCTGATCGCCTCCAAACTACACAGCAGGCCGAAACTGAGTCTAAAAACACCCAGAGTCACTAATGAAAGGCTCACCCACGCACCCAAAGCCCGGATTCACGCCGAGGAACCCTCCAAACAAACATGCACCCTGATTTTTGAAAAAATTTCGGCCAACCCCAAAACAACCTTGCATGTCGGTTCTAAGGGCTTCCAAGGACGCTACCAAGGCCCCTCCACGGCTGATCGGAGCTATGGACACCAATAAAACAACCCAACACCAAACCCAAATGAAAACTAATTTTTTTTTCGATAAAACAACAGAGAAATGAAGAGGGAATGTAGAGAGGAAGAAATGAGGAGGAGGAGGTGAGCTGTGGGGGAGAAATCACCCAAAATCGTCGAGAAATTGCTGGAGGAGGCGACGAAGACTCAGCGTCGCTCACTGGAACGAAAAGAAAACAAAAATGAAAAGAGAGAGAAGAAGAAAGGGAGGGAGGCGTTTTGTCTCTTAAAGGGTGGGTGGCTATGTGCCCCCACCACTTCTACTAAGTACACCCCGCCCAAAATCTCCTTTTTTTTTTAAAAACGCAGGTATTACAGAGACCCTAAGTGGGCGGACCTGAGGTGAGGGTGAGGGTTGGAGGCCCAACATGCCCAATAGGCCCAACGGGCCGAGAGAAGTTGGACGAGCTACAAGAGGAATCATAGTCTCATATCGCCTGGGTAGGGGAGGAGGATGATCCTTATATGTGCGGGGTCAGCTCCCCATTGTACAGACGCATTTTAAAGCCGTAAGGGCCGGATGATAGCCCAAAGCGGACAGTATCGGTACCGTGCGGGAAGGGATCGTCACAATTTGCATTTGCTTCAAAGGGAAAAACAAATCTCCAAGGAACATTGATTGAACATGCGTGATCCAAAAGTGGTATGTGTCCTCCATTAAAAAGGATTATCAAAAAAAAAATTGTGTATGCCAATAATGTATGGTAGAAACAAATCATAAAAATCTTCCATGTTCCAAACTTCTTCCTTGTTTCATGACCCTTTTTAAAAATTGGATCACCCTTTTTATTTATTTATTAATCCATGCCCGAAGGCTACATGACTGACCCTATAGGGTTAATCAAACTAGGCCCGAAGGCTACAATATTGTTGCCACTTAATATCCCCGTCGCCTCCATCTCGCATACAGACTTGCTTTCGCTCCGGTCCATCGCTTCCACCTTGCATGAAGACTCGCTTTCGCTTCCATCTAAGTAGCTGCATTCAATACCCAAAGGCTTATTAAGGAGCAAATGTGCTCCTAATAATCGGGTGAAAATTCACAAAATTGTAACTGGTGAGTCTCGAACCCGCGACCTCTCACAATGAGAGTGGATGTCCGACCAATTGAGCTACAATTGGTGGACTTACATAGTTAACTTATTCAGTTTTATTGGTAGCTTTTCTTCTCTGCATATGTTGTACTTCAAGGAGAACTAAATGATAGGGCTTACCAAATAGTGGTTATCCAACGGCTGACCAACATTCCCTATGGCTGACCAATGATACCTAGGAACTCACCGACATTATTCCTCCCAAAAAATAAAGACATGGCTCTGATACCAATTTCTACCCAGGATATAACCCTAGACTTAAAAACAGAAATAAACAGAGATAGGATAATGTAGAATGCAAGAAATTTGAACAAAATTTAAAAGATTGATCAATCTTTTAAATTTTGTTCAAATTTCTTGCATTCTACATTACCCTATCTCTGTTTATCTCTGTTTTTAAGTCTAGGGTTATATCCTTGGTAGAAATCAGGGTCTGGATTCTCAGAATGATCTAAGTCTTCAGATTGTGTTGGATTGGATAGAATATTGATTTGTTTGGAAGAGGAAGGCTTATCCTGCAATTTTAATGCAACAAGCTTTCGATTGCTTTCATCGATGAGATGAGTTGGTGTTGCAAGAACATTAGATTCAATCGTAGAGGGGGTGAAATATGTAACTGGTTTTGGAATAAAATTTTGAGTAGAGGGTTGCTGAGGAGTCACTGATTCACCAATCAGTTTCTCTCCAAGTTCATGTAACAAAACATTTGTATAATTATTTTGTTCAATGATTTTTGAAATTCTTTTGGAATCAGCTTTAGAAGAAGAGTCTTTCAAAGGATAGGATGCAATAGTCTGTCCTTGAGTTTGAAATTTGATTTCTTCTAAAGGTGATAAAACAGATTCTATAACATAATCATTTTTCAAATGCCAGGCTGTTTTAAAAGAATCTTTGACAACATTTATTTTGGGAAGATAAACAGATGCATTACCATTGTAAAATGGCATGTTTTCTCTAATTTCTTCACAAAATTCATAAAACATTTTCCCCAAAATGGTTCTTTGAGAAGAATCATTTTGTGCATAAAAGATTTATCTTTTGTCAGAATTGTAATTTTGTAAAAATTCATTTTGAATCCATGTTTTGTCTAAAACAAAATCTGTGGAAAGAACATTCAATTGAGAAGGGTCTCCCATCTCAGATTGAGTTGGAGATTTCTCGGATTGAATTTCATTTTGAAAATTGTAAACGGGTTGAGGTATTTGTGGGTATTGGGGATTTTGTCTTAGATTGGCTAGATCTAAGTGTGGTAGAACTTCTAATGTAGGAGTTCTAGGGATACGAGTTGGAGCAGTTCTAAAGGATGATTCAGATCTACATCCAGATTGGAAATCTAGAGGCTGCAATCTAGTCGTTCTTGATTCAGAGAACTGTAACTCAACAGTTCCATCGTCAAGGGTCGGGATTTGATTGAGATGACTAGGGGGAGGCTTTCTAGGTTTTGATTGAACTTGCCAAGTTATTGGAAGGGTGACTTGGTTCCAGTGAATTGTCTTTGGGACAATAACACTAGTCTTTTCCTTGTTAGCCTGAAACATGATTGTATATCCCTTTTCAGACTCGAGCAAAGCACGAGGGTTCAATTGAGTCTTCATGGCTTTGTACGTGATTTTGTAGATCAACGCCAAAGGCTCAGATCCTGGTAACATATCGAAACCAGAAGTATGAATATTTAGCGTAAGTGTTTCAAGGACGTTTGGATCCTTGAAGGACACTGAAAAATTGGGGTAACAGTCAAAATAGACTAGACCCATCGCTAAGGTAGACTCTGCTATTCCTAACAAAGAATCCTCAAAACGGTTGTGTCTGCAATCATGAAGAGCGATGAGAGCACAAGTATCTAGTCCTGTCCTAGTAAGGGGTTTGATTCCTACTTGGATGAGACCGATATGGATGTGTTTGTATTCTTGATTTTGTAAAAATTGAAGAGTTTTGGCTGAAAACAATTGTTTGGATTCTAAATATTCATCAAGAGGTACTGTTTGTTCGACAATATCTATAAGATCTTCAAATTTTTGAGAAAAAATTGATTTTGAAATCTCATAAATGTTTTTGTAAGGGACTTCAGGGATTGACCATTTTTGTAAATTTTGTTCTACTTCTGGAATTCTACATTCCATCCTATTTTGTAAATCAGGGTTTCTTTGTCTGGAGCTAGAAGCTCGGGTAAATTTTGAAAACAAAGACATGATTTTAAAATCGGAGAAAGATAGCCTGACGGGAACACTGTATCCGAACCACCTACAACTGGACCACCAGAATGGGACCACCTAACCCAACAGATTGCGCTTCCTTGTGACTTACAATGGGTATCCAACAGCTAACCAACATTCCCAATGGCTGACCAACGCTATCAACGGTTGACCAATGATACCTAGGAACTCACCGATATATATATATATTTGGAAAACTGAGCCAGTGTTTGGTTAGGATCCCGGAACCTTTAAAAATTCCTAGAGGTTACATTCGGATATATCTCCATTTTATACTAGTGGATGGGATCAATAACATATAATCACCAATTAGGGTCAGACATGCACGATCACTTGTTCCATCAAAATTTTGCTTAACGTTTACGATTAACTTGGCAGTCTGTAAGAAGTGGAAGGTCTTAGCTTTCTCTAACATAAGCAAGGTTTATGTCTAGCTGATAGCTCAGTTTTCTTCGAAAAGTTAGCAGGGTGTCCATCTATTCCATCAGAAACCAAACATAACATGGAATTTCACCAGGAACTCGCAAATCAGGGGCAGAACAAGGGAGGGTGAGATTGAGTTGGCCAAGGCCTGCCTTGGATTTTCTAATTATCATGAATTATGCATTTAATTTGTAAGAAATTTCTAAGGCTACCACCCTCCCAGAATATATAACGACGAAACATGGACCACTTGGACACACTTTCAGTCCAACCATGTTATTCTTGGTTTCAATATATCAGCGAGAGTATGGGGCCTAATTAGGACCTTTTTTCCCAAAGCGACTAATGGAAATCTTATCTATACCTACAACAATTCTAGCCAGCCTTGTTTGCTAGCATTTTCTTGGCTTTTTTGGATTTTTTTTACACTTCTACCCCTTCTTTAGATAGTGTTTTAAAGAAAATGGGTAAAAAGTGTAAAAACACCAAAATGATTTGATTAAGTAACCAATAAACATGTGGATTCCCTCATTAATTGATTTTGTATGTAACATAAGAAAAACCAAAAGGATAAGAATTATTTGACAAGATTGTTTTAGTGGCAATATTGTTAATTTTGTGAATACTAGTATAAAGCTATAATTTTTCTAAGTTTTTTTTAAATAAAAATTTTGGCTTAATTTCAAAGGCTAAAAATCTATGATTTTGGAAGATTTTGGAATTTGTTTTATGAGATAACAACTTAGTTTTTGCTCCATTTTCCTAAGATCATAAAGATCCCAATTAGAGTTTTAAGTTTTTTAAAAATAAAAAAATTTGGTTCAGTTTCAAAGGCCTTAACGAAGTTTTTTATTTATTTATGAGATAACCCTAACGTCACAATAAACATCGTTGCATAAGTCCTAGTATAAACCTTTAAATTTTCTTAATCTTTTAAAAATAAAAAGTTTGGCCCAATTTCGCAGGCTGAAACCCACGATTTTGGACTATTTAATTTTGGAAGTGTTTTTTTCCTGAGATAGCCATTGAATTTTTATACTCGTTTTAATACCTCACGTCACAATAAACATAGTCGCATACATCCTATTCTAAAGCTCTAGATTTCTTAATTTTTTTAAAAATCAAAATTTTCCCTTGATTTCCAAGCTAAAACCCACTATTTTGGACTTTGATCAGCTTGTATTTCAACAATTTATCATACCAGCCAAGATGCCCAAGGCTAGGTTCAAGAAGTTCCTCCCGAATCTCCATGGCTCTTAGCTCAAGGTCTAATCAGGAAAGTTCATCCTCAATCATCTTGCAGCCTTTGCAGCTCCAATGCCCAAGGCTAGGTTCAAAATTTTATTTTTGAACTGATCAATAAGCCTCCTTGGCTCCCATGACTGAGCCTCGGGTTAAGAAGTTCCTCCTAAACCGACCAAGGTCTCCAATGACAATATTACAAACAATACAATACAAACACTAATCTTAGATTACAATGACAATATTACAACAATACAATACATAAACACATAAATCTCTTGCACACACAAATAGCTCATCACTGAGCTTCTTCTCACAATGATCCAAGGCTCACAAGCCTGGATGCCTCAACCTCAACAATACTTACCCTATTTATAGTCTCACAATGGAGGTAGAGGAAGGCTCTAGATAGCCTCAATATTTGACCCTCTAAATTTCTCCAACATTCTCCACTCTTCTTCTTCTAGAGAATTCTTCCTCCATCTTCTCTTCTTCTCCATTTTCTCAATTTCTCTAGAGAATTCGTGAAACACCAATCAAGTTGGTGTTGCTAATCTCAACATTTGACCCTTGGGATTGACCAACCTAGCTAATTGGAGGAGTCCTGGTGTCAATCACATGATACTTCCTAGAGTGCTTAGTAGGTGTTACCTCAACCGAGCTTCTAGGCGACTCTTTAGCATACCTTTTCTGACCCCTCCTCTCGCTCGCTTTCTTAAGCTTCTCAGTATGAGATGCTAAAGGCTTAGTCGGTGCCTTGTCCGAGGGCATGGTTATTCCCAATCCACGTGCCACCGTTAGCCGAGGAGTGTTGAGACGACACCTCACTCGCTTTAGCTAATGTCGACTTTGTGTCTTAAAGGAACCGGATTGGGAACGAGTTGTGCAGAGGGACCTTCCAGAGTGCCACCTATCTCCACCTTTTGGTTAGCACCCTCCTTCCATAGCTTGAAGCCTCGGTCTTGGTTGATTTTGATTGACTAGAGCCGGATGAAAAACCCAAACTCATAAACGTATCTTCCTCGTCCTTTTCTCCTTCCTCTTCATTCTTAGGGGAATCAAATTGTTCCTACTAGCTTGACTGAAAATTTGTCGGTGTTCGACTGATTATTATACCTGCCTAAACTCCTGACCTCGCCCTTTTTCTTCTTGGTTGAGTAAATCGTAGTCTTCTTCTCAGCCCCCTGAACAACTTTTTGGGCCTACCTCAACATGGGATTTGCACACCTCAATGCTTTGTGGTTTCTGATGTTAAGGAACTCAGGTTATGATCGCATTGAAACTCACTATGTGCACTCAAATATATGCCCTCATTTCAACCTTAGCTAGCTTTTTCAACATGTCCTCCCTGCTAGGGATGGGTTCATGAGTTAACTTTTCAAAGGGTGTTAGCCCCGCAATCCTCTTATAGAACTTGCCTGAAAGACCAACCAAGTGCAAACAAACATCGGGAGTTGGTTCTTGAACTCTTCTAGCACCACTGATTGATCTGCAAGAGAAATTCAACAATTAGCCACTGACAGAAAAACTATCTTATAACCGAGCTAAAACACTCATCTGGGAGCTACGACATGCTTATGAGCAGGTTATTAAGGGGCATGTTATCCTCAACTACCAACAAAACTTTAATGGAGGTGTTCTATACCACTCCTCTTCACAGTCCGGGAAACCCCACACAAACCCATGGTAGTCTATACTAGTTTCTAGGTTGGATGTCCCTATACTGAACTTCTTCCTAGGGACATACTGGGACCAAACATGATCCAGTGTTACTAGGGTACCCAATGTTTTAGAGATCTTATCGAATGTCTGAAGGTATCTCTGGAAGTTTTTGTTACCTTGGCATGGGGCAAACTCTGACACTACCCCCTGAATTTATAGTTGGGCCCAACAACGAAAAAGACTCTTCATAAATAACTGTTGAGACGGTTCGCCTCCTCCGAACATGAAAACGCAACATGTCCCTTTGGAAGGTAAATGGATACCAGGTTATGACTCCTTGACACTGAACTTCCTTAGTACCCCGATCCAGCAACCGGAACACCAAGTAGGAGAATGATAATGCATATTTTGCACATTTTTTACCTAAATATTCCCACATTACTCGAGATATGCAAGAGTCTGGTCGGGGCCACCTTCTAGCTAGCAGACTTGGCTAGATTCAACCTTATCACCACTGTAGATATAACAGACAGAGATATGATCAAACAGGTATAAATACAAGCTCATTTCCCAAAAGCCAGACACACAATAACACCGAGCAAACAAGGCTCTTTCTGAACCTCTCGCTCACACCGTTCGGATTGGAGTTTGTGCAGGTACAACAATTTGCCTTCTAGGACGACATCAGTTCCTTAGCAAGAAAAACACAGAGAATACTTTTTACTTTCAATGAAAGTCGCATTTGAATGATCCAATTTCATCGATCACTCACAACCCAGTATGCATGTCTTTATAATTCAGTCAGTTCAATACCTCAAGTAACAGTAAACATAATCGCAAAGATCATATTTTGAAGATTTGATTTTATTAGTTTAACAAAAATCAAAATTTTAGCACGGTTCCAGAAATTGTTAACCCATGATTAATTTTGGACAATTTCGAAAGTTTTTTTTTAATCTCTGGGATAACCACTGTATTTTTCCTCCAATTGCAATATCTCATGCACAATACACATCTTAGCATAATACTAGTACAGTAGTACCTCGATGATTTAATACCCGATAATTAATTGTAACGACCAAATCCACTTTGGACCCAAGGCCCTCACGACTTTAAAACACGTTATGTCATGGGGATCCAAACTCGCACATATATAACACATAATTCCCTCACCCAGGCTGTCACGACCCGATCCACAGAGTACTATATTGTCCACTTTGGTCCCAAGGCTCGCACGATCTTAAAACACGTAGTACTTTGTAGATCCAAACTCGCACATATATAGCACATCCCCTTCCCTCACCTAGGCGATGTGGGACTATAATCTCTCCCAGTGTTCTAAAAATCGGCCTAGTCGCTAGAAGGTAGAAAAACGCCCATATTAATGGTTGGGCGGGTTCTGGGCACTCTGGGCGATTTAGGCGGGTCTGGGCGCCATAAGCGGGGTCTGGGCGGCCAAGGCTGTCTGGGCGAGTTTTTTTTTTTTTTTTAATAAGGTTGATTGTGTTTTTATTTTATTTTTCTTTCCTCTTTTTTAGAAATAAACAATTTAATTGTTTTTTATTCAGTATATGTCTAAATGTAGCAAATGGTGATTACTTAATGGAATTCTCAAAGGATCTACTGGTACCAATTTTAGTAATGTAGATTTTATCAAACATGAATGAGGTTATTCATGCAATTTGAAGAAAAATAAAAGAGTAGGTTTGGATATTTGTCCACAAATTCATACACCCATCATGACCAACTTCAGTCATTTGAGTTTTAATAAATTTTGTTCATGATTGATAATTTTTCATGTTTTTAAATTTTGCATATGTATCTTGGCATTAAATTGGATGTAATTGATAAGGTATTATGCTTAACTTTTGTAAATTATTAAAGTTATAATACAAAACCTAAGACTGCCTAGGTGCCCCGCCTAGGCCTCTGGGCGCTAGGCACCTGCTCGCCGCCCGCCCACCGCCTAGTGCTTTTCAGAACATTGATCTCCCCTTGGTAGCTCGCCCAATCCCTCCTGGGATCCACAGACCTATTGGGCTTCGCCATCACAAGCATCTCCCACACCCTCCCCCTCAAGTCCGCCCACACAAGGTGACACCGGGCAGAATATCGATTATTCTGCAGGCTAATAGCAACAGATAATTGACAGAGAAGAACACAAGAAGATTACCCAAAAAACACAGAGAAAATAACTCTAATGTTTAATCAAAGGTATCTCTAAAATCAGCCCACAAGCCGGGCTTTATAGCTAAAACTCATCAATATTGGAATTTTACCAAAAATGGAAACACCCCAATAATCATGCTAAAACAAAATACGTAATAAAAGAAATATACTGCCAGAAATCTGGCCCAAATTGGGTTCAGAATCACTTCCTAAACAATAATTGAAATATTACTATAAAGGGAAATAAATTACTAAATTTGTGGATTCGAAAGGGGAAATGGTGGATTATGGCCACGAAAAGATGTGCAACAAGCATAGCTCATTGACCACGACATGCACGTTGAAAAATAATTTCCGAATTGGGGTCGTTTGCACGATTCTGATACTCGTAGCCAAAGTTAGGGCCAAAATACTAAAACGCACCCTAAATTGCCAAATTTGAAATAGAATTATGATTTTCTGCCATTCTTGCGCTAATCTGCTAATTCGACATATCTTATTGCTAATAACATACTATCTGACAGCTCAGCATCATCTGACTCGGATTCTCCTGCATCAGTCGCCCCAGGTTGGAAAGAACTCGTCCTCGAGTTCACAATAGCATCATCGGGATCTGCAAAACAAGGACTCAGGTGTTTGACATTAAAGACATCAGAAGTCCTCAAATGACTGGGGAGACGCAATCTGTAGGCATTATCATTGATCTTCTGCAAGATCTCACAGGGTCCAATATTTCGCTCCTTAAGCTTATTATACTCTCCAACAGGAAAACGATCACAGGTTAATACCGCCCAAACAAAATCACCAACATCAAAAAGTACCTGACGACGGTGACGGTCGGCTTGAACTTTGTACTTGGAATTACTCTCGTGAATAGCCAGCTTCACCTGCTCATGGATACCCCAAAGATGTTTTGCCATTGCATCTGCCTTGGGGTTCAAACGACACACACGTGGAATAGGGGCTAAGTCGAGCACCCCGGATGGATTTTGGCCATAGACAATCTCAAATGGGCTCATTCTGGTGGTTCTGTTCTTCGACCGGTTATAGGCAAATTTTGCCTGACGTGACGCCAAATCCCACTGTTTTGGTTTAGTATCTACCAAACTCCTCAAAAGGTTCCCCAAATTGCAGTTTACCACCTCGGTCTGTCCATCTGTCTGGGGTGGTAAGCGTTGCTAAAATTCAAGTTCGTCCCCAGTTTCTCCCATAAACTCCGCCAGAAATTACTCATGAACTTGTAGTCACGATCTGAAATAATGGATCGGGGAACACCATGTAAATGCACAATCTCCCTGAAATAAAGATGGGCGATCAGGGCAGCATCCATTGTTTTTCTGCAAGCTACAAAATGGGCCATCTTGGAAAACTTGTCAACCACAACTAAAATAGAATCCCAGGCCCATTGGGTATGGGGTAAGCCCAACACAAAGTCCATACTGACATCAAACCAAGAGGCCTCAGGTACATGTAAAGGTGTGTGCAGAACTCCTTTGGACCGCTGACACACATAGCAACGCTCCACATAATGAGCCACATCACTGGTCAATTTGGGCCAATAATAGGAAGAAGAGATCAAGGCCAATGTCTTATCTCGTCCAAAGTGACCCTCATTATGAAGTTCACGAATAATCTGCTGCCTTAGTGAACAATCTGGAATGCACAACTGTAATCCACGAAACAGATAACCATTATGCAAAATAAAGTCATGTCGTTGACCATCAGTTACCTCCTAAATTATCCTTCCGAAGGAAGGATCTGCAGCATACATATCAGAGAAAGCCTCAAATCCTGCAACTCTAGTGCTCATGGTGGTGAGGAGTAACGTACGATGGCTCAGTGCATCTGCGACACGATTCAGACTTCCTGCTTGGTGCCTCAGCACAAACGTGAACTCCTGCAAGTACGCCACCCACTTGGCATGCCGTCGACTCAACTTGTGTTGCCCATTGATGTACTTCAGGGCCTCATGATCAGTGACAAGAATAAACTCTCTCTGTACTAGGTAGTGATGCCAATGCTTCAGGGACTAAACTATGGCATAAAACTCCAGATCATAGGTGGAATAATTCTTCTTTGATCCTGATAGCTTCTCACTGAAAAAGCTATTGGACACCCTTCCTGACTCAGAACACCACCAATGCCAACCCCAGATGGATCACAATTGACCTCAAACACCTTTTCAAAATCAGGAAGTGCCAAAACTAGTGCTTCTGTCATCTTCTACTTGACCAGTTGAAAACTGGCCTCCGCCTCATCGGACTACTGGAAATCACGTCCCTTTAGGCACTCTGTGATAGGAGCAATCAGAGTGCTGAAGTTTCTGATGAAGTGACGGTAGAAGGACGCCAATCCATGGAAACTTCTGACATCGTGTAAGGTCTTTGGTTTGGGCCACTCCAAAACCGCATCTATTTTCGACTGGGGGGTTAGCCTCCGGTGCACTTAAGAATTTTCGGATTTTGGATGATTTTAGAATTTATTTTTTGTTTATGAGATAATCACTGGATTTATACTCCTATTTCAATACCCCTTGTCACAATAAACATAGTAGCATAGATTCTGGTCTAGAGCTTTAAAATTTCTGAGTTTTTTAAAAATAAAAATTTTGGCTTCGTTTCAAATGCTTTAACTCATTGAAAATTTGGAAGATTTCGTGAGGCTTCTTTTATTATTTATCTCTATGGTAAATACTGTAATTTTCTTTCATTTAAATACCTCATGTCACAATAAACATTGCCGTATAATCCTAAAATAAAGATTTAACTTTTCTTATTTTTTAAAAATCTAAATTTTGAAGCTAAAACCCACGATTTTGGACGATTTCAAAGTTTTTTTTTGTTTATTTATGAGACAATCATTGAATTTTACTCCCAACTCACATCATAATAAACATAGTTACATAGATCATATTCTAAAATTTTTGGTTCAATTTCAAAAGCTGAAACCATGACTTTGGACGATTTCAGAAGTTTTTTATTTATTTATGAGATAACCACTGAACTTTTCTCTGATTTCAATTCTTCACGTCACAATAAATTATATAGTCGCATAGATACTAGAGCTTTAAATTTATTTATTTTAAATCAAAATTTTGTCTCGATTTCAAAGACTAAAACCCACAATTTTGGACAATATTGATTTTTTTTTTCTTCTGAGATAAACAGTCGCATAGATCATAGTCTAGAGACTTAAAATTTAAAATTTCCTTTTTTTTAATCCCTCAACCCTTCCCCATCCCAAATGCCGCCAACAGGGTTCGAATGCTGGACTTGTGATATCATCTACGACAAGCCTGTTAACTGAGCTGGTACCCCCATGGCCAAATTTTCTTATTTTAAAAATCTTTAACCCACAATTTCGATTTTTTTTTTTTTTTTATTTCAGGGTAACCACTGTGCTTTTCTTCCCATGTGATTATGGCACAATAAACATCATCGCATTGATACGGCAAGGTGGGGCCTATCTAAATGTCATACATCACTCAACACTTCATAGTTATGCAACAACTTTTCAATTTCCCTGTAGCTAGTGAGTGACTTAGGGTTTCGGTTGAGGAAATCCAGAATGCCCAAAGAGCCAATGGTCCAGCCACAGTTCTTGCCATTGGTACCGCAAATCTGTCCAACTGTGTCTACCAGGCCGATTACCCTGACTACTACTTCAGGGTCACCAATAGTGAACACCTCACCGAGCTGAAGGAGAAGTTCAGACGCATTTAGAAGCCTTACATTATTCACTCTATTAATCCATCAATATCGGGCTGAGTTAAAATTTTCACAAACACTTAGAAATTTCCAAATATGTCAGTATACATTTGGTTGCATGCAGGCAGGCACGGATCTACATAGGGGCAAGATGGAAGTCTATCTCGATATGTTTAATGCGTTCATAGAAAACTAGGTTGGCAGTGTTCATCAAAACCTGGTTATCACATGAGAATGAAGGAGCAACAAAGATATGATGTCAATACGCGGGGCGTGTGCTCTGCTCATCATGAGAGTTTGCCTACATGTCCTCACATCACATCTATGTATTTTATTCAAGACATGCCTTGACAACTAAAATCTGATTTTACTAGGTGGACGACTAAGATGAAAACCACATATTAAAATGCCAAACTTTCGGAAAAAACTGATGTCAATTGTTGTATGCAGATACAGATATAGAACGTGTGCATGTTGTGTCCTTACATAACTGGTTTTTTTTCTCCAAAGAGTGGCTGAAAGTGTGGCATGCTTTCCCTTTATTTTCTACTATGTTCCACAACATGTTGATATTGTGGTATTTGGCTTCATTGCACTAAGACAAAGTTGATTTCAATTATTCTCACTTATTCTCCTCAGTTCTATGTTGAAGATCCTAAAATTCAACAAATGCATAATTAACAGCTATATATATAAAAACAATATTATATGTGACTGATGAAGAGATCAGCAGATTCAAAACACAACTGAACATGAAGTTGCCAATATGTCCGAGATTTTTTTTTTTTTTTTTTTTTCACTTCTTACCTTAAACTTGAGAATAGTTTGTAGAACAGTGAGATGAATTTTTGTGTTAGTGATCTAAATACTGAAAACATACTACCCCCATGGAAGTGGAACTGATCGATCTTTTTTAAACTTCTAACTATGCAAACCATGCAGGAGGTAAGATGTTGGAGGTATGCAAACATCATTGCGGACTTTGGGACAGCCAAGATGAACAAAAACTAATTAATTCGATTCTTCAATAAGATGAACTTGCACAGCACCATACTAGTAAAATTGGTCAAATAAATGTCGTGGGGGGGTGGGGGCGGTCACCGCATGAAATAATTGGATGAGGTGATAAAAATTGACAAAGCAATACACAATCATTATAGGGAATTATAGCTATTGACTTTGAAGAAAATTAATTTGACCCCAAAGAAAGAATGTGTCCATTTTAGACCTTTATTCGTCTTGCATAGAAAATATGCTTTACTAACTTCCTCTCATTTTGCTCAGCCTTTCTCTCCATCCCAGTCTCCAGCCTCCTCTTCTCTACTTTTTGCTATTGGGTTTCAAGGTTTTTTTTCTTAGTTCAACAGAGAAATATCAAACTAAATTTCCAAAAGATTTGTCAACATTTGTGGGATCCTGATTGCCTTTGCTCTACATACAATTACTTTTAAAAAAAATGAAAAAAAAATTTTGAGAGAGGATTGTCCATGTTGAATTTCTCTCTATCCCCGTCCCTCAAGTAAGAGTAGTTTCGGTCTTTTTTTATCACCTGATGCATAAGATAATGGTTAACTGGATGGTCAATTGACAACAAGGGACGCCGCCCCCCACCCAAAAAAAAAAAACTAGTTAATATTCAAACACACCTTTGATAAGAAGAAAGAAATAATTTGTGGTAGTACCCTTGCTTACACAACATGCCACTTTTAATGAACATGTATTTCTTTTAAGAAACAATTTTGTTGACGTAGCTTGCTTACGGAACATCCTACGTCGTGTAAGTTACAATAAACACATAACTATATATACAATCACTTGGAAATACTCAAATACTAAATATAGGTCACAAAATTCTTAACATAATCAATTTCAAAATTTTCAGCTCATGGTAAAATACCAAAGATTATTAGCCAAAACATGCCCTGCCCTAACCCGAGAAATTAATTCCTTATTGGACCGTCTCATCTGCAGACCAATTTACTTCGTGATGGACATCATGATCCAACGCAAGGTTACAAAAAGGCGGTCTCTCGGAAGGAAGCAAATGGTCTGTGTTTTTAGCCTTCATTGGCCCCCCAGGGGTTGCATGGACGGTGGAGACCGAAAGGTAAAATCATTGATTTACTGGAAAAACTTGCAAAGGAAAATCACCTGGGAAGTGTACTACATTGTGAGCATGAGAGGGTGGATCACATTTTTCACTGGCTACTTCCAAGAACTTCACATTGTAACTGATTTTCCACATTGACTTCATACACTATATAACTCACCACTGCGTCGCGCATTAATTTCCAATCTTTGCATCAACATTTATTTCTAAGAACTTGAGCTCTTCTTCTGATCATTAGTCTTAATTATGAGGAAGGTTAAAAACTTATTGATCTCAAAATCACAAAAATGGATGCCTCTGTCAATCCCACCATGCCCTAGTAGAGGACCTCTTCAAAATAATATCGTCAACAGAGTACTCTCAATCCCCCCTCCCCTAGATCATCAGCCCAGAAATCTTACTACATCAACCCATCATTCTGGTGCCTCTGCATCCCATTCATCACCATCTTCCTCAACATTGTTCTCATCTACTGATATTTCAGAGGCCCCAACCCCGGTGAAATGGGTCATGGTTCATTTCCGCTTTGCATGGTATGAGATACTATTGGGCTTGTCATTTGGTGTGCCAATTGCACTATTTGGTGTTACATATGACTATGTTGAGGGTAATCTTGTGCCTGTCAAGCTCTTTCAATCCAACCCACATCTCTTCGAGGTTTTTAACATGTTGGATGCATTAGCATTCACAGCTTCTGTGGCTGGGTTCTTGCTTCACACTGTGCATAAAAGAACTAGTAAATACTTAGCAGTATTTGCATTTGGTTGTTTGATGATTGCTTTCTATGTGTTTCTCTGGGTTCTATTTCCAAGCTACTTGAAGTGGGTTCCCTGTCTACTTTTCTCGCTGATTTCGGTTGTTTCACTATACGTGCACTTTGTTAAGGGTGGCAACCATTCTCTTGATGAGCATCACCTCAATTTAGGTAAGACCCAATTTATTTCATCATCAAATCATGCATATTTTGGGGGAAGAAAACAAGAGAATAGAGATGCTCATCAAGTTCATGTTCTCGATTCTCTTCCTCTTTCTTATGTTTCCCCCTCACCCTTCTTACTCTTCGCTATTTTTATAAGAATTGAACCAAACAAACCATAAATACTAACATGTAAAATAAAACTAGCCTGCAATGCTATAGATCGAGCAACAATTTATTACATTTATAGAAGTTTATTCATTGCAATTTTTCCTTTTGCAAAGATGTTTAGGGTTGAACAAAAAACCGACCAAACCGATTAAACCGACCAAATCGATCAAAACCGAACCGATTGGTTCAGTTTAAATTCGGTTCTGATCGGTTTAGTTTTAAAAAATTCAAAACCGATGTAGTCGGTTCGGTTTCTATGTATTTTAACTGACCAAATATATATAATAAATAATATATGGTATATATAAAAATAATATAATATATTTAAAATAGTCGGTCAGTTCGGTTTTATTTCGATTTTGGTTCGATTTAAGTCGGTTCAGTTATGGTTTGCATAAATTAGAAACGATTCGATTTCGGATCAATTTTGTTAATGGTCGGTTCGAGTTCGGTCTGAAAATTTTGAAACTGACCAAAGTCGGTTCGATTCACGATTTTGGCGAAAAACCGAACCGACGGTTTGGTTTTCAACCCTAAAGATGTTCGTTGAGGGCATTTATGGATTCTAGAGCTATAACATGTTTGTGCTATAAATTATAATATATAATTTCCCATAAATCTTAAGTTGGGTAGTTTGGGTGTTAATTGGTTTGGTTGGTTCAAAATAGGATCAAAACCGAACCGTACTAGGGATTTGTTCTCTGTTCGGTTTCTTATTTTTCAAACAGAAAACTGAAACCGAACCAATCGGTTCACTTTTGGCTTCATCAGTTTTTTCGGTTTCTTTTTTTTCTTTTTTCCATCACAATCTGTGTTGTGTTGTGGCCGGTGTCAGGGAAGGGGGGTGATCTGCTAGCCATGGCAGTGTGTGAGAAAGTTCGGCGATCGACTGGTGGTGTGACTGTGAAGAGGATGTGGTAGTGTGGCTGCGAGAGAGGGGTATGCATGTGTGATCGGCCTCCTATGTGTTGGCGAGAAGGACGATCGGTTGTGCGGCTGGAGAAGTTGGGTCGTACAGCTACTATGGCTAAGGAATGGGTCGATCCGTGCTAGTGAGGTCAATCGAGTTGGTTGTGGCGACTGGCGAGGTGGTGAGCAGCGACTTCTGATACAAGGAGGGCGATCTGACTCCACTCGTCTCAACACAACCCAACCTCGTTTCTCTCTCTCTATCTTATGTTCTTGAATTGAATAAATAGATAATGAAAGAGAGATTATAAATGATTTAGTAATTTGTAAAAACGTGTAATAACATTTTTCATTTGTAAGGGCCTATTTATAATTTATAGATAATTGAAGGGCTTAAAATAAATTATGTTAGGAGTTTAGGTGTAATTAATGAATACTGAGAGTGGATGGGTTTAATTATAAATAAATTAAATTTGGGAGGGAAAAAGTATTAAAAAATGTAATAGTAATTTTTAATTAAAAGACACAAATGCCCTTGAAACTATTCATTGGTCTTTGGTTTTACATGTAATTATTAAGAACATGAGAGAGCAAATTGAAAAGTAAAGTTACAATTGAAGACATACATTTTTCACTATTTATTCAGAGAAGAAGAGTTATAGTAGTAGAGATGTGTTTCAATAAATGGGTTATTTGAAATAAAATATATATAATTGATGTGTTGCAATAAGTGTTAAATAAAATAATATTCATGTGTTGCAGTAAGTGGTTTGTTAAAATAAAATAATAAACTTGATGTGTTGCAATAAGCGGGTTTGTTGAAATAATAGAATTGAAGTGTTGCAATAAATTAAATAGTATAACTGATGTATTATATCGGTTGGTTCGGTTATTTCGGTGTAGAAAAAAAAAACTGAAATCCGAATTGAATTCGATTTAGTTCGGGATTTTCGATTTAATTCGATTCAGTTCGATCGGTTTTCAAGAACCGATTAACACCCCTAGTGGGTAGTATTTGATTACTTGGTAAAATATATAGGTTTTTTCAAGATTGAATTATTTGTATTGTATAAGAAAAACTCTACTTTGATGTCCAGCGTTTACTCACTTTTCCATTATGGCATGGCTAGTAATGTGACATTTCTCATAGGTTAATTTATACTTAGTTTTTAAGTATGTGGATGTGACTTTGTAAATCTATAAATGTCTGACTAATAAGAGAAAATCAGGCCACTAGCCATGTCAGAATGTAAAAGTGACAGCAAGTAAAAACAAGATGTCAAAGTAGGACTCATTTTATAATCAAAATTGGCCCAACATAGATGCTTCAATTCATGTTTTCAGAAAGCCCTAATTCTAGAGAGTCAAGCCCCTAGCGCCAAATCGACATCAGGGATATTCTCTATGTGTGTGTTTGTGTTCGATTTGTGGATTTATGAAGATTTTTAAGATGATGGAGGGTATTGAGGCTCCCTGATACGCCTGGCCTGACTCTCTAGATGGACTATTCCAGAAGACACAACTCTGAGGCTCCCATTTTTTGTTAAATATAAAAATAAAAATACAAAAACAAATAAATAAAGTTTAATATACTTAGGCCACTTTTTCGAATTTGAATCGGGCCTCTAAAATATGTATTATTATGTGCACGACAATTTGACTCAGTTTATCAACATTGCATCATCATATACACTATTTTACAAGTACATAATTGTTTTAATTTGCATATTTGGATCTAAACCAAATTGGTTTGATTGAAAAACTCAAATACACATATGAGAAATTCTCCTTTCGATCCAAGTGGCACGTGACATGTATATGGATAGGCCCAAACAAAACTTGAGCTACATTTTTTCAACTTTGAAATCGAACCTCTAAATTCCTAGGGTTGGCCTTGCCCGAATATTGAATTGATTCGTTACTATCTAAATGGTAGTGGTTTAACTTGTCTTACAATTAATTAGTTTATTTTATATATTTGATTTGAACCAAATTGATTCTTATTGGAAAATCGAACTGTCATATCTAAGGAATTCCTTTTTACAGGTAGCGTGTGAAATGGATGCAGGAGAATTAAAGAGAATGGCTAAACATTGAATATCACACTGTGTGTATTGTTTTGATTAGTCAATGGAGTACCAACTTAGCGATAGACTTGTGACAGATAAAATCACGAGTCTAGGATTAGAACCCTACCAGTGCCATTTGGAATGGAAGGGATATATATATATATATATTGTAGAAGAAATAGATTTAACCGTATCATAGGAGTGAAAGTTTTGCTCTTTTATATGTTTTTTTAGTTATTTCGTCATTCTCTCTTTTTATTAAGTTTATATAATAAATCGGTTGTGCTTTTTACAATTTAGATTCTTGAATCATTAATTTTGTTTTTAGTTTATATGATAAATAAATTGTCCTCACTTCAATTAAAATTACATTAAAGTGTCTATGAACCAAGATTGGCTAGAATGCCTCTGGTGGGTATTGAACCCAAGTTGTGGAGTCAAACCACCACAGCCTTAGCTAACTAACAAAGTTATTGTTGGCTATATTTTTAGAACTTGAATTTTAATATTCTCATTAAATAATCATACATTAAAAAAAAATTGTCAAAAACTATTTTCTTAAAATTTATGAGAATGTTTCATTTAAAAATTTTGAATTTTTCATATACCTGTTCACAATCTATATATGAAGACTCTAATCTGCATCAATCTACTCAATCAATTCTTTTATCTCTTTTCCTCTTGAACATATCAATTTTATACTGAGAGTGTATTTGACATGGATACGTTAATTTTTTGATGTGTTGGTGCTTCCTAGCTAATAACAATTTTGTCCGAGACTGCCACTACTCTTGGAGAGAGCAAAAGCCAAACAGGATATGTCATCGATCGCATCCAAGAACATTCTAGAAAAGACGTGCCAACAATAAATATAAACGATATTTCTCTTGATATGTGCTACTAATACTTCCTACAACTGTTGAGCTGCCAATAACAACCTATCACTACACCAAATTGACATTTTTGTAACAACCCTCAAAACAGTATCACTTTTGAAGTGTAACAATTCACCTAACAATTTTACACATTTTCACAAACAAAATGATACAATAATTGTATCACCATGAAGAGTATGGTTATAAAAGTGATACTATTCATGGTGATCCAACTTATTGTATCATTTTTTTTGTGTTACTGTTTTTCATTTTTTTGACTAAATTTAGTTTTGACTTGAAATTGTTTGGTGAATTGTAACATCTCAAAAGTGATACTGTTTTTAGAGTTGTTACAAAAGTGTCAATTTGGTGTAGTGTATAATGTATTTTTTTTCCTTTACTTTATATATTGTTCTTCAGAAAATTTGAAGAAATTCAAAGAAAGTAAAAATAAAAAAGTTAAAAACTGAATTTATAAAACGTTCTCGATATGTTAATGAGATGAAATTTTGGTCATCATTTTTATTAATATAAAGGTTTGTGGATCCTTAAAACGTGGCATGCGATTTACTAATATAAAGATAATGGTAAGAGATAAGGGATTGAAGAAAAAAAGAAAGATAATGTGATGTCTAGAGGATGATGGTATTGTGATGATTTGTGGGATGTAGGATGGACTTGCACTTGTAATATATATATTAATTGGGAGAAAAATAAGAAGTGATTTTGAAAATGGATGAAAATGAAGAGTTGGACTTGACTTGTGAAGTCACATAAGTTAGCAAAGAGAGAAATCAATAAAATGTTTTTGAGAAAAATCAAAAGTTGTAGGTGTAGAACACAAAGTTTAGGATGACATTAAGGAAGACTTGCAACAAAGGCATTTTGCATAGTTTGTTTTGAAATTGAAGAGACTGCTAGGAAATAAGGAGAAAAACTTGAGATTCTAAAAAGTCACCTTCTTCAACCTCAACTTTTCTCCCAAGGTAATTTCTATAGTGTAGAACTGGTTCTAGGCTTCTAGCCAGCCAGCTTGTCTGAAGCTCACAAAAGCTGCCATGAGCTCAAGCTTGTTATATTCATACTAAAAATTTCCGCGAAGGTGATAGCAAATAGATAAATATAGAGACGTTCAACCATTGACAAAGGTAGATGAGATAGATTCAATTAACTTTGCCTTTCGATATGTTTTCCACCCAGTCTTCACGACTAAAAGAAAGATAAATCGCAATGAGCAACCCTAAAGTTGTTCTGCTTGGAAACTTCTTTGTGCAATAATGGTAATCATTTTCAACTTATCGGAGGAATTCATAAATTACAGAGACATAAATCTCCAATTTTCCACACCTTAACTGTTCCTGTATTTTCTTTTGTTTAAAAACAAAATATAACTTTGGTAATGAAGGATGAATCTACAACTGACTATTTGTATTTTCTTTTTGTTTAAAAGCAAAATATAACTTTGGTAATTAAGGATGGATCTATAACTGACTATTTAATATACTCAGGGTGCGCTAATGGCATACATTTAGTATAAAAAGATCAAATATCCATCAAAGGGGAATACTTGCTCCATCAATATCCAACTAGATAGCCACTTCCTCGATCATTCTAATACCAGTTTTGTATAAGCAGACTTTAATAACTATTATTCTATGGCCAATGGCATGACAACTCAACGGTCTGAAATCCTATAAAAAATTTCTTGTCTTTCAAAAAAATAAAACTATTATTTTATGGTAATCATTTTGTTCTACAAACAACGGGCCAACAAGAGAAAGAAATATCAAAAGTGGAGGCAAAGACAAAGTTTGATTACCATATAACTGTTCATGTGCGTGGTCATCAAGAGAAAGAAATATCAAGTCAGGAAGAAGTATGTTTCCTAGAAAGAAAGAAATATTATTCTATGGTAATCATGTTTTGAAGCTCTATTTATATTACAAAAACAAAGTGGAGGCAAAGACAAAGTTTGTTTTCTATTCTAATTATGTACAAGACTTGCAACAAACGTGTACACTAAATCGGACGCATAAATCTCTCAACAACACTCTTCAATCACTACTAGTGGATTAAGAATCAGTCCAATGTGCTGCAGGGCTAATTGGCGGATGGTACCACTTGGTCTTGGGTTCGAACCCAGCTTGCAGCATCTTTATCAGTGTCTTTCAAATAAAAATAAAAAAACACTGTAAGTAATTGCTAAGGAATAAAACATTGTGTGCTTCCCAGGTTCACTACTATGCAAACATGTACAATTCATTGTTCTCATCTTCCATGTTGTCGATGTTTCCTTGAGAAGTTGATCCTGTTTCACTTGAGATATTATGTGATTCTTCCTGCAGAAGATTTATCCATAATTAATCAATTTGTGTAAACTGTTGAGCAGGTAGTAAGAGAATGATAAAGGAAACTACATTTTTTCCTGAAAACCTAATGAATTCAGCAACCACTAAAAGCATCTCAAACAGTGATATTTGAGAACCTAACACATCTTCAATATGGTGCTTAATTTTCCAAAAAATAAAAATTAAAAATTACCTTAGCCTTTCGGAAAGTTTCAAGCATGCGCCTGTATTGCTGGCGTGCATCAGGAGACTCAACCATGGAAAGAACCTGTGAAACAGCCTCCTCAACAGCCAAATCCACTTTCTGTTTCCTGAACGCCTTGAGGATGTCCTCATCTTCAGCATCATCAGTAGCCTCTGACTCATGCCGGAATCCCCTTAAACCGGCTCCTCTACGCCGCCACCGCAACACAACTTTATCTAGAACACCAACAGCCCAAAGAAAAACATACTTCTTCCTGACTTGATGACCACGCACATGAGCCTGCCAAAACATGGAGAGATCTTTACACATCAATTGGTTCGATCGAGTGTTCAACTTTATATTTCATCCCCAAATCAGGAAATGAATCAAGTAATATTACTTCATTGTGGCATATATTCCGAAAGTCTTTCCTAAGGCCTGATTGTTTTTGCCTACTAAATGACAGCAATGACAGGATGATCTATCTCTTACAACCATGAGATGTCAACTTCTAATTTCTAAACAGACACCTTCTATATGATTTATAAAATATCGAAAATACTGGTGTTCCACATTGTTGGACATTAGAGCATTCACAATCACTAGCAATAGATGTGTAGAAGGGAGAAAGGAGCATCCTTCTGAAAGGATATGTCTTCTCCCTTTTTGACCTTGATCATAAGATGTGGAACTCTGTTTACTGACTAACAAACAGTGTTTACGGATGGGCTTTTGATTTGGAAGAAGATAAAGGTGACAGTCATTGCAAAACGGGCACAACAGAAAGACCCAAAGATGTGATCTAGTTTCAGAGTACAACAGAAATAGATTGTTTGTAACAGGTGATGCTACACATTACTTGAGTAAATACCTGTTTCAGAAAGAAAGAACAATTTTCAGAAATGGTATTACGAATAATCAAATTTAGGTGAAATACCTGTATCTTTACTACTTTCTGTCTCATGGATAAAAAGTCCTTTCGCCTTTTCCAGCCACGGTATTTCTTCTGAATCGACAATGCTGCATTATCTAAGTTGTGATCACGTTGGTTGCGGAAGGCCAACTTTGATGCAGCTGAAAGCCCATGAATCTGATATGGAGCAATACCATACTCATCACAACTAGTACTAGCGGCCTCTTTCTGTTGCCTTCTCCTGAAAGAATGTGTACGGAAAGCAGATTGTATGCGTGCAGCAGCCTGAGCAGCATTTCGGACTGCAGCCAAGGAATCTTTAAGCGAAAGTTGGTCCTCAGTGGATCCAAGGCTTTTATTTGAAATGATCTCAACAGTTCTCTCAGCCTCCACGGCTGCAGACCCTTTAGAAATTTCACTTTCTGCCAGTTTAAGGGAAGACAAGTGGCAGGTAAGTGCCAGCTCTGACAGATACCCTGCTAATCCCTTATGCCCACTGGCAGCAGCAATCAATCCTGGGGTTTTACCTGCTGGATCTAGTGGAGTTGGATCTGTAACTGCCAAAGCTGATGCACCAGCAGCTACAAGTGAAGCAACCATTTTCTCTCTGTAACCATGTAAAATGATAGTCCAAACTCAAAAAGAGCTCATTGAAAAGTTAATCATTTGAATTTTAATTCAGTAGGAAGAATTTTCTTTGAAACAACTTAGTTCTCTATCACATCGGCAGCATACTTATTGGCCTGATATAAGATATGGTACGTGTAGGTGTGAAGAAGAGCGGAAGCGCCAATTCAATCTTACTTCATGTTAGCATACAAGGCTTTTGATGAAGATGAACATCCACAACATTGACATCCCACTCAGTGGGGGATTTTGGATGCCCATTTTTCATGAGGAATGTATATAACCAGGATTTACAATCATCTGATCACGTCAGGTCAAATATTAAGACTGGAATCTTCGATTTCTGACATTAGTCTATGAACGTATAGTCTTAGGGGCTGTTTGTTTACACGTTTGTCTGAGCATTTAAAAAATACATGTATCTGACTGAGCTGCTTGGTTAAATGTCTGACTCGGACATTGGTCTCTGACTTCAGTTAGACATCAATAAAAGTCTGAACACCCTCTAATTTATATTGTTTTCCAATTTACCCTTACAATATTACAATTTTACTACTTTTGTCCCGTGGTTAAAACAAGCATCTTCTCACTTTTACTTTCTGGACTATGTGAGAACAAACTGTATGACCTATGGGTTTTTTATAGAGAAACTTGTATCATCTAAGTCATACGTTATATCAACTCAAGCATTTTCCACGCGCATAACTTTTTATGTTGGAGACTATTGTAGAGTAAGAGGAGGAAACACATCTGCAAATCTAGTTCTCCTATGCAGTGGAGACTAGTTGTAACACCCTATGTGGGCACCTATGTGGGCGGACTCTGAGGCTCGCAGCTTCATGTGTGGGCGGGCTTTGAGGCTGGAAGGCTATCTTGTGTGAGCGAGCTCTAAGGCTAGTAGCTCCATGTGTGGGCGGGCTCTGAACTGGCAAGCTACATTGTGTGGGTGGGCTCATAGGCTGGCAGGCTACTAGGGGTTTAAAATCCTACATCGTCTGGGTGAGGGAAGGATGTGTTATATATATGCGAGTTAAAGCCGTGCGGGTAGTTAGGAAGGGCCCAGAGAGAACAATATTATCATGTGGATCGGGTCATGACAGAATGGTATCAGAGCCGGGCCCCAGCCAGAAGTGTGCCAACGAGGACGTTGGGCCCTAAGGGGATGGATTGTAACACTCTATGTGGGCTGGCTCTAGGCTGGCAACTCCATGTGTGGGCCGGCTCAGAACTAGCAGGCTACCTTGTGTGAGCGAGCTCAGAGGCTGGCAGGCTACTAGGGGATTATAGTCCCACATCGCCTGGGTGAGGGAAAGATATGTGCGAGTTTGGATCCATATGACACAACATGTTTTAAAGTCGTACGGGTAGTTAGGTTGGGTTCAGAGCAGACAATATTGTATCATGTGGATCGGGTTGTGACACTAGCATTACGGGAGTTGATGATGCTGAGGCAATCCAAGAAAAATATAACAGTAACACAAGAAGCAATGAAGAGATGACTGCTGGAAGACAGAGGGAAAAATAAACGAAGTCTCTAAGAACCCCAAACAACATCCAAATGGTTGATACCTCTACATCTGTGGATAAATATGAATTCTACTTGGATGGTATAGATGGAGGTCCATTAACCTTATCTAAGGTTTAAAATGTTTTGAAAATGTTAGAATAATATGACAATGGGAACAAGGTTAACATGGAAGTAAAGGAAGCAATTGAGAGATTCGACGGGGATATATTGAAACAAAATTTCACAGAAACTAATTCTATTGGAAAAGGAAGCAACTATGGTGGGTCAAAACATTATTGAAGATGAATCATGAATGTGAGATAACCACAACTCAGTCACCTAAGGGAGATGCTCCTTGAAGATCTTTCCAAATCAGGAAGGTAAACCCTAAATTCAAGGTATAAACCAAAAAAAAAGTTAGATGAAATCAACATCAACTGTTGAAATCTTTCAAGAACTAGTATATTCCTAGTAATTAATTGTTTTACTTTTCGAGTAAGATCATCATTTTGACATTTTCTATTTGTTAGGGAAAGGGATGAAAAACCTTATCCTCAAGATGATTAAGTAATTGATTGGGGCCTACCAAAATCACGAGTTTAAGCTTGTGCACCAAGGAACCATCTTGACAATAATTCACTTGGTGAATTTAGCCCTTAGCCTAAACCCCATTGTTCCATATTATAGCTTGTTTGAGGAGTTTAACAAAAATTTCTTTCCCTGTGATGATGAAGGGATAATTGAGTGGTGTAGATTTGATGCATTTTTATGCTCTTGTTTTTAATGATAAGGTTTGGGGATCCTCAAAATCCCAACTTGCTTTTCCAAAAAAAAAAAAAAAACTTTTTAAATTATGGAGCAGAGTTAAAATAACAATTTGAACCATGTAATCTAAATAGAAAAATCATGTAATATGTAATATGAATAGTCAACCAACTATTACTATGAAATTAAAGAGTGCCTTTTGCATGGGCTTATATGTATCAATTATGCCTACTATCATACTATGGCATACATTTTGACATGTCTTTTATTTTTTTTCCTTTGTCTCTTCCAATGAGCTTGATAATGATGATGTCTCTTCCAATGTTTGTAGCTATTTTGTGCTAAATTGTAAATAATGAATTGAAATTTTATAATGATGCACATTAAAAAAAAAAAAAAAACTCATAGCTCATTTTATACTCATAAATTGGCCTATAAAAATATAAGAGTACAACCGTCATTTACATATGAGTTAGAGGCTCTAACTAGAGCATAAACAAACATTTTCCAACACAACTACTCAGAAATTACCTCTAACTCAAACATTTTTTTATTTTTTATTTTATTTTATTATTATTATTTTGCCTTAGTCTATGTGTTCCTCGTGCTAGTTTCAAAAGATGCAATACAATTAAAATAAATTAATGTTCAAACCTGAAACATAGAGAGGCATTTACTCACCTTCCAAAACGCGCGGCCCAATGAAGGGCAGTCCATCCATTAGCATCACGGAAGTTTACGCTGACCCCAGAACGAAGAATTGGGTTTAAGGCCCACTCAAAGCCCAATCCACCTACCATGTGTATCATGCCTTGCTCTTTCCTTGAGAGCGAACAACCTGGCGTGTCTCCTTCCTGATTCTTGGACATAAGCCACTGCTGCATCTTCTCTTTTAGAAGTTCTTGCAGAAGCCAATCCATAGTACTATATGGAGTCGCACTGCCAACTAAAAGCTCCTCGATGATATGTTCCCAGATTTCTTCATCCATCTTTGACTTTCTTGATCCACTGGCTCCTAATTGAACATTATCTCTACCTTGAACCTCTGTGTCTGTAATGAGCATCTGTGCAAATCTGACAAGCAACAACAATTCTTCCCTGCTTTTTCTGGGCTCCATTTCAAGTGAATTGTAGTAGCCATCACTGCCTGGCTTAATAAGGTACTCAAACTCTCTTACTTCACTACAAGATACCCTGTTGCCAGATGTAATACAGAGAGTGACCTTTCCAGGAACATTTTGAGGAGCCTGGCAACGAAAAACACCTTCTTGAATGATTTCTACAGGAACTTCAATGTCGCCAAACATACATGCCCATGCACATTCCGAGGGATCACAAAGAAAAGATCCAGTAATGATGACCTGCATGGAATGGTTTAGCATTCAGAGTCTTCAAAACTGTAAATGAAAACATAGTAGCATGGCAGAAGAAAATTTTGAATCAGGGAGCGAGGACTTAAAAGCCAAGGAAAGTCATATCATGCCAAGATATTCAAGGTTTAGATCAGTTGTAGAGAGAGAGATCAACATCCTATTGTTTTTGGCATAAATTGCTGCTTTGAAACTCCTTAAAAAAACATCGTCAAATTCCCCATTCCTATGTAGTTAAAAAGGTCAAGAGCTTGGTTACCAAAAGAGGAGAGAAAATTTACATCAGATCTCTGAGATAAAAATAGTGGGAAATGTGGATCAAACTACTCCCCAATGTAGGTTAGGTTTAAACTTATCATCAAAAACATTAAGTTGGCTGCTCTTTTAAGTGCACCAAGGTCTTGTAAAATAAAAACCACACCCAAGGTCTTGGGTGGTTAAATTGAGGACAGTATTGATGCAAGGTGAGGGGTGGCTATAACTCCAAATGGAATGTTATTTAAATAGTATTACATTCAAAATATGAGTCCAAATGCTACCTTAAAGAGATATGATTAATTCAAGTTGATGGATCAGCTTAGCTCATATTTGCTATCAAACCTCAGAATTCAAGCTACTGATTTGGAATACCGTCTACACCGGCTACTAAAGAATAAAGGCGTGCATGCAATGCATGCTTGAGGAAATCAGCATAACACATATGACTAGTATTACCTTCGTATTCTCAGTGGCATATCCCTGTTCTGGGGATATTTCTCGAATGCTAAACCTCTGACTTTCTGCAAGAGTTAAATTCATATCCGATCTAAGAGAGTTTGCAAGCTGAGTCTCTTGGTCAAACCACAATGTGAAGCAGTCAGTATTGACATCAGATGTACTTATTTCTGAAGAGTGCGCAGAAAATCCAGGTACATTTTGAGACAGCAACTCGGACGTTGGTGATTCAAGAAGGTTGTCAGAGCCCAATAGAAATTCTCTAGCTGCTGATAGGTGCAGACTCAAATTACTGTCTGGTGTTGGATTTGAGGTACTCTTGTGTGCTAAATTTTCACTTACATATGCCCCTTGATGGTTCCAGTTCTCACGCTGCTCAGCAAGGTTGGTCGATAACTTCCCAACTTCTGAGCGAAATGGCTTCTCCTGTACAAATGTCAACATTGGTATAGATTGGTAATGTCTGAAAAAATTCATAATAACCATTATAACAAAAGTAGACACATTATTTCTGTATAGCACTATTTAGATGAATCTTCCTTTAATTAATTTTTTTTTTTTTACATTTTTTCAAAATTAATAGCTCTATATAATAACCTTCCTTTTTCAATAACAGACAATCATTATTTTGTGAGATTTCAAACAATTAATAGAAGGAACATTAATTTATTTTACTTTTATTTTTGTTTCTGCCGTTATTTTGGTTTTTAACCATTATTTACTTATTAATTTATTATTAGTATTCTTTTTTCTTTTTCTTTTTTTGAGAGAGACAAAGAAAGGGTTTAAACAGATAAAAGGGGAAAAAGAGAAAACAAGAGATCAACAATAAATAATTTTGAGTTCCTTAACTTACTTCAAATGTGTTAGAAGTTTTCTCTTGTAAACCCATCCAATTTGAACCAGAACACAACTCCTGCATCTCTTTCCAACATGGAGATTCTTTCCTCTCAATTGTATATTCATGACCTGACTGTTGATTTCGCTTCTTTACATCACCTGCACAAAATATAATGTATTTTAGAGTCTTCCTCTTCCTCTTCCTTTCCTTTCCTTTCCTTTCCTTTTTCCTTTCCTTTCCTTGAGAACAATAGGGAATAAAAGTAGGGCTACTCCATTTTTCCTCCTGGTTTTTTTTCCATGTCCTTGAATACTGTAATAAAAATGGGGCTTCTTTTCACTGAAAACAAGAAGCTACCTCTGATAGTGGTTATCCTAGGATACGAAGTCAACACTATCCATCCCCAAAAGAGGATGTCATTATGAGCAAGGACCCCGACTAGTAGTTTACTAATAACATCACAATTATATCCCTTTTAGCTATGTAACAATGACACTACATTTTTACAAAACAAAACAAAAAAAACAGATGTGGACACTCACGGACACTCTATGCTTATGTCATCAACTTTTTCACATATCTTTTCAATTCCATACTAATGTTACAAGCATGTTATGGCAAGTTAGTAGTACTCGAGTAACAATATTGACGTACAAGTGAATAATATGAGTAATTAGGGGTGGGCAAACGGGTCGAGGATCTGCGGGTTCAAACCGAACCGGACCGTTTTGCTCTAAACGGTCCGGATTTTAATTTTGTGTTTTAGATACGGTTCGGATCGGTCCGGGTCCGTTATAAAACGGTTCGGATCGGTCCGGGTCCGTTATAAAACGGTCCGGTCCCGGTTCCTATTTTTAAAAAGAAACGGTCCGGGTTGGACCCGTTTCAAATCACATTTACTAAAAACCTAAATATGGAAGTAAAGTAAAGACTCTTTAGCCGCACCCGCAGCCGAAGAGGAGAAGAGAAAGTGAGCACCCGCAGTCAGGGAGGATCTCTTGCTGGTCGTATCTCCTCTTCTCCTTTGCTTTATCGCTCTCACTTTGCATCTCCATACTGATTGAACAGATCGAATCGAGGAAACGATTTTGACGTGATTTTTATGTTTTTGGTTTTTGGTCTCTCAGACAATAAGTGAAGCAGCCACTGCCACAGCCTCTCTGTCCTCAGCTTCTTCCTTGCAGCCGGCAGCCTCTCCGTCGACCACTACTACACTTGATGTTGTTTGAGCAACCTTCACTGCCTTCTTCGATGTCTTTGTCTCCCTCCAGGCCTTTTTTCCTCTGCCACCGCCACCTTCGTCTTTGATGTCTTTGTCAGGTCAAGCGTCTGCATTGACCAATCCGAGATGGAGGCTTCGTCTTGCTTCGAAGTCAAAGACCCTCATTGATGAGTTGAGGAGTGGAGATTTTGAAGAGGAGAAGCTAAGTTGGGAGGAGCGGAAGACTAAGGTTTTGCAATTCCAAATAGGAAACTGGATCAATAACATCTTCATCAGAGGTAATAAAAGAGGAATGCAACATCAACATCATCAACAACAACAACACAGCAACAACAACAACATCTCATGCAAATGCAGCCCATCATGGCTTCATATAACCCCGGCAATGTCACCACTGATCACATCCAACAGGTTTCTCTCTACCCTTTTTTAGTAGTCCTGCTTTTCATGTTCATCATCATCATGTGTAAGAGATTTTTTACTTGTTTTAATGGCTTTTGTATTTGTTCTTTTGGTGTTTCTTGGCCTGCTTTTAAATGGATCTGTTAGCTCGCCTTTATTACTGGATGCACCATCTCTGTTTGACGAAATTCCTCTTTGAACAAACACTAACAAACATTGTTTGTAGAAATTGCTTGAAAAGTTATTTGATTTCAACTTAGATTTGGAACCGTAGGAACCAGACCGTTCCAAACGGTTCGAGTTAGGTTCGATTCCAATGTTCAAAATGAGGGGATCCGGACCGAATCCGTTAATTTTAAACGGTTCGAGTTAGGTTCCTCCAAATTTGGAACCGATCCGGACCATGCCCACCCCTATTTGTAATAGCTCAAAACTTATTGCTGAAAAGTAAATAAATGTACAAGCATGTCCCCTAGCGTATCTTGTATCGAATTTTTTCTGACCGTGTCTGACGCTTCGTATCCGTGTCGGATACCGATGCCCATATCCGTATCATTGTTACATAGCTTTAGGAACAATACCGCTCTTTTTTAATGGATAGTCCCACCCATTATACTTGATGCTTTAGATGGGACTATTACGAAGCGCTCACTAATTGAGAACGTCCTCAAGATATACTTCCTTGGCAAAAGGCAGTCATTTTGTGATGGCAACAATTTTCCAACTAAGGTTTTAGATCCATTGTAGAAATCTCAGATAAACACTTCATCATCTAAACTAAAACAAGAGTAAATGACATAACTAGGTGTGGGTTTCGGTAGGGATGTCAATGGATACATAAGGATTTTGATTATGCAAATTTTTACTTATCTAGATCCAAAACCCGCTCTGTTCACACCCCTAGTTTTAAGAGTATTTTCTACTTAAAAGTCTGCAAGGTATATTACATGACTGATGACACTTAGGGTGTGTTTGGTTGCATGAAATCCTATGCCGCCCAAGCCATGTGATTCTCATATTCATGAGACTTCTATTCCCACAATTGATCACAAAATTTAATGGTGGATGTGGAGTGATACATCAATTTAGCCTTAAATGTAGGGGTCCCCTCATGGATTCCCATGGCATAGAACTTCATGCAACCAAACACACCCTTAGTGGAGTTTGTTCCACATCAGACTCTGACAGAGTCTGTTCCACATCATACATCAGACTGTGACAATAGGGGGAATGACTTTTTTTCCAAGTCTTTGCAAGATTGGGATAGTAGTATATCATACATTGTGCTAGTCTCTTCATCCTAGGTTAGGTCCGCTCTATCCTTGTGCAATTAATAACAATAATAATAATAATAATAATAATAATAATAATAATAAAAAATTAAAAATAACTTTTCGTGAATAAGAATACAAATTTTTTGCCACTTACCACTTCGCAAAGGACAGAGCAGACATAAATTGCATATCATAGACTCTAACACCATTGGAAAAGGTGTCACATCAACCTACTAGTTTCCTACCATGCACACAGAATATAACGACTATGTTACTCATGGGAAGGGATCGTTGACTAAAGTTTCTATGTAAAAGACGCATTAATCTATTCCTACTGATTTGATGATAATATGGATCACCTTAATAAATTGATCATTTCTGAAATTTTCAGCCCCATCAAGTCTTACACGAAGTTAATGGTGAAATGGATAGTCTGTGATTCTTCAACCAATAAAATCACTTTCATTGGGTTTGTATATCAAAATGACTTGAATTTTTGTGAGAGTGATATACATGGAGAAGAGACGATGCTCACAAAATCTGTGAACTTCCGAAGTTTTACCTGGAGTTTTCTTTTTAAAAATTAGTAAAATACTTTAGTTAACTGATTCATTTTTGCTGCTTAATATTTCAAGTAAGAGGTAGAGTATTACACTTTAGTTTACTGACTCCTACATGAGTATCTAATGGTCCTATAAAAGCTAGTATTTTCCTACATCGATTTGAGTTATTATCTGCTGTCTACATGAGTACCTAATCAGACGAGGAGCTTTTTGTTCATTGTCTATTCTCTTGTAAGTTTTTCTCTTTTTTTCTTGTTGGGATACCACGTCAGGCGAGAGCTGTTTTATCATGGAGAATTGGATCAACTTCATCCAAAGGTGAGAAGCTTTGGAGTTTTCTTTTTTACCATCTTATGGGCAATATAGTTAAAGCGTAATGGCAGTCTTTAAGGAGACTTGGTATGAAGTGGATTGAGTAGTTTGGGATACAAAAACTTTCCCCTACTGGTGCAGAGTGCTTTGGAGTTCAAAAATGCCTCATTTTATGACTAAATAGTCAATTGGAAGAATTTACATGTAACTCTCTCTCTCTCTTTTTCCCTTAAAGGCTATCTCAGCATAGCCTGCAGCTTTTTCTCAGAATAGTGCAATAATCTTTACTGATCAAAATTAAAAAAAGGGGGAAATAAAAAAAACAATAATACCAATTGCTAAGAGAAAACACATATATATACCTGACTTTGGTAGAAACATGTTGTTCTTTGAACTATCTTGTACCCCAGCACTTTCACAATGTTTTGGAAGGCATTGTAGGGGTCCAAACTCGTACCTATGCAACCTGTCAACTTCTAAAACTCTTGAATCCTCCAATTTCTCACTCTGATTGTAGTAACTCGAAAGATCTGCCATATCATTTTCATTCAAACTCAACTGTTCCTCAAGCTTACGTAGTGCTTGGCTAACATCTTCCTCTGGTGAACTACTAAAATTCCCTGATTGGTCATTAGCATCCAAATGAACCACCCCATTATTCCTTGTCAAAATATTAGAACTCACTTCCACAGAGCCAGGACTAAATGAAGCCTGATATTCGCTAACTGCAGAAGTGGAGCCTGGAGGTTGGGCAGTGCTAAAGCTGGGGCTCTGACTAGGAGTATAAGCGGATCCTGGTGAACCATGTGAAATTGACCCGACGCCATGCCTTACCTGAAGTATATAAAGCTTGATAAGTTAAAATCTTCTTCACCTTCAAGTCAACCATGCACTGTAAAGAAGGAACATATAGGCCGCAATTGCTTCATCTAATTTCTGTTTTCAGTGGAAAACGAATAACTGAGAAAATGTATTGAAATTAGTTCAAAATATCAGTAACACACCTCATTGATTTCTCTATAGTGAACAAGAACAATGTGCTCATATGCCCTGCAAAAGAAAAATCATAAGCATCTCAATCTGAACCTTCAAAATATACATTTTGCATATTTTAATGCATCTCATGCAATATAGAAACTCAGAAAAACATTAACATACTAAGACTCGTACATTAAAACTGGCTCAAATTGAAGACTAAAATGGATGTCCAAAGTATAAATCATGTTCTCCAGTCAATTTTTCATTTAACAGGCTTTAATACACTGTGCTTTCACTGTGCACATACAATAATTGCACGAGTCCAATTGGGAGGGACCTAATGGTATATGTCACTACAAATTACACATCATCATGTATAACACACACAGATAGATAACAGACGTACCTATCAGCAGTACCTTCAAGTTTTGACAAACATGTATATTAATTGTTGTCTCTGGTGCTCCAGCTTAAGTGTTTATGATGAAATCTAACCTAGAAAATAAAAAGAATAAAACTAGAACTATGAAACTAATAACTTAATTCTTCATAATCATTCAACCACGTAACAATAATGACTTTATGCCTTATTTATATTGCCAATAACTTACCTAGCAAACAATTAACTAACCTAACCCTAATTATGGCTAGTCTAATTCTATTATAGACCTTAGTGAGCCCGGCCCAAAAACTGCTATTAAGTTAACTACTAATTAAATACCCAGTTACATCAGTGTAGCATTCCACGAAGACACTTGGCATTCCAACTAACTCCTCCACCGTCACTTTGGCAATCCATTCTAGTCCAAGTGTCTTTGGCATCTACTCCAACAGACATCTCCTCAGCACTCTACTTCAAATCCCTCCAACAAACCATTTCATGTGCCTTCGACACTTTAATCCAATCTGCTTTACATCATGACTACCTCATTCTCCTGCAGATATCTTCACAGTTCACAATCCTAATCGACGTTACACGTTACTTGAGTACTTCACTTTAGTCACTTTTTCAAAATTGGGCATCATCCAGTTGTGATCCAGGTATATTTGTTTCTCATTTTGATAACTTAGTGTGTGTATGTTTGTTCGAAAACCCTCTAGAGCTCATGTAGTTGTCTGTACAACTTAATAAGTCCACCTAAAGAGTTGGATGGAACTAACATTTTGCAGACTGTGGATAACAAGTATGTTTCTAAACCATAGACAACCAGCATAACGTGAAAATAAAATCGCAGAAATAAGTAGAACAATGTGGTATACAAGTAAACTAAGAAAGTTATACATGGTTTGAGGAAAAACAAACATTTTCTTCTGCAAAACAACAAAGGAAAAACACATTAACTTACGGGTCTAATATCCAATAGCTTCGCCTCTGAAAATTAGGATTCAATTCTCCATGGGCATAATAACAGTTCAAAGCTTCAACATTCCCAACCTAGAAACACATGAAATTCTGAACTTAATGACATAGAGGTGCATAAATTGTGCATTATCAACGGAGAATATACAATTTACATTCTGAGAAATCTAGTTGTTCATAATCAACTAACTTGAGTAAACTAACACATTGGTAGAAGCATTTATATTCCCATGAAATTGCACTCGTTAACAATCCTCTCATCATAAAACTTAGGCTCAGAAGAGAATAAGGTAAAAAAGTTCCAGGAATAACAAAAATACCACATAAGTTGATCACAAAAAAGGTACTGGTCTACTGTAATCCTATTCTAGGGAAAACAAAATAAAATAACTCATTTTCGCTACTGAAACCATTTGAAACGGTGAGGAAGGTAGAATTTCAGGTGATAAGTACGAGTGATATAATATTGTTTCTCGTGTAGTAGATTTTTTAAAGAAATAAATTAAATTAAAAATCCCTTCCTTGAACTACAGGTGCATTTAAAAAAAAACCCAGCTCGCCTTTCAAAAAAAAAAAAAGTGTAACATCTTTGGCAAACCTTGAGTCTTTCATGTGCTTCCCCCACAGTTTTTCCATCCTTCTTTTTTCGCCAAATATGACCATCTTTCCTGAAGAAACGAAGAACCCTTTTGTTGAAAAGAAACAAAGACCCACCTATCAAGGATCCAGTTAACAAACACAATGTTATACTCAATGCCCTAATACCATCTCACAATAGTGAACAAATAAACAAATCCTGCCATAGACTTGACAAGAATAAGCCAATGTTATGTGCTATAACAAAATCCTACAAGATAGAGAAAGTGTTTAAGTTACTAGGTGGTTTCTGAGGGGCCGCTTCTGTCAGTTGGTGGTTCTCATGATTCTGTAAAATGAAGAGAACTTCTGCAGGCTTCAGCCAACGATTTTGAGCTTTTTGAACGAGCTCTTTTAAATCATATCCTAAGAAGAACAGAGCAGTCAGAAACAGCCAGTAACCATGTTATTTATTTATTTTATTCATTATAATTCCTATTACTGTTATTGAATTTTAGTTTTGTTAATTACAACAAAAGCTTATACAACATGAGGCCAATAATAATGAGAGATTAAGGCTATCTAACAATATAATCCCATTTTAGAAAGAGATTTTAAAAAACTCTACCCTCATCGTAGTATTCGTTCAAGACTAATGCTAAAGGAGATCTTAAACACCCAAAGATTGTTTGTTCAAGATGTGCACATTCCTACAATCCTATCAGATATCATTCCAACTTCATAGTTTTCAATAACATAGGGCGTAATCCAATGTATTCAACGTCTCAAAAGAGTTTCAATAGAACAAGAAAGTACCCGAACCAGTTGAGTAAATGAAGCCTAGTCTCTCTAACCCAAAAACAAACAAGAAAATGCAGTCTCAATCTCCTCTCCGCATACAACACATGATGTGCTGACATCCATTCCCCTGTGAAATAAAACCTCCCTAGTAGGGATGAATCATCATCCATACTGAATGAAACCCTTGGTGGAATCAACTTTCCTCGTGCCCAATTAACCCCAAATAGAGACAGCTCTCCATCAATTTCTGATCTCTGTAGCCATTTATCACAATCCTCTGATAACCATTACACTTAGACTGATAGTGGTAGAGTGGCACATAAATAAGAAGAAATATCCAGACTTCCCACCAAAAACTGTTGTAACAGGGAACCCCAAAAATGAATTAAGAATACCCATCTCCAAATTTAAATTAGGACTCCTACAAGCAACGTACTTGATAACGAATTTTTCCTAAATTGTAATCCCCCATTCCGTTTATAGTCAGCAATTTGGTCTGAATTGGTATGGGAACGAAGAAGGAACAAAAAAAAAAAAAAAACTCAGTCATCTCTTGGAGTTCATTATATTTAGATAACCAAACCAAGAAATTACTGAAGAAAGGTGTGGGTGTTTTTTGGTTCCTAGCCTAGGCAATGCAAACTCAAACCAAGTAACCCACATGTTGTTCAAAATGCAGAACAATCAATTGATAAATAACTAAAGGGGTAGTTTAAAAACTTGAATTGAACTTAACAACAACCCTAAATTCTTGAAAGTGAAAAAGAACAATCAAATCAAATAGTTATATAACTGAGACTCTAATCATACCGGTAGTTGGCTGCATCCTATCTTCTTTGATTTCTACAGCTGGTGGCAACTGGATGATGACTTCTTCTTCTTCTTCTTCTTCTTCTTCAGTTATGATGATTGAAATCTGAAATCAAAACTTCGAAAACCATTGCATGAGGGCCATAGTGTAGCCAAGTAAAGTTTAGATTTTTATCATAAAATCAAAATGTAGAGAAAACCCAAGATAGATAGTTGAGCAGAATTGACTAACTAGAGACAAGTAGACATTAGACAACAGTGTGTTGTAGGCCATGGGTAAACTCACAAAATCTTATATCTTTTAGGTTGCGTAATCACTTATGTAAGAAATCCAACCACAAGATTGAAAAATCAAACTGAAACTATCAAAGATAAAGCCCACAACTAAACTAACCATAAATGTTTAAGATTGCGAGGGGTGATTTGTTCATCTCACTTGGATAGAATATAGGGATCCAACTTGGGGTCAGACAAATATCTATTTGAATATCCAGGTAAACGTGTAAAACATGAAATGGAGTTGTTTGTTTCATCCACACAAAAGTATTTTGGAAGCTGGCAGCCACTTGTTTTGACAATGATCGTGGTTTCGTCTTTTTGTGTTAATTTCGGGAACCTTCCTTATTGTCGAAGAAAGGGGTGACGGGAGGGGTTTTACCACTCATCCCCTCACACCCTCCCCCTCGCTGGTTTCCTCGCCATTTAGAATTTCCGTAATTTCGGTGATCTGGTTTTAACAAATATTTTGGAGCCCTTCTAGGGAGCAAGCCCCTCGCTTCCTAGAATTTTTGAATATTTTGAGAACGCTTTTTCTTATTGTCGAGGAGACGGGCCCTCCATCCCCTCGAGATGTGTGACCCGTTTCCTCGACAATAAGAAGGGCTCTTTCGAGAAGTATTAGGGGTGTAAAAAAAACAGAAATTCTAGGGAGTGAGATAAGCGAATTTGCCTCGAGATGCACAGCATCACTTATCTCGAGGGGAATTGGTGGTTACACCCATCCCTTGCTCCTTGCTTCGCTCCCTAGAAGGGCTCGTAAAAAAAATAGAGAATGCTATGACATATATATATATATAATTATTTGTTAGGGTATATGAAATATGTTTTAAAAAAAATACAAGTAGATAAATCTATTAAAGACATTAAACAAAGTCAAAATACTAAGAAATGAACATGAACATGAAATTAATATATAAGAAGAAAATCAAGGGATTGTTTCAAAAATCGATATATAAGTAGAAGAAATGATAATTAGAAAATAGGGGATGATTTCAAATATTAATAAATAATTATAAGAAATGATAATTAGAAGAAAAAAAAAAACCTCAAAATTTTAAAAAAAAAATCGCTTTTTTTTTCTTTTTGCAATTTCAAAAAAACGAAAAATTTCGTGAAAACGCAATCCTTGCTTTCTGAAGCACACCACCATTTACTGAAAAACGCCAGGGTGGCACAGCTCGACGTTAGAAGGGGTGGTGTGGCTGGCGGTGGGGTGGTATGATGGTGGTGGTTGTTCATGAGAGATAAGATGATGAAAGACCAATTTTATTAGTGGTGTCCTTGAGCACATCCAAAAAAGGTAATGGTGTCCTTCATTAAAAGTGGCGGTGCCAAAAAATAGTATCAAAGCCCCAAAAGCATTTTAAAAAAAATATCTAAAACTTAAACTTTTAATAAAAATATCATCCACCAAGAAGTGATTCTAGTCCAAGTTTTATCATTCTAGAACATCAATCTCCTCTAACCCAAAATAAGCTGTGAAGATTGAAGCCAAACAGATGGGACTAAATTGAATGTCTAAAAAAATTGATGAAAACGGTCAGCTCAAAATTCTCTTGACAAGAAATTGCAAGTTGTTGACGACTGTACTGTCAGACAACCAAAATCTTAAGCTTTGTAGTGGAGCGGGACAACCAAAATCCTAAGCTTTGTAGTGGAGCGGAAGTCCATCATTAACCACAGCTCACCAATGAAGACGAATAAATAAAGCTTAGTTCGACTCTTTATCATCATCTGAGTCGTCACCTTCAGAGGAATCTTCTTTCTGTTGCTCTCCTCCACTGGAATTCAATGTGCTATTCTTCTGTTTCTTTCTCTCCTTCTTCTTCTGGCGTTTCAATCTTTTCTTTGCAGTTCGCTCTTCTGCAGCCTTCAACCTTTCTAGTCTTCTCATGTTAAACTCTTCCCTTTCCTTTTCTTGCTGATAATGAACATCCATCCTTGCAAGCCGATCTTGTTCTTTTCTTCTCATTTGTCGATACTGTTACATACAAAGAAGTTTAGGAAACAAACTAGAATGAAGTGTCACAAAATATTACCCCACAAGAGAATTTAAATTTACAAAAAAAAAAAGCTACCAATCTTGCTCATACATAAACACATGCAGGAATCATTGTCCCTTCCAGTATATGAGCTAGTTTCTGAATATGCCAATGGCATATGTGCAAATTCAATGACATATGTACTTGATATGATCCAATTAACATTGGAATATTTTAGTCATTGTATATAATAGAAGATATATGGTGATTCAAAAGACTGACTAACTCCGCTCTGCAGCAGCAGAAACGGGTGACGAGATCTCACCAGGGAGATCATCCTTCAAAAGATCCGTTCACTCCAATTCTAGCTTTGTTAAAAACATACTTCAACAATTAAGAGCATCCACATTAATGGCAAAAAAGCTAAGGTTAGACCCTGTGTACTTGCACAGTCGTAGTCTACTAATAGTGCAGTACACTTTCATTAGAAGTCCAAAACTAACAATCGATCTCTACATCTTACCACAAGGGTAGTCCATATGCAGACTACTACTCGCATTTACTTCAAATTTTTGTTATTTTATTTTTATTTTCTACTTTTCCCAATGGTTAAAAAGCCCTTCTTTATGTATAGTTTTCCATACAAGTGTCTGGATTTTACTGCACAGATAGTAGTTTCGCACCCCACTAGGACATGCACGGTAAGCATTGCTACTGTAGTGAATGCAATTTGGAGGTTCAACTTTAAATTTTCTTATATATTTTAAACATCAAGGGGTTTGCTAGTGTCTATGCTCCGTAACACGGTACAAGAAATGTGAAAGTGGGTTTTGTATGCACGAGGTTTGGTGATTTGAAGGAATAGTTAATCAAATATAACATTCAGATCACTAAAAGATTGTGGTGATGCCCTACTAGCTTTAAAGGTAGAGATATTACAAATGCAGTCATGTTTACACAAGTTTCTTTATGAAATCTCCATAGCTGCACAACCAATTTAAAGTAGGTCCATGTATATATTATAACCCATAGTGATGCTACTATGAAAACAAACTATAAGTTCCTCACAATACATGAAACCCTGTAATGAACAAGAAACCCCCAAAAGTATTCATCATGACTTAGATTATCCTTCTCACCAGCTCATTTTTGCTTTTGTTTTAAATCCACTTATTTCTTTCTTTTCAAAAACTTCTCAACATGTGACATGTGAAACCCAACAACTTCCTTGCCATCTTTTAAAATCTCTATCATACTCAAAGGATGACCAGAAGCTGAATGCTAAAAAACGTTATCCAAGCCACAAGAGAAGCAAAATTGAACACCCAAAAACTCAAGGCAATGTGGTTCAGCACTTCCACTTCGCAATCCTGGTTTCTTCTCTTATCTCCAAATCAAACCATACAAAACCTAAATCTCCAATAGATAACTGGTAAATCTCCCTTGGAAGTTCTATTGTTTCCCTAACAGCCAAATGGCCACTAGTCATTATGTCTTCTTCGGTTCAATATGGAAGAAGGACTTGTCCATTCCTCTCTCTCACTCTCTTTAATCTTGCCACTTGAATTGGGAAAATGAATAAATAAAAAATATTAATAGTTCAACAACTCCTAAAACTTGATTTTTGACTTCCAAAATTGTTTTTAAATCTTGAATGGTATGAAAGGTTAAATAACGCAACTTTGAAACCTAACCTGCTTTCGTAACAATAAAAAACTCATTTGAAAGATGGAAAACTTTTATTTCTATTAGCATCTTCTCCGAAAATTAATGAAATGCAAAATTTTAGGTTCAAAAAGCTATCATCAGTCTCATGTACCTTGTGTGTACCGGACAACTCAAGACGGCTACAGTAATGTTGTAGGCGAGTTTTCCTTTGATCAGATGTCTTCAGTGTATCACATCGGGAGATACTCACTCTCAATCCAAAGAGATTTATTGGTGTTTTGACTCGAATTATGCCAAAATGAAAACTAAAGTTGGGAACTTTATCGTCCAGCACACACTTCTGAGTAAGGATTTGCCAGTGATCATCATGTTCATGAAGAAGAAACCATCCAACCCAAGTACCCAACTTCTCTATTTTCATTAAAGCACAAGCTACTCCTAATTTGATTTAGCCTTTTAATAACATAACGACATAAAACCCTTGAATTTCTAACAGAGGCACACAAAATCTTTACAAGCAGAATACAAAATTCAAGAAGTTTCTTGCAAAATACCTGATGGAAGTCACCAGAACCAGAACCGGCAGAACTGCCGGAGGTGTTATTGACGCGAACAGGTACATTATCGAGGATCCTTCGGAGCTTCACCTCAAGGTCTTCTTCTTCTTTAGGAGCAGGGGCTTGGTACTCAACTAGGGCATTTGAGGCCATTGTAGTCCTCGGCGCTGCAAGAGGGAGTGGAGGGAGAGACGGTTTTTTCCTTTCTGGTACTGCAACAACCTGCAAATCCCCCTCCATTACACTCTTCAATCCACCTGAGGACATTTGTTTATTTCAACTAGTACACTGCAACTCAATGAAGACTGAACTATTTGTTTCAACTAGTATATATTGTGTCACGGTCAAGACTGAGTGAGCTTGCAACAGCTGCAACGCAACCCAACCATTAGTACTATACAACGCATTTGAGTTACCTCAGTAAGCATGAATTAAAGTATTACATTTTCTTGTTCAATCAAAGTGCAAAAGTACTCATTGTTTTTTTAACCTAAAATCAAATGGGTAGTAGATATGACTTAGCGTGATGGTTATCCAATTTTGTGTAAACACAATTTAACGAAGGAGTGAAATGTCGCAAAGTTTTGATCAATTTATTGAATTGAATGTGTTGAAAGAATCTAAGCCAATTTGATTATTAGATTGTTAGTTTTCGGCAACAAACAAGGCAATGAATGGTTTGCGAGCAAATTTTTTCCCTCAAGATTTCATTTACTGAAAAATTAAAGGTATGTGAACTTGAACCGATGAAAAGATTAAAACCCTAAAAAAATCTTGAAAATGCAGAATAATTAAATCAAGTCATCTCGAGAGAGAATTGAATTCAATGTTAGCGTGAGAAAGTGCAGAAGAAGTAATTCGATGATAATTAACAAATGGATTGAACTCAAAATCTTACCAAGGAGATTGCAGAATTGCCACCAACTTCAAAACCCTTTGCCGAAGAACAAAAATTGGAGGGCAGAGAGAACACACAGAGGAACAGAGAGCAGTGAAGTTTAGGTATTCCACGTGAGTGGCACGTGGGGTAGTATTTGCAACTTTGGGGCGGGCGGGGGGGGACTTTTGACATCACCAATTTCGCTGAAATACACCACAACTTCTTACTACTTTTTGAAGCACACCATCGCCTAGTGAAACAACCAATATAAACAAAAACCACCACCACCTCTCTTTTCTCTCTATGAGAGAAACACCATTGCACCACCTTGACTCACCGCCACCACCCTCCCCTCAGTCACACTTCTCATCCCCACTGCTTCTTCATCAAGGTTTTTTTCCTCTGTTCTTCAACTCTTATCTTCTCTCTTCTTTTCTTCTCCACCGGCAGCGGCACCGCCCGCCTATGCCCCTTTTTCTCTTCCTCTATTCTTCTTCTTCTCTTCTCCTAGATCTTTTAGAAAAATCAAGGAGAAGAAAGGAAGAGAAGAAGGAGGTAGGGTGGTATTGTCGGTAGTGAGAAGAAGAAAAGAGAAGAGGAAGAAAAGAAAAAAAAAATGAAAACAACAACTACAAAGGAGATGAGGAAAGGTGGTGCGGCACGTCATCAAGAGGGGCGGTGTGGTGGTGATGGTTGTTGTTCCTAAGAGAGAAGAGAGAAGGGGAACATTGGTGAGAGATGAGTTTGAGCTTTGCTACAGAGCGAGGGAAAGGGGCGAGGGGGTGTAACCACCCATCCTCCTCGAGATGAGCGCATCGCGTTGGAGATGCACGCGGGCGCTCATCTCGAGGAGGATGGGTGGTTACATCCATCCCTCGCTCCCTTTCCCTCGACCCCTCCCTCGACCCCTAGAATTTTCCGATGAGTTTATATTGGTAGTGTCATTCAGCACAATTAAAAAATAAATAAATAAAAAATATTGTTCTCATTTGCTTCTTCTATTTGTTTACTACAACACCGGCAATCTCCCCTTTTTGCTTGACTTAGTTGTTTTTCTCACCATCGCCATCAACAAACAGCAATCACAACCTCTTTCCCTCTTTGAGGAAGAAGTTTAAAAAAAATGTATTTTCTCGATGAATTCGTATATCGAGATCTAGTTTTGTATTTTATTCATAGGATTTTTTTGGAGATACATGAAAATTTTTTATCCATTAATTTTTTTCTCAAGATACATGTTTGTATCTCGAGGTTCATCTGTGGGTTATTGTTTGAATGACATTTTGGTAATCAACGTGAGTATTTTGACAGTTAATGCACGTTGATTGTTAGTCCTGGGGGAGACTGTAATAGTGTTCAATGATAGGGTAACCTCTAATTAGCTATTTATAATAGGTGGCAAATTGCAATAACCCAATTTTTTTTTTCACATCTAATTTTACATTTGAAATTAATTTTTACCAATTAATTTATATACCAATTTAATTTGTCTCCCATATATTTATCTTTTGTGCTCAGACAAAGTAGCTTGTTGGATTCATTTTATTTAGATTAGATGGAGTTTTGTTTAGCAATTGATGTTTTGTATAGTTATTTATGTATTGTTCAAATTAATTTTTTTGTTAAAGTAATTAATTACTATATTATCATTAATTAATTATGACTCATTACTCCGCCCCCTTTAATATAAATCCCGGCTGGTGTACGGTAGTGTCAAAAGTTCAGCTGCCAATCCAAATAGGCAAAGTGGGGGTATAAGCAAATTTCAAGAAATTATCACAACTCTCGCTACTAATTTCTCAAGGAAAACAAACACCAACTTAAACACGAAACTACATAAAACTCAAAACTGAATTTGGTTTTGTGGTATTTGCAGCTTATTTTAACTTCATTTTAATTGAACAAGTCTTTCAATTTGAATGCTCAAAATTACAAAATGTAAGTTTTTTCTGGTTCTGTTGAAGATATTTTCCTGTCAATTTCATCAAAAAAGTTGCACCATATGAATTCAGAAAACCTTCGACTCACCCTATCTATCCTCCTTGTTGTGTACAGTGGTTGTCTTAATTCTGCTTGTGAACAGCTCCGGGTGGCTCCTAAATTGCCATATTTAACATTCTTTCAGGGGCAACATATTATGAATCTTTGCAAGACGTAAAGAAAACGAAAGGTTTTACAGAGAAAATATAGTTTCTTAAGTAGAAGGATCCTCCATTAATAATGTGTACACCATTGCTTAAAAGAAGAATGGAACAGTAAGCAGGAGAATTTTCCCGTGTGAATGTCTGCTGAAAACGGTATCAGTTGCATAAAATCTAAGTATAGTTAGTCAGAATTACCAGACCATATCAAAACTGTCTACTGTATGATTCTTTGTGAACAGCACAAAGCATGAAGAGACATCATGTCTGCAAAGCAAATTGCCAATGTCTGATCTTGCTATTTTATAGGAGCAAAGCCAACATTTAGCAGGACAATACAATAAATTATAGGCAGGATGGTGTCTCTTCATGTATGTTTGCCCATCAGATCCCACTTTTGGCCTTCTCTTCCTTCATGAAACTCATCGACCTCACATTTTACAAGGCTGATCATTAACTCAACGAGTAATGGCATCGATACTTACAGCCTTTCCTTGCAAACTTCCACTCTTTTAGAACCAAGCATCACTTAAGCAACAAATTTATGTGACATCGAAGACCAATTACGAGGATCTTTTTAAGTAAGCCAAAACACCAAGCCCAGCTACAACCGCAGCCCCGGCAGCAACAGAGCTGTAGGCAGCAACCCAGGCATCTCTTGGTGCATAATCCAGACTTCCAGAAGTGCCGCCCTTCTTATTAGTAGCAGATGCTGGATAATCTAAATGCAGCCTAAGACCCTATCAAAGAATGCCAGTTTAGAGTTCCTTCAGAACGTTTCACAAATGAGGATTTACACGATTCTCAAAAGGACAAAAAGAAAATTATTCTAAGAGCTTTGGGAAATTCTAAATGACGAGGAAAGGAGCAAGGAAACGGGCGAGGGAGGGGGGTGAAGCCGTTCATCCCCCTCGAGATGCGTGAAAGTGTGTATCTCGAGACCCTTTTGCGCATCTCGAGGAGGTGAATGGCTGCACCCCCCTCCCTCGCCCCTTTCCTCGCTGTGTAGACAAACCCAAGAGCTTTAGATTACCACCATACCTTCCAACCAACTTGTCTGGCATGGTCCACAGCTGCTGAAAGGTCACTGTCGGATGCAAGCACAACTTTATCGTGGTCTTCATCCTCATACTACAAAACATGATCAGAGAAGGAGAATAAATATCTGGAAATGAGGAAAATCTTAGCAGCTATTACAGGAAACAATGACGTGTTTCAGTCTACCATAATATGTGGCAGATGGTTCCGATCGATATCATCACCGACCCTCTGAAGAATAGAAGTTATAAGGTCACTCAAACTCTGGGTATCTGAACTCAGCATCAAAAGCAAGAAATAAGTTATATTCTCGACAAAAACAAGAATCATAAAATTTTGAATTTGGAATTCCAAAATCTGTATAATTTACGTGGCACCATGTAAGTTTCTTCTATTCTTTAGAAACTGTGGAAACAACATATTTTTCATCACCTCAGCAAGGGTGATACTCAGTGGCGGACCCAGGATTTTAGTCAAGGGGGACGAAATGGCAAGAAAAAAAATTTCTACCCGAGCTAGTAAGATAAGAAAAATACAACTCTAAAAATACATTGCATATACCAAATTGATTCAAGTGTAATCCAATTTTAAGCCAAAATAAGATCACAATATCAATAACCTTAACAAAGGGCAAACGAGCGTAATAACTAGAATATATAACTAATCACAAAATAATTAAGATAATTATCTAGTTGAAGCTAAAAAAAATCGAAAATTTACGAACATAATAAGATCCTAATACAATTTCATCGAAAAATGGTTTATATGAGGCTCAAATTTTGTACGAGCTGGCTAATGGCATATATTTTCATTGAATTCTATAGTTATTATTTTAGATATTAATTTCAAATACTTTTTTTGATTGGAGGTTTTACATCACTTGTGAACAAGTAATTCATTTCTTTAATGTTTGGAATTACATATAAAATTGCGTTGAAAATAAAAAAAAAATAAAAAAAGTAGGGGAAAGTCACAATGACAAAATTGTATAGACATAAAGAAATCATACGCTCCGAGAGGACCGAAAATAATTTTTTTATTAAACTAAACAATTTTTTTAAAGTTTGCAATTACTAATAAAATTGTATTTAAAATGTTAAAAAAATTAGGCGAGTAACAACGATGAAAAATTGTAATTATCAATAACCATAAAAAATATATGCGCTCAAAGAGTATCGAACTCGGGTTGTTTAGAAAAAATTGCAAACTTCCAACCACTACACCAATAGAAAGATGTCGAAATAGTTGAATGAATAATTTTCATATTGTATTATACGTTATATAATTGATTTTTTTAAAGGCTAAGTATATAATAAAATTATTTTTAAAGTTGATAGAGGGGAACATGCCCCCCTCGCCCCTTAGTAGGTCTGCTCCTAGTGATACTGAAATGTTTTTGGCCCTATAGATCTGCTAGGTAGATCGAGTGTATTCAGTGGCAATAACCAATCCAGACACTCAATTAATTAAATAATTAGTTCAAACAACCAAACATATATAAGTTGATGCTAAAGTGGTTGATTTCTCAGTAAGGTTCCTAGACATATAAGGATTTATCAGTAGCGCGCCCTAGACCGATAAGTTGATGCTAAACTGGTTGGTTCCTTAAGATGTCGGTGAAATACAATTAATTAACAATTGCGTTAACCGAGCTGTGCAGTTAAAACAACATTATAACGTCGATATAACCCTTAACGGGGTGAGCCGTTACATTATGAGATTATCACGTTTTTGTATCATGGCTCCAAGATAACGTCGTTCTATGACCGTTATTGAGATAACGTTTTTTTTTTCAATAACGACGTTTTAACTTTTTTAAATATATAAAAAATCACCCCATTCATTCTCGATCAAATAAGGACCAAAGCTTATCGTCGCCGATCGACAAAAAATCAGACCTCGCCGGTTGGCAGAAAACGAGAGAAGAAGAGAAGAAGACGAAGAGTCGATCGCACTCTCTATTACGATCTCACTCTCATACGAAGGGAAGAGTTTTTTTTATTAATTTTTGATTTTTTGAATTTAATGTTATGAACATGATTTACTTTTTGTCTCTATAATACATCAATGCTTTGTAGGGGTGTTAAAAATATATGAAACAAAATGTTAAATATTCCGTTATATAACGTTATATCTCGTTATAACATATAATGCTCCTGGACTGTTATGGGTCCGTTATCCATTTAACTACATAGTGACTAAGTGTAGCTCAACTGGCAACCCTCCTCGCCATAGGAGATAGTAGTGAAAGAGTGCCTAGTTGGCTAATCATGTAATTGATTTATATGATTCAGAAATCCATTAAAAGTCTTGTTCCCCTAAGATAAAATAAATAAAAATGGTCCATACCACAGTTGAATCTGTGCATCCGACCCTTTTTATCTTCAATCTTGAAGCCAAATGTGTAAGGCATTCCAGTCGGTGCAAAACTAGATGATCTCCCCGGTTCAATCACATCAGAAGGCATTCCCGTCGGTGCAAAACTAGATGGTCTCCTCGGTTCAGTCCCATCAGAAGCCATTTTCAAGGACCCCTCGCTGAGAAGTAAACAGTACCATATTAGCAGGATAAAATAATAAAAGTATCAGAATCAGTCATGCTTCAAACCAGTTAAACAAAGGGGTATACCTTTGTGTGTCATCGTCATCACTCAAAGGTCCCAATGTCATTGCAGAATCCCAGAATTTTTGGATCATAGTGCTTGCTGCCTCATTATTTCCAACTCCAGTATTTCCAACCTAGTTAATGAGATACCATTGTTGGTCAAACCAACTTCTAAACTTCTCATTCCAAAGACATCACTATTCTCAACAGAGAAAATAAGAAAACTAAGGCCTACATTAGTATTGAGAACAAAACAGTTCAACAAGTAAGGTTTTCTTTATGAGAAGGATGATTGGTATCAAACCACTTAAGGTTTTCTTATGTCTGTTTGTTTTACACAATTTGAAACTGAACCAAGTTTCACATAACCATCATCAAGTAACTGGTTGAACCTCAATCTCGAGTAAAAATCTACATAACTAGTTGATGATGTCTAAGTTATATTTGCTACCTAGGTGTCGAAGAATTGGACACATTTTACCAAAGTTCAACTTACAACAGCTATCCATCAACACCTCCATGAAATAGAATCACGTAAAAACAACAGCTAAGGTTCTTGATAGCATACTCAAATATGAGGTTTGTGTCTTATATATCTCAAAAAAAAAGTAAGAATAAAATTGAAACTAGCTAAGCCACAATGCCTGGTAGAATTGACCCCGTGATTTATTAAGAAATGATAACGTACTTCTTTCCTAAAGGAAAATTGCAATTCTGTATTAATATCTCATTAAGATTAGTAATAGATATTAATCATAATTCATAACACTACAACGAAAGTTATAAGGTATTTTCATCAATAATGGCATGACAATTTTTCAGGAAAAAATATATAATATATATATGTCATACTTCAAATTTAACTCTATACTCTACCTATATCCTTCACACTTTATATGTCATAAATTTATGTCAATAACCTGAAGAACCAATGACTTTCTTGCATGTTTCCTATAACTTAAAGCATAAAAGATGGACTGCTTGATTGGAACATAAATTGACACAAGAATTTTAAGATAACTTACCGTGGCTACAGCGGCGTGGGTAATATGGATTACATCAAGAACAGAGACAACCGTTCCATCTGTTAAAAATAAAAAATTACAAACTGATTAGACAAGGAGAATACCCTGAATATCTATTTACTACATCCCATTTTGAGGGGAATGCAAAGCTACCTTTGTCTACAACGGGAAGGTGTAAGAACTTCCCATCATGCATTGTCTGTAGGGCATCAACGATAGGTGTATCAACTGTTGCACATTCTGGATTTGGAGTCATGACCTAGATATTAAAGCAGGTACTTGCTTAGGGATCATGTAAATTTCTTCATTAGAAAAAAAAAAAAATATATATATATATATATATATATAACATGCAATAAAAAAGACATGGAAAAGTTTTGAAAGTGTCAAAGCTGGAGGTTGCACAAGAACAAGATTTTAGCTTCAGAAATGGTAGCCTAAAACAAAAGGCAGTGGTGTTACAAAACATACCTTCTCAACAAGTGTTGATGCAGGAGAAAGATTAAGAGCAATCACTCGCATCAAGATGTCCTTTGATCTGAAATAAAATCATGAAATAGATGTTAATATGTTATTATCACGAGTATTACAATAACTTCATAATAATAGGAAATTTATGTGGAAAAATAGAGCAAACGTGACCAAATAAAACTAGAAAGTTCCTCACGTTAGTATTCCCTGTGGTTTGTCCTCAACTGTAACAACAGCCGAGTTTAATTGCAACTCTAGCATCTTTTTGGCAGCAGTTAAGACTGAATCAGTTGGTGAGACCGTTACAATCCTGAAAATTGCAATATCCAAGTTAATCAAACAAATGTTAGGTTGTACCCTTCGTAAAACATAAACAACAATAACAACAAAAAGGATATTACCTACTTTGAATTTTCTGGAATTATAGTAGACAAGGAGGGTTTAAACATTCGCTCTCGAAGATTTTCAATGAATGTGTTAGGACCTGCACAGTCAACACAAAAGAAGCACGGCATCGGACCCTCTGTTTCTTACGAGCATAGATTAATAAAGCACTGATTTCACAGATTCATAATTAGAAATTATCTAAGAAATGGCAAGCAAACAAACAAGTATTTGCGATAATACCAACCAGATGCAGTCCCCCAATGTTTTTCCACTCCTTCAACAGCTGCTGCAATGGCTTTTCCTTTCTCAGCCGCTCTTTCCATGCGGGCAATAGCATCATAAAGACACTTTGCAATATCGAGTAATGCAATGACCTCCCCATTTTCCACAACAGGCAAATGTCTGAATTTACCTGCATAAATAATTGAACAAGAATTACATAGGAAAGGTAAGAGAAGGAGGTTCACAGAAAAAGTATATAGAAATGAACTCTGTTACCAACCTTGCACCATCTTCTGCAGGGCTTCTACAGCTAATGTGTCTGAAAGAACAAAAACAGGATTCCGTGTCATGACTTTGGAAACAGGTGTATCCTCAGGATTAATATCACGAGCAATCACTCGCATCGCTATGTCCTAAATAAGAAACAAGTATCAAAAACAGCATACCATAAAATTAAAATTTAAAAAAAAAAATAATAAATACTGAGGATCATTAATATAGCTACCATGGTGGCACAAAACAGCATACCTTATCGGTTAGGATTCCGCTAAGTAAAGCATTTGAGTCAGTTAGTAGCAAGGCATCAACTTTACGAGCAGCCATGCGGCGGCATGCCTCATAGATAGTTGTACTTTCAGAAATTGTCAGTGCCCTTGAAAGACGCAATCGTTTTACTGTCCGCTCGCCACTGAATCCTCTGTTAGAGATGAAAAGAAAACAAGGGAATTACAACTAGAAGTTTTGCATTTTAAGTTCTACTGAAGACGTTCTAAAAAAACAATCATAAAAGGAAAAAAAGATACAGGAAGGAATCTAAGAGTGTATGTGCTTGTATTTAATTGTCTCGACTGCTGGTATACACTATAGATCCAATCTTGCATAACAATACCAAAACTTTCTATTTTGACAAGGTTATCTTTGCTGATCCTCCCTCTTCCCTCCATTTTTTATCAGTGCCCTTCATGAAATAATCTACTCTGCTACAAATGTATTCTGATATTGACCACAAATTTTCAAAATCAAAATCTTCTTCCAAAAAATCGATGAAAAATAGGCGATAGCTTACGCGTTGTTGCGAGAGGACATAGAAGGTCTCCTTCCAGACTCAATAATGCCATTATTATTATCTGAAGTTTTCTTCTTAGTCTGCAGAGGTGAGCTTGTTAGAGCCAAACTCTTCCTCGAAGGACCTCCTCCATTCATCTTTTATCGATTGCCTTTCAATCAAGACGACTGATCCTCCTATGCAACCAAAACATCCTAAACAATCAATCTAAACAAGTTCAAGAACGAATGAATCGAAATGATCAATTCGAAACATTTTGTTTTTATTTTATTTTTTTTAAATTAACGCATAAAAACACGATTGAAGGTTAAAGGAGAAGGATGTTACCGGCCCAGTGGAACGGAAGAATCGACCGACGGTAGGATCCGCGATCGGAATTCTTTATCGGAAGTTTTAGTTCCGGGAAGAAAAACCGACCGTTAAAGGAGAAGGGGTGTCTAGGAGCAAATAAACCCTAGAGAGAGAGGAGAGAAGAGGGAAGGATGGTGAGATTGAATGGACGAAAAAGACCATCCAATACCCTCCTTGCACGTAAACTGGAAACCAATTTTTTTACATTTTCAACTGTGTAATGCTGTCAAATATTCAACGTCAAGGTTATATTTTAATTTCAAACGTGTAAATCATGATACCAGATTGGCCATCTCAACTATACAGTTATATTTTTTTTATTACGGAAATTACTTTCGAAATTTGAAATATTTTTGTTTTTCATTAGGTCAATCTCAATTTTCATACATTTTAACTCATTATAATTTTAGTTTAGTATTAAATTTTTGTTATATAAGTAATGTTTATTTAATGTGTAGTTTATATGACATTACGAGTATTTTGGTACTTTTTAAATAATATGTAAAAATTTTAAATGCTCAAATTATATTGATAACTTCAAAGTTAATAACCTAAATTTTTTAAATTTTTTTTATAGACAACTAAACATTTATTAGAACGAACTTACCGAAATTACCTCAAAAAATGAAATCATAATCCTTGATTACAAGTTGCCATCACAAATAAAAACATTAGCTATTTATCTTTTGTATCTGCCATTTTGTTTGTCCATAATCAGAGGTGTAATTATTTAAGCTTTGAGGATATAATTATTTCCCTAACCTTCACTAAAATAATTTTGTAAACCATGTGGTATCAAATTGAATCTGGTCGTTTTTTTTTTGCGTGCAAAATTATGGTCTTAAACAAAGACTGTGGTAGGTCCATTTCTTAATTAATATTGCCCAACTGTTGAATTAATCATGTTTGGTGAATAATTAATCTAACACAAAGAAAAAGGTCGTAAAAGTTTAAGAAATGTGAGGACTCCCCTTTATTTCAAATCCCACTTGGATACAATTGGAAATGATGTCTTAAAAATTAAAAATGACGGTTACAGGACCAAATCTGTATCAATTCCAACCCTCTCATGTTGTTGTCTTCATGTGAATCGCTTTGCATGAACGCCAAGTTTTTCTTACTCTGCTTTTCAATGTAGCTTTCAATATGCCTTGGTCCGAAGTGGGAGAAAAGTAACGACTTTTTTTACACCGTCTCATTTACGAAAGGATATCATCATTTTTTTTATCACTATCTATTGAATGACACTATCAATATAAAAAAATATATATATATATCATCACATTTCTTTTTTCTCAAAAAACAACATTGCTTCTCCTCACCACCACCACCGCCAGGGGCGGACCTACTAAGGAGTGGAGGGGGGGCGGGGGGCAGCTGCCCCCCCCCTCAACTTTTAAAATAATTTTATTATATACTTAACCATTAAAAAATAATTTTATAATGTATATTACAATATGTAAATTGTTTATTCATGTAGGTTTACATCTTTTTATTGGTGTAGTGGTTGAAAGTTAATATCTTCAACAAAAAAAATATTTGAAATTAATATCTAAAATAATAACTACAGAATTCAATGAAAATATATGCCACAAGCCAACTCGTACAAAATTTGAGCCTCATATAAACATTTTCAAATGAAATGTATTAGTTTTTTATTATGTTCGTAAATTTGAGATTTTTTTCAGCTTCAATTAGATATTTATCATAATTATTTAGTGATTTTAGTTATATATTATAGTTATTACGCTCGTTTGCCCCTTGCTAAGGTTATTGGTATTGTAACTTTATTTTGCTTAAAATTGAATTACACTTAATTCAATTTGGTATATACAGTGTATTTTTATAGTTGTATTTTTCTTATTTTACTAACTCGGATAGAATTTATTTATTTTGCCATTTCGCCCCCCCCCCCCCCCCCCTTGACTAAAATTCTGGGTCCGCCACTGACCACCGCCCCGCTCGACCACCTTTTATCTTCTTCTTGTATATTCTTCTCTTGTTCTTCTTGTTTCTTTTTTCTTCTCTGTTTTTTTTCTTTTTTCTTCTTATCCTCTGTTATTCGTTTCCTCTCATTCGGTTCTTTATGTTCCTCTTTTTCTCCTATCTTATTATCTTCTTTTTCTTCTCTTTTCATCTGGTTTTATTTTTATTTTTTCTTCCCTCAAACTGGTTTGTGCAAGTAGGGGTTACCCATTCGTAAGAACCTGTGTGAGGGCAAAAAAACTTTGGCTCTTGCAAGTTGGGAACCCCCCACTTGCATATAAGTCTCACACAAATCTGTTCAATGGCAGAAAAAAAAATCAAAGGATGAGAGAATAAGAGGAAATGAAGTGAAGAATAATAAGGCGATGGGCAAGTGTCACAGACTAGCAATCCATGCGGCACTAGCTATCCAATTCACTAGTAAACCTATGAGTAGTTACTTTGATGGGCAAAATTATTAACTTGAGAATGCACAATATCAATCTGTAGACAATATAACAATGCACAATAGTCAGCAAAAGCTTTCATTAACATTCAATAAATTACAATGGGGGAGGAACGTTCGGAAGGACGTTGCTCAAGACTAGTTCGATGCTATCGATCGATGAAAATACAAGTTTGAAGTTGAAAAGCAATGCAAAGAAAACAATAAAAATGCTAGCGGTATAGTCTGGCCCGACTATGCAATGGAGGCAACACGTCCTCACAGTCAAGAGCTCAAACATTCCCCCTATAATATAGATGCTAAGCATTTGGGCATTTTTCAAAAGGGAACATTGAGTTTTGAGACCATTAGGAAAGTCTTGAAAGGCCTCTGACCTTGATTTTCCTAACCAATGGTACTAGTCCTGACACTCTCCCACACTCAATTCGCTGACGCCCTCGCAGCGAACTTTTCCAAGTACTCTTTCAGCTTTGAGAGGTATGGCAGCAGATGCTCGACTGGCTCCCAACTGATCTCTGAAGGAGGTTCATCCTGCCACTTGACCAAATACTCTCTATCCAGGCCTGTGTTGTTGATGAGACGGTCAGCTAAGATTTCTTCCACTTCTCGATCTGGCTTTGTAGGATGCTTAGGCAATGTTCGGGTAGATACATTTATTGTGGGATCAGTGGCATCTGCATGGTAGGACTTCAAGTTACTTGCATTGAAGACAGGATGGGTGAAACGGAGCCAATGTGGTAACTTGACGCGATAGGAGACTTTGCCGACTTTCTCAATAATTTGTACCGGTCCCTCATACTTGCGAAACAGATTGTTGTGTGCTCTAGCTGTCCTTTTATACTTGTTGAACATATCTAGCTTCACCAATACCAAGTCCCCGACTTCAAAAGGATCAATCCGTCGTTTCTTGTCGGCCTATTTCTTCATGTGACGGGAGGCTTTCTCAAGATAGGCTCGAGCAACTTCAATGTTTTTCTGTCAGGCTTTGACAAATTCAAGAGCTCTTGGGCTGGGTCCTTGGTATCCGGTAAGTACTGTATGTGGTGTCAATGGTTGCTGACCAGTAACCAACTGAAAGTGGCTGGAGTGAGTAGCTGAGCTCTTTTGTAAGTTGAAACAGAATTGTGCAACATCAAGTAGTCCCACCCAATTTTTCTGATTTGCACTTACAAAATGACGAAGGTATTCTTCGAGCATAGAGTTAAAGCGCTCAGTCTGTCCGTCAGATTGGGGATGTTGGCTTGCCGACATATTAAGTTTGGATCCCAAGAGCTTGAACAACTCCTTCCAGAACTTTCCTGTGAAGCGAGCATCACGGTCGCTAACAATGTTTTCGGGCAGTCCCCAATACTTCACTACATGTTTGAGGAACAATTGCGCCGTATCTTCGGCTGTGCAAGTCAGTCTGGTCGACACAAATGTCACATACTTTGATAATCGGTCAACAACTACAAGGATACACCTGAAATCCTCCACTTTCGGTAACCCAGTAATGAAGTCCATGGAAACACTTTTCCAATGACGAGTCGGAACAGGCAAGGGCTCTAGTAAGCCTACTGGTCGATCTCTTTCAACCTTATCTTGCTGGCAAATAAAACATGTTCGAACATAGGCCATTACATCCTCCTGTATCTGCGGCCAATAGTACCCCCTCTCTAGCAATGCAAGTGTTCGTCTCCAACCTGGATGTCCCGCCCAATGGGTGTCATGGCATTCGCTCAAAAGTTCTTTCCTCAAACCAGAGGTTCTTGGAACATAGAGGCGATTACCAGTTGTGAGTATTGCTCCATCTTTTATCCAGAACCGTCGAGTTTTGCCCTGCTTGATCAACTCAGTAATCGCCTTCACTTGTGGGTCTGTCTGTAGGCCTACTTTGATCTTCTCCAAGATGGTGTGACTCAGACCGGTATGGGTGAGCACTGCAAGGTCTGCCCTTCTACTGAGTGCATCAGCTACATTGTTAGTGCGCCCTGGCTTGTATTCCAATACTAAGTCAAATTCTGCTAATTTTTCCTGCCATCGAGATTGCTTGGAGGTTAGCATCTTCTGAGTAAGGAAATGGCTTGCTGCAGCATTATCCGTTTTAACAAGGACTTGAGATCCCAAAAGGTAGTGTCTCCACACCCGTAAACAATGTACAATGGCTAGCAATTCCTTTTCCTGAGCTGAGTAACGGGACTCTGTATCATTCAACTTTCGACTCTCATATGCTACCGGTTGACCATCTTGAAGCAAAACTCTCCCTAAGGCATAATCAGATGCATCTGTTTGTACTTCAAAGGGCTTGGTGATGTCTGGCAAGGTCAATACTGGATCTTTCATCACGGCCAGTTTTAAGTCTTGGAATGAAGCTTCACACTGCCTATCCCATTCCCATGTTCGGTCTTGTTTCAACAAATTTGTCAGTGCAACAGCTCTCTTAGAGTAATCCCTTATGAAGCAACGATAATAGTTTGCCAGTCCAAGGAAAGAACGTAGTTGAGACACGTTCTTAGGAGTGTTCCAATCATGGATTGCCTTGACTTTCTCCATGTCCATCTGAATCTTGCCATTGCCAATAACATGACCCAAGAAATTGATCTGGGTCTGGCCGAATGCGCACTTCTCCTTCTTGACAAAGAGATGATTATCCCTAAGAATTTGGAATACTTCTCGCAAATGATGTAGGTGTTCTTCTATAGTCCCACTATAAACCACAATATCATCAAGATAGACAACCACATACTTGTCCAGAAGGTGACGGAACAGGCCATTCATAAGGGTGCAAAACGTAGCTGGAGCATTGGTCAAGCCGAAGGGCATTACTAGGAACTCATATGACCCATATCTAGTAGAACAAACAGTTTTGGGTTCGTCGCCAGCAGCAATGCGGACCTGATGGTAACCTGATCTCAAGTCGAGTTTTGTGAAGTATCTGGCGGATCCAAGTTGGTCGAATAAGTCTGCAATGAGCGGTAGCGGGTATTTGTTCTTTATAGTGACTTTGTTCAAGGCTCTATAGTCAACACAAAGACGAAGACTGCCATCATGTTTTCGCTGAAAAAGAACAGGTGTCCCATAAGGTGCTTTAGAGTGCTGAATGAATTCCGACTCCAACAAGCCATCTAGTTATTTTCTCAATTCGGTCAACTCTGGAGGGCTCATGCGATATGGACTACGTGCAGGTGGCTTGGCACCAGGCACTAACTCAATTTCGTGATCAATGAGCCTTCTGGGAGGTAGATTCTTTGGCAACTCATTCGGCATCGCTTCGCTGAAGTCAGCAATAACTTTGGCAACTTCCTCGGGGATTTTGCTAGTATCATCTTCCATCTCTAGCTTTGCCACAGCTAAGTATGTATCTTCTCCTTTGGCCAAGCCTCTCTTGACTTGGAGCGCCAACAATATTCTATCATGAGTTGTGGGTCGAATTGAGGTTGGTACAATGCGTAGTCTGGGTCCGAAAAATCCCAAGGAGTCCATGAAAGGTAGTGGTCCTGCTGCAGCTCCTCGAAAGAATTCTTGGCCAAGAATCACCTTAAAATCATCAAGTGGGACGACCAAGAAGTTTGATCTTCCTTCCCATGGACCAACCTGTAGTGGCACAGCTCTAGCCATACAATTAATAGAGATTGCCTCAGAGTTGACAGCTTTCAATTTTCCCACATCTCCTTTTAAGTTCAGACCCATACGTCTAGCTTCCTCTGGGGCAATAAAATTGTCTGTCGCTTTTGAATCCAACAATGCTTGGGAAGGGAACCCATTGATAGTGATGTCGATGTATTGTAAAGCCTTCTTGTGTGGGTGCTCATACATTTCTCCTTTGACAGCATTGAGCTTGCGTAGAGTTCCCATCTGGGAGGTCTCACTGTTGGTGGGGTTCGAGCTCGATGCGGTCGAGTTAGAAGGTTCTGTTTGAAGCAAGGACATCAATGAGTGTAGGGCTGGTTTGTATGGACATTTGCCTGTTGGGTGATCCCTGCTATTGCAAATAATGCATGGGGCAGGTGCAGATGGTCTCCACTGCCCAGAGTAGTTTTGCCCTCCTTTGTTGTTGTAATTTGAGTTGCTAGGGCTGACATTCCAATTTCTGTTGGAACTCCAATTCTGGTTGGACGGCCGAGAATTGTAGTTTCCTCGGTTCTGATTTGAGTTTCCCCAGTTTTGGTGAGGTGATCGAGCATTCAACCCTAAGCTCGAATTGGTACTGCCAGTTCTAGCTGTGGAGTGATTGAGCGAAGTGGATCCAGCCATGGGCATATAATCGCTAAACCTTTCTTCTGCTGCAATAGCACTTGTAATATCTGTCACCTTCTGCCTTTGTAATTCTGCTTGCAGAAGCGGCTGAGCTTGTTCCATGAAACAGAAAACTTTGTCCTTCTCAGACATGTCTCGAATATCTAGCAAGCAAGTTGAGAACTGTCTGACATAGTCTTGAATATTGCCTGTCTGTTTGATGTTGTGGAGCTTCCTCCTTGCTAAGAAATCAGTATTCTCAGGCAATAATTGATTTCTGAGTTCCTTTTTGAGGTCTGCCCAAGTTCTAATAAGGATGTGACATTCTTCCATATCTGCATATTTGGTTCTCCACCATAGTTTCGCATCACCTGCTAAGTACATGGTCGCCATGGTGACCTTGGCTTCTTTTGATTCGGGGTTCACCGCGCGAAAATACTGTTCCAAATCAAACAAGAAGTTCTCTAGCTCCTTCCCATCTCGTACCCCAGCGTATGACTTTGGCTCAGGCACTTTCATCCTAGGGTGATCAGTCGTCCCTGTGGCCTTGGTCAGCAAGCCAACCCTTGCAAACAAGTCCTCCAACTGTAATTGGAAGTCACTCATCACCTGAGCTGTGGGGTGAGGCGACTCTTCCATAGCGACTGTTCTTCCCTCCAAATTGTCAACGTGCTCAGCCAGCGAATCCACTCTGTCTGCCAAGTGAAAGAGTCCATCAAGGCGACTGATCTGTTCTCCCAAACAGCTCAACTGGTCCATTCTGGTTTCTAGTCTTTGCATTCGACTAGCCTGTCGTTCCTCCATAGCGCCAAGGCTCTCACTTAGTTCCTGCATCCTGGTTTGCATTCAACAAGCTCTGGCTCTGATACCAACTGTCACGGACTAGCAATCCGTGCGGCACTAGCTATCCAATTCACTAGTAAGCCTATGACTAGTTACTTTGACGGGCAAAATTATTAACTTGAGAATGCACAATATCAATCTGTAGACAATATAACAATGCACAATAGTCAGCAAAAGCTTTCATTAACATTCAATAGATTACAATGGGGAGGAACGTTCGGAAGGACGTTGCTCAAGACTAGTTCGATGCTATCGATCGATGGAAATACAAGTTTGAAGTTGAAAAGCAATGCAAAGAAAACAATAAAAATGCTAGCGGTATAGTCTGGCCCGACTATGCAATGGAGGCAACACGTCCTCACAGTCAAGAGCTCAAACATTCCCCCTATAATATAGATGCTAAGCATTTGGGCACTTTTCAAAAGGGAACATTGAGTTTTGAGACCATTAGAAAAGTCTTGAAAGGCCTCTGACCTTGATTTTCCTAACCAATGGTACTAGTCCTGACAGCGAGGGTGGTGATGTTTTGTCAATTGTTGCGAATAGATAAATTAAAGAACGTGGAAAAGAATATGAGTATTGTGTAAGAGAATTTATAGTGGTGGCATTCTTCAGCACATCACACTAAAAAAGGGATTGGGTCATTCAACAAAAATAATGATGTCAAAAAATCGTCGTTAGGAGAAAATAGTAGACATAAATTATGCTATATAAATTTGTTCTAAGCTCGGCCCAGAGTATAGGCCTAGTGGCAACCAATTTTTGAGGTGCAGTGTTGAACAAGTTGTCCTAGCAACTCATTTGTCTCTACTAACATTGTCCCCACTTACCCGCTCCGCGTATATCTGAAATTTTTTGTTCAAATAGTTATCCAACAAATTAGAACTGATAGAGATATCAAATCTCTAACCTATGATATCCTCCCACGTAACGTTTATCGTTATGCTAATAAATCCTCAATATTATAAAAGTGCAAGTCCAACTTAATAATTATCACTCGGACGACGACTGCCAAAGCGTGCAAAACATCACCTTTAACTGTCATCGGGCACGGATCTAGGTGGGGCACTTGCCCCACTGACTTTTAAAAAAAATTGGTTATTTGTGATTTGCCCAACCTGCGATGCCAAATACGCTATCCCACCCCACCCTACCCAGGGGTGGATCTAAGATTGCAGACAAAGGGGGGCAAACAATACACAACTATTTTATTATACAACTATTCAACTATACAAATATACATGACATGATTAATTCTACTATAGCTAACAAATGAAAGAGCTTACCTTTTTTAATTGGAGAAAACAAAATTAAGCGTGGTGGTATAAGATGAGAGTTAGGGAGAAGCATACCTCTGTTTTCTTTCTAACTTTTTGGCGTTGAGGCAAACATAACAGTACAATCTAAGTCCAAGTAGTAGTAGCAGCAGTAGCCTAGGTAGTGTCTATTCTCTGAACTAGACTGGATGGAGAGATTTCTCCTTTTGGACTAGCTCAAACGAAGCAGACAAACAACAACTTTTGAAATCTTAAATTTATAATTGTTTAATCTAAAATAAATAGATTAAATAGATAGAAATAAAAAAAAAAAATCTTTAAAATGTATAATTTCCCTTCCCCTATTCCCCAACTCAATTAATAGTGGGAATTAAAATAGAGAGAGATTAAAAAAAGAAAAATAGAGAGATGGTGGGTGGATATATGGGAATTAGAAAAAGAGAGAGAGAGATATAACATAAAAGAGAAATAGATGGAGTGAGATTGGGATTGGTGAAGGTGGAGTTTAAAAAATAGAAAACAAAACCCTTTTGTTTTAAAATGATCTGGAGTCAATATCCAATAATGTATATAAAGAGGGGCAATATAAAATTTTAAAGGGGGCAAGATAAAACATATAAGTAACTTAATGGAATTTTTCAAAAATATAAGGGGGGCAATTGACCCCTTTATCCAACACATAGATCCGCCCCTGACCCCACCCATTTTTTTCTCTATTTATTCATTGCGACATCGACTATCACGCTCCACCCCTTTCTTATTTTCTGTTTCCATTATATGTTTACTTACTGCGAGACTAACAACTGTTCCGCCTCTTCCTTTCCTCCTCTCCCTCCATCCGTGTTTGATTTATTTTCCTTTTTCACCATTGCCCCCAGCTACCAACAACTCCAACCTCACTTTGTCTGCTTTGATGAAAAAAAAATATTTAAAATATTTTCTCGAGATGAATTCATATATCGATGTCTAATTTTGTATTTTATTCGTAGAAATTTTGGAGATAAATGAAAATTTTGACCCATTAGTTTTTCCTCAAGATACATGTTTGTATCTCGAAGTTCATCTGTGAGTTATTGTTTGAAGAACATTTTGGTAATTAACATGAGCCTTTCGACAATCAACTCAAATTGACTACTAATCCTGGAAAATACTGCAATAGTGATTAATGTTGGGATAACCTTTAATTAGCTATTTTTTTTATAGTGGGATAAATCACAAATATTTCAATTTTTCGTCTAAACATATAATTTTACATTTGAAATTATTTTTGTCCCTTAAACTTTATATACCAATTTGATTTGTCCGCCCATATATTGAATATCAAAATCTTATTATGCAGAATCCTATATTTTTGGAATGAGTTGAAGGAGTGGGCTTTATTAGTGGAGAGGAAGCAATAAATTGGGGCTTATCCGGACCCATGCTACGAGCTTCCGAAATTCCATGGGATCTTCGTAAAGTTGATCATTATGAGTGTTATGACGAATTTGATTGGGAAGTACAATGGCAAAAAGAAGGAGATTCATTAGCTCGTTATTTAGTCCGAATTAGTGAAATGACGAAATCTATAAAAATTATTCAACAAGCTCTGGAACGAATTCCGTGGGGGGCCTTATGAGAATTTAGAGGTACGACGTTTTGATAGAGCAAGGGATTACGAATGGAATGATGCTTGTTTGGATCAATTTTTGCTTATCTTTTGTGCTCCTACAAAGTAGCTTGTTTAGATCAATGCCCCCCCTCCCCCCCATAAATTAGATGAAGTTTTGTTTAGCAATTGATGCTTTTGTATAATTATTTATGTATTGTTAAACTTTTTTAAAAATATATAAAATTAATTAATTATTACATCATCATTAATTATCTATTACTGCCTGACCTTCTAACTAATCGATTCCAATCCAAGTTGTATAAACAAAATCTTATCCCACCTAATTTCCAATCCAAGTTCCAATTTTTTCACCCCCAAACCCAAAACGGGAATGGAGTATGCACACAGTTAGGGATTGAGAGGGGCTCATGCGCACTATGCACGTGACCTCATCATGCACACCTATTCCATCTGTCGGATTCAGGTAAAAAAATCTAACGTTTTTCCTCACTCACTCTATCTCCACTAAATTATTACAAATTAAATCACACATCACTTATTACAAATTAAATCACATTTTCACTTTTTTTTTCCACCAAAATCTACAGAATTCAACACACATCTCGAGAAAAATCAAATAGTCCAAAATTAATAGAACACACATCTATAAGTAAATCTAACGGTCCAAATTTAATATTACACTAATATCGAGAAAAATATAATAGTCAAAATTTAATAATTCACAGTTTGATATCGAGGACAATTTGATCTTTCACCAAAATCTAACGATTATATTTACCTAGAGACGCGTGGACTATTAAATTTGGACCTTTAGATTTACCTAGAGATGCGTGTTATATTAAATTTGGATCATTTATTTTCCTCGAAATGAGTGTTGAATCATCCCTTTTCTCGAGATGCGTGCAGAACCGATAGATTTTCTCGAGGTACTTGCTGAATCATATATTTTCTTCTCGAGACAAGTGCATAGTTAAATTTGACATTTATGTATAATTAAATTTGGACCGAGATGTTTGTACTATTAAATTTGAACCGTTAGATTTACCTTGATATGCGTGTTTCATTAAATTTGGACCATTATATTTTTCTCGAGATTAGTGTAATATTAAATTTGGACCGTTAGATTTATCTAGAGACGTGTGTTCTATTAAATTTGACCCATTTAATTTTTTTCGAGATGTAAGTTGAATTGTGTAGATTTTGGTGAAAAATGCCATTTAATTTGTAATAATTGATTTGTGATTTAATTTATAATAATTTAATAAAAAGATAGAAGAGAGAGAACTATTAAATTGCCATTACCTGAATTCGACGGATAAAATAAGTGACTGGGTCATGTGCATAGTGGACATGAGCCCCCTCAATCCCACAGTTAGAGAGTGACATCACGTGCCCAAAAGAAGCATCACATATGGGTCGGCGGGAACGCAACAAACAAAGAATCTCAATGACTTAACACATTACCCTTCTCTCACTTTCCTCACTTTTTCCTTTGTCATTCCTTCTTGACAAAATTAACTTCCCACCACTGCCTTTATAAAAGCACCCATCTCAACCAAACTTCCCCATTATCTTTTCATCTTCACCCCCTCTGCAACACCAACACCAACACCAAATCAATAGAGAAAGAAAGGGAGAAATCAAAATGTCGGACTGGGGCCCAGTGTTCGTGGCGGTGGTGCTCTTCATACTGCTGTCACCAGGGTTGCTGATACAAGTCCCTGGGAAGAACCGGTTTGTTGAGTTCGGAAATTTTCATACGAGTGGGGTATCGATTCTTGTTCACGCCATTCTCTATTTCGCTCTCATGTGTATCTTCTTGTTAGCTATTGGGGTCCATGTTTACCTTGGTTAAAATCAACAAATCTAGTTTTTTTTTTTTTTTTTTTTTGGAATGTTGTAGTAATGTTCTATGAATTGTTCAATGTTAGTGAAGTATAATTTGTGATTCTCATACAACTTTAGAAAATTGCTTCAGTTTCATTTATAGGGATTGATGATCTCTGTGTTGTTCAGTGATCAGACTGTAGTTATTCCTTGTGTGATTAGGTTCAGTTCTTTGAAAATTTGTATCTTTTTTAGGGTTTGCTTGGTTGCGCAAAAAATGGACGTAGAAATTGAAACCGTTTTTACTGGGATTTGGATTTCATTAGTAACGGGAAAACAGTCTTATGAAGAATTAATTCCCCGTCAGTAGTTAGATAATTAAACAACAAAAATCTGTGAGCAAGTCTAGGACGCCATGTTTGCTTTTTTTTTTTTTTTTTTTTTGGGTGTTTTTACAAATTTTATCCCTTATCTTTAAAATCAGTGTTTTAAAAAGCGCTAGGCGATGGGGGGGGCAAGCAGGTGCCTAGCGCTCAGGGGCCTAAGCGGTTTTAGGTTATAATTTTAATAATTTACAAAAGTTAAGCATAATACCTTATCAATTACATCCAATTTAATGCCAAGATACATATGTAAAATTTATAAACATTAAAAATTAACAATCATGAACAAAATTTATTAAAACTCAAATGACTGAAGTTGGTCATGATGAGTACTTTATACAAAGTTGAATTTGTGGACAAATATCCAAACATACTCATTTATTTTTCTTTAAATTGTATGAATGACCTCAGTCATGTTTAATAAAATCTACATTACTAAGCAGATCCTTTGAGAATTCCATTAAGTAATTATCCCTTGCTACATTCAGACATATACTGTATAAAAAATAATTAAATTGTTTCTTTCCAAAAAATGGGAAAAAAAATAAAAAATAAAAACATAATCAGCCTTATTAAAAAAAAATCCGCTTAGACCCGCCAAGGCGTCTGCCCAATTTTTCATCCGCCCAACCATTAATCTGGGCGTTTCTCTGACGCCTAGGCCCTTTTTTAGAACACTGTTTAAACACACAATCATAAATCCAAAAAAGACAAAAAAAAAAAAAAAAAAAAAAAAAAAAAATGGCTTGCTAGAATTGTTGAAAATATGCATAACAATTTCCTTTTCCAAGGAAAATAGTAAACCAAACACACCCTTACTATTTTACTTGGGCACAATTAGAGTAAGGAACCCTAGTGTTGGAGTGCCAATTAAGTACTTATTCTAATGGTAGATATGGTTAGTGGTTTGAAGTTGAAGCAATGTGGGGGGTATTTTCAGATTCATGGAATGATGTTATTTAGCTAGCTAATCACATATGCCGTTGGAAATTTTTTTGGGTTCAATGACTTCGATCCCACTGTTTGTTGTGTGAGATTATCAATCTGCCAGGGTGATATACTTGTAGGAGGATTACATTTTCGTTAGGCATAACCTTTTTTAAGTTGAATTCTCTTGTACATTAGTATTGAACTAATTAATGAATGATCGATGTAGATAGAAAAATGTTATGATACATCTGGGGTTCATCACACTTACCGCCATTTTTACAAACTATGCATAATGCACTTGCCCGTTTTCAAACTACATCCCTCATTTTGTGGCTTGTCCATGATGAGTTTGAAGAAGCTTAATCATATGTCAAGCTTTTGGACAGGGTAGAGAAGAGAGGCATCTGGGTTATCATAATTTATCACAAGAAACGGTTGTGGAGTCCAGTTTTTAATGTGGTTATGCCTAACGAAATGTACCATATTAGAATATTCAGGAGGATTACACTACTTGAAAAAGGTTTGAGTAGTACTAAAATTGCAAATGTTTTTTGGTGTAGATACTTAAACAATACACATGGAAGATCTGATGAGAAACTGTTGTATATGAAAGTTTACCTTATTCACAGTCCCATTCGTATTCTTAGTTTTGCATAATTGTTGCGGTGTAAAATCATTGCCTGCAAATGTTAGTATGCATTGGAGTTTCAAATTTGAGATTGTTGCCTTCCAATTTCTTGATTGCTTGTTTGATGCTCTTATGGTGTTTACGGGTAATGGAATATAGTCACTGTTGTATGTGTTTAGAAGTGAATGCGCACTTGCATAGTTACCTGGAGGGTTTGGTGTGGTTCAAATCTTAGTAGTTGTCTTACCCGTAAGGACTGTTTTTAACTGATGCAGTTGAATCAGATGTTTCAGCGTGCTATCGTTTTGTTATAATATTTTACTGCACGTCCACGAGAGATTTTCTAGGCCGCATCGTTGATGCTTATTAAACTATTAGAGAATACTATTCATAAAATAACATTTCAATCGATTTGGCTGCAAAAATGGATCAAGTTTTTGCCCCCCGCGCATCTTATAGTACGGTCATTGTGTGCTTTGACAATCCTGTTGCTGATTTGTTTAATTCCTTTTCCTTTTGTTTAGTATCACTATCCTCTGTAAATTTGAGAGTTCCTTGTAATGCATTCTAGTTCACTGTGCAATATTCATCGGTTCACTAGAGTGGAAATGCATTACATGATCATCTTAACTAGAGCCCTTCTAGGTAGCGAGGGTAAGGGGCGAGGGATGAGTGGTTTACCCTCGCTCCCTAGAATTTCTCTCTTAACTAATCATGATATAATATGCGCTAGTTTATGAAGGGGTAAGGGGCGAGGGATGAGTGGTTTACCTTCGCTCCCTAGAATTTCTCTCTTAACTAATCATGATATAATATGCACTAGTGTATGAAGAAATCGCCACCATGGTAAACAATAGGTGGATCCAGGGAGATAGGGCCACCCCGGAGTACATGCTGCTGAAAAGTTCTGCCGCATTGGACTCCTAGATTATTCTACTTTTTGAGCAGAGTTTTTAATTATTTTAGAACCGATCAACAGGGCGATCTACATGTCAACACCCTTAAGAAAGTAACCATGCCGCAGGTGGGATTTGAAGCTAAGACATGGGGAACAAATCCACACAACCCTAACCACTAGGCCACAACACCATAACTACAAATGTGGAACAGTGATTAATCTGTGATCTTCTGATGTGGAACACTGATTAACTATATGACCATAACTACAAATGTGGAACAGTGATTAATCTGTGATCTTCTGATGGCTAAATTGTGTGTTGGCACTCACTGGGAAATGCTTGGGCACAATGCAGAGTTAGACACTATTGCTGGACCAGGAGTTGGATCACTTCCTTAGATAAGAGAGATTGGAATCCTAGATTTCTTGAGTGTGGAACAATCAAAGCATCATCCACATTTCAATTACTCTCTAATTTAATAAAGTAAAAAGCTTTAAGTATGTATTCCCATGAGGCAAGGAATCGTTTACCATTTACTGCACTGAAATGCTTTTTCGAAGGAAGGAAAGAAGGCCGGTGCATCTCTTTTTATTTAAACGTACATCTAATATCATCATTCACAAATCTTAATTTATACTTATACAGGTTTTCCACGCTCCATTTCTTTTTAAGTAATTCTCCTCCGTTCCCTACTCTCAAACAGACTGAAGTGTTTTGTGTGATTTCCATCTCACTGTGTTCTTGTTTCTCTATACATCTCAACATATAGTGGTGGAATAGCAAAGATGGCGGATTGGGCGCCGATATTAGTAGGGGTGGTGCTGTTCATCCTCTTGTCACCTGGGCTGTTGTTCCAGCTGCCTGGGCACACCAGGCATGTTGATCTTGGAGGGTTCAAGACCAACGGGAAAGCAATCTTCATTCACACACTCCTTTTCTTTGGGATTTTTACCATTCTCATCTTGGCTGTTCGCATCCACATCTACACTGGCTAAAGCCTCTTCTTCCTCCTAGATTACAAATATGGGGTTTCATTTTTAGCTTTACTTTTTTTTTTTTTTCAATCAAATGTAAGAGGGAATTTGATCCGATTTGTGTTGTTCTTGTTGTAATTGATTCCTTTTGAAATGAACTGAGTAACAATATCAACTTGTTTTGGTAGGTTTCTCATCTTCAAAGTTTTTTTTTTTTCTTATTCTTTTTCTTTTTGTGCTTCAAAGTTGCAAAGCTTCATCCAGAAAGTAAGAGTAAACATCGATTCATCAAGTTATTAATTGCTGTGCACAAAGTAGGGAGAATAAAAAATAAAAGATTGTTGGATTTCGGCCCAGGCAAAAAATTAATGGGGGAGGGGTCTGTCAGACAACCGAGTGACCACCTCAGCTGCTGAGCGATCAGCGGGCTAAGAACGATCCTCTACAACTAGTGGGCTCAACTCCCATCAGAGTGAACCCCAGCCGTTAATCACGCTCTGATCACACGGGCATCATTCATCAGCCAGACTTTGGTTCCTGTCTCCTTAGCGGGTAAGGATACAGAAGTACGAGCCTATAGAACAGATCCTGTTCAAGTAAGGTCGTGCTAATCAATACACTTTGATGGGTATAAATATCTGACTATACTTGCGTAATTAGCTGATATGGGACTTATATACAAACATTATTGGTTAAGTGCACCCCAATAAGCCAATACCATATGATTCTCCATTGATTATACAGCTATAACATCTACACAGAAATCAAGCTGAGGGATCACTTAATAAACTCCTCATACTGAGTCGATGATTGCAAATAGCTTCAAATTGATCCTTTGATCTTTGAAAATATTTGAATTCGAAAAAGGATTGGACAGAACGCCAGTCTAAATTGACATGTTTTGTAACAACTCAAAAAAATATCAATGTTGTGCTGTAACAGTTCACTAAATAGTTTCAGGTGCCAGGCCATGAGTGTCAAGCAGAGTTTGGTGGATTCAAGGCCATCTTCTTTGTTGTATTCACCATCATCATCTTGGCTTTCCATCTACAAATCTACTTGGGCTAATTACATTGAATCGAAGAACAACAGTTGAGTTTGTCAGCTGTAATTAAGAGAGCGTTTGGTCTTGACGAATGAGTGTTGTTTTGATTGTTCGTTTTGTTTCATTTTCGGGTTTGGGAAGCATGAATGAAACGAGTTACATTGCAAAACTAGGCTTTCAACATGGATTGATTACTCATTCTATTCAAAGTGATATTGACTTCATTCAATAGTCTCTTTGTACCGAAAGGAGAAAACAAATTTGAATTAATCAATTCAAGCCGGACCGGACAAAACAAATGATATTGTGAATTCAAAGGCACAATGAGAGCGAAAATTTCACTGTGAAAAAAAGATCAAAATACATCAAGATTATGACATTGACAAGAAGCTCCATCCAGACCATATAAAGGACTTTGATCTTCTGTCGTTTGATAAATCAATCAGTCGGAATGTATGTGCACACCAACTGCTATGACCAAGATAGTGAGTATACCAAAGAAAATGATGGAATGAACGAGAATGGCAATGCCACTTGTCCCCATGTTGCCGAACTCGATCACCCTTGTTCTAGCAGGTAACTGGAACAGAAGTCCAGGTGAGAAAAGGATGAACAACACCACAGCCACAACAACTGGTCCCCAATCTGCTGACATGTTTCTGCGTCTCTCCTTTCCTCTGTTTCTTTTCGAGTAGGAGAGCAAATAACAAGGTTTATGGCACTTTCAGAATGGAAGAACAGATAACAAGGATTATATAATGCAGTTTTGTAGAAGCCATGTGCAGGAGAAATGTACCTTGAAAGGGGGATGGGATGCCAAACTTGGGAAGCAAGAAGACAATGGAGGTGTGTGAGCATCTCTAGCCTTGGAGCAAGCTTGTATCTTGTTTTAGAACTTTTCATCTTTTCCATGTTTACGTAAAATACGAAGTTAATCACGATTTACATTGCACTATCATTCTTTGTAGCATTCATCTAGTGTTTGAATCAGCTTAAATCACAAGTAGCTTTTAATTTCCTAAGTTTGTAATATGTTCATAGTATTGAGCTCAGACATAAGAGATTCAGTGTTAGAGAGGTGATTGAATAAAAGCGAGGTTTTCACACTTAATAAGTTATTGGATTAGTTAAGGATCAAGTGCTCCTGTTCACTTCGAACACCTTATTCGATGAAATACGTAATCTGCACTCTATTGTATAAGTAAGGATCCCAATTGAATACTGCATCAGAAGCTTCCAACTGAGCTACTACTAAAGGACACTTGTGGGTTCACTTTCATGCCTTCTGAAGGATCCAAGAAGGTGGAATTATTGGGGAGGGAAAAAAGGAAAAAAGAAACGAAGATGGCAACATCTGTAAAGGAGTTGGTGCTAACACTGGGTTTGGAATACTTTCTAAATGCAATTTGCCTCTTGAGGGAAAGCTTGATCATGGTTGTGAATTAAAAGCTAAAGAGAAGGCATATAATTGTGTACTAAACAAGAAAAGCATATAGGGGATTGCGAATTGGATGATACATTCTTCTTAGCCTTTATTCGAAAGATAACGGTGTTGCTAAGATCTGTTTTTAGACATTTTCACTTTAGAAAGAGCCTTTATACATGTTGCAGTGTTCCTACATGACTATAGTCGATATACTATACAGATTACAGTGAACCCTTCATGGTGTCTCTGAGATATATGATTACTTTTTCAAAGAATTCTACGATTACGATGTCTCCCCAACTTAAATGTCAAGTCTTTTAATTTTTTTATTTTTATTTTTCTACTAACAGAGACTACTTTTCACTTTGTTCTTCTTGTCTGCTCTACTATAGTATATAGCATTACTCTTCTGTTGGTTTCTCTCCTCCCCTTGCAGTTTCCTGTTTCCTGTTCTCTTATAGTGTGAGTGAAGAGTTCTCTGTTTACGTTCGAGTGAAATAGCGATAAAAGATGGCAGATTGGGGGCCAGTGGTTATAGCAGTGGTGTTGTTTGTGTTGTTGACACCAGGGCTGTTGTTCCAGCTACCTGGGAGGGGCAGAGTGGTGGCGTTCCATAGCATGCAGACGAGTGGGGTCTCAATTCTCGTCCACACCATCATCTACTTCGGCCTCATCACCATCTTCCTTATTGCCATTGGTGTTCATATCTATACTGGATAATTTCCCTCCTCTCAGCTCTGCTTTTTTTTTTTTTTTTTTTTTTTGTATCTGTATGATTACATCTTCCTCATTATTTACATAGGGGTTGTAAGATTTCACTTTGTATGGTTGGTTACTTTACATGGTATTGTGAAAGTGATGAGATGTTTGTATTGAATCTCAATGATCAATCTCTCCTTTTATGTTTTTAGATCTTCTCGGTGTTTTTGGTTTTTGTGTCTGTATGGTTATATATCTCCTCATTAGTTACCATTTTCTCTTATTTTATGGCTAACTTTAGGATTCCACTATCACTCTGACAAACTAATTGCAATTTACAGACAAAACCATTTGTAGAATACAAGACTGTTCTTGAAAAGGGAAAAAAAAAAAAAAAACTTACAATGTTTTTCCAAACGGGAATACTAAATCAATCAAGAAGCGATTTGGACAAATTAATGAGGAATTTGGATCAGTGGAATCAATGAAATGCAGTGAAAGAGCTCTTCCTGTACATTCTAAGGGAGTGATATCTGTTGTGCTATATCTTGCAATTAATAAACAACTTATAGAATCTAAGATTTCTATACATCAGTGTCTCAATTGAAAGCCATTTACGATTCCCTCATGAATGATATTGGTGATTTAATAAATGGAGCCTCTCAAATGATCCAAGCCTCCAAGGTGATTTACATACAAGGTGAAATTTCTGGAAAAATTAATGCTAGAAATCATTGATCTGCCTTAAAAGTTAATCTAAAATGTCGTTCTATAGCCCAAATGGCACTGAAAGATCCCGAGAGACATGATGAAATAAAATGTATACATGGCTTGTATTAATCATGTTCCCTTATATTAGGAGGGAAGCAGTCATAGAAGTGAGCACAAAATTTCTAAATAACAGCTGTAAGTTTCTAGTTCTACCTAACCTCAAGAGGAAATTAGTATCTTCATCCGCTGTGGTGGCGATGACTACAAATTCACAGCAACTTGTATTCCACTTTGACGACACAATTCTACTGGTTGTAGACTGCCTGTTCTTCCCTATTGTTCTTCAACTAGCAAGCTTCTGCTTCAAAACCCTTTCCCAGCTGCAGCAATATACACAAGGGTGTCATTAACTTGGTATTTTCCCAACATGATACACAACACAGAACAAAGACTACAAAGCAACAGGAAAAAAAATAAAATGTTACACTCAAGATGGATATTTCCAGTAAACAATAAAGAATATCATACTCTACAATTCTAGAACAGAGAAAAATCAATGTGATCAATTGTTATGGACATCTTGATGAATTTATGCTTTTTTTACAAATCATTTCCATTCGTAATATCCTGAAAACTCTTTTTTACAAGCTAACTTTGAAGAATGAAGAAGCTAAGTTTGTTTTACGATTTGGACAGTTCAGCACCAGGGCAAAATCCATATGGTTTGGAGTTTGTCTTCACCACGAATCACTCATTTATTCACCTTCAATACGAGTTTAACTAAGTTTTTGTAAGTTTCTTGTCACAAAATTTGACCAATGGATCACACAAACTGTGAGAAAAACAACTCAACCAATTATAGATGCCAGAATATGAAAATCAGCAATGGCTGCCGCATGAAGTGAGAATAAACCATGTAACCATTCAAACCACGACACGTATAAGACATCAATCTATGAAAGTTACAATGGATGATGTCATTCAAGGGGCTAATGCTGCTCTGACAACAAAACTAATCACTACTTACTAAACTTGAACGAACCATTAATATAAATACGACACATGCATAACAGAATTCCAGTTTCTTACCTAATGCAATTGAACTCGAATACAGTATGCAGCCGTGATGTCAAGAAAAATGTTTTAAATGACCACTAAGACTGCACCAAAAACAAATCAAATCCTTTATCCCACTATGCAAACTTTCACGGTATTGCGACGGTTGTTGAGCCGTTGCTAATTCATTGTAGCTACGGTTTTTTGTTGGTTTTTAGCCGATGCTGAATTGACTTTTTTTGTAGTGGTATATAATTCATCAAAGAGTCGAATTCTTCTTCAACATTGATTTTATAGGTTTTCAAGGTCGACATGAATTGAAAATATATATAATTGCTAATTCCGATAAGGAATTATAGTATACTTGTTATAATACTCACGGGTTGTTTGATCTGCCTCTGAATTAACCTAAATTGATGTCTGAATTGAGTAAAACATAGCTCAAATTTTTAAGAAATTCAAACAAAATCAAACATCCTTTTATTGACTAAAACAGATTCTGGTAACCCAATTATGAAAATAAATTTGTTTTAATAAAAATCAAACCTTTATGAGTCTTCCTTGTTGGAGGGCAAAAAATGGCGCGACCCAATCCAGATAGAGTGGAAATCAAGCCATAGACATAGAAAAGCGTGACCAAAGTAAGCACCCAAGGCATCAAAATGACCCCAATCACGAAGGTCACCGTCCCACAGAGCATCAAAGTGAGAGAAACCCCAAGAAGAACAGAGGCAAACCCAGCTGGAGTCAGCTGCTCCTTCACTCTCGTCATCGTTCGAGTTGTTGACGAAGCGATTGAAGAAGAAGAAGAAGAGGGAGAAGAATCAAGAAGGGTGACAAACAAAGAACAGAGTTCGTTGAAGACCCTTTCGTCTTGTCTTCGTGTCATCATCATCTTTTCTCTTCTTCTTTGTTTCTTGAACACAGAACAGATGGAGAGCAAAAGAAAAAAAAGAGGATAAAATGAAATCGAATAGCGAGAATCGAGGAAGGGAATGGATAAAGTCTGTGTATTTGGAGATGGAGAAGGATTGAATGGATAAATGTGGGGTTGCGTTTTCGAGTTTTGATATATTGCGGAAGAGGTGTTTGTTGTTTTGCCGCAAAGAGAGGGAGTTTTTAGATAAATGAGAGAAGAAAGAGTGGATAAGCGTTTGAAGCGGAGACGACGCGGCGAAAGGGGTCCAGAATTCTAGGCGGAATGGATGAGTTTGCCAGCGAGCCAGCCATGGAGGATGATTGCTACCACTCTGTCATTCTGCCTTCTTGTTGTTATCATCCCAAAGAGCCCTTCTAGGGGTCGAGGGATACGCCTCGAGATAAGTTCATCTGCCTCGAGATGCGTAGTGGAAAAGGTATTTGTGATAAATATCTGTGCGGGGAGAGAGAAAGAAAATGGTGGTGAAAATGAGCTAGTTATTGGAGCTAGTTTATGATGTAGTTTCTAATTAGAGCTAATTTTTATTATTATTTGTGATTACAAAAAATTACAGGGAAGATTGTGATTGGATCAGATGATGGTATGGTCGATTTGCTCGATCGCGAGTTGAAACACATCTATGGGTTCCAAGCTCATGCTTCATATGTTCTCTTCCTTCAACAACTCAAGGAATTATCGCCCTTTTGGTGAAAGTTTTCTTCTTTTTGCGGTTTAGGTTGAAATTTGTGAAGAAATTATATAAAGTTCATCTTTAGCGGTGGTTTCAAGTTTCTATGAGGAGGAAAAAAAAAAAAAAAAAAAAAAACAAAAATGATCAACAATGAGATCTATCCATCAATGAAGGAGATGTGAAGAAGGAATGTGGCACCCACAAGGCAGTTGGATTCATCAATGGGGCTTTGTCGATGGCATTTTCAGAATAACAATCAGATCTATCCACCTTTTTTTATCTCAATAAATGGTCTTTAGAGATTAAGACAAGAGGGGGCAACTCAAAATCACTCTAAACCTTCTTTTTTTGTTTAGTGTTTGAGGCTTTGCAGAGAGAGATGCTTCCATCCTAGACAAAGTTATTAGGAGTATTTCGGGTATAATTCTGTTTTTTCGATCTTTCAATCTTGGCCGTCCCAAGCTTCTTGGAACCACTCTCAGCCGTTGATCGTAGTGGCGGCTCAGGCTTAGCGAACCCTAGATTTCCCGCCGTTTGGCTGACGGAGAGAGGCCGCCTTTGCGCCGCCTAGAGGTGCTACGCCGCTACACTACAACCGCTTGCAAGCCGCTTCTCGTTTGCTGCTGCTTGCTCTGCCTTGACGTGCTGTTCTGCCAGTCTTCAAAGCCGCCCCAAACGCTTTGATTTGTTGCATTGCTTTGTTGCATCGTTTTGTCGCATCGCTGTGTTGCATTGCTTGGCGAATTCTGGCCTGCTGCTTGGCCTGTTTTTGCTTGGCTTTTGATTGGTTTTGCTTGGCCATTGCTTGGCCTATTGCATTATTCCTGATGCATTGCTTTTTCTAAAGGGCTGGCGAGATTCTTTGCAACATGACGGCTCCCTTAGTCGTCAACACTTCCTTTCCCCCATTGGGGGGCAAGGAACCCCCGGAAGAGGCTCCAAAACTCTCTTTCGCCCAAATAATCGGAAAAATTCTTGTGGATGATGTTGAGGAGTCACATGTGGAGGGAACAAGATTCCGGAAAGAAGGAGAGCCAGCCATTGGGCTTACGACTTCTAATGAATCCCGTGGAGAGGCTTTCATGGAACAACACGTGATAGTTTTAAAGTTCTCTAGTTACCGGCCAACATTGGACGATATACGAGATTCTATTCATCGAACTTGGGGGATATTAGGTGACTTTTCTCTAGGTCTTCTTGATCAACGACACGTTCTCGTCCGGCTTCAGTCTGAAGTGGAAGCAAAGAAAGTCTTGTCAAGGGACTCTTTCTTGATCCGAGGAGTGCGTTTCAAAGCCTTTCGCTGGCATGATGGTTTCAGTCTGAAAGCAGATCCAGTCTCGGTTCCACTGTGGGTAGAGTTGCCTAACCTGCCTTTGCATTTATTTCATCTTCCTCTTTTAAAAGCTATTGTGAATTCTTTTGGTGGTTTCTTACGTATGGATGACCATACCCGTTGTTTATCACGTCCGGGTTCTGCCCGTGTTTGCGTGGAGATGACGTTGGCAGAAAAGTTACCGAATAGGATTTGGATTGATAGGTCTAATAATAGGGGTTTCTGGCAGCAAATTGAATACCCGGGTTTCAAATACTGTGACTATTGTTCTTGGCTAGGACATCATGAAGAATTTTACAGGAAAAAGCTAGGTCTCAAGGGACATGTGAAAACATCCCACGGTGGACAAGAAGCGAAACATGAGAACCATAAGGTGGAGACTAAGGTTATTAAACAACAGTATGTTCCAGTAGCTCTTAAAAACAAAGGTGCAAAATCTGATGTGGGCACGAGAGGTGCTAAAAATGATAAAGGAGAGGAGTTCAAGGAGGCCATGAGTAAGGCGACCTTATTGAACAACGAACCGGTAAAGGTGGAGATGTCAAACAAATTTGAGACCCTTACAGCAAATATCGAGGAAGATGAGGACGCTTCAGCGGAGCAACTGGTGGGTAAGAACATGGCTCATGACCGTGCCGTGGCTAGGCAAGAATCCACTGAGGAATGCCTTCTGGAGGCGGGGTATACATTTTCGGAGATTGCAAATGTTATTGGCAATCAGGCACAACCGTCTCAACAACAGGATGATGTCAATTCAGGGGCGAAGAGTGTTTGTTTCGACGACACGACCAAAAACATTAAAATTCAACATAATCATGCAGCCGCGTCGCAAGGTGCGACGAGTGACTCAAACGGCGAGGGTCAAGTTGGGCATGCTGATTCAGGATTGCCCCAGCCAGATCTAGTTTCGTCCCAGCCTGTGCCCTGCATCAAAGCAGGGGAAGTCGTCTCATCCCAGCTTGGGTCCTGCATCAAAACAGGGGAAGTTTCGCCCCAGCCAGATCACTGTCCCAAAACAGGGGACGTGTTATGTGAGACCCTAAGTGGGCGGACTTGAGGTGAGGGTGAGGGTGAGGGTGAGGGAGTGCGGCCCAACAGGCCGAGAGAGGTTGGACGAGCTACAAGGGGAATCATAGTCCCATATCGCCTGGGTGAGGGAGGGGGATGTGCTTTAAGTGTGCGAGGTCGCTCTACATGACAACACGCGTTTTAAAGCCGTGCGGGCCGGTTGGTAGCCCAAAGCGGACAATATGGTGTCGTGTAGGAGCGGGTCGTTACAGTTGGTATCAGAGCCTGACCCAGCCGAAAGTATGCCACGTGTTGGTGGGCCCTCTGGCAACGTGTACGTTGTGGGTGCCTGTGTGGCCAACGAGGACGTTTGGCCTTAAGGGGGGTGGATTGTGAGACCCTAAGTGGGCGGACCTGAGGTGAGGGTGAGGGTGAGGGAGTGCGGCCCAACAGGCCCAACAGTCCGAGAGAGGTTGGACGAGCTACAAGGGGAATCATAGTCCCATATCGCCTGGGTGAGGGAGGGGGATGTGCTTTAAGTGTGCGAGGTCGCTCTACATGACAACACGCGTTTTAAAGCCGTGCGGGCCGATTGGTAACCCAAAGCGGACAGTATGGTGTCGTGTGGGAGCGGGTCGTTACATGTTACCCCAGGCAGCACTTGATTCTCTCGGAGAATTCTCTCCCGTCATTGGCGTGGTTTCTCCTCGATCAGATTCTATTACGCAGCAGACCAGGCCGACTGTATTTACACAGGAAGCAGGGGCTGGAACGGCGAAGCCGACAGTGCTGGAACAGTTGACAGCAGAACATGCTAGGCGACCACAACCCGCGGCCATTGGACACTTGTCAGTACCCGTGGCAGCCGGGAATGAGCAGGAAGGGCGGGTCTTCAGACAAACTCATCATATTGAACCCGGTGATGTTGGAATTCAGTCGGCACAATTGGTTTCAGTTACTCATCTGGGGAGGGCACCTCGGTGCTACTAGCACAGAGTTAGGGGATGCTATGCAGGGTCAGCAAGTGCAGGATCCCTCGGATGATGAGTTTCAGTCTTTACTCAGGTTAAAGAGACATTTTGACAAATACGCTATCAAAACCTCCCCGAATTATAAAAGAATCGGAGACAACTTTAATGAGGCTATATCTTTGTTCAAAGAAAATAGGCTACTTCGACAGCCGAAATTGAATAGCGATACACTCGAAAGTACTAGTGAGGATAGTGATGCAGTCAACTCAGAATCTGAGCTTGGCCCACAGGCAGCGAACAGTGATTTGGATTTAGGGGCTATGTCAGACGGAAAGATGAATAAGAGGCGCCACACCAAAGATACCAGCTTTTGTTCCCGAAAATCCAATAGAACTAGGAAAGAAAACAAAAGGTACAAAGACTAAGTTTGGTTTTTTTTGTCTAGGCTTGTAGTGGTGAATCCTATCTTTTGTAAGAGTTTGTTTCGGATTTTTAGTTAACCCTATAGGGTCAGTCATGTAGCCTTCGGGCGTGGTGTTTAAATGAATAAAATGGGTCAACATCCCAATTTGATTAAAAAAAAAAAAAAAAAAATTGCAATGTTTTGGTCTCTTACAATCCAAATGTAACTCTAAATCCTAGCTACTTCAAAAACATTAATTGTGATTAGATTATTACAACATTTTAAGGTCATTTTATTTTATCCGAGACTTATTTTTTCAAAATGGACATTACTAATAAACTGATGTGTACTCTGAAACCATTTGGAACGGACTGTTCCAAACTATTCGAGTTAGGTTCGGTCCCAATGTTCAAAATGAGGGAATCTGGACTGACTGAATCCGTTTAATTTAAACGGTTCGAGTTAATTTCCTCAAATTTCGTAACCGATCCGAACGTGCCCACCCCTACCGAGACCAATCGGATCATGCCATTTTCATCCCGGTCCCGGACCAGTTGGAATCAGGTGAAACTGATTTTCCCAACTCTAGCCCCGAACGTCCCGGTTATTGTAGTGGATATGCTTCAAGGCCAAGCCCAACTCGACTTTAAGCTTTATCGTCCTCAATTTTCCTTTTCATTCTTTTTGCTTCGTCACTACCACTGATGACTGATTCCCCTCTCCCCCCTTTCTTTTCCCAATCGAATAAAGAGAGGGATTCAAACCAACACCAATGCAAATCATAGAATCCAAGTGAAAGCAAAAAAAGAACGAACGAATAAACAGAGAATACATCAATGATTTCGTCAAATAATCTTCTTTGCTACTTTGATCACAATCGCTTTGCAACCCCAAACCCCACTTTATGAAACTCATCTCCCCTCGTATCAACCCTCCATTTATGAATCTCCATCAAATCAAATCGTATAGTTCCCACCTTTACCACCAGGGGGGCTCCTGCGCACAGTGGGCTGGAGGGGGTCCTGCGCAGGTGTCTCAGCCGTTGGATCAAAATCCGACGGCTCATATTATATCAGAGGAGGGAGTTTTTGGTGGGAAACAAAATTTTAAATTAAATCTGCATTTCAAATCCAATTGATACGAGCCGTTGGATTTTGATCCAACGACTGAGACACCTGCGCAGGACCCCCTCCAGCCCACTGTGCGCAGGAGCCCCCCCGGATCCCAATTCTTTAACATCATGAATCAAAACAAAACCTATTCGGCCGAATCTAGCAACAAATAGAGAGTAGGTGATTGTATATGTCCATCAATATGCCAATGGCATGACAACTCAACGGTTAGAGCTTGACGGATAGTACCACTAGGTTATGGGTTCAAACCCAGCTTGCGGTATCTTTAGTGGGTCCTGGAATCCTATAAAAACCCTGCTTGCCTTTCAAAAAAAATTGCCCATTAATATTGTTTCATTGCAATCCCCTAGTGTGATATTTTACACACAAGGTAAGCAAGGAATTGCTTCCAACTTGTCGCAGCCGCTCAGTTTTAGATTTTGCAGACGAGGTATGGATTGGCAAAATCAATTAGGTTCTTCCTATATATTAAAATACATATTTTTCTGTGGATAAAGCTCCGGCTGATATAAGCTTCAATTTGGGCTTTAAGCCTCAACTTTTAATCCTTTGAAAAGGCCTTCCAATTTTTTGTGTAAATCAGGCTGCCAATAGTGAAGCCCAAGGGAAGCCTCAAGCTTTGCGGGGCTGTTTTCGAACATTCACTACCCTAAGCTTGATAAGATTTGAACGAATGAGCTTAAGTTGCTAGAGAAGGCTAATATCTTCTTATCTACAAATTAGTTAGGGGTTTACTATTTATAAGGATTTAAAGATAAAATAGGGATAGAAATGAGAGTTGAGGAAGATCCCAAGGGCTAAGATTGATTTTCTAAAGATATATTTGAAATATAAAGTAAATAAGGGCAAAAGAAAATGAACATAAACTTTAAAATAAATGGAATGTAGATGTGGTGGAGAGAGACAGTTTTTGTGTTTCCTTTTGTCGAAATAAAAATTATCGTAACTATCCATTTAATTGTCGAATTTTGATAAACTACTTATCGTTGAAATGCATTTTTAAAAATCTTTCCAAGAAAATCAGTGATCATTACAAACACTTAAAATTTTAAAATATGTATTTCACATTATATACATTTAAAAAAATTATATGCTCATGCCGTGAGCATTTTCAATCTTTTTTCAAATGAATGAGAAGAGCTTCTCATGGCATATTCAAACAAAGAATCCGAACTAGGGCTGAAAACCGAACCGACTTAGGTCGGTTTTAAAATTTTCAAACCAAAACCGAACCGATCATTAACAAAACCGATCCGAAACCGAACCGATTCTAATTTATGCAAACCGTAACCGAACCGAACCGACTAAAATCGAAATAAAACCGAACCGACCGACCGACTATTTTAAACATATTATATTATTTGTATATAAAATATATATTATTTATTATATATATTCGGTCGGTTCGGTTTGGTCGGTTAAAATCACATAGAAACCGAAAACCGAACCGACCACTTCGATTTTGAATTTTTTTAAACCGAAACCGATCCGAACCGAATTTAAACCGAACCAATCGGTTCGGTCGGTTTGATCGGTTTTTTGTTCAGCCCTAATCCGAACTCCACTTACGTTGTTTGAAATAAAAAATTTCATCTGATAAAAAGTTTGACCAATTTTGACCCTAATATCACGACAATGGGGAATTCTAATTGTCGAGGAAACCAGCGAGGAAACACGCGAGGGCGAGATCCCCCTCGAAATGCGTCTCAAAATGTGTGACTGCACACATCTCGAGGGAGATGGAGGGTCCACCCCCTCCCTCCGCGTTTCCTCGCTGGTTTCCTCGCCAGTTAGGCAATCCCCAAGACAAATTGTTTCCTTGCTGGTTTCCTCGCCAGTTAGACAATCCCCACGGTATTCTATAATATATCACAAGTGGGTGGTCTATGAATGCAAAATTTTAGCCTCAATATATAAATAACATTATCATCATCACATTTTTTAGAGTTTTAAAAGTGACATCAAACAAATTATTAGCAAGAACTCTCAGTCAAGACTTATGATCTGAATCAAGAGCTACTTGATCAGCATGTTCTTTCTTCCAATGGGAGGATCAATTCCTCTCCATCTCAGTGCTTCAAATTGTTTTCCTCTTGACCCATTTGAGTTCAAAATACGGCATTACTATGATTCCTTTCAAACAACATCAAACCAACTGCACAACTATAACATCCCTCAAGTATCGGTCTTCGTTTATTGTGATAATTGTTTGAACTCTTTGACTAAAGAGGGAGCCTTAGAGGTAGAAGCTTATTGAGATTAGAAGTCAACTCCGTTAGAGACGGCGTCGGCATATGTAGCATATATCAAGGTCGATGTCTACAGAATGGGTGGAGTGAACTTCTAGTCTCAATACTCCCCCTCAGCGCAATGGCTGAAAATTGAGACCAGAAGTCCACTCCACCCATTCCGTAGACCCCGAGCTTGATATATGCTAGATATGCCTTCTTTATTAACTTAACTTTTAGAGAAGTTGGCAATTTAACAAAGCTGACATCTCTTGAGGGGCCATTCTTTGCTAATCATGTCATTCCTATATGCACACTTCTTCATTTCAATCGTTTTAAGGTACATTACAATGGCAAAGTTCTATGCTACTGAGAGATGTAGAAGAAAAACCATAGATAATAGGTATAAAATTTAGTACAATATCAACACTTTTTGAACTAAAAAGGTCATTACAATAAAATATAAACTACAAAAAAGTTACCTATGTTTTTTTATTGAACAAAAGATGGATCATTAAAAATAACAGGATCCAGAAAACAACCTGATAGTAGGTTACCTTAACAGAGTCACAATCCACAACATGAACAAAAAAGAGTTCACACAAACAACAGCAAGATTTACAATGCCACAAAAGAAAGTAGAAGTTTCTTAGCAGATTAGGTGACTTGTATCCATTCAATTCTTTCTTCTGTTAAACAACCATCGATGAAATACCTCTTCATAACTTTAAGAAAGTGCGTACATACCGTGGATGAGCACTGTCTATCATGCTAACCATCCTGGCATGTAATTGTTCATACTTGGGCCTGCTGCTGCGGCAACTGCTATTTGATCATTCTGATATCTGGAGATAAGTCAGTTGTACGCTCAGGAATCAACATGGTCACTTATATATGATATTTTTGGCAGAGATGAGAAAATGGTTGCAAACCAGTAAACATTATTGCATAGTGAGAATGTAGAAGAACTAACCCCATTTGTAGAGTAGGTTCACACTCTATGGGCTGGAAGAACTCCTCGCCTTGTCCTTGTTGAGGCTGCCGCTGATACGCCATATGCACGTTTGGGTCCCATTGGTGTGGATTTAATTGGCTTCCTTCCTCCAACTAAAAATTACACGCACTTATGTGAGCTGGTTACAGTTTTGCATAATAACACAAGTAAAATTGCAAAACAGTGTGGATCATTCTCGTATGGCCCTATTTTCTAGGTGTATAGTACTTGTTTAAATTAGGAACTCTGAACACATCTCATTTTCCAAGATAAATATGCTTAACATGGGGCTAAGATCCCTTGTGGAAAATGTTTCTGCTGTTCAGAAAACTGACACAGCCTCAACAGGGCAGAAGATCTGGATCAATTTGACATTCTTCACCCATTGAGTTTACCAGTTGGAGTTGGGTCACACTACTAGTTAATATGTCTAAGCATCTAATGCAAATCATAATTACAATGGCGCTATCCAACTTTATGGAATGATATAATGAAACATGGCATTATCCAACTTTACAACTAAAGTGTGTTAGAATTGTCTGTAGATAGCAAATCATAATTACAATACTAGACCCTTGAGTTGCAACTGAAAAGACCATGTAACATTATTCTATGTTACAGTGACACAGGGAGAAGAAGTAAGAATTTTGCATACATTCAACACCGTGAGCCCTGATACTAAATAATTGCTTATAATTTTGGAGGGTTGTAATATAAAAACAAGAGTTTCTTATAACATAGAGTTATCTGAACAGGCAAAAAAAGGAAAATGAAAATTAAATAAACAAAGTGAAAAAAAAAGAGTCTAAGAGGAACATCTCTGCCAAGAGTACTACTTACCCTTCTTCTCAAGGACCTGTTAGCTTCACTAAGCATTTGTTCCTACAAACAAAGAATAAGGACATATATATTTAGTATAGAAGAAATGAGAAAAAAGGCAAAGGGATGTTATTGCTTAAGCATAGTTTCTGACAAATACCCTTCTTTGGAGATCGGTCAGCTGATCTAGCATGCACTGGGTCTGAGAACACCGAACCAAAAACAAGATGTGAGCAGCTCATAAGCTTATATCTGAATTTAGGAAACTGTTCATGGTTTATTGGTAGATATAGATAAATATTTTCCTTACTGAACCTACGTGGTTTAGAATAACCGAAACATTTAACTCTTCAAAGTTAAACCAAAATCAGGAGTTGCGATCTAATTTATATATGAAAAAGAGAATCCACATCTTTACACTTTTGCATATTCAACTTAATTTGCATTAGGTTTTCTCATTTTTCACTTTGACCCTGGGTCTATCTTATTGTGTCATCACTCATCATGGTGTTCTACTCAACTACTCGAGTGAAATACAAACTTCCATAGTATTACTTTCGTGTTTTAATTGTTGAAATATGCACTCTCTAAGTTCATAGATTGAAACAAAAAACATCAAGACTTTTTAAGTTATGTTAAAAGTTGCAACTATGAAGAACCAGGGTCCAAGGCCTCTACTAATTAACTGAAAATTACACTTCTTGGGATAGATGGGAGTGATCTCTAAGGTGTCTGTGTAATTGTTCTTTCTCCTACCCACTTTTCAATTTCTATCTTATTTAACCAAAATAAGTAGAAGATATGTAACTATTTAGGCACATATAATCATAGTATAGTCATAGTCATTACACATGATAGTTTTCTTTCATCTACATTTCAGAAAAATCATACATGTTCATGTTACAAGGGTGTCTAAAACAACTCAGTTGCATATTTGCAATCACTTATGTCAAATATGAACTAAGTTGGGACATCAAACATGAACGTAAAGAACAGATCCTTAACAACATGCTTCCTTTAAAAAACGCACATTATTGTAGCTTAATCATCCTATAAGAGATGTTTCGTTTAAACTATGTACCCGAGTAGATCTGATCTGCTTCAATGATGAGTCCAGCTGCCTCTCTAGTGACTCAAGCTCCTTTCCAGATAGTGGTCCCAAATCCTCACCCAAAAGGTTCCTAGGGTAACAACAAACCAATGGCATCATGGTGTAGATGATTTGCTTTTCCACTTCTTATAAACTCATGCTGTATAAAAAATGCAGATATCTTTAAGGTGAGATTACCTCTGGGATCGTTGTAAGGCTTCCACTCGAGCTTTGAGTTTCAAATACTCCTGATGGCTGCTATGTTCCTGCAGGCAGAAGAAAAGAAAACTTTGATATTGGTGAAAACTGCTAAAGCTGCATTAATCGGTCAGAACATCAATCATATGGATAACTTACAAATTATTCTCAATAGTAAACAAGTTAAAAATATGATCAAGCACATTACTCCAGTATTATTGCATGCTCTCTGATGGAGTTATTTCAATTGCTCCATTTTAGCTTAAATGATTGCCTTCTTTGTGTCTTAATCATACTAGTCAATATTGTAAATTGAATCACAAAGCTAATTGTACATTATCTGTTTTGATTTTGTATATTGCTGCCACCTTGATGGCATCTTTTGGGTGTGAAATTCTAATGTGACCACTTCAAGTAATCGTTGATATAAGTCGAAAAATAGGGTCGTTGACCCTTTTTATTTATTTAATTAATGCCCGAAGGCTATATAATTGACCCTATTGGGTTAACCGAACCAGGCTCGAAGGCTATAATATTGTTGCCACTTAATATCCTCGTCGCCTCCATCTCACAAAGAGACTTTCTTTCGCTCCGGTCCATCACCTCCACCTCGCATGAAGACTTGTTTTCGCTTAGGTCCAGTCCATTTAAGTAGCTATATTCAATACCCGAAGGTTTATCAACGATGAAACACATGTGCTCCTAATAATTGGGCGAAAACTCACAAAATCCTAACTGGTGAGTCACGAACCCGTGATATCTCTACAATTGGTGGATGAATGTTTTTGGTACAGTTGTCATAGCGGCAAATACTTGGTTCACTTGACAACATTTCCATCGGTTACCACTCAATAGCTCAAATTGGTCAATGCAGATAGGCAAACCAGTCAATAAGCACACAGTCACAAGGTCTAGAAAATTCTATTTTAAGTATTTTTTTATAAGAGTTTTGTTTTGTCCTTCCAAATAGTTTATTCAGTCATTTTAAATTTGATTATGTTATATTTTTTAATTTTTTGACACAAAAAATCATTTAAAACATGAAAAAAACAAATCAGGTTATGGTAAATCAGATGCAAGTTATTGGTATGACCAATTAGTAAATCAGATTCAAAATTTTCTTGATAAAAATATTAAATAGGTTATTGTGAACCAGATGCAAGTTTCCATATTTTTCTTGATAGAAATATGAATGCTTGGAAAACAAAAATACCTCTAACAAAAAATATGTGAGAGATATCTAGTTACCAAATAGACAAATCAGTCAATATACCATACTACGATTTCATAAAGTCTCAATTACCAGATGCAGATTACCACAAAAATTAAAAAAATTACCAAGTTAGCAAAAGTTGCCAAGAAAGCTCTCATTCTGAAATGGATTCTATATAATAAAATCAAGTTTATCTCATGTTATTTTACTTCCCCAAACAACAAAAATTCAAAATATGAAATCAAATAAAATAAAATCTCATGAATCTGATGCAGGTTTCATGATCAAATAGATTTTTGTTAAAATAAAATAATCAAAATATCGAGGAATTTTTAAGACTGTCCAATCAATGCATAGGCTATATGATTCAGGAAATCACTCAATCATACCATAAGATGGGGTTTCTAAAAGTAACAACTTACTGTAAATACTAAAATTACCAACTTAATAGAAGTTACCAGAAAATCTCTCATTATGAATGGATTTGATATGGTAAAATTATCTCATGTTGATTTTATTTACAAAGTTTTTTAGTCAAAATGGAAATGAAATTAAAATCTCATGTTATCAGATGCAAGTTTCATGGTGTAAATATTATGATTTGTTGGGAAATAAAATACAAAATTTGTTATTTGTAACAGATGGATCATGTGATATGGATTTTAACCAATTCAAAATCAAAACAGCTATACATGATAATTTTGGTGATGAAGTATTTTCCGTACATATTAAAATCCCTGATAATGTAATGCTGTAATTGCAATGCTAATTGGTGGGAGAGAAATTTTCTGAAATTGGTTTGAGATTAGGTTTGAAAAATCTGATGGACAACAACTAATAGTTCTCCTAATTTGAATTTTACAAAAATACTAGGAAACTAGGTTTTTGCAATCAAATTTGACAGACTTTTTAGTTGACCAAAATAGCACCCAACCCAAAAATTTATGATGTGGGGCATGTTGGGCGCATGAAAAGTACATTGGCACCCAAAATCTAGAAGGCCAATGGGGACTTTTTTTTTTCACTTTTTACACAGAGATTATGGAAATGCTATGGTTTCGGATAGTACAGGTATGCAAACAGCAACTTGAAAACAAGAAATTTAAAATGATGTCTATATTATAAACCCCAGAAATGAAAACATCACAAAAATAGAATCTGAAGCCCCAAAATACAGAAGTCGGTGTTTTAGTTACTCAGCATAAAAAATCTGCCTTAATTAAGGCCGTGCCACTCGATTTGTGTCTTGAAGATAGTTGTCAAGTTGGACCTAATTACTTCCTTGTAAAGAAAATAAAAAATAAACAAAAATTACCTTTTTCCAGTTGATTTGCAGCACAGGATCTTTCTTATTTTATTTACAAGATTTTCTCCATCAATTTAAATGTAAACAAATATGTGTCTTTTTGTTTAATCCTTACCTCTTCCCTTTCCTTTAAAACACTAACCATTTACAGGTTTTGGTTAATCTATCTCTGTATGTTGTAAGCTCCATCAAGTCTCCTTATCCAGCCTATCACATAAGATTTTGGGTTGATTTTGGTTTTCAATGTAAGGGTCTTCTTCCTTTTCTCCAGACGATAATAAATATTTTACTTATTTACTTGATGATAAGAAGTTTATTGAGTATCTTTGTTTTTTTTGGTGTGTTTTGAATCCTCTTTTTCTTTCAGGGAAGCCATGATGAAGGAGATAGTGGCTGGGTTTACCTCTAACTCAAGGGTGAAGGAAGAAGGTTCGGATTCGAATAGCAGCAGCAACTTGTATCAAGCGAGTAAACGCCAACGATTGGATAACTCGGATACTTCTCCTAGATTCAAAGGAGTGGTTTTGCAGCAAAATGGACATTGGGGAGCACAGATATATGCTAAGCATCAGAGAATCTGGCTGGGAACTTTCAAATCAGAGAAGGAAGCTGCTATGGCTTATGACAGCGCTGCGGTCAAACTAAGGAGCGGGGACTCGCACCGGAACTTCCCTTTAAATGACCTTACCATTGAAGAGCCAAACTTCCAGGAGTTGTACAGTACAGAAGCCATACTGAATATGATAAAGGATGGATCCTATCAATCAAAGTTCATGGATTTCTTCAGGACTAGGCGTTCCAAGATGGAAAATGTCGTCGACCTCAAGCTGGGTAAGGGCCTTGGCAATGACAGCGGATATTCTTGTCAACAGCTGTTCCAAAAGGAGTTGACAGATAGCGATGTTGGGAAGCTCAATAGACTTGTCATCCCCAAGAAACATGCTGTCAAGTACTTTCCTCCCATTACTGAATTCAACTCAGCAGATGAAGATATTGGTGGGGTGGATGACATACAACTAGTATTTTTTGACAGAGAGATGAAATCATGGAAGTTTAGATATTGTTATTGGAAGAGTAGTCAGAGTTTTGTGTTTACTAGAGGTTGGAATAGGTTTGTTAAAGAGAAGCAGATTAAAAGAACAGATGTTATAACCTTCTACAGGTGTGAAAATCCAGAAATGCCAAAAGAGCACCAAGTTTTCTGCATGATTGATGTGGAGAGGAATCCAGCTAATATCAACAATGGCACTGTTGAAGAGCCTGCTGGGTATGCAGGGAGGATTAAGGGGCTACACCTGGATTTTCGAGGGAGCCTCGAAAGCACTACAAGCAAAGTTGAAAAAGAGCAGGAAGAGAAGGTTGTGATTGCATTGGGCCCTCCATTGCAAGAGGAGAAAAAGAATGTTATGCTTTTCGGTGTACAGATCAGTTGACAAAAGAGGGGATTATGTTTTTGCTTGTTTATTGTTTCTTTGTTTTTTTTACTAGTTTTCATTTTAGGGTTTTAGTCATTCAACAAGAGCAATGTTCTGATCTTGCCCCAGTCAAGTTTGTCAATGGATGTTAAATAAATAAATAAAGAAAAAAAAACAAACAAACATGTCTTTGTAGTTTGTTTGTCATAAAAAAATATAGCATAGTTTTACACTGTCAAAAGAACTACTAAATTAGCATCAAGCAAATTCAAGCACCTCAGATTCTTTGATCACTAAATTTCTAAAACAACAAAAGTACTTCTTTTGTATATTCATTTCCACAAGAAGTATTCATGGAAAAATTGAGAGAAACATACCCCCCTGCACTCCTTAAGCGAGCAAGAGAAAGGATGTTTGTTTGCAGTTTTGCACCTATAAGCGCAGCTTACAAGCCACACCCGTGCTTATAGAAATCAACTCAAGAAATGCATTGAGGCTGCGCCTAAGCCTTACAAAGTCTTGAATGAGGCTTATGCCTCACTTAATTGAGGAATACGTAATGAGACAACGTAATACTTAAGCCTTCAACTTCATCACTTGTTAAAATACAAATAAATAAATTTTTAAAAAAAAATCCCAAAATTTGACACCATTCTATTTTATCTTGCCATGACTTATGAATTATAAATCATGGGTACTAGTTGACTCCATGCTGAAGCTTTTTGGAATGATGGTGTGTAATGTATCCTGGTTAAGACTTAAGATTGTGTTATGACTTCTTAATAGTCTAGTAGTCAATGTTCCATATGTTATTTTTTCTCACTAACATTTGATAAAATCTTGATGTTACAATGATGGACAAGTAGGGTGGCAGTGAATTTTAAATCTCGACTTATCATTTATCTTTTTATTTATTTATCTAATTAGACTGCAAGTGTTTCCTATTTTAAAAATAACAAGCCTTGAGCGAAATTTTTTAAATATTCATAAAGTAAATATGGCAAATGAATGTGCATGAGTGAATGTATGTTTAGTTCTATGGTATACCAAATTTGCTAAGGCATTGAGGGTTGTGTACGGCACCAAGGTTCTAGTCATTCATGTATGGTCTGCCTCTCCATAACATGCCCTGTATATCTGCATATTGCTTTTGGATTATTTGTTGTCTTCCCAACCAAAATCCTTATGCAACCACCTAATTTAGTAAATATTATGTCCAAATAACCCTAGATGGAGGTAAAGGTTCAAATCCTTACTTGTGGTTGGTCTTAGTTGAGAAAACAATCTTAATATTTTAAATTCGGGAAGTGGATGATTCGATAAGGAACACGATTTTGTTCCTTGTTTGTAATTTCATTATTTTTTTTCTTCTCATTTGTTCAAATAGCTCCATAAATTTCTAACTTCGGTAAAGTTTAGGTTTTCAAACTTGAAAAGATTCTACAATGGACAACGAGTGCCATAACTTCTATTTCCATATTTGAATCTTGGCAAACTACTAACGATAATCTAATTCTACAACATAAGAAAATGCATTCCAATGATTTAAGGGCGAGCATGGTTTTCTCCTTAGTTGAGTTTGAACCCAGAATCGGTGACACCATTCATCACAAGTCTTCTCAACTAAGCTAACACCGGTTAGCATTTCCTTAATGATTATTGCCCGAAAAGTAGCAAAGTATGATATTCATATCATATATATATATATATACACACATTGGGTTTGGGTCACCTTAACTAGTAAGATAATATAAAATAATTTCTTTATTATCCGAGCCTAGTAGGATATTAAAAAAAAGAGGTCCAGACCCAACACAAATTCTAATCAAATCTTGATCAAGACTAGATATTTGATTCCTACATTGGTTTTGATCCTTCTAAGCGGCATATATATAGCGTGTACAAAAGTTGATAATGTTAAAAGTCTAAACAATTTACACTTATATATAACCTGGTGAACTTGATATGTGCCTTTAGGAGGTTTCAAAAATTCATGGTCTTGTAATGTCATTCACGGTTCGCCACAAGTCTTACTGACTGAGCAAATACTTGTACGAGATAATCTAATATCAAGTGGAAAATCATTCAGGCCCTGTGTTTGAAGACCTTGTAAATTTGAATCGTTATTTAAAAAGACATTATATAACTGGTCTTGTTTGAATGAACTTTCATCCTTTATCAAGAAAATATAAGACTGATGGCAATCTAGTTCGAACATATACCTTATGACATGATATTTATTTCTAACATTTTATTGTTTTTTTTTTAGAAAATAATTATCGGTTTCGAGCCTTACTGGTTGGGGTTCACGGAACCCCTCCCCTCTGGAGTGTTTCCCTAAAAAAAAATAAATAAATAAAATCAAGGAACATCCGAACATGTAAATCAAAGCCTTATTGGTTCTACATGAACCCAAAACCATGGTCCTGAATCCAAGTTATAGTCTCATTAAACTGACTGGGTTCAATGCTAACCCTAAGTAGAAGACTGGCAGTTCATGATTATTCCAGTGGCTTCACTATTCCAACACAAAGTTTTTCTTGTGGGGTTCTGATAGGGTTATGATGGGTCCCACCTCATCAGTCAGTTTGATCATGCACAATTCATCATCTCTGACCAAAGCCCATTTCACTCTAGTGCAATGATAAGCCATCAATGGAAACAATGCGTTCTGTCAAGGTATTACAATACAAACCCTAATTCCTAGAATTGGTGACAAGGATTATTACTCTCCAGCTACAACAAATGCTTGAAGGACGGAGAAGATTGTAAAATGTGCAGGAATGTAGGTAACATTTCTCGCAAGTTTTCCGCTTATTTCCACATTCTTTCTTTTCCAATAGTTAGGAAATATTTTCATGGTGTCTTGAATATGGTGGAGCACTGGAGATTAGGGAATCACAAATAGGATGATGACTGTATTGAAAGTGTATAAATACCACTTATAACTTTTAGAAACCCTAAGCCTAAAGTTTCTATCTTTATACTCAAAAGTATTAATTGCATTGCACTGCCACTGCAAAATATATATGGTACTTCAGTTAATGACTAGTTTAATCCAGTTAGGCATAGTATGAGCATTCAAAAAGTATACTTTAGAGATGAAATGGGTCAGACTACAACAAAGATTAAGTTCAAAAAGTTCCAGAGGGGGATAGAAGAAACCTTTACCAGTGCCTCCCTGGCAGATACATTTGGCTCTGGTCCTCCATAGCTGCATTTCTGATACCTATCAAGTGTCTTGTGCATGCTATAACACAATGGGAAAAAAAACTTCTGGTTAAAACCTCTCCATGATATATGAATTGAGAAGATATATTATAGCATCAAGATTGCTGATTATTCATAACAGTCCTTCTTGAGTAAGCAAAAATTTCATCCTATATGAGTTAAGAAAATATATTATAACATCAAGCTGATTATAAAATTAAGATTGCTGATTATCATAGCAATCCGTCTTGAATAACAAAAAATCTTATTCATCAAAGGAGAACAATATATACGAGAATTCTTTGACGAGAGGGTTGGGGAAATGAAAGAAAGAGAAAACCAATAATCCTTTCACCAACACAACTAATCTCGTACTTCATCTAAAATACTAAACGCTAACGTTTGAAGTACAGTAAGAGAATGGAGATATTCATATAACTAGCTCTAGGCTTATGTTGATTATCTTTTTTTTAGTAATTTGTGGCTAATTTGGTTCTGCATAGGGTGATGCATTCTATTTCAAGAACTTTATCTGCATTAACTCCATGGGACTCTTTTCCAATCAATGAAATCAAAGCTTATATGTCAATATAGTATATAACTATGTTCCACTGTTGAATTCAAAAGGTTAACTTCAACAAATACTTTTAAGAATATATACGACAGTCACATAGCTTAACAAGATAAACTAGGGTTGGAATGAATATGTTTGAGAAAATGGTTTTTTCATTACATTCTCTTCCTAAACTCTTTGTTCTCATACGAACAAATTAAGTTTCCTTGCAATTTTTGATGCAGAAAAGTCTTATGAAAGCTTGTTAAAAAAAATACAAGCTAGGGATAGAGTGGACGTGATGAAAATATTTGAGATAACTATGATTGTTTTCATTCCATTGTATTCCTATAAACATGTCTTCATTAAACAAATTTGGGGAGAGATATACGAATCACGATATGATGCCAAACAAAAGTAAAGTAGCACACATATAGGAAGAAGGGTGCCACAACATTGCACTTCATTTGACAACGGGTATGTAAAATAGTTTTTATAAATACTATTCTATATTCGAGATTATCAAAGAAGCATGGGAGGCCTTTTAGAGGAATTTCATAGTCAACTCAAGTATTCATTTACAGAGACTTGTGTTATTAATTATATTGTGTTATTAGAAGTTAAAGAAATGTTCAAAATAGAAAATTCTTTGAGACATTTTGACAATCTTATATGCAAAATTTGGTCACGTCATAGCTTCCATTTAAAAAAATCAAAGGATTATCTAAATTGTTTCAATAAGCTAATGAGTTTTTTTTTTTAAGTGCATGAGTTCTTTTTAAGCACAAACAAGTTTGTAGATTGAAAATCAAAGGTGAATAGTGTTCTTGAACTGGCTTTTCAATCAAAGGAAAAAAAAAAAAAGTGTGGGAAAGAAAATAGCATACAAAGAGAAAAACAAAGGAGATAAAAGAAAAGCAATTGTCAACAATACTAGTTTTCCTTTGAGGCTTTGATTTATAAAATTAAATTGGCTTAGGACCTACTATTAAGCTATATAAAATGACGATTTACTCATAAACTACAATTAGTTTTTTGCAATAGTTTTTGTTATGTTTATGGTTCCTATACTATTAGAGCTATTATAAGACATCATGACCTTCTCTATTTCCACATACTTCGGTGTGGGAAGAAGAAAATGAGCATCTTTATGTTTTTAACTTGTTAACCATATTTACTTTACCAACTTAGGTATTAGTGACTGTAAGTCTAATCATGATTTTAAGGAATCTTGTCCACGGGGATTTGAACTTAGATTTTCATCTATCTACTGTATTAAACAGCATTCAAATAAATTAGAATACAATCAATATGTTTTCTATCTCAAATTCCTAGTAGCTAATAGACTTTGGCACCAAATATGTTAACCTTCTTTATTTACCATTCTTTTTTTGCATATCTTTAAATGTTGATATGATAATGTTTATCCAACCAGAAAAAAGCCACTTATTATTAACATGGGTCTGAAATTCGGGTTTCAGTATATCTAGATAGAAGTTCTATACGAATTTGAGGACCGAAGTGAAGTTCATGTCACTCATATCTAGAATTTATGTCTCGACAATTAAAAGCAGATATAGGATGTTCTTTAAAGGAACCGGTGCCCCTTACAGTTTGCTATTTTATGTTCTTGATGCCTTTTAGACAAATAGTTAAAACTGCGGTTGCTTTAGTAAGTATGCAAAGTGAATCTGAAAACCAAGTCCTGCAGTTCAAACTTCCAGTAAACAAAAATAAGGAGGGCAATATGGAGTGCAGTTTAGTGACAGTCCCCAATAGGCCAAGACTAACCAAGTCTTGATACACTGCTGTAACTTCGTAAGTCTCAATGAACAATCATGCTAAGAGGACATCCTATACTATCATGACAAGGAAAACAATATCTAAGTGGATTTTCTCTACAGGTGCGCAAACGAGAGTGAGCTTGTCTTTCTAACATGCAATAATAACTATGCATTTATGCACTTTGAAAATCCTAGGGTTTGCATTTTCGCTTAAGGCAATTTATTATTCTTTTATCAGATGTAGCTCCTAGTAGTTTGATCATGATTTTCAGTTAGATCTACTTCAATTATGATAGCGAGACGAGAGAATTAGGCACGCCAGGTGCATTTAGTTTTTGTATATTCGTTTTAGAATCATCAGTAATCTTATAATCTCATTAGTGAATGTACCTATGCCCTTTCAAATGAAACCAATATTCCTAAGTACTACAACCATTTGGCGAGATTGCAACATCAGTAAACAAGTAGAATTCCCTGGTCATTTAATTTGACTCCAAGATATAGTCCAATACACTTCCAATAATCTGGGCATTAAACTAGGAAAGGCCACAACAATTGAATAAAAGAAAACAATAATAAAAATAATAGTAAATACAATTTATCTTAATTGTAAATACAACTCAGGTTCGAACCTTAGACCTGTGACTCCATCCGTCACAGGCCTACCGCTGAGCTAGGGTTGAACTAAAAATCGACCAAACCGATTAGTTCAGTTTAAATTCGGTTCGGATCAGTTTCGATTTTAAAAAATTCAAAACCGAAGTGGTCGGTTCGATTTTCGGTTTCTATGTGATTTTAACCGACCAAACCGAACCGACCGAATATATATATATATATATATATATATATAATATTTTATATAAACATAATATAATATGTTTAAAATAGTCGGTCGATTCGGTTTTGGTTAGATTTTAGTCGGTTAGATTACGGTTTGCATAAATTAGACTCGATTCAGTTTCGGATTGGTTTTGTTAATGGTTGGTTCAGTTCGATTTGAAATTTTTAGTCGGTTCACGGTTTAGGTGAAAAATCGAACCGACGGTTCGGTTTTCAACCCTACGCTGAGCCGGTACCCCATTGGCATGTTCTTCATTTCATTCATATAAACAATGCAGTATATTAACATCAAGTACCCTTAGAAGTAGCATTTTAAATGCGCAATCATATTTTTCACCACAATATTAATCAGTTTGTAGTAAATCTATAGTCCTTGATGATATATTTGCAACTTATCGAAAGAAACCTATAGAAAACCTCCTATAGAAAACCTCCATTAAAGAAACCTATAGAAAACCTCCATTCAATAATAAGAAATTTAAATTTTGAGGTCATCCTTTGTGATAATGAAAAGATTCAGAGAGTGATTGCTTTTATCAAATGGATTGAGATTAATAAGGAGATCCATGTCTTCCATCTCCGGGATAAAAGAGAAAAGCAGAGAGAGAGAGGTAATTAAATGCGATGTGATATCGATTAGATAGAAAAGTTCAAGAGAGAGAAAAGATTAGCAAGCAGTTTTTGATCCAACAGTTTTACAAGTGAAATGAAAAGAATTCAAACAAGAGAGAAGCTTGTTAAATACAATGTAATCTTTGGTGTTTTTTGAAGATTAAATAGCAGAAAAAATCAGTAAAAAAAAGAAGAAGATGAGAAGCCCTAAAACAAGAACGAACATTTACAGAGATTTAAAGCCGTAGCTAGGTAAACAAACTAAACGAAACTAGCAGTGAAATTTCTCAGAAAAAAAGCTAAAGAAGATTGAGATCCAAACCTCAAAACATCGATAAATTGATCTGAAGCAATGCTATCATTCAGATCCACTCTTCTTCGTGACTAAATTCACCGAAAACAAAGATCTCACACAGATCCATTAAAAAAACCCTAATATCTCAAAAAGCTCTAGTGAAAGAAATCAAACTCTGAACAACCTAGAACGAATTACTTCATGATCAACTCAAATGTTTTGCAAATCATTTCCATTTTTAAACCTCCAAAGAACGATTTTCAAGTTAAAATCTCTTCAAATCGGCATATAAGCAAATCATTTCAATTTCTAACCATAAAAAAAAAAACATATTCAACTCTTCAGATTGGCTAAAAACAAAAATAAAAAACACTATTTTCACCATCTTTGTAATCAATCACTTCAAAAAACAATAAAAATTATGGGGAAAAAAAAAAAAAAAAAAGCTACAACGAAACAAGAACGAGAGTCCTCCATGTCCAATAGAGTGACAAATCGAAGTGAAGAAAGAGAGGAAAAAAAAAAAAACCTTTTTTTTTTCTTGAAATGTTAATTAGTTGTTAATCAACCATTTAACACGATTTCCAGTTGCAGATCTACAAGAAATCGAACACACTAAACCAAAAACTACCAAAAACGCTCAAACAAACACTAAAGCGGAAACAGGTAACAGCAAGCAAGTTGTTTCCATAATCAAAACCCACTACTTCCTTCTAAATTTCATTTCACCAATTACCACCGATCAATCGGCAAAAAAAAAAATATAAAAAGCCGATTCAAGAATTGCTTTTTTTCTTTCTCTTTCTTTCTTTTAAGAAAAAACAATGTCATGTTTTAGCTAGTATTTAGTAGTAGCTGCTCACCTGGAGCTGCTGCAGAACTCGTACAGCTTTCCTCTATTAGAGAAGATGATGAGAGCAACCTCCGCATCGCAAAGAACAGAAAGCTCGTAAGCTTTCTTCAATAGTCCGTTTCGACGCTTTGCGAAGGTAACTTGGCGATTGATCTTGTTTTCGATCCTCTTCAACTCCACTCTACCTCTTCCCATTTTTATCAAAATGAAAAATACAACCAATAACACAATCACTCAAAACTTTCGATCTCTTCTTCTTTAGGAGGTATGTACTTATACAACCAAAACCACTCTGCCCTAATTTGATTAATTAACTCAGATGATTATTAGCTTAACTTTAATCAAACTGATCTTCATAGTGACTGGCGGGTAATTAAAGTGATACTGCCACGTGTCGGAAGATCAACTAGCAAGTGGCTCTGACGTCCGTAAGCTTTCGGGCAATCATGTGACCTAACCTTAAAGAAGAGTAAGTTTAGCGAATTTACTATAGTACCCTTAAAAGAGAGATGGGTTAATGATGAAATGGCTCTAAGCTTTTTTGTTACTGTTTTATTGGGTGTAGAGCGTGGAAGTGATGTACAATTCCGTAAATATCTAATTTATGAAGTTTTGTTTTCTCCAAAGGACGACGGCTTAAGTTGTCATTCATACTCTTTTACACACCCCCATCTCTAATTGTCGAGGAAACCAGCGAGGGAGGACCCTCCATCCCCCTCGCGATACGTGCAAGGGATGGGACGCACGCATCGCGAGGGGGATGGAGGGTCCCCCTCCCTCCCTCGCTAGTTTCCTTGCCAGTTAGCCAAGCTCATTACACACACATACACGACACCGCATCTATTTGGTGAAATTAAAAAAAAAAAAATTGTTGGAATATTAAATCCATTCCAATTATTCATGGGCCTAAAATTGCACATGTGTTTATCCACGGTAGTACCGTGTAAATTTACAGTATAGTTGTACGATTGGTACCCACTGATATAGTTATAGTCCCACGACTTCGCTCTCACTTCCGCTTGATATATGATTGAATTCACATTCTCTACAAGTTCGGGTTCGAGTCTCGTCCAGCGCAATCGCTGCGAGAATTTTCAGTATTTTTCTCGCGCTTGCGCTGAGGGGGAGTGTTGGAATATTAAACCCACTCCAATTATCCATGGTAGTACCGTGTAGTTGTACGATTGATACCCACCGATATAGTTATAGTCCCACGACTCCGCTCTCACTTCCGCTTGATATATGATTGAATTCACAATTCTTAATAATGTGTCATCTTTTGTTCATGAACCATTCTTAAGATCCAGGCCCTGGCGTCAATTCATGAACAATTTTTAAGAGCGAGCTAGGCTCTTGGCGCCAATTCATGAACAATTCTTAAGAGCCAGGTCCTTAGCGTCAGATCAGCGTCAGGGGAATTTCAAGAACGTGATAAAGATGGAGAAAATAGGGGGAATTCTAAATGTCGAGGAAACGAGCGAGGAGAGGGAGGTGGCGGGGTGAGAGCCGTCCACCCCGCTCGGGATGCACGCACAAAAAATTGTGGCACGCATCCCGAGCGGGGTGGACGGCTCCCACCCCGCCACCTCCCTCCCCTCGCTCGTTTCCTCGCTCTCTAGCCTCACTCAGAAAATAGATGAAGATGAAGAACAGAAGAAGAACAAGAACAAATGAATAAAATAGGATAATGGAGGGTCTTGAGACTCCCCTGACTCCGATATGACACTAGGGGCTTGGCTCTTAAGAATTATTCTTTGTATCGACCAACATAAAATGAAGGGAATTACGCAAATTCAACATTGTGTAGACCATTGACCCAATCGATCTCCATTATAGAGGAAATTAGACAAGGATCTTCTAGCTTAAGACTTTGAAACAACTTCTTGTTGCATCGATAAGAATGCTAATTATAGCATTTTATTCATATCATCAAAATAGCTTTGAAACTTCCTATCATGTACCCTTACTTACCAAAAGAGTAACCATGGCTAAAAGAAATATACACCCATTTGGTGTCAATTCAAACTTTAAATTTCATTAATGAAAAGTTATATCTTCCACTTAACAAGAAAGAAGTGATGATGATCACAGTAGCTGCCATCCTCTCTCTCTCAAGTCTGAAGTCTCACTCTCACTCTCATTCAACTCAAAACTTTTTCTTGTTTAGTCTCTTCACCACATTTTCCTTGATGAGATCATCATGGAAAATGTTTTAAATTTTAACTATAATTTCCCTCCCAAGATTCCTTTCTTCTTTTTTCATATTTTTCTTTAAGAAGATACTTAAAATGTGCTAAAAATAATAATCTCTGATATTCTCCAACTATATGACCTAAATAACATAGAGGGTTGGATGGATAGGTTCTTGGGGCAGTAAAGATTCATCCACAATTCAATCTTGGTAATGTACATTAAACCTTCCCTACTTTAGTACCTCATAAATGACTGTTTGGTGAGTGAAGAAGCACTGAAAATCTGAAACTAATACACTTATTTCTTCATTTGTGTGATCAAAATTTATGTTATCCGGAAACCGTAGTTAGGGCTTCGTTTTAGGTAAATTTTGCATTTTTTATTTGCTATATTTACACTCTTAAGTTTTTTGTTTAAAAATATAGACAAAGCGATTGACTTGGTTTAATTCGGCATTTCAATTGCAGTCTTGTTCATTTTAGACAAAATACTAGTATTTATGTATTATACTTTTGAATTAAAGGAATAAACCATTTATAATTTACACCAAATAGGGCTTTAATATAAGATTTATCTTTTTTTAAACACCTTGATGATATAATTACCTTAAAAACTCATTTCTTTATAATATATTTCAAGCAATTAAAGTTTTTGTCAGCCTCGTGATGACGCCTAGATGATATCTACTCAATTTACCCCATAAGATTACTCTTATTTGATAAAAACTTTTTTCATCTATTGTATACATGTTGGATATCTAAATGGTTATTGAAATTGAAACTCAAATGCATTTATTGAATAAGCTTGGAACTTATCTAGAGAGCCAGACCCTTAGCGTTAAGGGAGGTTTTTTCTGCATATTTTTAGGAGAGAGAAGAGATTTTGAGGAGATTTTGACGAATTGTTGAGATCTTGAGGATATCTCTACTAAAAAAACATACAGGGGAGCCTCCCCTAGTGCGAATCTGACGCTAGAGGCCTGACTCTTAAGAATTTTTGATAAGTTTGATAATAACATCAAATAATAGGTCAATGACATGATAGCTCAATGGTTAGAGCTTGGTAGATGATATCACTAGGCCATAGATTCAAATCCAACTTGCAGCATCTTTATGTTTTTTGAGATTTGAAATCCAATAAAAACCCTGCGGCATTATCAAAAGAAACCCTACGATTGCTTGAAGGCAACTCTTGTGGTGAGTGTGTGCCATAGAATTCATTTCTTTGTCCATATGTAACAGTGCTTGTGTGATGTATGATAGGTTGTATTAGTGGGTCCCAAAATTGACATTGGGTGTTTTCCTTCCCATCAATGCAAGAAGAAGAAATTTTCTCTCTTTTTTTTTTTTTTTTTTTCCAGTTATAATTAAATTTTTAATTGAACCTAGGGTGTTCAGCACGTGATTGCGGGATAGAGGGTAAAGTTGGCATTCACATATTGAACACCTTCCTCAAACACTAACCAAGCAATAAGTACCATGAGTAGAATTTTTCTTTTTTACTTTATTCAATGAAGTCGGTCAATCCATATAAAGAATGTATGGTAATTTAGAGCCATAATGTTTATGTTCAAAGAGAAAGGTGAAGGGTTTTTTTTTTTTACATGAAATTGACATTAAAGGGGTAATAAGTACAAGAGAAGAATAAGAGTCACACAAGGTTACAAATTAGGGTTTGTGGAGAAACAGTTGACATGAGTAGTTTCTTGTCATTCTCTACTTAAAATACAGAAGAAGAAAAAAAAACCCTCTATAGAGGTACAAATGAAAGATCATAAGAACCAACCAACTAATTTGAATAGTTTTTTGGTACTTCATTTAATTTTTCCCTATATTTTGTAGGGGAATTTATACAGTAAAAGAACTGTATAGGAGAATGGATATAGAAGAAATGCCAAGTCTTTGTTTGGTTTCATCTTGGGTATGTGACCATGATACTAGATCAGTAAAATTGATCAATAAGTGTCTGTAGACATGAACTTTCTTTATGTTGGGTGGTCTATGTTGGTTGAGTCTTTATTGAGATATAGTGGCCTTAATGGGGGTGATGGAAAACATCAAAATTTTTGTAGATTGTTACTACTTTGAGCCAAAAGTTTTATGTCAAATACCAACGTATATATATATATATATATATATATATATATATATATATATATAAATTGTTTTAAGTTTACTTCATTCTATGGAGCTTTAAATGACTAAGGGAAGGTGGGTTTTATTTATAATACTTCATCGGCATAAAAACTAACTTATTTCATGATTTCTATGCGAGTAAAGAGTGTAATATTTGAGTAAAAAGATTCAATTCCTATCTTTTTTTAGTCTAGAGATTCTTATGAAGTTATAGGAACTTCTACAATTGTGTTCCGTAAAATTTGTAATCGAAATTCCTATCCTTTTAGTCCCCCTTGACAAGCTCAAAAAACGTATCGTGAGTTAACAGAAACCACTCTTTAGCCAAGGCAAACTGGCAAATTGTATTAAATCAGAACATTTTTTTTCTTAAGGTCTTAAATATTGGAGTTGCGATAAGCCATTTAAACTCTATTTTCCAGAGTTTAGGGTTTGTCGTCGGAGATGCTCTAATGGGATGAACACCCCAGTACATACAGCAAACCGAGTCTTGAATTTTGGCTCCGAAAATAGATATAACTTGAAAAATTACCCTCAAGCTGAAGGAACCCAACAAACTCCATACATTTGTGATGATCATGATTTTGGGTGATTACAAAATAAGTTATAGATGGAGTTTGATATAAGCCCACTCTAGAGAATGAGGAACAATTAGGGAAATGAAAATGACCTCTCATCAATACACAACTTTGTGACAACCACCAATGAGAAATTTTAAAGGCTTCCCCCACAAAGTCTAAATCCCTTTAAAGCCATTGTTTTTATGCTCAACTCAAAAAAGAAAAATGGAGAGAAGCTTTTCCACTAGTGGATTTTCCATGGAAAAGAAAAAAGGGTTTCTGGTTATATGTTAGCTTCTTCCATGATGCTCTATGTGGGGGCACCAATTAATGGAATAAAACAACTAAGCTCTCCTATTTCATGAATGTAAATTGCACAAGTACTGTGAAAAGATACATATGGATATACCAGTTGTTGTATTGGAGAGGAGGGTATCAGTAGTGGGATGGTGGAACTCTGAAAAATTGGAATAGCTAACCCTACAAGTCAAATTACACTATATCAAATTGGCATTTTTGTAACAATCCCTAAAACAGTATCACTTTTGAAGTGTAACAATCCACTTAACAATTTTACACATTTTCACAAACAAAATGATACAATAATTGTATCACTATGAAGAGTATGGTTATAAAAGTGATACTATTCATGGTGATCCAACTTATGGTATCATTTTTTTTGTGTTACTGTTTTTCATTTTTTTGACTAAATTTAGTTTTGACTTGAAATTGTTTGGTGAATTGTAACATCTCAAAAGTGATATTGTTTTGAGAGTTGTTACAAAAGTGTCAATTTGGTGTAGTGTTACTTTAGTATCCATTTTAGGGCATACATTATCAACCTCAACCCAGGAAAGGAAGATGGACCATGGAATTCTTATGGGTATAAATCTCTTTAAGAATGTCACAATCTCATTTGCTACTCTCTACTGTTCTTCAAGACTTCAATGGTGGATACATAGATGGCCACCACACTAGCCTGACCTTCTTTCCCATCACTCCTCTCATCTTCCTCCATATAAATCTAAATATGCCATTACATCACATACCAAACTTTATGTTTGGTTGAGCATACAAAAGATGATTATGGGGCGATTTTAGTTTCGAGGGGTATTACCGTCCTTTTTTTTGGATTTTTGTTATTAACCATTAGATCTTAATCAACTAGCAATCTGGATCGTTAATAACAGGGTTCCATCAAGATTCCCAAGGTCGATCGGCCGCCACCGGCTTGGCTGCCGCCATCCTGCCGCCGCACTGATTGGCCGCCGCTCATCCTCGCTTAAGGCTTAGAGGAAGATAGTCGCCGCCACCACCAACTCTGGGACGCTCTGGCCGTTGCCGTGCTCACGGCTGCTCTTGTTCGCCTGAGCGCAGTAGGGTGCGAAGCAAAGTCAGCGAGACAGGGTGCAGGAGGGCCTGCGAAGCACAGATCCGGCTAAGAGAGACTGCGTGAGTCCACTCCGCGCTGCTAGCTTGGCCGGAATCACCACAGTACGCCACTTGCTGGTCGCTCTGCCTGGTTGCTGCCCTGTCGACTGTGTGCAGGTCCTTCAGGTTGTGTTCATGGTTTTCTCGGCATGACAACTAGTCAGGCAGCATCGTTACCTTCCCCTATGGTAGGGGAGCAAGGGAAGGGGAGCATCGAAGGGGCGCCTAAGCCTTCGTTTGCCCAAATCCTTGGAAAAATTTTGCTTGAGGAGATTGCGGATACGCACATTGAGGGAACTAGATTCCGCAAAGATGGGGAGCCAGTAATTGGAATTACGGCATCGGATGAAGTACGCGGGGAAGCTTTCATGGAGAAGCATGTGATTGTTCTCAAGTTCTCTAGCTATAGGCCAACTTTGGAAGATGTTCGGGATTCGATTCACAGAACTTGGGGTATTCTAGGAGATTTCTCGCTAAGACTACTCGATCAATGTCACGTTTTAGTCCGTCTTCAATCTGAGACGGAAGCGAAGAAAGTGTTGTCGAGGGATTCCTTTTTGATTCGTGGAGTTAGATTCAAAGCTTTTCGATGGCACGTTGGTTTCAGTCTGAAAGTAGATCCGATATCGGTTCCATTATGGGTAGAGTTGCCTAACTTGCCTTTGCATTTATTTCATCCTCCTCTGTTGAAAGCAATTATGAATTCTTTTGGTGGCATTTTGCGAATGGATGATCATACTAGATGCCTATCACGCCCGGGTTTTGCCCGTGTTTGCGTGGAAATGACTTTGGTGGAATCTTTACCAAATAGAGTTTGGATTGACAGGGCTAACAATAGGGGTTTCTGGCAGAAGATTGAATATCCAGGATTCAAATATTGTGCATTTTGTTCTTTGATAGGGCATCAGGAGGAGTTTTGTAGAAAAAAGTTAGTTCTTAAGGGTAGTGGGGGATCTCCTGACCTAGCTCAAGCAGAGAAGAGCACTGCCAAGCCCAAGGTCGAAACCAAAATTATAAAGCAACAATATGTTTCTATTGTCAAAAAAGAGAAATTGCCCACTTCAGAAGTGGGTACGCGTGGTGTAAAGAATAGCCAAGGTGTGGAGATTAATGAGGAAGTTGTTGTTCAGAGGCAAGTGGCCAATGATCTGGTAAAACTGGTGCTGTCAAATAATTTTGCGTCACTTACGGAGGATGTTGAGGTAGGGGTGTGTGATCAAGCGGATAAGCAATTAGTTGGGAAGGAAACGGCTCATGATAATGCCGAGGTTGTTCCAGTATCTACGGAGGAATGCCTACTTGAGGCAGGGTATACAGTTTTGGAGATTGAAAATGTATGTGGAAAACAAGCAATGACATTAAATCAGGAGGATGCGGTCAATTCAAGGGCGATGAGTAGTCGTTTGGACGACACGGAAATATACAATAATAACATTCCTATAGTTCTTCAACTGTCAGCGTCGCGAGGTGCAGCCAGTGTTTTGACTGGAGTTGTTTCGATTGGGCAGGCTGCTCCAGGTCTTCAGCGAACAAATCTGATCATGTCGCCACAGCGAGAGGCTCCAGGGATGCAGTACGTTGACAATCCAGGGAGTGAAGAGATTGGCCACTCTGGTTCTAAAACAAAATGCATTTCGCCCAATACAGAGGGCGTTGCGATAGAAATCGGGTGTGTCCTCAGTTCGCCACGATCAGAGCAGGCACCACTCAGAGCAGAAAATGCAGGGTCCTTTCCAGTGCTCGCAGTTAGTAGTTCTAGGCTGAATGGAGAACATCATATTGAACCCGGTGATGTTGGAATTCAGTCGGCACAATTGGTTTCAGTTACTCATCTGGGGGGCACCTCGGTACTACTAGCACCGAGCTAGGGGATGCTATGCAGGGTCAGCAAGTGCAGGAACCCTCGGATGATGAGTTTCAGTCTTTGGTCAGGTTAAAGAGACAGTTTGACAAATACGCTATCAAAACTTCCCCGAATTATAAAAGAGTCGGAGACAACTTGAATAAGGCTATATCTTTGCTCAAAGAAAATAGGCTACTTCGACTGCAGAAATTGAATATCAATACACTCGAAAGTGCTAGTGAGGATAGTGATGAAGTCAACTCTGAATCTGAGATTGGTCCACAGGCAGCGAGCAGTGACTTGGATTTAGGGGCTACGTCAGACGGAGAGATGAATAAGAGGCGCCACACCAAAGATATTAGCACTTGTCCATGAAAATCCAATAGAACTAAGAAAGAAAACAAAAGGTACAAATACTGAGTTAGTTTATTGTCTAGGCTTGTATTGGTGAATCCTCTCTTTTGTGAGAGTTTGTTTCGGCTTTTTAGTTAACCCTATAGGGTCAGTCATGTAGCCTTCGGGCGTGGATTATCAAATGAATAAAATGGGTTATCATCCCAATTTGATAAAAAAAAAAAAAAAAATTATGTTTGGTCACTTGATGGAAATGGAATGGGAATGGGAACGGGAATCGAAATGGGAAATGGAACAATACTATGTTTTACTTGATGAAATGGGAATGAAAATGAGAATGATTTGTGTCTTCACCGATATGCCCTCAATTATTAACCGTGGATTCTGGATCTATGTTAAGTATGGAGATATGGGAATGTGAATGATTTGTGTTTTTACCGATATGCCCAGAATTATTAACTGTAGATTCTGGATCTATGGAAAGTATGAAGATATCTATGTTAGATAAGGAGGGGAAAATATAAGACAAAGCTTGTGCTGACCATTACAATTCCAACAATGGCTATTCATAGGGTTTTGAGAAGGAATGCTTATTACAATAAAAACTTGTAATGGTCATTTCCATTTCGCCAATTTTATACCCAATCAAACAAAGGCATGACTTAAACCGTTGTAATAGTCATTACCATTACAATGATCAATCCCATTCCGTTTACCAACTTTCACCTTCATTATTGTTAGAGTAAGTCTACACGTCGAGGGAACGGGCGAGGAAACGGGCGAGGGAAATGAGGTGGCGAGGTGGAAGCCGTTCATTTCCCTCGGAATGCATGCGTTGACTTTTTGCGCACGCACCTCGAGGGAAATGGACGGCTTCCACCTCGCCACCTCATTTCCCTCGCTCGTTTCCTCGCTCATTCCCTCGACATTTAGAATTTCTGTTATTGTTACTATCCTTTTCTATTCATTTCCTTCTTCTTCTTGTGCTCTCTCAATCTATCATAGAAAATATCTAAGAAAAAATAAAAAGTTAAAGAGTACTTGTGTATAGTAATCATCTTCTTGCGACCAATTCTCTCAAAAACCACTACTAAAGCAACATAAAAAGTGGTTCACTTTTTTTTAATACTTAGAATCAATGTACTATAAATTTATAACTCGTCCAATAATACACAAACAAGAAGCTCAAATTGAAGAACAACTTCTCCAAATTATACATCATATCTCATGTGGTAAAAATAGAATAAAATTAACTGAAATAAAAACAAAATATATCTGATTAAGTAATGAATGTGATGAAAACTATATTTTACCAAACAATGTTATGGGAGATTAAATTGTTGGTTTCATAGTTGTGTGGTCCAAAATGCTCATTATTGTGTCGCCAGCGCGCTGTCGATGTCAGTAGCCATGTAGTTTATAGGTCTCTGAAACTTTTAAAATGGACAACTTTGAACTGGAAATTCATTTCAAGTGAGCATCCAATGCCTAATTCAATGGGTATCTTGCATTAGTTTCTTACATTGAACTAGGGTTCATTTTTATCTATTTTTCACACTTATACACAACTTTGGTAGGGTTTAACCAAATGGAGATATTATGAAGTTACTTACTAGAATGTGTTAATTGAGCACTACTACAGTGCCTGGTGGTGTGTTTGGTGTTGTGCAAATGGACGGTGCCTAGTGGCCACCAGGCACACCACTAGTGCACTTAAGAATTTTCCGTGTTAATTTTGACCTGTTTTTACTTATTTCAAAGTATATCATTCTTATAGTAGGGTTTATGGGTCGGCTCAATGTCTAGATTACGCGGGTGTGTCTTTCACTCACAATGCGGCCTTAAAGAACCTCCGCACCCATATGTTCAACTTGTTTAGAGGCTACGGAATTCCAAGGCTAGTAATCTTGTGTGCACGCTCTGCGGTTGTATTAGGAGGCTTGAATCTTTTACCCTAACAACAAGTTACATATTTACTGTTATAATAATTTATTTTTTCCATGAAGGAAGATGAGATTTCTTTTTATTTTTATTGTTATAAGGTTATTTGTGCAGGGAGTAGTAGAAGCCATTTTAGTGTTATTAGTAAAGATCCCCTGAACCACACTTGCTAATTGTATAAGTTCTATCAACTAAAACAAAATTTTCTAGCAATCTGTGTTATGAGACCATCAGCGCAAAATTGACCGTTGAAATGATAGGAATGAATGATGGATTGAGTACAAATTTGGATTTGTAAGGCCTATATTGATCTTTCTCTAATTTTGATAGTGACGACTTTGATGCATTACCTATCTAACAAGTAAGGATGCGAATGAGTATTCAAATGCACAGAACTGGAACTGAACCATGATCATTTATAGCTGTTCTTGATCTTTAAATGTAGTAGGAACCATATTGGATTTGTGATGAACTCAAGGTACTTCCTACTTGAAAATTTGAAGCTTTCAGTGTCATTTCATTTTTACGAGTATATGTGTGTGGTAAGATAATATCAGTGTTCTAAAAATTAGCCTAGGTGAACAAGACAATAAACACATAATAAGCCACTGTGGTCTGTGGTAATTCTTTTCTGATGATGTTAATCGAAAAATCTAGACAATGTTGCAGACAATCTGAACTCCATAGTCCATTAGTCTAATTAATGATAGCGAAGGCCCATTTTTTTCATCATCAATATTATCGAGCAGGATTAGGAAGACAAGTAAGTTTCAATGTTAAGTACTCATGTTAACATGGCATGTGAATGCTACGAAAGATGATGAATGAATCACTTGATCAAAACTTGTACTCCTCTCCTCATGTGATATGTTCTCCAGTTGTGCATTGGATGTAAAAGCCATTGCATTCGTTTTCATCCCTAATTCCTTGTCTGGTTTTTGTTCCTTTAGCTTTTCATCCAAATGTACTTTGTTGTGTGTGTACATTGTATCTTCTGCACATTTTTCGCGTGCGTCTTAAGTTATGCTTTCCTAAGCTTTCTTATGGTTATTCAAAATTTACAATAAGCTCATAATAAGGTATCTTTTTTTTTTTGTTTTTATGTTCAATACGAATGTTTTAGATTCAGAACTTTCGAGATTATAAAAAAAAGACAAACTCAAGTTAAAGTGGTCTACTTCTTATTCAGAACCAAAGTTCGTACAAAAACAAAAAACCAACGTACACCATCTAACAGAAGGTCTAAAAACATTGCAAACCTTCATTAGTAATGACAAAAAAAGTCAAATTTTCAATAATAATTAGCTGTTAATTTAAGACTTTTAATTTGTGTAATTATTGATTGTTTCTATTGACAAATCACCTTGTTAATATCAAAGGTTGGGTACACACTACATGTGTACCAACAACTTTCTCCAACCCTACCATCAATAATCCTTATAAGAATCCAAACAAACTTTCTCACATAAAGAAAATTCTTCAACATAAGTAACAAAACATGGGCACTCTTATGAACCAAAACTTTCCCCATGCCAAGTATGATTTTTATTATATAGAAACCCTAAGGTTTCCCTCTAATCAAATTTAGCGAAAAATACCCATTTTTCGCCGTCTCTTTTAAAATTCCAATTATCAATTCAAACAACATATATAACACAAGAAAATAAAAGTTCTCCTTCAAGAGTGGTCTTTATCATAGAGAGGACATGTAACATGACTATATGAGGGGACAAAGAAAGGGAAAACACGAGGAGTTAAATTAAAAGTACACTATATGAACACCTATAATGAATTTTTGTAGGATTTTTGGAGTGGTGATGGTACTAATAATTGTGGTTGTAGCTAAAAAAAAGAAGAAGTTGCGTGGTTGTGGCACATGATGAATTTTGTACCTAAAAGGTGAATTTATTGTTCTTTTCGGGGTGGTCCTTGATCTACATACTTGGAGTTTTTTTTTTTTTTTTTTTGGAAAGTGAGCTGGGTTTTAAGGACCAAAAAACCTTTATATAAAATAAACAAAAGCAAAAACTAAAAAAAGAAACAAACTCTCACAAGAAAGAGAATTCTAGTGTGAGTGAACATGGTTACTAGGCCTATAGAAATCTTCAACTAGCATCGGCCAAAGAAGAAACCTCTTGTTTTTTTTATCCATGTCTCCTTTGTTAAGGAGGAATTCAATATTTGTACTTTTTGTTTGCTTTCTTAGCCCTAGAGGATCTTCGAGGGCAGAAACTAAAATCTTTAGTGCAAGATTTTGAAAACAAATCGCTTGCAACCTCTTCACTAGAAGGATCTTGCTCATGTTCCTCATTACTACTCTGCTCATCTGTTTATTTGTCCGGAGTCAGTGTGTGTTCACTTGCCTCCACATTAGCACTACGCTCAAGCAATGGTTGTGGAATCTGTGTTATGGCATCACTCTGGTCATCATTTATGTTATGCTCTGCCACATTGGCAGCCTCTATACTGGTCACATTCCCTGTTTTTTCTATGATAGGCCCTGGACTCCCCTCTAAACTGGGTGGAGTCTTCGACTTGAATGTATGTCTACCCTTGGCGATCGTCCAACCATCGGAGTTTTGTCTTTCTAGTGGTTGGGTCCTACCCGTAGCTTGCCATACCATATGGTTTGGAGTATTAATTTTACTCTTTAAATACTGCTATTTTGTATGGCCAAAGACTGCACAAGAACTGCATTTAACAGGAATCCATGCATACTCAACTTCAACTATTTTTTTCCCTTGATGAGTCCACATTCCTTTGGATGGTTGGGTCCCCAAAACTTTGATCTAGGCCAAGGGTGCGCTGACTATAAAGGTTGAGTGACTCAGACCTAGATGCAACTGGCCATTTAATAACCAAGTCTCATAGTCCCATATTCGAATGGTGTTTACAGGCCACGCGTGAAATTGCTACCATTAGACGAAATGGGTTTACTATGATCTGACCTCCCCAATTCACAAGGGTCAAACCCATGCTACAAAAATGAAATTGTAAAGAAAAAGGGATGAAATGAGAAGAATCCTAATGTGAGCATAAATTCTCATCATCATTATTATTTTTTTATGCTAAAGAACCTTTCATCGAAGCATAATTCGCGTATCATTTCACTGCAGCGCATTGTCAATGGGCCTTTCGGCATCTGATTCATTACGAAATGAACCGTTCCTTAAACAACAGACATTTTGATCTGATTGTATCTTTTTATCGCCATAATCACATCTGTTTATTTGAACTGATAACATCCTTTTCATTGTGGATTCCATTTCTTGTATCACCATTTCTACGATGCCTGGTACCAAATACCAGGCACCGTAGAAGAGTTCTTCTTGTATTCTTTAAGTCCATTACTGCCACATGATTAACTTTTATATATATATTTTTTCATTTTATTAGCTAGAATTCGTTTTTCTCTTTAATTTTGTCCAACATAAAAATAAAAATAAAAACTTTAGGGTCTATTTGGTTGCACGAAAAACAAAAATGAAAATTGAAATCGTTTTCATGAATTCAATTCCGAGACTCACCCCTCGAACTTGGATTTGAGTAGTAGGAAAACAACCTCACGAGGAAAATTCTAGGGGTCGAGGGAGGGAACGAGGGAGGGAGCGAGGGATGGGTGGTAGCCACCCATCCGCCCCGAGATAAGCGCCATCGCGCATCTCCAATCCGATGTGCTTATCTCGAGGCGGATGGGTGGTTACCACCCATCCCTCGCTCCCTCCCTCGCTCTGTAGCAAAGCTCACCTCACGAATAATCGATTTCCTATCAGTTACTATCGAAGATAATGTGTAATGACAAATTTAGCCCTCTTATATTTTTAAAGTCCCTTTTCCACCACTTTAAAAGGTCAAAGGAGAGATGACCCATAGAAGACCAAATATATTATAATAAGATGTGCGCGCCCTTTTCCCGCTCTTTAAAAGCGGAGCCAAAACTTAAAGAGATCCTCACATTTCCCTTTATTTTTCCATCTCTAAAATCCCTCCTTCAATTTCATTTTCCACCCATCTCAGATTTTTTCAAACCAGATTTTTCTTCTCTATTGCTATCAATATTTTCCAGCTTCATTACTGTGATTTGAGGTAAATTCTGATAGATGGAGGTGGTTTTGCAAGCAAAAGACGCGACAGATTGGACGTATAAATCCGAAGGAGCTGCCAACCTTATCTTGAGCTATTGCGGATCCAAGCCTGGTTTTGTATGCATCTTTTTGTAAATTTGGATTGGATGAATGTTTATAAAAAATGGATATTAATTTCTATTGATTTTTTTTTTTTTTTTTCCAATTTGGAACTTATTTACATTGATTCTGATGGTTTGTTGTTTTGCAGGTTGGAAAAGTTATTCGGCTAGAAAAGGTTTATAGAAGTGAATCTCAATCGAGGGTTCCAATGTTTAATGAGCATGAACGACTCATATGGAAAGATTTAGTAGAAACTGTGGGAACCGATTCAAAACAATTCGTTGGACAATTATATGTGAGGCATGTAATGACTCCTTTGTTGGGTTCTGAATATGTTGATCCCGGGGTATGTGACTTGAATAGATTGTAGTTTCGGATAAACTTCTAGGATTAAGTATATGTTGCAAATTCGACAGAAAAAAAGTGCCTGCCCTAAGGACACCCGTCTTTTGAGTTATGTATGTTTCATCCCCATGAGATGAATTGTGTACAAGTTCTTGCATTTGAGTCAAAAAATATAGCATCATATAGTCTTAAACTAGCTATGTCTGGGCTACTGATGTTATATGTTGCTTTTTTCCATATGAAACTTTTATCTTGATGATTTCAAACCTAATGTTTGTGATAATATTGCAGCTTCGTGTCCTAGTATTTCGGGATTTCTTGCAGGCGGTAGAAAGGAATGTACATGACAAAAGACCTGTTTGGCGTGCAGATGCTGCTGGAATCAACACCAGTGCTGATTCTGCACTTGTTATCCCTGATTATACGCTATTTCCCCACGGTAAGGGCTGATTGTTTCTATGTGCATATGTAACTTCTATGGATGCTCTTAGATGGATCTTTTTCCGAAATGTTGTTTGAATTATAAAAGTTAACGACATTCTGCACAAATTTCCAGATATTAATCTCTTAAATGAATCTTTGAATGAAGAAACTACAAAGTGATAGCATTTCCAAATATAAATCAACTTATGAAATTGGTATACAATGGAACAGTGAGTAGACTGAGCATATGTCGTATGTGTTTGTCTAGCAGTTGAAAACTGTTCTTCAAGATCATGGTTTCATAAATCAAACTCCTAATCAGTCTATTATAATTGACCCTTGTACGAAATGAAATGTGTGTTTTGCACTAGGATGCTATCTTTCTTTTCATCCTCTGCTATGCAGTAGGCTTGCATTTTCTTTTCGTTCTATTTCTACAATTTTGCCTTCATTATAAATAAAATTTAAATTTTACGTTGAATAAAGAAGCTCAGTTAATGTATTTATTTGTTTTGTTATATTTGTCATGAAAACACGGATCTTCTGTCATAGTTTTTCCATTTCAGGTGGGCTCGGGAAAGATCCCTGCATAGCCGTAGAAATTAAGGTGCTATCTTTTGAATAACCTATTTCTTTTTCTCTTATATTTATTTTCTTTCGTATTTTCCTTCAAGTTTTCTTCTCCTAGTAGCCTCACCACTAATTTCTTTTTTTGACCTTTAAGAGAGCAGCCAAAATGTGGTTTTCTTCCGAATTCAAAATTCATACCTGAAGCACATGCTATTAAGAAGAGGGTATCTCGGTTTAAAATGCATATGGATTTAAAAGCTCATGATGGCGAGGTAATTTTTATTCTTTATCTTATCTTCTGTATTCTAAATTTTGAAGGCAGTTGTAAATTGTTGGTTTTAGAGCTCTGAAAGTTATTTGAGTTCTTACAAATTGTATGAATATGCAACATAATGTCACTCTAAAGTACTGTGTCTACTTCTTAGTTTTTGATTCGCGCTTCTATTTGTTCATGATGTATTTGTTGAGTGACAAACTTTGATTGCTTCCTGCCCAATCAGCTAAGGTACAGGGTACTGATATAACCTCTTCTGTGATGACGATAATAATAAACATCTTCTTGAAATCCAAGACGTTGATGTAGCCATACTGGGCCTCCTTCTAAAGTGTTGATTCAGTCCTATGCCAAAAAGATTATATGAACATAGAGGATTAGTCCTTAGTTTTCTTCTTTGCAAGTAGAGAAAATAAAATGTTAACTTTTTGGAGTAGGCAAAGTAACTGTAGAGTAGGAGACTCATCATGGTGTCTACTGTGGTATTTAGCCATCTCACTGCATTTTACGATCATGATAATACTTTAACATTTGGTCAGGTATTGCAATTTCTACTACTAAATGAGCTTATATTTCAGGTTTCTAAAGCAAGTCGATATGATCCACTGGATCTGTTCTCTGGGTCATTGGATAGAATAAATTATGCCATCAGATGTTTGTATGATGCTCCTCTGAACTACTTCCGCATATTTCTCAATGGCCATCTCATTTTCGGGGGCTTGGGAGGTAGCATGGATGATGCAGTGGATCGGACACCTGAAGAAGAAGCATCTTTTGAAGATCTAATCAAGGGTATTATTCATGCAGAACACGGTAAACGGTTGAGGAGCTTATTAGGACTTGTAAGTGAGATAATATTCAGATCGGAGATACTAAACAAGCTCTTGGAAGCTCAGAAGCTCGACTCGTATGACATAGAAGGGGCAATTCATGCATATTACAATCTTGTTTCTCAGCCTTGTATGGCTTGCAGCCATTTGAGTGATACTGAACTCTCCGACCAGTATTCTTCCATTCATTCTCTTTCATTAGAAGAAAGTACAAAGATCATAAGAAATTATCTTATTGCTGCAACTGCAAAGGATTGTAGTCTACTGATCAGCTTTCAACCAAGATCAGACGAGAATTTAGAATCCAAATACAGTTCTGTGTATCTGGAATCAACTAATCAGAGCTTCCATTATAAGGTTTGCATCTTTTTCTTTACTTGTCCGTTTTCTAAAGAAAAAGATACAATATACATACAGCTATGCAGGAATGTTCTGGGTGTTTTAGTGCTAGTGGATCCTCCTGCGTTTTCTATATTTTCTAGAATTCAAACAAGGTGGGTTGGTTAAATTTTGATGTATTCTTCTTTAACATTTTGGCAGGCATGTTTTATTGATTTGGATATAAAACCCTTGAAAAAGGTGGTTCCTCACTATGAACTGGATCGGAAAATTTTGAGTTTCTGGACATAGATAGCAAATACCAAGGATGAACATCAAGTTCCTCAAACTCCTGACAAATTTTAGAGCATACATGAACAGTAGTGAAGTAGTCTATACTACTGTAACACATAAATGGTTTATGACCATTAAATTTTCCTTTTCTCACTTCTTTTCCCTAATATCCCCGAATGAAATAAGCTTTCACTAAAGCATTTGTAGCTTGGAGTATTGTACAGCTTTCACTAAAGCATTTTTAGCTTCATGTATTGTACTTAGTTCAGAAGGAAAAAAAATAAAAATAAAAAAATTCAAAGGTTTGTACAGTATTTGTACATTGTATTAGAGCATCACTATGCAAGCAAGAGTCGATAGTTTATAAAATTGGGCATCTACGCATTGGTAGGTAAAAAAAAAGGGAGTGATGTAGTAGACATAGTAGAAAACAATCCTCTGCAAGTTAGAGTAACCAAGATTTTGTATATAGGCCAAAGAAACAATGAAAGTAAGATTGAAAGCCAACAAAATAAAAGTAATTGCAGATATATGATCCTGTCTTGCAATTCTACCGGCGCCCATCTCCCTGGGATCAATAATTGGTAGTGTAATTGCGCAAATAATAAGCTTACTACCTTTGGTTCCTAACAAACTCTGCCACACCGACTTCTCCTTGAATGAAGTTTCTGGAATTGTTAATTGTAAGAATCCTAATCAACCGAATACTCTGAATCCTCTGCCCCATGGTATAGTGGAAAAATTCAACCTATTCTCTGTATGAAAAAAGAAAATGCCATATTGTTTTTTTTTGTGGTTAATTGCCGTTTCTCCAAATACATGGTTGGGTCCTGCTTGAAGTGAATTTCTTATAGAATGGAGAGTTTGTGTAACACCCCTACTTTTCAAATTACAATAAATAATTTATGTTTCTAAAATTCAATTGAAATTGTGTTTCAAAATCTTCTTTTGTTTGACAACTAGTATTTTTCGAAATTCAGTTAACTTTCTTACCTTCCGAATCTCGGGACGAGATTCCATTTAACGTGTGTATAATGTAACACCCCTAAATTTCATAAAGATAATTTATTTTATTTTTAATTAAATAAAATATGGTTATATTTAATTGATGTGAATTTCGAAATTAGGGTTTTATTTGGAGAGTTAAAGGGCGGGTGCTCTCAGAATGTTAGTGGGGGCGAATAGTCACCCACCCTATAAAGAGGAAGAAAACCCTATTTTCTTTTCCTTTTCTCTTTTTCTCATTCTCTTTCCCTTCCTTGTGTTTTTCTTCTCAATGGCGGCTGACATTGGCAAGGTGTTGGGGATTTCATTTACACTGAGAGATTGAAGTTCTGCGAGGTTAACGATAAGTTTGCTTTTGAGCAAGGTTCTCATGCTTGGATCACAGACGCAGACCATCATTGGCAGGCCCACATTACCAGTGAAGCCTGTGAGGGTAAAACAACCACAACCAGAAATGGAAGCTGTTCCTGCTTAGGAGAAGCATTGATCAATCCTTGTCCAAAAGCATCAGTATCCTATCAAGGTCGTTATGTGTTAGTCCCTATCTTCCAAGTCTTTAATGCTGATCTCTTCAGCCATTTCTAATTTGCTTTGAAATTTAGATAAGGAATCAGGTAAATCCTTCATTGAGAAAACCCATGCCTGTTATGTAAGGCCTGAAAGTTTTGTTACATTGACACTGAATTGTTACTTTGGTTGTACAATTCTAAAATCAAAAGAGTGTCGAATGCGAATATTAGTAGGACGTATTCAGCGGAGAAGAGAAGATGCATCTCATTGCTTGGGATAAAGTATGCCAATAGAGGGATATTGAAGATGAGAAGAAGCAGTGAAGCAGAGCTAGAGGATCATGGTCGGAAATGCCATTGTTCTGCTCCTCAGTATGATAGTGGCACTGCATTAGAGGAGTTCCATGGAAAGAATTCTGAGGATTTGCAACTGCTAGATACCATGATAGAACCCAGTATGACTGTAACTCAGTCAAAACGTGTTGGTGAGGTCCCTTCTGAATTCAATTTTGAATCTGTTTCAGTAAATACAAATGAGTGGTTTGCTCAATCTCACATTGCCACCCATGGTGGGTCCCTTTGGAAAAGCAACTAGAGGTGTCACAAAGCTTTTGATATCATTTCTTGGAGTTATCTCTATGACATGATATATAGATTTGGGATGGGTCAATTGAATCCACACCATCCTTGTCCTGTATCTTGCAGTATCTCCATCAATGGTACACCTTCGGGTCACTTCAAAGCAAAAGGAAAGGAACAACTCTATTTTCATAGAAAGTTTTATGAACAGATCTTTAGCATTCTACTTGGACTTGCCCAGTCCAATATGGATTGGATTGTTCTTTTAATCCATTTATGTAAATTGGCTTCCACTATTAGAAAGCCTTAGTCTCCGTAACCTCCTTGTTGTTCTATTGCTGCTCCTCTCCTTGATAATACCGAGTTTGTTGCTGAGTTTTGAAGAGTTCTCCCAGATGCTCTTAGCGATGTAATTGTGAATGGTGATGGCGTTGACTATGAAGGGTTATTGCGTGGATCCTTTACGAAATCAGTGAGTTTCTTCATTTCTTTCTCTTCTACTTTGAGTCCTTCTTTTCTATCAGTTTGCCTATGCTGTGTTACTTGTTTTCTTGTTCCACTTGTTGTCTTTTGGTGAGTAGAGTATATATTAAATAGTACCTTTTTAGATAATCTGTTGTTGGATTGTTTGATTGGTTGATTGAGTGGCTAGTTCATGTTGTTTCTTGAAAATAGAATATCCCCAATTTACAAAAATAGAATGGGTTTTGCCTGTGAGAATGGGTTTGTTTTCTTTGTGCATTTTGTTCGTGTTTTCTTTGCAATGTTTGTGTTTGAATTCTGTGATGGGTATTTATGGTTTTGGAATGTGCAACATCGAATAGAGTGTTTGTATTAGTGATGGGTTACGAAGGGTTGTCCTTGATATGAGCCAATACTTGATGAATCTATCGATGATCATAAATTTGTTGTAAGTCATTGGATAAACTTTGACAATAGTCACAATGCAGTGTTCTTGCGTAATCAAGGACTTGTCGCTCGTTTGTAAGTTTTGTTTGTGAACAAGTAATTTAGTATAAGGATAGGAGTGGGACAGAGAGGAGGATTACACGTTGTTTTTGAAGCTAAAATTCTATTTACTATTTTTATTAATTTATGATCAATATTATAGTGTAGGTCATTGTCATCATGTCGCAAGGTCATGGTAAGTGGTTAGATCTTCTAATGGCTACTACTAAAGTGTGGCTGGTTTTCCATTGTACAATTACTTCTTAGTAGGACTTGATTATGATGTGAGACAATTATGATGTGAGACAATCTCCCACATTTTGTCGAGCATTTGGGTATATTGAATGTCGTATTTCTTATTAAGGCACTGTAAGCTAAGTTAGCTCACACAGAAATCAGTGTTTAAGAAAGGCTATTAGCTATGGATTTGTTTGGCTTGGTTAAACTACAGTTAGTAGCTCATAACTATGTTTTTCATACTCTAAGTTAATAGTGATGTTTGATATGTGAATTGTTGATGAATATTAATGCATTGTGATAAATTTGGAGATTTGTATGCATATGGACTCGTTTATGCATTATGAAGAATTTGGTTATTTGAATCAATGAATGACTTGATTGCCATGTTGTTATAGAACATGATTAATGAATATGCTATGTTTTCCCCAAAAATGTGGGTGGATAGATTGTGAATCAATTTATGAATGACAAAATGTCATTGTGGAGGAATTTTGAATTATCAAAAATAAATGATATTGGTAAACCTGAATTTCTGAAAATATAAAACACTTGGGCTTGTATCACTTAGAACTACCACATCTCTTTTGTTTATGATTTCCCCTCTCTTACTAGAGAAACTAAATGACCAGTGGGTCGTCTTGCGGAGTTGGGGCACCCATTTCTTACTAGAGAAACTAAAATAACCTTCGGGTTAGTCTTGCGGAAATGTGGTGAGTTTGTATGCCTAAAATAGGCTTTGATATTTATCCGTAAAAAATGTGACGTGAGTTATGCGCATTGATAGCCCAAGAGTGGCTTTTGGTACTCATATAGTTAGGGGTATCCGCGATGCATGCCTGTATGTGATGTCCCCACTTAGGCATGGATGACGGAGTAGTCCTCCTTTATATGAGAGAGGCATACGGGCATGTATGTTCGGCACGGAGGTGGTGCGAATGTGGTATCGTCTAAGTGATCAATCCGTTAAAAAGATGAACCGAATTCAAATAAAAAGAATAAATGACGTTGCATTGTTTCTAATCCTTTTTATGCAGGATGGCAAGTCCACTAATATTTCTGCAGGTCCGACTTGCCATAGTCAACTCCTATAGGGTAAGTACAGGTAAATGCATATTTACATATTAGGATGATGATATGATTGCCTCGTTGAGGAACTAAATTCTTGGAACTGTGTTTTCTTGCATCACACATTTGCCTCGTTGTGGAACTACCTATTGGTGTGATGGTTTGTTGTTTGTGTTTTGCTGGATGTTTATCACGTGCGATTTTTATTGATTTTGGAGTGAAGATTTCTCACACCAGCTATATTGCTGACCCAAGTGAGCTTTTGCTTCTTGGGTACATTCCTTTGGGAATGTAGCCGATTAGCTTTTCAGGTTCAGAGACTTTTGAGCAGCGATACGGGAGTTTCGCTAGTGGGGCTAGCAACATCCGTTTTCCTGGTTAGAGTTTTGTTAAAAATTTTAGTTTGTTCTATTTTCTAAACTATACTTTGTCATTGCTGCTAAATGTTTCTGTTGTTATTGAATTTCACGTCCCGAGTTTTGGGGAAACGGATAATCCTACGTGGATTTTAGAATTTCGTTTTTCTCGAAAATCGGGGCGTGACAGTTTGCACCCTATAGGCCTATACCATGGTGTAGAAGATCTCAATTTTAGAGTGAACTGCATGGTCTTAGTACTTGTTCACGGGGAGGAGAAAAATGTGCAGTTTCAAACAAGAACCAACATTTCTAAGACAAGCCCACATAAGTAGATAAGGATCCAGGGGACTCTCAACTCATACACATAACATTTTTGTGTTTGTTAGTCACTAATCAACTAAAAGGCCTATTTTCTTCATGATCTGGTCGATTGTGCATGCTTCTCTTGTCTAAACAGAACCTTAATCTTATCCCTGGTTGATGTTCGATAGCAAATGGGAATGCCTTTATGCAAATGGGAATGCCTTTATGCATATCAGAATTGAAAACAAGGATAAGATCAGGTCAAACATCGATCCAGTGGAAACCAGACAACAAAATGTTGAATGATGCAAAAGAAACCAAATAGGGTGCATGGCAAGTGGTAACTATAACTCTGCATCTACTTTTTAACCCACCTTTAGTGTACAACTTGGGCAAAACCCAACTTGCGAGGCTTGAGTTTGGGATTTTAGAACCTGACCTTAATTTGGGTTGGACTTGGGTTGAGGTCGTGACCAACTAGATGACACCAGTCTGATGCTATGCCTAACATAGGCATCTAACAAAATTACTCAGACACAAAGCTCACAACAGGATTAACCCTTTCCATAAGGATTAGAGTACTACAAAGACTGACAGTACTAATTCTAAAAGCTTCTTAGCTAGTAATAACTCTCGTCTATTTTATGTTCCTAGAGGGCAAATGTTGATTCCCATAGAACAGCAACAAACTCTGGCTTTACTTCGGAGCATGATAGTTAACTAATGAAAGAATAAGTTTTTTTTATCGAAAAAAAGATTAGCATTACCTGGGTATTCAATCTCTAAAGTTCATCGTGTTTTGCGGTACCTGGTATCAGTTATCTACATGAAACAAAAGGAATACATAGGCCAATGGTCTTGGCTTGATTGTGCAGAACTCCTGTTTGTAGGGCCTTTTCGCATCTCCATAACATCCACTTGGTCCTAAAGACATGTGACGTATCACCAAATAGAATCTCTTATCTCCATATGCAATCACAACTTAGAAGAGCTCAACTTTATTGAGTATGTTTAGTACTTTCCAGTCCAACCAAACCCCAACTTGCATTCCCATCAATCCCCTGTTGCATCCTTCACCCTAGCTTCACCCATCAAACCAAAAGGTCGGAGTGAGACATTGGAAGTGATTTAAACAGAATTAAGAACTTGTAGACAGTGGGAGACATACCATATCTTTGGGTCTCTACTACCAATCTAGACATCTTCATGGAACACGAAGACATGTAATGATCACAACCGTTCGATAAATCCATTTGCAATCCATCTCTTCGTGATCTTACTAGTTTTAGAATACTAACCATAGATAAAATGGCAACTTCTAGTTATTCTATCAATCTCAAAGTGGAAGGAGAAAATGACACTATTCTTATCCAATGTGTAGCATTTTTTGCTCATCAAATGTAATCTTCTGTGTAAAGGAAATCTGAATGTATACACAAAAGTCATTCCAAATCTTCGCAATCTTTCAATACCTATAAAGCAATGTATTAGAGAATATATTTGACCACCTAAGAACCAATGAACAGTCCTATATGATTAAGAGACACTGCTGATGTAGAGAGCTGAGAAGCTACACTATTAGATATTTAGCTAGCTCATGGACCACCTCCACCATTTACAGGTTTCATGCATATCTTTAACTCATTACAGCAATATAAATAACTGTACTCCATGTTCAAGTGCTCATCATCTGATCATCAAACAAGGCTCTCAAACAAACATAGTAGCAAAATGGAGTCGAACCACAAACGTAAAGGGTTCATTAAGGGGAAGCTGGTCATGACCTTCTACAAGGCACCAAAACCAGACACCTCTTCGATGCAGTATAGTAGCAAAGTTAAGCCTAATACCTCAACTTCTAATACTGCTTCTGTTGGTTATGTTTATGATAATGAGTTTGTAATTCCTTCGAGGAAGGTTTCGTTTGTGAAAAATGATGGAAGTGATGCTGATGGAAGTAATGCTGATGAAAGTGTTGACATGAAGGCTGCAAGTTATATTTCCTGCGTTCAAGAGCGGTTCAAGCTTGAGCGGCTGGAACGAACTCAATCAGAACGAAGGAACCATTAGGAAGTGCAACATTGAGCAAAAGGCTAATCTTCAGTAACCACTTTTGGTGTTCTTATCTACCTTAATAAATTTTAGATCATCTCTGTCGAAGAACTATTATAATTCTGTCAAATTTGGATATTGAATTATTATAGGTTTATGATCAGTTTGAAAATGTTTGGATGAATAAAATTTGATCATTTCATCATATATTCATCTGATCATCAAAGCCACTGTCTTGGTCATGGTCATGGTTAAGTAGACAAATTATTTGAAGATCCAAAATGTACTAGAATTAGAAGGATATTGAAGAGAAAAATATATTATCATCTTCCTTAAATTTGACATATTTTGAAAGAACTATATTGATTTATTCTATTAGTGCTAATCACCTCCTCAATGTTTACTAAATTGTTCTGAATTCAAAACCTAAACCTATTAAGAACTTCTAATTTTAATTAAAAGTAAAAACAAACACTCTGTCAAAGTGGAATCACTTCTTATTCATAGCCAAAATTTTAATCAGAACAAAAAAAAAAACAAACGCCACCTATTCATTAAAGCTTCACATCTAACATTAACTTCTATCATAAGACAGTAATTTTTCTTTGTATCTTAGGAATTTCAATGATAAATAATTACTATTCCAAAACATTATTTATATTATTATTAGACAAGGTGCTTGCCAAAAATTTGGGTTGCTGAATTTTTTTTTTTAAAATACATAATAAAGCAACCCCATCCTCTTCTCCATAGGCGAAAAGGGTTCTTCTCTGCTTGGAAGGTTGGAAAGAATGGAGGTTTCTAATGTTGGTTTGTGATGGCTTCTGAGGTTTGATGAATTTTAGTAACCCCAATAGCAAGCACTTGTGAATGCTCTAAAAGACTATAAATTTATGGTTTTTTTTATTTTTATTTTTTATTTTTTATAACATAATATTTCAAATAATTAAAACTACAAGTTTCAAGCTTCCATGCATATACCCATTTTTTTAAGGTAGGCCTATTTCCATTCACAAGTGATTGAGTTAAAAATAAAACCGAAATTCCTTTCTAAACTTTTAATATATATATATATATATAATGAAAACTTGGGGGAAATTTTGGATTTAAGTTTGGGTCTCAAATTTATGTCCCTGGATTCCAAAGGACAATAATCAACAATTGAACCATCAATTTGGTATGATTTTATTTTGATTTCGATTCGGTTGTGTTTTTAACACTTTGAAACCAAAGTATTCAGGTTGGTTGTCGATTTCTAATTGAAAATAATTGTGAAAACTGAACGAACCAATTATAATACATAGTTAGGTAGGCTAAAAGATAATATGTTATGTTTACTTTTAAAACCGATCAATCGTTCGATTCGGTTTAGGTCTGTTTTAGCATAGTTTTTGTCGATTGATTTGGTTTTGGTAAATGGAGTTATCGATTCGGTTTCATTACACATTCGGTTTAGTTCAGTTTGGATTTTCATCAAATTGACTGATTTAATTTGGTTTGAAACCACCAACCCTATCAACAAGAACAAGTACAACCCTAACAAAGGTAATTTAAGAATGTAAAAGTTAAATATAAAAGTGTATGTATGTAATTTTACACAAAAGATAATTGGCGACTTTAATTTCTTTATTTTTCTTATTTTCACTCCCGCTAGCCACTCTCATCACAAGATTTAAGGGGAAGCCTTCACCTTGTGTAAGTAATCTCGGCTTTTATGCATTTTAACATGGACTCATTAGTGCGACGATATACTTGGTGTTAGGTTCACATAGCAAAGCCAATGGTAGTGTCCAATTATCCATGACCAAATATTAGGCATTTGTGATTTGTTGAGGTTTATGGAGCATGAATACTCTTAGGGTGTGTTTGGTTGCATGGAATTCTATGACATGAGAATTCATGAGGGGACTCATTCATTTTAGGCTAAATTAATATATCACTCCACATTCACCATTTGATTTTGTGATCAATGGTGGGAATGGAAGTCCCATGAACATAAGAATCTCACTCCTTGGTCCCTCAAGGCATGTAATTTTCATGTTCATGGGACTTCCATTCCCACCATTGATCACAAAATCAAATGGTGGATGTGGAGTGATATATCAATTTAGCCTAAAATGTAGAGGTCCCCTCATGGATTCCCATGGCATAGGATTCCATGCAACCAAACACACCCTTAGTCCCATATAGATATTAACAATCAGGTACGATGAGTGAAGCGAGGGTTCAAGATGTCGGTCGAGCGACATGGTTACTTCACGGTGACAACGCCCATGACTTGAAATAGTAAATGGTGTTTTCTTATATGAAATAAGATAGTATGAGATAATAGGGTTTTTATGGGAAGTTTTCTCAATATTCATTAATTATAATTAAATCCTTAACATAATTTATTTGAAGCCTTTAAATTATCTATAAATTATAAATAGACACTTACATCTAACTTTTTTTTTAAAAAAATTTCCCATTTTGCCTTTCACATTTAATAATTTTTACAATCCAAACCGGCTAATATTATATCTAAGCTCGTAACATTATTTATTTAAAGTCCCTAATTATCTATAAATTATAAAAAGACCCTTACAACTAAATTTTTTATTTTCCATTTAATCATTCATTTTTCATATTTATACAATCAAAACCTTATTTAAAGTCTCTAATTATCTATAAATTATAAAAAGACCCTTACAACTAAATTTTTTATTTTCCATTTAATCATTCATTTTTCATATTTATACAATCAAAACCAGTTTATCTAAATCATTGATTAATTATATTTAATTCTTTAATAAAATAAATTATTGAACTCTCCTAATCATTTATAAACTATAAATAGGCATTTAAAATTAAATAAAAAATACAAAATATCCACGCACGTAGAGCACGTCCACTAGTTCTTGAGCCTCGAGTTATTAAATTATCTTGCGTAAACTATAGTAGTTAAATTGAGTTGTCTGAATACATAAACGGTTGAAATAACACCATTTTTTCTATAACTCAATCACTGAGTCAAACTCACCAAACCCCCAAAATTAAACTCAATTTCCCCGAGTCACTCACTTACACCACTTCACCTCTCTCTTGTTCTTCCCCAAGTCACAGAAACTCACTCTCATGGCGACCCTAACTCGTTTATCACGCAGAACCCTAAAATCCCTCCAATCATCCCAATCAATACTCCTCCCTCGAACTCTCTCCACCGCATCAACCTCCACCCCACCACCGTCAGCTACACGAATAGCAAGAGAAGGAACAACCCCAGACGACAGAGTGAAGTGGGATTACAGAGGGCAGCGGAAGATCATTCCTTTGGGACAATGGCTTCCCAAGATCGCTGTGGATGCATATGTTGCCCCAAATGTTGTTCTTGCTGGTCAGGTCGCCGTCCTTGATGGGTCCTCCGTGTGGAACGGATCTGTTCTTCGTGGAGATCTCAATAAGATCACTGTTGGGTTCTGCTCTAATGTGCAGGAGCGGTGCGTTCTTCATGCGGCCTGGGCTTCTCCCACAGGTTTGTTCGATTTCCATTTCGATTTTGATTTCGCATTGTGTTTGTTTGGATTACATTGTTGTGAAATTGGCTTAAAAATGAAATTTTTAGGAGTTGCTTCTATAAGTTGGAGAAAGATGAAATCTTTAGGAATTTTCTTTAGAATTACCTACACTGTGAGAAAAGATGATAATTTTTTGTTATTGAAAAACAAATTTTGTCTTTTGACAATAGCGGAATTAACAAGATGAGTTTTTGTAGACCTGTCTTGAAGATATATATGGATGAATTAGGATATTATGGGTGTTGATGTTCAGAAATGAACTGAACCCTTCAACTCATTTTATTAGACTCGAGTGGTTTTAGGTTTTTCTAGACTCTAAATGCAGGTATATTCCGTTATGAATTCAATGAAGTTGGGTTTAGAGTTGAATTGGCATGGAGAAATGATTAAGGGATACTAGACAATCCAATATAGTTTAACTATGTGCACGAAAATCTTTGACGGTTTCGAAATTGTAACAATTTTATTGCTATTTGATGCAGCGGGAGATAAGAGAAAAAGTGGCGAGTATTATTAGGTTATGTGTTGTTGCATTGGGATGTGAGTTGTGATTATGACTGCTTGTGTTGCGAGGGAGGGCGACGGTTACCATGTAGACTGACTGTGTTTCAGGCGGGCGGGCGTTCTGAAATCTTTTAGGAGTTTCTTTTCTTTTATGTAATTGTGTAGTGGTATGTCATTTGTAATTCATTGGTTAGTTAAGCAAATGCGAATTTTCGATCAGTAGATTTTAGTTGCATGCCTACATTAAACGATTTTTGTCAAGGAACCAGTCTGGATGAAAATCCATTCTCTTCTAGATACATTGTAGTTTTATGGATGATGATATGATTGTCGTGGTCAAAGAGTTTCATAGTAATATGGCAGCTTCAAAATATCTCATGTTAGGGCGTCGTGCACCTATACATAGCAACGATATTGTATATATAACTATTAGGGAGTTGATAACTCCTTATAAACCTTTATGACAACTCGTCCTTACTTGATGTGGGACTATTCGCGCCAGTAGTATCAGAGCAAGGTTAGATTAACCGTGTGCGAATAATGGAGTAGAATAATAGTCGAATGGTGAGTTTCAATGGAAATAATTGGACTATTTGGAAAGCAAAGATGGATGACTTACTTTAGTGCAAGGACCTCTCCGAGCCCATTGTTAATGAATGGAAGAAACTTGATCGAAAGGCTCTTGGTTATATTTGACAATGGTTAGATGATAGTGTGTTTCACCATGTTTTTACATAAGTCCTATTTTCTTTGGAAGAAATTGGAAGGGTTGTATGAGAGGAAGACTGTAGGGAACAAAACTTTCTTGATTAGGAAGCTTTTAAATTTGAAATATAAAAAGGGGACTTCAGCTGCAGAGCATTTGAATGAAATTCAGAGTGTTGTAAATCAACTCTTCTCCATGAAGATGAGTTTAGATGATGAGTTGCAGTCTTGCAGACATCGTTGTTACTTAGTTCATTGCCAGACAGTTGGGAGACTTTAGTAGTGTCTCTAAGTAACTATGCCCTAAATGGTGTTATGCGATGAACCTTGTAACAAGTAGTTTGTTGAATGAAGAAGTAAGAAGAAAATCTTCAGGTTCATCTAAAACAAAGGCACTTGTCACAGAAAAGCGAGGAAAAGTAAAAGCATGAAACTTCATAAAAGAGAAGCTTCCAGGGGAAAGTCTAGGCTAAGAACGAATGTGAAATATTTCTATTGTGGCAAAATGGGTCTTTACAGAAATGAATGTCGAAAAGCCAAGCTAGATCAAATGAAAGGAAAAAGGTGATGAGAAGCGAGATAGTGATTCTACAGCTATTGCAACAGACGATAACATCATATTTGCAGATTGTGATGATGAAACTTCTTAGTGTTACATGCCCAGACACAGATTGGGTGATTGACACAGGTGCTTCGTGTCATGCTACTCCTTGCAAGGATTTCTTCATTAACTACAAGTCAAGTGACTTTGGTGATGTGAGGATGGGAAACAAAGGTGTTGCAAAAATTGTAGGAATGGGTGATATGAGCTTTGAGAATAATGTTGGATATACAATAGTTCTAAAAAATGTTAAACATGTACCAAATCTCCAGTTGAACCTAATTTTTGTGGACAAATTAGATGATGAAGGGTACATTAGTCAGCTTGGAAATGGGTAGTGGAAGCTTACTAAGGGGTCACTTGTAGTGGCAAGAGGTAAAAAGTGTTGCACTCTGTACAACACACATGTCAAGCTATGTACCGGTGAATCGTCCACAAATTTGTGGCATGGGAGACTCGGGCACGTGAGCAAGAAGGGACTTCAAATCCTCGCCAAAAGGCAAGTTTTGCCTAACATGAAAGGTATGCATTTAAAGAATTGCATTCATTGTCTTGTTGGTAAACAACATAGAGTATCCTTTCATAGAAATTCTCCTAACAGGAAAACTTATGTTTTAGAGTTGGTTTACTCTGATATATGTGGACCTATGAAAGCAAAAATCCTTGGTGGTGCATTGTATTTTGTTACTTTTTTAGATGATGCTTCCAAGAAGTATGGGCATATGCTTTGAAGACCAAAGATCAACTACTTGATGTTTTCAAGTCTTTCCATAGCATGGTGGAAAGGGAAATAAGGAAGTAGTTGAGATGCATCCGCACAGATAATGAGGGAGAGTATATTGGCTCGTTTGAAGAGTATTGCTTCAGGCATGAGATCGGACATGAGCATACAATATCCAAGACTCCACAACATAATGGTGTAGCAGAAAGGATGAACCGCACCATTGTTGAAAGAATTAGATGCGTGTTTTCTTACTCAAAATTACCAAGAAGTTTTTGGGGGAGGCAATGTGCACTGCATGTTACTTGATTAACTTATCTCCTTCAGCGCCTTTGAATGTAGAAATTGCTGAGAAGGTGTGGAGTAAAAAAGAAGTTCGCTATGATCACCTAAGGGTGTTTGGTTGCAGGGCATTTGTGCATATTTTCAAAGATGAGATATCTAAGCTTGATGATAAATTCAAATAGTGTATTTTTTTGGGTTATGCAGATGACAAGTTTGGGTATAGGTTATGGGATCCAGTCGATAAGAAGGTTATCAGAAGCAGGGATGTGGTCTTTCTTGAAGACCAAACTATTGATAATTTTGAAAAGATTTATAAAGAATTGTCCACTCCCTAATAGTAACAAGGCATTTTGGAGAAACCCCACACCACCTAGGCTAAGATGGAAGGCCCAATATGGTGGTGTTTAAGTTGGAGACAATATTATTGCTATATATAGTGGACCAAGAGGTGCGCAACGCCCTAACATCTCACTCCAGGACCATACTTTGGGGAATTTAAACACAACTTGATTGGTGGCATATCAAAAATTTGCAAGATTTATTACTCACTTTTTGAGAGAAAGGCTAAATTATGTATCATGGACAGATGATACAACTATAAAAAGGACCTTAAAGAAGAAAGTAAAGATCCAAAAAATGAACCAATTTACGTAGGGATCTTGGAAACCCATTTCTTCGAAACTTGCTTAATAGATGTGCAACTCTGAATACCTGTGATAACAGCTACCAGTAGGGTTTTAACTTCTAAGACTCACATCCTCCCCTTTGAAAATGATGGCCCTCATTGGAATCCAAATGAAGTAGCACATTGCATTAGGAGAGTGCTTCCGAAGAACTTTAGACTCCCATGTCTGGAAAGGCCTCGCACCTCCAAGAGCTGAAATCTCTAGCTAATGTCTAGGCATCACCCAAGAGAACCCAAACGATCAAAGATGTGACTCCACCCTTCTTGGGCGAAGGGACACCAAAGGAGAAGATGATCTTTTGATTCCAACCCCCCATTTGCAAAGAACGTATCAGTTCTCCCCTTGCATTCTCCAAATCAAAACATCTCGTGGAAGGATATGGCTCCACCCCGAACTCTATGACAAAATATTTTTAGATGAATATCACATCCTTGCACCACACCACTCCCAAAAGGATACTCTTCATAGCATGAGATATTTTGATAGGATAGATGGTTAAATTTCCATAGAAAGAAGAGACAAACCCCTTTCATCCCATTTCTACACTCATATTTTGCTCACTTATTTAACCAAGGTTGTCGGAGACATTCATAATGTTGTTCTTACTGCTAAAGCGCAAATGATTTGATAGATGCTGGATTAGAAGCATTAGTAAAGTTAGATACAAATTGATATTTCAACCTTGTAAGTTTAAACTTCCATTAATATACGTCAGTTTTAGTTAAGGCACTCATGGGGAAATGGCTTGTGGATTTATCTTGATTGTTTCGGAAATTTACAGTTATTTCTTCAAGAATAAGTGATCCCTTAAATAAGACCCCTTGTAATGTTATCTTTTGGAGCTACCACCGCACTCATGGGGAAATGTCTTTTGCACTTTGTAGAGTAGAAAGATTTGCCATGAAGAAAAGATAATAAGAGACATTATGAAGCAAAGACGTGGGAATGGGATGTGTGCACCCTAATACAACATTTGGTAGTGCAATCTGGAAGATGATCACGAAGGGCAGCAATGTCTTCTATTTTTACAGTTGTCAAAGCGAACTCGTGTGAAGTGTTGTTCTGGGAAGATAAATGGTATTGTGGGGCCTGCATAAAAGGTGGTTTTTTTCTCTCTTTGGAAAAATAATGGCTTGGTGAAGGATTTTTGGGATGGGGACAGGATTGCAATGCTGTAACTTGTGCCTTAGATGGGCTTTCAACTATTGGGAATTAGAAAATAAAAAATAAAAAAATACCCAGCATGGAGGTCACCATCATTCCATTTTTGTTGTGAGATGGAAAACCTTGGACTTCTCTATGAAGAATTAGGCTTCGAATGTTAGTAGCAGAAATTTGCTTGTGTACAACATTTCAAGAAGGTTTGACTGAAATATACTTTGCCTCCCCTCATTTTTTTCTCATGTACCGTAGTTTATGCTCCAATATTTACAATGGGCAATCTGAGAAATCGTGTCACCATTCCTAACCATTATTTGCTATTTGACAAAGGAATTGATGGAGCATTTAATGCTTATGATAGAGTTCTCAAAGAATGTACAGGTGGAGTTCTTAGCAGAAATCAGATGTAAGATGATTTTGGGGGAGGTTAGGGATTGTGTGAAAAATTGGAAAGCTGTCAATCTTAATCTTTTCGAATATTGAATCTGCTAAAGCGCGTCCGATACAGTTATGAAAAGTTTGGAGGAAAGAAATGCTAGATTTTCTTATGGAAAGTCTAAAGCAGACAGTTGCTTATTTCTTATATAAGGGATGTTTCTTTTGCCAATAGTTGCTTATTGGGGTGTAAGAATATTTTGGCATATATGGGATGTTTCTTTTGCCAACATTATGTTAGACTGGCCTTTACTTGTTCTCATATGGGTTTTATCATTGTTCTTTTGTTGTTATGATTCTCTAACTTGTATGCATGTATTGTTATTTTTTTCCTCCCAATCACTGCATTAGCCTTGTTGTTGTGATATACAATGACACTTAATCTTTATTTTGCATTTGTTTGTTATCAATCATATATGTTGTGTTATTAAGGCGCCGCTAAATCAGCAAGAAATCATTTTCTTGTTTCTCGGGGGGTGAATGATACAAATTGGGTATTTAGTGATTTAGTTTAGCGGCTACCAATCAATCGGCTTGTCCAATTCGCCGATTTATCACTACATAATATGTGTGTGTGCTTTGAAAAATTAGGTCGATTAATCTCGATGTCCTGAACCGCGAAGGGTCCGTTTTTCGTTTTAACTACATAGCATATATAAAAATAGGTCATTGCAATTTGGAAGATCATAAGATTGAGGAAGAAAATTGATTACATGTTAAATAAACTTGCTCAAGCAAAAATACCCGCTTGGAATTCAATCCCATATAAAATACCCAAAATATTTCCCCAATGCCAAATCACTGCTTTTATTTCTTTATGGATGGATCTAGTCCATCTTCTTTGCTTTGGGAAATACGAGTGTTTTGTTCTTTCCATATATTCTAGATCACAACCACCTCTACATATTGGATAAGGCATCGTTTCTCCACTGAGAAGCCCATTCCTGCATAAGCATTTATTCAAAGACCTTGTGGACATACCACCATGAGATCTTGGTTGATGTTAGAGACAAAGCAACAAGCTTCGAAGTAGAGAAAGATAATAAAGCAACACACAATGGAGCAAGAAATAAAAGAGCAAGAACACAAAGGGGCCCTACTTGTTTCACCCAAGATTGGGCTACATCTAATATGGAAAGCTATTGGAGTTTGATTTCATTAAATGAGATGGCAAACAAATACACTACTCTCTTCTCTCCTTTAGATCTTAATCTACTTCCCAATCATTTTCCCACTCAACAGTGGTTCTCTTTCTTGTGTTTAAATAAGGCCTGCCCTCAGGGTGTGTTTTGTCGAAGAAAATTTTGGTTTGAAAAGAAAATTTTGTCCGACAAATATTTCTATAGGCAATTTATTGTCGACTAGCGAGGTAAGTAAAAAATTTCACACAATAAGTGGAAAAATAAGCACATATTGAAACACAAAAAAAAGGTTCAAAATTTCATCCAAACACCTAGAAAATATTTTCTTCAAGATTTTTTTTTTTCAAGTAGCCAAACACTTGGCGAATTGTAGCCTAGTTGGTCGGATTTTCACTCTCCTTATGAGAGGTCGTGGGTTTGAGACTCACCAGTTAAGATTTTGTGAGTTTTCGCCTGATTATTAGGAGCACATGTGCTCCGCCGTTGATAAGCCTTCGAGTATTGAATGCAGCTGCTTAGATGGACTAAACCGTCGCGAAGCGAAAACAAGTCTTCATGCAAGGTGGAGGTGATAGACTGGAGTGAAAGCAAGTCTTCATGCGAGATGGAGACGACGAAGATATTAAGTGGCAACAATGTTGTAGCCTTCGGGCATGGTTTTGTTAACCCTATAGGGTCAGTCATGTGGAGCATGAAATTAATAAATAAATAAAAAGGTCAACGATCCAATTTTAAAAAAAAACAAAAAAAAAGTTGGCGAATACGTTTCTCAAGAAAAATTTCCTTTTTCATGCAAATAAACACACCGTTAGATACAAGAGGAAACCCTATTTTATTCACCTCATTGACACTCTCTGACTCTCTTTGGAATAACCGAAACAAGTCATTTATTCATGCTCTCAAAATCACATAACCTATATGGCAAAGAGACAACCAATTTGGAACGACCATGCCTCCAACACAAATTAGGCCACCTCTTTGATTTTGAGCCAATTCTTCTTTGCCATAAAGGATGTGTGGAATAGGTTGCAAAAGCTCTACTTGAGCAACAACTATAGGTTGTATGGGCTTTGTATGGATGGTGGGAATTATAAGAATTTGCTCAAAATCAAAGAAGTGGCCTAATTTGTGTTGTGGGCCGATTCAGACCAAATTGGGTCTATTTGTCTATATAGGTAAGGGGTTTTGAGAGCATGTATAAATGTCTTGTTTGGGTTATTTCAATGAGAGTTTAAAACATGTGTGTATCTAAGGGTAGGGCTTAGGAAGGCACAAGAAAGATAACCATCATTGAGTGAGAGAGAAATATAAGTAGATTGAGATCTGAAGAATGAGAGAACATTGTCTTTGTTTGCCATCTTCTTAGTAAAATCAAGCTCCAAAAGCTTTCCACCTTTGGTCTTGTGTTCTCTTACTATTTTACTTCTCTCCATTGTGTTTTATCTTTCCCCTGTGCATGCTGCTTTGTCTCTAACATCAACCAACCAAGATCTCACGGTGGTGTGCACAAGGTGTTTGAATTGCATGGGACAGGTCTCTGACATCAACCAACCAAGATCAAATGATTTAATCTCTGACATTGAAGCAACTGAGTCGATTCTGACAACCTTGAAAAAGTTGAAGCACCTTTTTGTTTTGTTTCCAGAAGTTAACTCAAGTCTGTATTTGGAGTTTATGTTGTGTTTGGAATCTATTAGAAGGAAAACCAGAACATGATTTGGAAGGAAAAGAGGCAAGAGTTTGTGATTATAGTCTGGAAAATAGCTAATTGAGCGCTAATCTGATTTTCCCTCTTGTTTTCAACTTAAATGGGTCATGGTGGTCCGATAGTGCTTGTGGTATCATTTTTTATTCAATGCAAGTCCAGTTAATGCCACAACAGTATACTTGTATATAGTTACTCTCTATGTAACAACGACACAGATAGGGAGGTGGCGGACGCATCGGAAAAAAAAAAAAACTATACCAGATGCGCAACAATGTGCCATTCATTTCTTAATATTTTTAATGGAATGTGAAAAATAGTTTGTGCTAAACAAGGAGTTGATTTCTTTTGAAAAAACTCATTGAGCACTAATCTATGCATGTCATGTATAAGATAGTCTGACATTGGTTGAGGTGATGTTTTGAGTGAACTGAACAAGGAGCTGATTCTTTTGAAAGAGTACATTGATTGCTATATTCTCTATAAATTGATCTTTCACTGGTGTATGCCAACTTATGGTAGACCTAATTAGTAGTTATTACTGAAAATTTCCTCGTCTATTACACCGTGGTTGGTTTTAAAGACAATTTCCAGAGAACAGTGAAAAAAAACAATGAAGTAGAAAGAGGGTGAACGAAGAAATTGAGGTTGAAGATAAAACCTCAAACTTTGTACTTTCTCTCAAAACTGTGGAACTAGTTTCATTAGAGGAAGAGCAATGACCAATGAATATGTTCAATGGAAAGTGAAAAATAAAAATAATAATAATCTTCTGCCTCAAGTTGTCAATTGTTTCCTTCCATTTGTCCTCCCCCTCACCTTTTTTTTGTTACTTTGTTTCCTGGAATATTTTCATTAAAACCAAACACTGCCGTCGGATAATTTTGTTTCTTTAGTTTTCTCCAGTCCTGATGATGTCAACATCATACACTAACTTTTTATTTCATGTTTAGGGCTGCCTGCGGAAACATCAATCGAAAGGTATGTGACAATTGGTGCTTACAGTCTTCTGAGGTCCTGCACAATTGAGCCAGAATGCATCATTGGACAGCACTCCATTCTTATGGAAGGTTCATTGGTTGAGACCCACTCGATCCTTGAAGCTGGATCTGTTCTTCCACCTGGCAGAAGAATTCCAACTGGTGAGCTCTGGGCTGGGAACCCCGCAAGATTTGTTCGCACTTTAACCCATGAAGAAATCTTGGAGATTCCCAAGCTTGCAGTTGCAATTAACGATTTGAGCAAGAGCCATTTCCAGGAGTTCTTACCCTACTCCACAGTGTATTTGGAAGTTGAGAAATTGAAGAAGTCTTTTGGCATCCCTATCTAAAGCTCTTGTATGTTTGTTGTTTCAGTCAATTAGATGTGTATGTTGCGAGTAAATAAGCCTGAAACAGGCTTCAAACAAGTTCTTTTTGAATGACTTGTTTCATACATATGATATTGTTGTTGAGACTTGAAATAACCCATGGAAGTTTCAAGCAAATGCAGAGGCAATGTGATCATAGAAACAAGTTTCTAGGTCAATTGAACCCCAAACTTCTGCCATTTTCTTTCTATTTTGTATCTCTTTTAGAACAGTCGAGATTTGATCTCAAATTTCTTTTAGATTACATTACATTGTTTAAAATTTGAGGTAGTTGGGGCTGGTTCTTGGTTGGCTTTCTATCATGTAGGTCAGCAGGAGTTGAATGGTGTGTAGATTATCTACCCATGAAGTAAGAAACTGGTTTGGGTAGTTGGTCACTCAAAAGTAGAGTGCAAACCAACATCCATCTGCATTAGATCCTTGGACATCGTAGCATCTTATTTTGGTCCACAGTATTTTTATATAATCCAACATTTTTTTTTAAAATAATTTCGTCACTTGATTTTCTGGCTCGAAGTAAGCTTTGAAGAAATTGTTATGTTGTTCAAATCTCCTATTGGTCATGTGGATGCATCTCAAGCATACTAATTTTGCTAGTGAAAACCGATAAAATCTATGCACTTAATTTCTCCTTGATTCCCCCTTCTATCAGCCATTTGTTATATGCTGATGAACTTGTGTTTTTTTGTCGAGCTTTTCTTATGAAAGTCCACTCAATTAACGGCATCCTCCAGCAATACTGCTCTGCCTCGGGTCAAGCGGTGAACTACGAGAAATCATTTGTTTTCTACAGCTCCAATGTTCACTCGAAACACACCAAAATGATCAACAAGGTCTTGGGTTCAAAGTTGTACAATCCTAAAGAGAAGTATTTGGGCTCCCCGCCGCTGCTGTCAAAGAAGAAAGCTTCATATTTCTAGTTCCTTCTCGATAAAGTCAACACAAAACTCTCAAACTGGAAATCTAAAGTCTTATCCTAGGCTGGGAGGACGGTCATGATCAAAGCGGTCATTAATTCGTACATGTCTATACAATGCAAACTTTCCTACTTCCATGCTCTATCACCAACAAACTAGACAGTCTAGCTCGAGACTTTTGGGGGAATGGAGCGTTGGATAGCAAGGCCAAGCATATTGTACCTGGGATCACATTACTCTGCCTCGCCATCTAGGAGGTCTCAACATTTCTTCTGCTAGGAATAAAAATCTCGCCTTAATGGCAAAAGACTTGTGGCAGGTGATCTTTTTGCCCCACAATCCTCATGTTCTTCAACTCAGAGCTCTCTACTTCAACAAAAATAACAATTTTCAACTTTCAAAATCTCCCACCATCGCCTATTTTGCTTGGAGATGCAATCTGACCACTTTCTAAAAAATGAAATGTCGTCTCATCTGGCAAGTTCTTTCGGGCGAACACATTGACCTTTGGAGAGATTTTTGGGTCAAGCCAGGTGTGGTCCTTACTGACTGCCTACCTTTACCCCTAACCCCGACAAACCCCCAGACCATTCCTGATCTCTGGCTGCCATCTTCTAGCCAGGAAACATAGTGAAACGCAAACTTGATTATGTCCATTTTTCCCAGCCCGGTGGCTAGGGATATCCTGAATATTACTATCAGATCATCATTGAGCCTGGACAAACTCATCTGGTTGTCCGACAAAAAAAGGTTTTTCTCAGTTAAAAGTGTCACTCTTGTTTTCACTAATGATCATCTTGAAAGCTCCACTTTCAGTACTCTTAATCTTCACTTTCGGGCAAACCATTTTAGGGAGTTGTGGAAAATTAAAGCCCCCACTGGTGCTCTTTTCCTCCTCTGAAAAATCAGCCAAAACATTCTTCCTACCATGACCAATCTAGTCAGCTTCATGCGCCTATTGACGATTGTTGCATCTTTTGCCAGGAGAACATGGAGGATGTCACTCACATTTTCTTCCTCTATCCTATCACCAATATTTTTTGGCACCTTTCCCCCATGCAAATTGATTGGCTCAACGCCAATTTTAATCCACCCTCTATTTCAAGGTTTTTTACTTTCATGTGGGACACAACCAAGGCCCATCCTGAGACCAAAGATGAAATGTTATCTCAATTTATGGTAGTAGTCCAAACCATATGATTATTCGTAACAACTGTGTTTTCGGGAAAGCTAAATCCACTCCTCAAGTGTTCATCACCACCTTCAATCGAATTTGGTCCTCTTAGCACAGGCAGTGGTTCATCACCTTGAACCCCCCTTCTGTTTCAGGAAAGGATAATAACCAAAGGGACAAAAATGCGGGGATGACATATCTACACCAGGTTCTGATTAATGCCAAAACTATCATTTCTGTCAATCCTATCTCAGTACAGGTTGGACCCATTACCATGGTCAGTGCCACCACGGCTACCCAGGCACGATTGGACATTATTCAAGCTCAACTCTTTTCTGCTTGGAACCACAAACTCAACTCTACCTCTTCTAGAATGCAATCTCTCCCTAATTAATTAGACCTTGATTCTATGATAGTCACTTATGATGAGAGTTTCTATGCTTCTTCTCAACAAGGTGCAGTAGGTGTGTATGCAGTGGATTTGGATGGTACGGTGTTGGCATAGGTAGCGAGTCCTATTTTGGTGATGGTCCTTAACAGTACTGATGTAGTCGATTATCACTCCCTACTTGACCTTGACCTACTGACCTGCACAAAAAACGCACATGAGCCACAGACCACCGTTGTGGTGGCCGATGGCACTCGATGCTAAAGTCAGACAAGGCTCTGAGGAAGGCTTAAAGTTGTAAACAGAGAATTTGTAGCATACCTTTATTCACCAACCTCCTGTCTTATTTATAATGTTGGGTCATAGTTCGGCCAGACCATCGGAAGCGTAGTTTAGGAAAGAGATCTGTCTGGAGATCCTTATCTAATTAGGAGTTATCTTGTGGAGGGAAGTTTTTCCTTGTTAGACCTGTGCTCCTAGATACGCAGGAGATAGTTCCTAATCGGAGTGTTGTCCATGGGTGAAAATTTTCACGTATGCCGTATACTTTGGTATTTGCTTCCTAGTTGGAGAAAAAGTATTGTTGGCTTGCCTATCCGAAGCCAATCCTCGAGATACTTGCCACAATAGGTCTCATGGGTATTGGGGATGGCCGTGAGACATATGGGCTTAGCAGGACATAGCAATTTGGGTCCGACTGACGGACTATACTACGCGGGCTTGATGCCGCTTGGGTCGTATCAGTGCTAGACTTATGCTTGGGTTTGTTATTCCTAGATATACCATGACACATGTACGGTGTAGAAGATAGGACGTTTCGATGTATCATCAGTTGCTCCCCCAAGTTAGTGGGCCATTGTATCGATACACTAAGTCATTTCTCGAAAAGACACGCCGCTCATGATGATTGAGTCTGAACCATTACTTCAGCGGCGCGCTCCATTAATTAAGCGTGCGGCGATTCAGTGGAAAAAAATGCGGAAAATCAATCTCTATTTAGATCTCCCTCTCTACAGAGATTGACTCTTTCATTTCTTTGTTTTTAGAAACTTCACTCTGTTCAGCTTTTAATTGAAAGTTTATTCACTTTTTTCCATGGCTCGCCAAAATCAACTTGACGATGAGCTTCTTGCTAGGGGCCTCAAATTCTTTGAAGATCGGTCGGCTTCCGAATCAAGCTTGGTTGATATTCGGAAGACATATGAGGTCCTTGAAGACTTGCAATTCTTCACATTGAGTGCTGATCAGACACCAATGTTTTCTCCGGATGGATTCTTCTGTTTGCACCATGGCATGCTTCAAATGGGTGTCCATTTTCTTGTGATTGATGAGATCTAGAGCTTGTGTAATTCCTTGGTATCCCTCCTTCCCAGTTGGTACCGGATGGGTACAAGATTGTTCTCCTTATATTGATCATGGCGAAGGACGTTGGTGTCCGAGTGACTCGGAGGGTGATTTAGTTATTAACTTCTCATCGACTAAACAATCACGTCGTGTGTGAGATGAAGTTGTCGGCTTGCTTCGGGAAACTGTCGGACGACTTCAAGTTCTGGCAGAAACATTGTTTCCTGGCTCTTTCGGACCCAAAGTATTTCAAGTTCAATGGTCGTTCGCTTGAGCAGGAGTTCAGGCCACTTTGTAAGTATAATTTCATCCTTTACTTTTGTTGTGCAAATTGTATGCTGATATTTACGTGTGTTCTTTGTAGGGAGGTTCCCCACTACTCCTCTTTCCTCGGAGGAGGAAGCTGCTGTGAAGGCATTCTGTGGCATACCTCGAATGAGAGTGGAGAATGTTATCTGTACTTTTGATTTTAGTAGCAGTGGGCTATGGGCCCATTGGCATGTGGCTCCTACTCTTTTCAAAGTGTCGAAGGTTCAGTCCGAAGGTGAAGCTCCTTCCGAGAAGAGGAAGGCCTCTAAATTTAAGGTTCCTAGCCCGACAGACATAGATGGTCTTTCTGAGACGCTTGCTTATTTCATAAACTCGAAGAGGTCTCGCACTGGGACTGAGCCTGCTTCTAGATGCCCCACTCCGTCGATGGAGGACTATGATTCTGACCTATCTGACGAAGCGGAGGTTGTAGCATCTAATTTGGAGGACCACGTGCAACTAGCAGGGGTTGATGGCGCGTCGAAGCTGAGTATCGTACAGGCGGAAGCTTTGAACAAGAAGCTGATGTTGGCTGCTGTGGCGACTTCTACTAATATTGACCAATCCAGGCATGTTTTGCTGAAAGGTGTTGATAAAAATTTGTTTGTGCCCCCGAGTTTTCTCATTCTGCTAGTGGATCGTCAGACAGTGGTCACTGCGACGTGGACTCTCCTTCTTGCAGTTTGCATTGCCCTCCATCTCGCTATCGGCAGTATATCAAAATAACGAAGGGTTCGATAGACAATTCACTTCCTTCTCTCCCGTCGGATTCTACCGAGCCGACTCACAACAGAGAATCGGTTGCTAGTGACAAAGGGAAGGCGGTGGAAGATGGCCCAGGTGTGGTGAAAACTGCAAAGGGCGGAGCTGGTGCAATTCTGCATCTGGGAGAACTTCATCTAAATGCGCAGATGAGTTTGTTTGCTCTGGATGTAGTAAAAATGAGCAACCAGACTTGGCACCAAGAGGTTGATATTGATTATGCTTCAAGGAAACATATCAGCAAATGTTATAGCTGGCTAGTGAACCGCGCATCGAAGCCAGAGAAGGATGCGCTTGAATAGAGTATGGATAAGGGGTTGAAACATCTTATGCTGGGGATGTTGCATCTAAGCCAAGTGGTTGTCGCTGGGATGGTAGTTGAGGCGGCTCGTGAGAGGGTGTATACCATGGAGGCGCCTTCTCAAATATGCAGAAGTCGTATTCTAATGCACTCTTCGAGATTGAATCGCTGAGAAAACAGCTTGAAGATAGGAGGTTGGAACAATCAGTCGTTGATGCTGAGGCCCGGAGGGTTCGTTTGGAAGCTCTTGAGTTCGATTTATCAGAGGTGGTGTTTGCAAGGGACCAATTTAAAAAATAGTTGAACCTGGTCCGCCATGATTTAGAAGTTGCATAGGAAACTGCGGCTAAAGTGCGCTCTGAGTTGCAGTCTCTTACTGAGGATAATACTAGGAAATGATCTGAGTGGGTTGTCCAGAAACAACAGTTAAATGCTGAGGTTGAATTTAACACTCGAGAAGCGAGAAAAACTGGGGAACAACTCCTCCTAGTACAAAACGAACATAGTGCAATTAAAGACAGTTTGATCACCGAGCAGTCTCAGACTGTCGCACTGACATGAAAGCTGAAGCGTGAGCTTGCTGAAGCAAAGTTGCGCGAGGAAGAACTTCGCAAGGCACCTTTGAATTCCGCAGGATCGTGCATGGGAGGTTAGAATTTTTGGCGCTGATGAAAGAAGAGCATCTGGACTGGGACCTTTCCTATTACAAAAAGGTGTCCTTCACAAATTTCGGAGATATCTTTGAGCTGTCAGAGGAAAAGGGCGATCCGGATCGTGACGCTCAAGCTGAGGCACGCACGGACACAACTCCTGCTTCTTCTCTTGTTAAGCTTAGTTCCCCTGTACTTGTACCTTCTCCTGATGAGGAGTAAATTTCACACATTTGTACCTTTTTGTTTAGACTGTTAATGAAAACAGGTCTCTTTCGAGTATGCTTTGTATATGTTATATCTGGTCCCCCATTGCATGTTTTCCATTTCACCTTGTCGTTTTATTTTGATGTAGGTTTTGTTGGGTTAGCGAGGAGCCGCGTGGTTCATCTGTTGTTGAGAACTCGACTGTTTATGCCGCAAGTAATTCTAACATGTACTTCCATGAGGTCTTAGAGTCGTTATCGTGTAGTTATGCACAATAGTGAGCATTCTGTACGATCCGGATGGTTTGGCAGTGGGTTACTTTACCTAGGATGTAGCTCATCCTTGAGGCAAGTCATTAGAGGTTCAAGTTATATATTGGACCATCGGTTGCGATCGTTGGCATGAGTGAACTATTATAGTCGAGCACATGCGTTGTTGTCTACAGTTAAGCAATAGCGTTTGGCCCAAGTTAAGTTTCGTAAGCTCAGGCTGGTCTCCTGTGTAACATTCATCTGTGCTTAGTGAATTAGTTTTCGGGTCGGCTCAAACGACCATTGCAGATAATGAGATGTCAGCCCATGCGGGCATGAAGACGTTGACTGAGATGTAATTAGACTCGGTGACCAATGTTCTGTGGAAGAGTGGTGGTCTCATGGCGAGCCATCAACATCAGTTAGAACTGACTAGGCTTCCACCTTCCAATCCATTTACATTCGCGCAGAGTGAGTTACGGACTTGGGATGAGCAAATCCGGTGACCATGGTTTGTAGAAGAGCAGTGATCTCGTGGCAAGCCGTTGACATCAATCGAACCTGACTAAGCTCCCACCTTCCAAGCCATTTACACTCGCACGGAGCGAGCTACAGACTTAGGATGAGAAAATCCAGCGACATGGTCTGTAAAGAGCAGTGGTCTCGTGGCAAGCCGTCGACATCAGTTAGAACTAACTAGATTCCCACTTTCCAAACCATTTACACCCACACGGAGCGAGCTACAGATTTGGGAGTTGAAAATTTGGTGACCATGGTATGCAAAAGAGCAGTGGTCCCGTGGCAAGCTGTCGACATCAATCGGAACTGACTAGATTCCCATCTTTCAAACCATATACACCTGTGCGCAGCGAGCTACAGATTTGGGAGTTGGAAATTCAGCGACCATGGTCTGTAAAAGAGCAGTGGTCCCATGGCAAACCGTCGACATCAGTCGAAACTGACTAGACTCTCACCTTCTAAACCATCTACACCCACGAGGAGCGAGCTACAGATTTGGGAGTTGACTAAAAGCCGTCATCACCGACTAGGCTTACTTGATCGGTTTGGCGAACATCATCTGCGGGGGTAATGATCCATGGCAAGTCATCGTCATCAGACGTGAGAGTGTTTATTAGACTCTCACTTCCTAAGCCATCGACATTCGCGCACAACGAACTAGGAGTCGTGGTGAACCAGAAGTCGTTGTTGTCAGTCGAAACTAACTAAGCTTACCTGGCTAGGTTGGGGCTCCGCTTATTACGGGCGTGGGAGCCTACTTCCGAAATCGATTGCATTGTGCGGATTAGTTTCCACTAATCTAAATGAAAGTTATTTAAAAAAATGTACCTTAAATCAGCTGGTGATATGTAGGTGTGTTCCGTGTGTCAAGAGTGACTAGGGCCTCTACTGCTCGCATCAGTGCACGTTGTAGAGTACCGCTCGGATAGTAGGCAAGCTGGTGGACCCATATAAGGAAAAACTAGGTCATGTCACAGGATTATTGTGCCACGTGTACAGCGTAGATTGCGAGATGGTAGAGTATCAGTTACTCCCCCCAATTAATGGGGTTGTGTGACGTGTCATTAATTGATTGAACGTGGACATGTGCAGTTTTCATGAGAACCGTCGCCTCCTCGTTTCCCATAAGGTATTCAATGCTGGTACTTGATGCTGACGCACCTGTTTGGTGAGCCACTATGTCTATATAATGACATTTTTTCATCGTTGTAGGTATTATCTTCTGCAGAGTGCATTCTTCAAATGCTTGCACTCGAACAGTATGCTTTGGGTTTTCCTAAGGCTTATGTAGTTTGTAATTTTTTGTACCCGCCATCTGGGCAAACATTGTAACATCTTTCCTGTAATCAATAGAGTGTGTTTACGTAATTCTCTTTTATTTCTCAAACAAGTGCAAATCACTTAAGTTCCTGATAATTAAACCTCTAAACTGACTACTGAAAGAAAGCTAAACAACTGGATAAATTGATTGTTGGCGGAGAGAGGTTGATCCGGCCGTGAAGTAAATTCGCATGGCCCTTGCTTGGATCGTAAGTACCTTCGGCGAATTGTCAAGTTTCGTTGACGCCGTTGAGGTTACTGAAGAGTGAACCTTGAGCGGGAAAGTCCTTCTGCACCCGCTGACAGTTGTGGGATTGCGCTCCCGTTTGCGATGACTTCTTCGCTTGGCCAAACGTCTCGTCGGGCTAGAGGGCGGACCGCTCCTGTAATGTTGGATTGTCCTCCGTCGCTAAGTTGAGCCACTGTTGCTAGGTCTTTGTCCCCATCTAGGAAGAGCGACTCCTCCCCAATTTCTGCGTCTGGCTTCTACTCAACTTGTTTGGCTGGCACCAGCTGTATCTGAGAACAATCTATCTACTTTAGCGCGGCATAGTGGCAACCCCGTGCCATTGGTTGGTCTCCGCGAATTGTTCCTTGAGTGGTTGGCGGTATACTTCACTCACGAATGAACGATGGAGACCATTGTTTCCATCTATTGAAGCCAGGGTCTCCTCAAGATGAGGTTATAGGTAGACGGTGCGTCTACTACCATGAAGTCCTGGAATAGTACCTTCCGCAGTTGTGGCTCTTCATGCCACAATTGTTAACTTTATCTTCCCAATCAGGAAGCATTTTTCTCCGCTAAACCCTATCAGCGGGTAGTCGGAAGGTGTTAAGTTCTCTTCCTTAAGGTCCATGTTGTGGAATGCATTGTAGAATAGAACATTTAGGGAGCTTCCCGTGTCTACCAGGGCCCTTTTTACTTCTCACCTTGCAATAGAGACTGAAATTATAAGAGCGTCATTGTGCGGTGTGCGAACACCTTCGAGGTCTTTATCTGTGAAAGTCAAGGTCGGGATTGGGCTACGTACTCGCGAGTAATACACGCACCGGTCCTTGCTGGTGGGTTGTATCCGCATCTCAAGGAGTGTCCGCTTTCGGGACTTGTTTGATTGTTCTCCCTCCGGTCCAACTCCGTGAGGGACATATATAATGCCCGAAACCTCCTTTTTATTTCTTTGACCGCCTATCCTCTTTCCCTGTTCCGGTCTTGCCTTTTTTTCGAATCCAGGAACTCCTTCAGCTTGCCCTTTTGTATCCAGTACTCAATCTAGCACCTTAGACTCTTACACGTTGGTGTCGTGGCCACCCTCCTTGTGGTATGAGAAATACTTGTTGTTGTCGCTTTTGGAAGGGTCTCCGTACTACTTCGGGGGGGGGGGTGCATTTTAGATCATCCCTATTCTTCATGGAATTAAGGACGTCTGTCAAGCTAGAGTTGAGGGGGTTATGGTCCTGGACCCGACATAGTTGGAAGATTTTTCTAGCTTGGCACGGCCAGAGTCCGACATGCCGTCGTTGCGCTTTCGTTTGTTTATATCTTCGTCTTCTCATCTCTTTTCCTCATTTTTGTCTCTATAACCGGAGGGTTTCTTTTCTGTTTCAATTTCCTTCTTGGCCATTCTTATTTCCTCTAAGGTGATGTACCTCTGGCGCTTTTCAGGAGCTCTACCATATCAATGGGGGTGTTCCAGGGTGAGGAAGTCGTAAAACTTTCCCTCTCTTAGCCCCGCAGTAAAAGTCGTAACGGAGGTATCATCGTTACAACCGTCAATGAGCATCAGCTCATCATTGAAGCGTGTGACGTATTCCCTTAGTGTTTCATTTGACTTCTGCTTCAGGGAGAGTATATAGTGTGAACCCTTCCTGATCCGCTAGCTGCCAACAAAGCGTGTAAGGAATGTTTTGGCCAGTGTCTTGAATGAGTCGATTGACTTTGGCAGAAGGCTATGGAACCATGTCAGCACTGACTTCTCCAGGCTGCTTGGAACGTTTTGCACAACACTAATTAGAACCTTCTTTGAGCGCCATCACATGCTAATAATAGCGCAAGTGATCAAACGGGTCATCGGTTTCGTCGTAGAACTCAAGATTTGGGGGGTTGAACATCTTTGGCAGAGCTTCGTTCATGATGTGGTCCATGAATAGGGGAACAAAAAGATTGTACAACATATCTGGGTTGTGGGCCCCTCGGCGGAGAGGGTCAGTGTGGCGGGTCGGTCAGCCCTGAAAGTTGGATCTTCGTTGACCGCCCCACCACCTATAGTCCAATGAGAGCTGGCGGGGGCTTGACTTTCCTGTGCATGCTCTCTGTTGTCGTCTGGATTTGAGGTCTATGTTGCTCCCGATCTCCATCAGCGGGTGGAGGGTTCTGCTGAGTAAGGATCTTCATTGTTTTAGCGATCTGTTGTATCAGGTATGATAGCAAATCCATCTTGGGGTCTGTCGCCGATGTTGTTGGCACGTGGGTGCGAGCTTGTTCCCCCTATGTCACCGGTACCGCTGGAAGCGATGTTATAGTGTCAGTCTGAGCGTTCGATGTGTCCCCCTAGTCTCCATTGTTACAGGATCTGGTGGTCACCATCTTCTTGAACTTTGAAGAGAGATGATGTCAATGCTTTGCTAGGAACTATGTCGTCCCAACGGACGGTGCCAAACTGATGTAGTCGATTTTCGCTCCATGCTTCACCTTGACCTGCTAACCTGCACAAGGAACTCTCGTGAGCCATGGACCATGCACCATTGTGGTGGTCGATGCCACTCCGATGCTAAAGTCAGATAGGGCTCTGAGGAAAATTTAAAGTTGTAAGCAGGAAATTTGTAGCGTACGTTTATTCACCAACCTCCTGTCTTATTTATAATGCTGGAATTCTGGTTCAGCCAGACCATCGATGACGTAGTTTAGGGAAAGAGATCTGCCTAGAGATCCTTCTTAATTAGGAGTTGTCTTGTGGAGGGAATATTTCCATGTTAGACCTGTGCTCCTAGATACGCGGGAGATAATTCCCAATCGGAGCATTGTCCATAGGTGGAAGTTTCCACGTACGACGTATACTCTAGTATTTGCTTTTTAGTTGGAGACAAAGTACAGTTGGTTTGCCTGTCCGAAGTCGGTCCCAATAGGTCTCACGGGTATTGGGAATGGTTGTGAGACGTATGGGTTTAGCAGGACATAGCAATTTGGGTTTGTCTGGCAGATTGCATTATGCGGGCTTGATGTCTCTTGGGTCGGATCAGTGCTAGACTAATGTTTGGCCCTGTTTCCTAGAGATCATCATGACACGTGTACGGTGTAGAAAAGATGATGTTTCAGTTTATCATCAAGTACCATGGCGGAATGTCAGGCAGCAGAGACAACACTTCCTCTGATTCAGGCTCACCACTGGATCACATGTCTTCTCTTGGGGGACTCCGGGATACTACATGCTATTTTGCAGGAGAATCATTGCCAGACAACAACAACCATGTGTTAAATGTGGCGCCCCTTTATTTTGAATATTCACGGACTTTTAGAACAACACCAAACAATGATTTTGTAAATTTATTTTCCGGGACCTCAATGTTAAGGCACACACTTTAACTACTGCTACTGGACATCAGTTATGTAATGGTATTATCTAATATTATTGGTCAGAGGCCTTTTAACAAAAAAAAAAAAAAAAACATCGAAGACATATTGCTCCTAAAAGGCAATATGTCCATATCGCTGCAACCACCAACATCGTGATATCACAATCAGTGTTGCCGCCACCACTTTAAATACACAATCAACCACCAATACCAATAAGTTGTCGTCGCAAAATTTTATTATATGAATATTTGTTTTTGCTAAATCCGTTTCCTTTTGCACTTTCATGGAAAAAAATCGACACCTTGAATCATATATCACATTACACAATCACATAGAGGACAAAACCCTAATGAGAAAATATTCTCCTTGTTGCCGGCCAAGACCTAAATATTCAACCTTTTTATGGAAAGCAGCATTTTCCAAACCTTCGTACAAAACTAATAAACTTAGTTGGCAAGAAAACCTTTTGGTCAAGAAAAAATGAAAGAAAAATGAGCCCAAAAAGATATGTTAGGTTAACAATATAAAGCAAATGAGCCATCGAATCTAAGCCTTCTCCATGTCCTTATCTAGTTTTATTATATTTCTAAACAAAACTCTTTTAGGGCTGTAATTCGTCTATTCAATTTGAGGTCTAAACTTTGAAAGCTGGAACAACAGGGATGTTTGTGAGCCATGGACCTGATCAAAGTCCATGCAAACATAAAATTTCTTTTTTTCTTGTCGTGGCCGGCCCGAGATTGACAAAAAGACGTTGATTATGAAAATAATCATGCGTGTGTTACACTGTGCTTAACTTATTCGATTCGTATCGAAAAGTGAATCTCACTAGGAATATAACAGTTAGCTCGTGAGAACTAAAATGTTTAGGATAATGATGATGCTACCAATCATAAGTAATTAAAAAAATTATCACATGTTTTGGCACACATCGTAAGCATTATTAGATGGTTAGGAATGAATGAAAAAAAGAATAGCATCCTATCTGTAAGCCATGTCATCAAGAAATCAACAACTACAAGATAAGCCAAATCTGAAAAATATTTACAAGTTATAAATTTATATAATACAGTGATTTGTATCTACTCGTTTTGAAGAAAAGATTTGGACATCTCAACCAATCCTCCATTATTTTCCAACTTGTCTTCTATTTGGACAAATTTTTTTTCTTCTATATATTTCTTCTTCTCCATGTAGAGAGGCCTACAATGTCTTTCTTCTTCTCCACATATATGGACCTTGGTTTTATGTTGATGTTCTTCCTCTTGTTGTTGTTGTTGACAAATATGGGTCGGGGTTGGACGATATAAGATCATACCTGCATGAAAAGCATGAATATGAGCAGACTGAAATCATTATTATCATCATCATGAGATGCGAGTTGGATTGACTACTTGGTAAGGATGCATGTTAGATGAAAAGGGATGTTGGAATGGCTCAATCAGATAAAAGCTCCCAGAGGTTTGGGTCCATTCTTCTGATTGAGCCGTGCCAATATCACCTTTTCGATTTTATTTGCTTCACTGATTTGCTAGCTAGACCAGTATAATTATAATCAACTTGATGAACTGATGATACATATAACTTTCAAGTATAACTGTTGATATTTCATGTCTACACACCTATTATTCAGTTTTCAATGACTTGTTCTTATTCGAGATACAGTTTAGTTGAAAATTTTAAATATACAGTATTGGGTTATTCCTGAAATCAGTTTACTAAGGCTGTGGTTTGAAACTATCATAATATATATGTTGTAAAAAATGCTAATATTGTGAACTAAACGTCCAAAGTAATATTTTCCCGAAAATGGTTTTGTTATTTCTTGATGAAAAGGTTGTCACAGAGCAGTTTCGGAAATGTTGATTTCCAAGAGCATTTAAGGAGAAATCGGACATGCTCTCTTGTACTAATTAGACATTGAAATATTTACAAACCCCTTAAATATATGAAAGATGGATAGATGTGAGAAATATCCAAACCCATCAACAGGTTGGTAATCAACATCCATTGTCTTAAGACATTGCAATCAAGAACATGTAAGTATTCAGTGATAATGATTATGAGCATGTTGATCAGTCAATGTTCTGATTATACGGTATACTATGATGCTACTTTTAACTCTATCACCAAGCAGGGATGTACGGGTTGATCAGATCAAGATGTATCTCCAAAATCATGGCTGAACTTTATGCAGCTTAAACTAATGTTCTTTTGGCGCAACAAGAAAGATGGAAATGAGGAGATTCCTTTGAGCCAAAGCTTCAGTTGATTCCATGAAAATAAAACCCAGCTTTATGCAGCTAAAAGAGAATTTTCTTTTGGCGCAATTCAAGAATGCAAGGCAGGGATTCTGAGGAGATTCAACAGAAGTAAAGGTGCTTTTGACGAGTATCTTAGATGTTGTTTTATAAGTAGAGAGCTATAATTGTTTGAATCATGACCAGGCTCATCAGTGTGTTGTGGAAAAGTACATATTTTCCTTGCTATAGATCGAAAAGAATGTTGGATGAATATTTTCAGAAGAAGCTTGGATCAATATCGGCATTATTCTTAATGTATCCAGTGTTTGAGTAAACATCAACTATTTCCGATAGGAGCAGTTTACAATTGAATTCAAATTTTCCCAAAGTAAAAGATTTGGGGAGAAAGACACACCATGGATAAAAAATGTTCATGGTGATGGAATGAACATCACCACCGCCATTTTACTATTACAACTGCAACTAAAACTGCCACAAGCCCTTCTGACATCATCATGTCCACAAGCATTGCAACAAAGGGTTTTACTGGGATTTTGAGGATTTCCGAACCTTATCATTAAAATCAAGTGCATAAAAATGCATCAAATATACACCACTCCATTATTACTTCATTATTCACTACATCATCAAGGAAAGAAAATATCCTTAAATACCTCCCCTCCTCGTAAGTGACTTGGTGCTAGGAGTTTCAACCTCCCAAGTAGGTCAAGGGTTCAAGGGTTGTGATGCAGTCATTTTTCGCTTCCTGCTCTGACCTTGACCTGCAAACCTGCACAAAGAACACATGTGAGCCACGGACCACCGTTGTGGTGACCGATGGCACTCCGATGCTAAAGTCAGACAGGGATCTGAGGAAGGTGTAATGTTGTAAACAGAAAATTTGTAGCGTACCTTAGCTAACTAACCTCATGTCTTAATTATAGTGCAGGAGTCCTGGTTCAATCAGGTCATCGATGGCCTAGTTTAGGGAAGAAGATCTTTGTGGAGATCTTTTTCTAATTAGGATTCGTGCTGTGGAGGGAAGTTTTCATGTTAGCCATTTGCTCCTAGATACGTGGAGATAGTTCTCGTTCCGAGAGTATTATATAGGTGGAAGTCTCCATATATGATACGCACTCTGGAATATGCTTCCTAGTTGGAAGCAAAGAGCCGCTGTAATTGTCTGTCCGAAGCTGATCCTCGATATACTTGCCTTAACAGGGCTTACGGGTATTGAGGATAGTTGTGAGACATGTGGGCCTAGCATGCTATAAGAATTAGGATTCGCTTGGCAAACTGCATTAGGCGGGTTTTGAACCGTATGGGCCGGATCAGTGTCGGGTTGACACTAGGGCCTATCGTTATCTTTTCCTCGAGATCATCATGACACATGTACGGCGTAAAGCTGGGACCGTTTTGGTGTATCATCAAGTTGGTATTTGCATTTATTGTTTAATGTTAAGGGGAAAAAATCTGTAAACTCCTCAAACAAGCTAAATGGATCAATGGGATTTAGGCCAAGGTTTAAACTCACCAAGTGAATTGTTGTTAAGATTGTTCCTTTGTGCACAAGATTAAGCTCGTGATCTTGGTAGACACCAATCAATTGCTTAATCATCTTGAGGATAAGGTTCTTCTTCCCCTTCCCTAACAAAAAGAAAAGCTCAAAATGATGAGCACCTGGATCGAAACATAAAGCAATTAAAAACTAGGAAAATACTTGTTCTTGAAAGATTCCAATGTTAATTTTCATTTAAATTCTCTTTTTTGGTGATGATACATCAAAATAAACCAATCATCGCAATCATACATGTGGCAGAAAACATCCGTCGCGAGGATCTGGCATCTCATCTACTGGGCCAGCTTGTAAAACCCAAGAGAAATATGGCCAACCACAAAGACCTACTATAAGAAGATATAATCAAAGCCTGAATCCAGGCCTGAACAAATCAAAGCCCAAATCTAGACCCGACACAAGTTCTCTCATAAGAAGAGGAACGTTGCACCAAAAAGAGTGTTGGAAGGAGTTACACCTCCACAGACACATCTCCATCAAGGAGAAGACTGTTACGAGAAACATCTCCTTCCGTTGCGCCTCACATGCTTAAGACACGCAGATAATTAACCGCGATCATTATAAAGGTAAAGGGAACATTCAAACAGGTATGCAACTTTAACTAAGTTTTATCCAGATTTACTTCCTTCTTCAAATAGAGTTGATGACTTAAGCATCAGAGTGCCTTCGACCACCAAAAAAGTGGTCCTTGGCAGTCTAACATCTGTTTTACAGATCAAACTCACAGGAGAACGATATTTGGACGCATCAGTTTGGCGTCGTTCGTGGGGAACGATGAGTTTCCTTTCCAAAAAAAAATTTCAGTGACAAAGCTCACCGAGATTTGGTTAACAAACAAATAATTACCAAGGTCAATGGAACGCTCCACAAATCTTCAATCTGGGGGTGAACAATACGACATGTCACCTAACATCAACCCAGCAACAACCGTCGAACCAATCACGCCAGAAAGAAAAAAGCTTCAACAAGTAACAATTTAGACGTCTCTGACGTATTGTGTAGGCTCAGTTGAACCATGTAATCGAAATGGTGGATAGACTCATTCGAGACCTTGAGGGCAAAAAACCTTGAGAAGAAATTGCCCAGCTTGAGAGGCATCGGGTCAATAACAGTTCCGGATTCAACCAAGGAAAGTTTGGAAAACTACAACCAAAGAAGCCCAACCACGATCTTGACAGTGAGTCGAAGCGAGATCCTTAAAGCTATAATAGGAAGGGAAGATGTCAAATGGCCACCAAAAATGAGAAGAGATCCAGAGAAACGGAACAAAAACAAACACTGCCTCTTCCACAATGACTACGGCCACGATACTGAAGACTGTCATAATCTAAAGGACGAGATTGAACGCCATATCAGATAATGACGACTCGGAGAATTCGTCGAACCCGAGGACGAAACAATCATCTCGGGGGAACTACCAAAGGAAGCAATATACGCTTTGCATGGTGCAGATGGAGAAAATGAGCTATCCAACCGATCCCGAAAGTGGGTAGTCAGAAGAGACCTGCGAGTAAATATTAGATACCAAGAGCCATCAGCACAGCGTGCAAAGACGATGTAAAGGACTATAACCTTCTCAAACAAATATGTAGACAGGGTTAATTTCTCGCACAATGATGCCTTAATAATCTCGGTCATGATAGCTAGATGGAAAATTAAAAGGGTGTTGGTCGACACTGGCAGCTCGGTCAACCTCTTGTACCTGACAGCTTTTCGAAGGACGCGATTCACTAATGAGATGTTCTCACCTAGCAATCAACCAATGGTGGGTTTCAGCAGGGAACAATGTCATCCGCTGGGTATGATTCAACTACCGGTCAAAGCAGGAGAACCATAAAAACAACGAGTATTATTGACAGATTTCCTTATCGTTGATGTTCATTTTGCGTGCAACATGCTACTCGGGAGACTCTGGATACACAAAATAGGCGCAACCTCCTAAACTATGCACCAATGCTTAAAGTACCATACCGACAATGGTATCGGGAGAATCAAATGAGATCAACCAGCAACCCGTGAATGTCATTTCGCAACAATAAATACCCCCCACAAATAGCAATTACTGCAACGATCAGAGGAGCTTTCACAACAACATGGTCAAACGAGTTTGGACTTTTCGGATGATAATATGGCTCCAACTAGCCCACGAGATCGACCTAACACTGGACAGCCGCAAAAAGAAACAATAGTAGTCTACCTAGACAACGAGGCAGAGAAAGCAGTCCGGATTGGCACAAAGATTCATCTCGAACTCACCGAGGAACTAATACTATTGAAGGATAACCAAGATGTTTTTGCATGGACGATGAAGGACATGGTAGGAATAGAGCCATATGTCATCTCTCACAGATTACAAGTGAACCCGAACAAGAAGTCGATTCGACAAAAAAAGGTCGGTGGCTCCAAAACGTAATTAGGCAATAAACAAAGAAGTGCACCGTCTACTTAATGCATGGATGATAAGAAAAGCTCACTACCCGGACTGGTTGGCAAACACGGTGCTGGTAAAGAAAAAGAACGACAAATGGAAGATATATGTGGACTATGCCAATCTGAACAAGGCATGCCCTAAAGACAATTTACCACTTCACGAATAAATCAGATAGTTAATGAAATCGCTTGGCACGAGCTAGTGAGTTTCATGGATGGATACTCCGGATATAATCAGATACAGATGTACCCTCCCGACCAAGAAAAAACATTTTTTATTTCAAAAAGGAGTACATACTGTTATCGAGTAATGCCCTTTGGCTTAAAGAACGCGGGAGCAACGTACCAACGGCTAGTAAACAGAATGTTCAAAGATCAAATCGGAAAAATGATGGAAGTTTACATCGATGACATGCTTGTCAAAAGTTCACGCCGAGCAGACCATGTCAAAAATCTCGAACAAGCCTTCTCCCAACTGCGAAAGTATAAGATGAAACTAAACCCGAAGAAATGCACCTTTCAAGTAAAATCAAAGAAATTTTTCGGGTACATGGTCAACCAAAAAGGAATTAAGGCTGATCCAAAGCAGATACAGGCGCTTCTCAACCTACAGTCACCAACAAACATAAAAGGTGTACAAAGCCTTAATGGAATAATAGCAGCCCTGAACAGGTTCATCTCCAGATCATCGGACAAATGTCTACCTTTCTTCAGAATTTTAAAGGGAAATAAGTCATTCGAGTGGAATGCCGAATTGCGTTAGTAAGGGAAGAAAAAGGTGTGTAAAAACCAGTATACTACAATAGAAAAACACTTGTGGATGCAGAAATCAATTATCCGGCCCTAGAGAAATTGACGCTCGCTCTTATCGTGTCGTCATGAAAATTACGACCGTACTTCCAAGCACACCTAATCATAGTTATGACCAAACAGCCACTTGAGTTGGTATTGCACAAACCAGATCTATTGGGGAAAATGGTGAAATGGGCAATAAAACTTGGACAATTCAACATCAGTTATGCCCCCAAAATCGCTATCAAAACTCAGACAGTAGCAGATTTATTCGCCGAATTCACAGGAAGTAACAACCAACAGTCGAAAAGTAAGAGCGAAAAAAACAATCCAAATCAATCACCGACTGATGGATTTTTTGCTGTGATAGAGCATCCAACGAAGCGAAAAGCGGAGCTGGACTAATCATGTACAACTCGAAAGGGCATCACATTGGATAAAACGATAAAATTCAACTTTAAAGCTTCCAACAACGAAATCGAGTATGAAACTGTGATAGCAGGGCTATAGTAAGCAAAGCACATGGGAATAAAAGACATTAGGGTCTTTACTGATTCCAAACTGGTGTTCAATCAATTAAACGACAAGTTTCAATTCAAAGATACCCGAATGAAAGCTTACCACCAGAAAACCAAAGAACTAGTAAAAGGCTTCCGGAATGCGATCATTCAACGGTGCACAAGGCTAGAGAACAAAATAGTTGATGAACTAGCAAATGAGGCATTGACAACTAAGGACAATGATAATCCACTCGTCATGATGCAAGGAAGCTCCATACTTGAAAACCAGGTGGAAGAAGCTTGGGCCACGAATCAAGAAAATAACTGGACATCTCCAATTTTGGCGTATGTATCAAACGAAGAATTCCCAACAGATAAGATGGAAGCCCAAAAATTACGAAATCGAGCAGCAAGATACACAATGATCAATGACAGACTCTATAGAAGGTCCGCCAGGAAACCCTTGCTAAGATGCCTTCCCCAAAAGATGTTGAATATATTTTGCAAGAGATCCACCACGGTACATGCGAAAATCACCCAGGGGAAAGAACGTTGGCCCATAAAGCATTCACACTGGGCTATTACTGGCCAATGATGCAAACAGGTGCTTAAAAGCTCATTCTCAAGTGTGAAAAATGCCAAAGATTTAACCAGTACACTCACATGCTGGGATAGAACCCGGTCTCGATGAATAGCCCTTGGCCATTCGCACAATGGGGAATGGATACGTAAGATCACTCCCTGCGTCCGACAAGAAGAAGTTTCTTCTTGTAGTAGTAGACTACTTCACTAAGTGGGTAGAAGTAGAGCTCCTTGCAAAGATAGGAGAAGTCCAAGTCGAGAAATTTCTTTGGAGAGACATTATATGCAGATTCGGGATCCCAAAGGTAATTGTCACAGACAATGGGAAGCAATTCGAACACAAGAAGGTTAAGGAGCTATGCGAAAACCTGAATATCCAGCAACACTTCTCTGCGCCCGCTCATCCACAGGCAAACGGACAAGCCGAGGTCACCAACATGACAATTTTGGGAGCAATCAAAAGACGGTTCGAGGTAGCAAAAGGATTGTGGGAATCCGAGTTACCTGGCATCCTTTGGGCAAACAGAACAATAAAACAAACTCCGACGGAAGAAACACTTTTTGCCCTCGCATACGGATCTGATGCAATGATACCCATGGAGATCGGTATGTCAACATTTTGAACCGAAGAATTTCGCGTTGAGAACAACATCGAAGCGCTAAGAGTCAGGCTGGACCTCTTCGAAGAGAAGCGAAAAGCAGCCTCTATCAAAACAGCAGCCTACCAACAGCGTATGGTCGAATACTACAACAAAAGGGTGTGAATCTGCACTTTTAACATTGGCGACTGGGTAATACAAAAAGTCTAACTCAACACAAAGGAACCTGGTGCGGGCAAACTAAACCCAAATTAGGAAGGACCATACAGAGTAATAAAAATCAACAGACCGGGAACGTACTGGTTGGAAAACAAAGAGTACAAAATGCTAGTTTGGCCATGGAATGTAGAGCACTTGAAAATATATTATCAATGAATTTTTCACTTTCGAATTCAAAACAATAAGAATTCAGTCAGGCCAAGGAAGTCGGATTAAAAACCCAACTCATGAAAATACTCAGCACGGCTAAAGTATCGAGCAAAAACAAATATATGTACCGAACGAACGAGTCGGACATAAAAACAAAAAACTTATGGCCTGATCAACCATGAAATAACAAAGTACCAGGACGTAAGAGTCGGACATTTTCTTGTTGACTGTAATGTATGACTTCGTAATCCAGATATGGAATCGAATTCCGTAAAAAGAGCTTCTACACAACTAGAATGTCGAACATCAAATCCATTTGTAAAAATCTGGACGAACGAGTCAGAAATTTGCCAGGAAATGTCATAACTAAAAAGTTGATAAGCTAGACATATGGACAGAACAAATGCGAAATATAAAATTTTCATTGATCTTCTAGAAAAATGAGATTACAAAAGAAACAATTAAGAAAGAGCATTGACATTAGCAACATCTCCAGGAGGTATGGGCTCACACAAGTGCTGAGAAGGTTCCCCGACAATTGGATCACCCAGTGACTCCAAAACGACTTGTTCGACATCATCGAATTCTTATTCAACAAAGCAACGGTATTTGGACATGTCTAAACCTTGCGTCTCCAAGAAATCATGGCCACCATCGACCACTCTTTTCCAATCCGCGACCTCTGCCGCCTTCGGCCTTTCAGTAACAGATGACGCTAATCTTCTATCAACGACCGTGAGTCTAGTTGAAATCGCAGACTTGGTCTCGACAAACTCGAAATTCAACTGAGCGATTTGAATGGCAGAAGCCTTAAGATTGGCAGAACATTCCTCAGCAGAACAAACGGCCTCGTCACGTTCAGCCTTTTGGTCGGACAACTTTTTCTCAACAGCATCCAGACGGGACCTCAACTTACTCAATTCAACTCAAGACGTTTCGAGATCAGAAACAAACATGTCACGTATGACCTCGAGTTTCCTCAACGACGTCTGTGCAGAATCTACAGCCCTTGCATATTCTATGCATTGCACCTTCAATGAATCAAATGGCGGAGAACATGAAAAATGACCAAGATATGTCCTGCCAGCTTCTACTCAATGAGCACCACCTAGTCACGAGCAGCCTTACAGTCCGACCCCATCACGGCCGCATAAGTAAGGTGAGTCGTCCCCTCCATAAGGTGTTGGAGACCCTCATCAATATGATGACGTGGTAGGGCGTACAAGCATAAGAGCCCTATTAGCCAATCGTCCATGACAACCGCCAATGAGGTTGCGATCATTGTCCTGCACATCAACCTCAGAAGGCCAGAATAACTCCCCGAGCGCAATCAAAGCGGGACGAGAAGAATAGGGAGTAACAGGCGATCCCGAGGTCCCAGCCATGATATAGGAAACAGGAAGCTTGAAGTCTTGAGCCTGAGTAACAACTCGATCCTTCATTGTCGTCTCGTACTCAAAGTCATCCAAGGTCTTAGTACCCTTTGGATTCTTAGACTGTCAAAGACCAAGCTGAAGCATTTTGCTTTCAATAATGCGAGAGTCATCAATCGTCAGAAAAGCGAAAACGGGCAAACCGTAAAAGCAACAAGATTTTCTCGTGGTCATCTAGAAGACAGAAACCTCCTTCTTACTCCTTTCAAGAACTTGGTTTACTTCCTTGTCCTCTCGAGCAGAAGAGTCATCCTTCGAACCACGACCTCCTTTTCGGAGAGAAACAAGATGAGAAGGAGCCCTAGCAGCGTCAAGAACTAAAGAGGCGAGCTTCTTCCTCTTCAAAACACGACCAGAACTGACAGACAACATCTTGGAAGGGCTGGGAGGCCTAGAAACTTCCCTTTTCCTAACAATCGAGCCGGTACTCCCAGAACCTTGGGCAGTTACAGAAGCAATTCGGCCTACAGGCTCATCAACAGAACCCTCTTTACGGCCGACATCCACATCACCAATGCGAGCAACAGTCAACTCCAAAGCATGACCGACAATAGGCTCTGCGCGACCCGCTTCACCCGACGAATATAAGCCACTACGGATAATGGCATCCGTAGTAAGGAAATCTTCCACTGAGACTCAGGGAAGATCGCCAAATCGACTGCATAACTCTTGTTCTTCCAACAACAACAACAACAACTCGGCTCACTTACGCTTCCGGAATGACCGCAAAATCCAATTTTTGCGAAATCTGGAGTAATTGGAAGAAATGGACATGTAGAACCAAGACCTCGACCAACCCCCATACTCCTCTCGTAGGTCCTTGAAACAAGAAGGAGAGCGAAAGCAAAAGGTGCAATTGGCGTTTATGCTAACCCCACCAAAGAATGCAAAACCCTGACATTCATAGGGATACGAGCTACGGTAGCCCTTGCTAAGGTCGTAATCATCACCTTCCAACAGTTAGGAACTAGTTGGCCCGAAGCAATGCCAACCAAGTCTAAGTCCTCCTAGACGATTGCAGGAGCTGGAAGCCTAAAATCGGAGTGGAACATACCAGGGTACAAAGCGATGTACCCATGTTTTGGACGACGAGGACTATTGCCTTCTTCGAGGAGAACGATTTCTAGATCGGTGGCAATGAGTAATCATGACGGATACTATCCAGAGTCGCATGTGTTGCCCGCGGAAAGCTTCACAAGCATCAAGAACATCGCCACTCAAAACCCTGAAGCTAGACATGATTGCAGAGCAAACGCAAGAAATCAAGGAATCAACAACCGGAAAATGAAGAAGTGCAAAAGAAAGTAAAACACATTCAACTTCTCCTTTTATAAAAAACGAGTAGAGAAATGTCCTCTCTTGGGAGAACGTGCAAGATATGATAGTCACACGAAATTCCAAAAATCGCGCTAAAATGAGCTGGCGGACGGAACATCGGGGAAATAGCATCAACAACAGATAGTAAAAGCACTAAATGTGTCGTAATATTGAAAAATCGAAAACAAAACTGCCACACAGTTACTGGATACATGAACATACCCACTAACTATGGGGGGAGTAGTTGATGATACATCAAAATAGACCAATCATCACGACCATACCCGTGGCAGAAAACATCCATCACGAGGATCTGGCATCCCATCTACGGGGCCAGCTCGTAAAACCTAAGAAGAATAAGGCCAACCACAAAGACCCACTATAAGAAGATATAATTGAAACCCAAATCCAAGCTCGAATGAATCAAAGCCCAAATCCAGGCCCGACACGAGTGCTATCATAACGAAGATGAACGTTGCACCAAAAAAAGTCGTGGAAGGAGTTACGCCTCCACGGGTGCATCTCCATCAAGGAGGAGACTGTTGCGGGAAACATCTCTTTTCGTTGCACCTCATGTGCTTAAGTCACTCAGAGAACTAACCGGAACCATTATAAAAGGTAAAGGGAACATTCGACACAGGTATGCAACTTTAACTGAGTTTTGTCCAGATTTACTTTCTTCTTCAGACAGAGTTGTTGACTTAAGCATCGGAGTGGCTTCGGCCACCAAAAAGGTGGTCATTGGCAGTCTAACATCTGTTTTGCAGGTCAAACTCACAGGAGGATGATTTTTTGACACATCATTTGGTTTATACCCTGAATATATGGTTTTCCTTCCTGATTCAAAAAGATCTTCAAGGAGCGCCTTCCTTAGGCGACTGAGGTGTGATTACCTCACATTCGTCTTCGCTAGTGTTTTGACCCACCATATTGCTTCCATTTTCAATAGAGTTTTTAGTTATGTGAATTTTTTCTTCAATATATCATCGCCGAATCTATTTATTGCTTCTTTTGCTTCATTATTAACTTCGTTCCCATTTTCATACTCTTCTAACGTTTTTAAAACATCTTTAACTTTAGATAAGGTTAGTGGACCTCCATCTATACCGTCAATGTAGAATTCATGTTCATCTATATCTTCCATAGATGTAAGGGTAGCAACCATTTGGAAATTATTTGGGGTTCTTGGAGACTTCGTTTGTTCTTCCCCATGGATAGTTTCTTCTTGTCTCCTTCTGCAAGCTATGTATTAATGCAATCCAAGCTAAACATCTACAGCCCGCTCATTGTCAGCGCCATTTCTTTTGTTGTTTTTATCTTTTTCTTCACTATTCCCATCTTCTTCATAGTCACTATTTTCTTCCATGTTTCCTTCTTCATCACTTTCACCAATTTGATTATTGTTTTGAGCACCAACCTGTGCTTCTATAATTGGAGTAGATAACATATTGGTTGCATTATTGCATGTTTCATTACTTTCCGTTGCATCCTGATCCAGCCCTATCCCTTGTATGGAGTTGTTTTTGTTTACCCTAACATTCAAAATGTGCATACTTTGTTTAGGTCTAAATGTGTGTTTTCCTGTCCAAGCATCTAAGTTTTGTTCCTTAATTGGTTGCTTCCCTCTTGTAGCTTTCCAAGCCATACGGAATGGCTTCTTAATTGTTGTCTTCTTGGGGTGCTGCTTCGAGTACCCAAAGACTGCAAGTACTGCACTTGACTGGAACCCATGCATACTCAACTTCAATGTTTATCTTCTTCTCTCCATTGATTACCACAGAGATAACTTTGGGTAGTTAGATAGTAAATCCACTTCTACACACACCCTAGCATACAACAATCTTGTCTTCTCTTTAGTTGCCTTATCAAGCATGATGGGCACTCCAGCTGCATTAGCAATCCTTTGGATATCGTCCGGATTTCAAAGGAATAATAGAACCTTTTTCATAACTCAAATGGATATTGAAGTAAACACCTCTATTTCTTCATCCATGATCAGAGACCATGTTCTGAGAATGAACAACCTGCTTGCAATGTGAAGCGATCTCATTTCCAGAAGCCTTGCTTCTATCTTCTTCATCTCTAAACTTAATCATAAAGTTTTTTCTCCATAGATGTTTATCTCAAAATTTTGGATTCCCCTGACCTTAACCAGGAAATTTTTAACATATCCATACGCCAAGCACTTGCCCACAAAGCTGCCAATAACCAACCTTTCACACTCCTCAATCCTGCTTGCAAAGTCTGCAGTCTGCACTTGCACTATTTTCGAGTTGCCATCACCACGGGCACACAACAACCACCAACACTAATTCAGTCTTACCTGCACATACCATCCCATGTTACTACCATCCATCACTGCCACCACCTTAAGCCACCAGATCTGTGTGACCAACTTAATAACATTCATTACTTTCACTTCCTATTGAACTCTATATCCAAAACAAAACCTTTCAAATTATCACCTCACGTAAAAAAAGCACAATCGTCACCACAACAACTATCCAAACTATTTAAGGAGGTGAACAACAGTTTCAAAATATCCTAAGAGTATATATCATCGCTGGCATCAAGTGTAGTATTAGCAAGTTAAGGCAGCATGGCTCAGGTCCTTGGTGAGCAATAGGAAGACATGGACGCGCTAATCTATTTCTTCTCTTGCTCAGATTCAGAACTTTTGCATTAATACTGTTGAGCAATATCATATAAGTATTTTGTAATAAGGCTCTTAGTGAATCTGGCCACCGTGATCTACATCTTGCTGGCCTGGTGAACTTTTGTACTTGTACAAGCTGCTTAGTTTAACAGAATATCTATTATCAGAAAAAGAACACCCGAAGCAATGCTTGGTTTATAGTCTGTCATGTATTCTATGGTCAAACATTTCCAAAAGAGTGGAGCTTAGTTAAAAAGCAGTATTCTATTCTCATTTTTCGATCCCTGAATGAAAAAATTTAGTCTGTCATTTAGGGGAGACGACACAAGCCTATCTGCAGACTGCACAATACTGAAATATACATAATCTCCTAGCTGAGATGCTCGATAGCTGATAACAGAATATAAAAAAGTTTAAGACAAGATGCCCTTGCTTCTTCCATCATACCAAAACCATAGGCTAGAAGTAAAATCAACCATGCGTTTTAATTACAAGATAGAAAACATATTAAAATTATTTGCCAAGTGTTAGGGACTACAAGTTCACTACAAAAGATTTTCCTTAACTAATTACAGGGCCTCAACCTAGTGCCAAAAACACATCAGAACTCAACCTTGAAATTCAGTCTTTGCTCTCTTTTGGAATATCTTTAGGAGGTACTCCATCCTTTGGTGGTGCCTTCTCAGTGAGCCTGTATGGATATGCAGATCAAACATAACATAAGCTAAAAAAGGGAAGTATGCCAATAAATTTTGTGAACTTAAAAATAAAAATATCTAAATCGTCGTGTAACATTCAGAACCCATTTAGTGTATCTAATGAAATTATACTTCCATTCTAAATGCTAGTTCTAGCATGTTTACAAAACCTGGTATTTGTCTGTCAAATTTGAGTATTTAGTCAAGGCATGTCTAGCAGTAGTTTCATTAAACTTAATTTAAATTATTTTTAAATAATGAAATATACCTCTAACGAATAAAACTAAAACTTAGCCACTCTTTTTAAACATTAAATTTCATTAATAGTCTGAAATGATTACCAGTACTAATCAACGATGCACTTCGTGATTGGTAAACATCATGATAAACTCCCACCTGTCTCTATCTCTCACTCCGCTGTCAACTTGTTGAACTCACTGACATATATTAAAGTAATATATAGACCCAATAGTTAAGTTTTTCCTTTTTTATTTATTATTTTTATTTAAACAATTAGTAATAATGTTTTTTTAATCAATCAAAGAAATGATATATTGATTAAAGGGCAGGTCACTGTGACCGAGGATATCACAGGACTGCCAAAAAAGAATACATGTTAAAAAAGTTGCCCCAATTAAAAAATACAATCATGAAATGGCTATTAATAATCACCCACAAGTGATAACCCAATAGGCCAATACCAAGCAGTGATTTCGATCTCTCTGGAAATAGCTTGTGCATATTTCTTAAAGCCCTTGAAAATTCTGGCATTTCTCGATTTCAAATCACCAAGCAAGTTGCCACTAGGACCCTATCTCATAGCCATTTTTCCTAGTTATGCTTTTTTTTTCATTTCATCCTTTTTTGTAACAAAAGAGAAATATAAATGATAGGGACGAAGCCAATTGTGAAAGGTGGGGAAACAGAAAGCTTTACACCTAGTTGATAGATCTAAGCTAATCCACGTTTCCCTGGTTCTCTAGTCTCGATAATTTAGTACATTAAAAAAATTAAACAAGAAACAAATTATTTTTTAAAAAAATTCATGATTTCTTAGGCCACTCGGTAAAAAAAAAAAATTGCTCCAGTATCAAGTTATTTATTTATTTATTTTGTACTACAACTAAAACAAGTCGTAACTCAACTACACAAGAAAATTTCTTCATCCCCACCGATCTTCTTTATAGTGTAGGTTTTGGCACTCTATTACTAGTGTTTTTGCGCATGTAAGGATGCATTAAGTAATCTAAGAGGCACATTACAGAAACTTCCCTAAATACTCATGCCACAAGATAAGAAGGACGATGGGTGCACCCATTCTACTAATCCTACCTTCCCCCGTCTCTCTATACGTTAACCCTAGATGAACCTCTCTGTATATCCTTATTTTCACTGTGCAAATGATGATCTGTCAACGTGGGAAATATTGGCAAGCAAATACTTCACTCAATTTCGCTAACAAGTTGGAATTCAACATCATTTCAATCAAATTGGTAAAACCAGTGAAAAGTTGAAGAACGGAGACATGTAGGAGAGCGCATGCTTATAAACTTGTCCATTAAAAAATCAGCTTTCTTCAGTGCTGCATTCTCCCGTTGACCTTAATGGGAATATCATGCTTAAAAAAATATGTCATGAATATCCCACTCCCAAGTCCTTCATTGAAACTTTTGTTGCAATTGCAAACCTAAACACATTTTTCTTATTACCTTAAACTACAAGAGAAGATAACCCCTAACATCAGCCCCTCAAGGAGAAATTGAAGAAGCCTAAGATATCCCTTTTCCCAAAATGAGGGCTATATAGATCACAGCCCCATAAGATCAAGACCAAAGACTGTCCCTCTACCCACTCAATAATTTTGTTGAGCACTTCCATCCTTTCACTCCAACTTCACCCTCCACTTCCCCTCCCCCATCTTCACCTGGAATATTTATCTTTGAGGAAAATGATCCAGATTATTAGATTGAATACCCTAGATCACTTAAACCCGAGATAGCCCCAGACAACATTAATCCTCAGTCTAATGCTACTTCATTCTTTACAAAGTAATTTTATTGAAAACTTTGAAGTAGTGTATTTGGGTAGTTTTACTGAAACTTAATCAAGTGAAATGTCTTGTGGGGTTTAGTTGGAATTGTTTAATGTCAAAGTTGAATGAAGGCTTTGGCACTCTAATTTGAGAGGATTTTTGTCATATTTATTCTGGTTATGGAGCAACAGAAGTAGCTTTCAATTCCAAATGATCAAGAAAAGAAAAAGAAAAAAAAAAGTATTTTGATTGTGTTTGACACAGAGAACACCCAACCTTAACCTTGTTACAGGAATCACAAATTTACCAAAACCAATAAATTCACTTGAAATCCCCTAGAACATCCCAAGCTTAGAAATTTCACTAGGTCATCACATTCAAAATAACCCATATTATCTACAAAAGTTTGGAAAAATCTAAACTTGAGTGATCAATTGTAATTTAATCAAAAACCCCATTACCTAAAAAAAACCCCTAATTCTCATAGAATCTAAACTTAATGTGAGTGACTGACTTCAACTGCCCAAATCAACAAAACCCATCATCAAAAACGATAAAGTTTTGATTTTTAAACCCTAAAACTACAAATTTTCACACTTTTCGTCCAATTACAAGATTGGAAAGAAGGGGTTGGTGCTTCTTACTTGGCTGACGAAGCGGATTCCTCTTCGATCCACTGCCGAATCTGACGAACGTTTCGTCTGAACATGGTGGCGGATTGCTTCACATCGCTGCGCAGTAGGAGAACCACTGCGCTCACTCCGGCGACAGTGAGGATGAAGTTCGTCAAGGCCATGGGGTTTGTTTAATTTTGCTTTGCTCTTCTTCTCTGTTCGCTCGTTCTGAAAGATAGAAATTTTGAGTGAGTTAAAAACCATAGAGCTTTGAACGCACAGTTTGGTTTTGGACAGAAGAGAAGAGGACGACTGTTGTTCTGATTCCGATTTTCTCTGTTCCAATTCTGATTCTTAAATGGAGATTGGGCTAAAAAGGGCCCAACCCAATTTGTAATTGTTGTGAGTAAGGCTGGGCAGGTCCGGGTAACCTGCCCAAAAAGTAAAAACCGAAAATCGGCTCGAAAAATTTAAGCCTGTATTTATGAGGCCTGAAACTGGACTGAGTTGACCGGTTAAACGAATTTCAGGCCGGTTTCAGTCCTTGAAGTTCAGTCCAAAGTGCTGAATTTATAAAGCACACTTAGTCAACAGTGAATTAATCCCAATTGTTGTGTTGTAATGCCCAGCCAGTAATTTGTTTGTGAGCCTGTGATTGTAATGCCCACCCCTAATCACATTTAGTCATTTAGATCTGGTTGCATATTAATCAACAGTAAATAAGTAAATTAATAGTATCCATTGGTGGTCATTAAGAAATCATAGATAAAAAGTTGATCTTGTATCATGGTATGTTAGGCAGATTCAAATGGGTGGAGTGTTGATCAGCTTGGTGTGAGCTTTTGGTTTGCAATACAGGGACTCTCTTTCACAAAACTCATATTGGTGTGAGCATTTGAAAACAAAGCCTCTGTTTCATAAAACAGAGACCGTGCAATTGCTCTTCACAATCGCATTGTTGGGTTTATAAACTTCATCATGCTTACATAAGTTTGAACTTTGAACAGAAAAAACAGTTTATAAACTTCACTACACTACAGGGAGAAACTACCTTGAAGAGAAGTATAAACAATGTTGCACAAGGAGTCGAGGAGGAGGAGAGGTCCGAGAGGAGTAGCCAAGCCGAGGAGGAAAGGAGTCGCAGGGTCAGGGAGAGTTGAAGTTGAAACAATCAGCTGAGGATGAGAAAGAAATGATCAGTAATTGTAAATACTTTTTAAGGTTTTTACTTTTTAAATTTTAACTATTTAATCAGGGCCGAGCCGGGCCGATTACCTGACGGGCTACAGAAATGGAAACCGAGGCCTGGACCAAAAACTTCTGGTCGGGTCGGGCTTTTAAAACCGAAACATTTATAATTAATAAAAACCGATCCGAACCGACCCGATCGGTCAGATATTCGGTTCGATTCGGTCCGAGCCTTCGGTCTTAAATGCCCACCCCTAGTTTTGACTACCAGTTTAGTTTAATCACTTAAAAATTACAAAATCAACGCGTTAAAATTTCAGCCCATTTTGACATATGTCTTGAGATACGCATTAAAAATGTGATTATGATTGAATTCTCTATTATAATCCTTTAAGCGAGTGATAGCCCACCTTGAACGCATGCCAGCACCTATTGTTCCAAACCACCATCCTTAAAACGCCATAAAGATTGTTTATCAAGAATCAAAATATTTAAAGACACGGACCTAAACTCATATCTCAAGGAATAAATGTCGAAACAGGCCAAATTTTTATCATGGAGTTTTCCGTGTGATACATAATTTTCCTTAAGATTCAGCTCAAACAAATTAGATATTTTTTGTTAGGATCATTTTAATTACATGAAACTAGGATTGTCAATGGATATCCGATGAATTTTGATTTTGTTAAAAAATACATATGCTAAACTTGAAATGAGTTTGAAATCTAATCCGATAGAAGGTTAAATACAAATCCGATAGCGCTATTGGTCATCCGATTGACAACATACCCAAATGAGCCCTCTTAAAATTGATGATGCCAGGATCTATCCCGTTAATCAAATCAAGGTGCTAGAAAAGTTTATATAGGCAGGTGCTAGAAAAGAGTTACAGTGACACAGTAGTTTCATAGAGCACTTAAAATGGAATTGATGGCGTTGAATCCACCTCAACCTAGAGGAATGAAGGGGATTGCATAAGGTAAGAAAAGGAAGAGATAAGTGAGGTTGAAGAAGTGACATTCCAATTCTCATTTACATGGAAATCACACTCCTTGCTCGCCTAAAGAATCCAAAAATCGATATTTCAGGGAGTGTGATTCACAAATCTTGAAGTTGACCACAATCACAACTTACTAATACCTTTGAAACGGGTTAAGACTCCATGCAAACAAACACACCATTAGCATCATCAAGCGAAGATTGCACAAGTTCAACCTGTTGCTGTTAAAATTGCTACTAAATGGGCTTGAAATATCCCCGTCACAAACCGCTTCCATCAGCATTTATATTTGGTGCACTGATGCTGTGTTGTCTTTGAAAGGCTGAAGGACAGAGACGTTTGACATGACAAACATGAAGTTATTTCATTTGTGTCCCTGAATCCCTGCTTCTAAAAAATTTCCATTTGTGGGGAGTCGCACTTCTTATTCAATCACCAAGTAGACATATGGTGCTAACTTGGAGCTCTGAGATAGCTTCACGTTGGCCCATTGAATGCTTCAAAAAAAGGTTCAGACAAGGACTGTGACAGAAAGATCAACCACTAAACAAAGCTCATCTTGCCGAAGATCATATATAGCACAGATAACAAAAGAATCAGGCAGATTTTGCATCAAAGCTATATAAATATCTAACAGCAAGATGAAAATAGAGAAGGCTAAAATCTGGCACAATATAACACATTGGGATTCAAAATCTTCAGAACAGAATCATTTAATCTAGAAAACTTCAGAAGAATTCTTCAGAGATCTTACAAGAAGAAAGAACCACAAAAGCTGCTGCTTTGTCTACTCCCAAGAGAAGGGAAGAGTTTCTTGCACCACATCTTGGGGGGTTGATCCATCAGGCCCTACATTAAAAATTCCATGACAATGGATTTCAGCATCATTCACGTTCGAGCCTAAAATTGAGCTCACTGAATTGCTTTGCATTCCCCCTGATTGGTACCGGCCAAGACCGCTATACTGAAGGCCTGGTACTAGGGGCTGTGCAATGGGGACTGTATTAGGCTGCACCACGTGGTTCATAGTGATCCCTGAAGTTTGAGTAGGCGGTGATGACAGAAGAGAGAGAGCACAGTGATCAGAAGAGTCGAACACTTGATTTATTCCATCAGAAAACAATTTCCTGGCTGTGCCACCAATTTCGGACGAAGAAATGGTATTGATAAGTGGTTGGCAGATGGAAGCTTCAGAGGCAGTTCTATGACCAAGTGAGGATTCACTGACTGGCAAAAATGGGAACTGTTTTTCTCCTTTGTAACTGCGAGAGTAGGGTCCAGAAAACAGATTATGTCGATCGACATAGTGCAAGGATGGATGGCTGTTATAAAGCGTACTGTCTTCCTCAGTTTTGACAACAGGTTTCCAGGTGGAGCTCACAACATTAGGTGACGGAGATACTTGCGTATTAGCAAATGGCATTAGCCTCGCACCTGTAGACGGGAAAAAACAATAATTTTAACGTGACATATGCTTATTCTGTGAGAGAACATATAAAACAAGAGACAGGTAAGCTGCCATATCATCGTCTGTAACACAAAACAAAGATGCAAATTCCTATGACAAGACTTTCTTTTAAGAACAATAGAGGTGATTTCTAGTCTGTAATTGACCAACCGGATAACCCTAAGAATCTAAATGGACGATAATCATTGAAACAGTCTGGAGACTCGGAGGTTATCTAATCTATTGCAACGTTCTCTAGCAATAAGTCTAAACATAGCACATATCTACCTAAGAGGGTAGTCCAAGATCCCGTAGTAGCTTTTAACATACTTAGACACAAAACAAATAAAAGATCATAATGTTTCTAAATTCTGCCAAGCATAATGGTAGTGTATCCCTCCACTTTGCATAAGTTGGAGGTTCAAATCTCCCTACCGCAAGGATGCCTAGGAGGGCTATCGATTAAATTGCTGAAAAATTATAAATTCTGACTAAAAATGAAAATTATCTTGCAATGAGATCTTGTTGGATTGTAACAAACATTGGTGACTGGAGAAAAGACTTCCAGGGTTCATGGACAAAGATTCTGGCTGAGGCTTGCGTCGACGCCGATTGTGTCCATCAAGACGTTTCCTACAGCTTCTCTTCACTTCATCAAATTCTGTCAACATATGGAACCTACGTGAAGAGAGATCAAATTGGTAAGTTGTGATTTTAGGTTTAGTGACTGGAAAGCATTGATTTTTTATAAACACTAAATTTATGAATTTGAACTAAGGATTCTATTTGAGAAAACTCAAGAATTTCACTATGTAGAAAATACACATGTTAAATCTTACAAAAAACTTGTCCTTTCTTATACTCTAAATACGAAACCAAAAAACCACCTTGTTAGCTGTAGTAAAGACAATCACATGTTATTCAGGAAATATCGAATAGCCAAACTGATCTACTAATGGTTATTTTTGAAATCTGAATGGGATAGAACAACCAAAAGTAATGAAGTTTTAGAGCAATATAACCTTCAAAAGAAACTAGTTATAACAGATGATAAAATGGCAGACAGAAGAAAGTAGAATGGAACTCATGTCGTGCCAAACTTAATTGCTTGATCAACTGCTCATAATCACTAGAAGTCTTAGTAAACAACAATTTCGGGTAACAGTGAAGGCATAGATGATCGATACATATTGAATCCCAATCATACGATTGAACATCAATACTCTTAACTAAACCAAAACCGAATGTTCACTTTAAAAAGAATACGAGAAAGAACTAAAAGGTACCATTGATGTATAAGTATAACAAAAAATTAACCCTCTCATAATATGGGTAAAATGTAAATCAAAATTTCAAATTCTAAACAAAAAAATGGATAGGAATGCATTATACTAGCAAGTGACTACTTCTCGAGGAGGATACATGAAATGTTGAAAGGAACTTGATACTGAACCCAGTATCCTATAACTTTCAAAGTATGCCTAGATGATAAAGGCAGATCAATGACCCTACTTGGGACTAGCAATTATGCATGGCATTTCATAATTCAAAAGAAGTTAGATTACAAATAAATATCAAAACCAATAACGAAGATGTTAATAATGTTTGTCAGAACTTTCTAAACTACCAAATCTTGAATAATCTATAAATAGGTTGGAAGAAAGTACTTCTGTTAAAAATGAAGAATTTAAAGTAATGAACGTACGTATGTACTGTTGTAGATCTCAGAAATTTAACTCTTGAAACTAAAACAAATTATTTCAATTGCTGCCATCCGGTATCAGGCTGACTTATGGTATCATTTTGGTGAACATGACAAAATAAGTGGCAATGTACACTGGTCCACATTCTTTAAATATCGGATCAACCCTCATGGATGATCCAGAAGGTAATAGCTGCAAAAATAAAAATGAAACTAACATCCAATAGGTTATCAGTTGGATTTCTGTGCTAGTTAACTTACTAAATTACTTTTCGGGTCAGAGAACAAAAACAGAAATTACATCTCGCTTAATTCAAATCTACTCAATGCAAGACGGATTTGTCAACCCATTGAACCTTAATATACACTAGGCTTCTATAAAAGCTGTATCACGTAAAATAAAATAAGACACGCAATTTCCTCAACAAACCCTACCCCCCACAGCAGTTTCAACATTCCATACGGAACCCCAAAAGGATGAAACTACCTAACTAAAATCGAAACTCCCCCTCATTTCATTTTTTTGGCTGTGACTAAAAACAAGCAGAACAAAGCAACATGCATGTCAACGCACTTCAAATATGATAACACTTGAAATAACTAAACAAAATAATCACAAATTCTTCAATTTACAAAATGTCTATGAATATTTCTGAATCAACACATTCATGAATAAACTTTTGATCGAAATAAATTAATTACTTCATACTTTCTCCAAATTTTCAATCATTCATTCAATTCTCTTCTCTCTCTTTTCTTCCCACTTTTTTTTAATCATTCTCCACACAATTACCAAATATATTTTTATGTAAATGACACTATTTTAGTCTTGAATCAACCTGTATTTTCTTGAATAGCCTTACCAAACAAACCAAATATTAACTTTGTCACAATGGTATACAAGAACTAATCAAATCACTACTAATGTTCCAAAACTTCATTAATTTTGAAGATACCAAAATCAAACGAAACAAACATAAAAGTCTCATGTTTGATAACATCCAAAACGGCTTTCAAATTTGAAAAGCAACTAGGATTTTGGTTGGTGATTGTTACAACTCATGTCAACCTCAGAAAATACCCAACAGTTTGAATAAAATAGTGCTCAAAATTCAAACTTTCTTAAAAATCCACAAGCTGCTCTTTGGAAAAGTAAATCTTTCTATGAAAAATGACAATCGAATGGAACCGGATCCTGTGTAGGCCAATCAGTGGCGCCACTAGGTGGTTTCTAAATCCAGATTTTCGTGAACATTAAAAAAAGAATTGGAGATTCTCCAATCAATTATACCTATGGCTAAGAATCAAAGTGTCTAAACCACAACCACTAATCAGTCCATTATGCCATCTCAAAGTAAATTAAAAGCAGAGGAACTAAAACAATTCAACAAGTACTTATCCAAACAATTAAGGATGCAAAAAAGGAAGCTTTGAACAAAAACCAAGTTGAATTTAATACCTGCTGCACTGCTGGCAGAACCTTTGTTCCTGGCCGCCAACCATCACCCTTGGAGTCTTAGAGTGATCTTCACAGACCTTATGGCGCCTATGATAATCCCTGCATTTGCTAAGGTCAGCAGTGCATCCATCAACCAAACAAGACACAGTTTGTGTTCCACCACCTGGAACTCTAGCCCTCTTGAGTGTCCCCAATGGCGATGAAGCCACCGACATTGTCTTCGAATCCCTTGGATCCTTACAAGTGTTCATCATTCCATCCCCTAAATCACTCAATCTCCCAAGCTTCAAATCCACAGAACAATCCTTTCTATTCTGCTCACCCCCACCACTACTTGGTCCCACCAGAGAAGCTATGTTTGGGGTTGCTTCTCTCTCAAATTCCAGAAAATCCCAAGATGGTGTTTTCACGTCCCAGTCCATAAACACTCCTCTCTTCTTCTTCTTCTTCTTCTTCTTCTTCTTCTTCTTCTTCCACTACTACTATCCCCACTTCTCTCACTCCCCCACACACAACAAATCCTTCACAATTCTACCAAACTAAACAATCAAAACCAATGAAGAAAACCCAAGTTAGAGACAAATAAACTAATCAAAAAGACCCAATTCAGACAAATTCAAAGTGAGGAACTTGATGCAGTCAAATTAATACAAAATCAAAGTAAAGCTAAGAGAAAGGTTGAGTGGGGTTAAAAGCTGAAAAGGGAAGATGGGTATCTTAGAAAATCCAAGAAATCAAAAACCCACACTCAAAAATCTTGTCTGAACAATAAACTACATAGTTAAAATTGCAGAGAACCCTTCAAGGAAATGGGAAAACTCAAAGCAAAAACAGTAAGGAAGTAAACAACAACCATTAGTAAAAACTATCACAGAGTATACAGAGAGACAAGAAGAGAAGAGTGCTTACAGACAGCTGGAGCAGAAGAAGACTGACTTAGGCTTTCCATTCATTCATTCCCTGACATGGATTCCATTAAACAAAAAAAAAAAACCAATCAACAGAACAAAAGGAAGAGAGAGAAACAGAGGAGGGTTGAAGTGAGAAACAGGTGAGGTGAGGGAGGGGAGGGTTAGGAGTCTAGGTTAAGAAGAACAACTCTCCTTTGTTCCTTCTAATAGATGGCTGGAAGGATCACAAAGACTTCAAAGGACATTGTAAGTGATTGACAAGGGCCATTTTATTTTAAGATAATATAATTTTCAAGCTCTTTTTTTTTTTCAAGAACAATTAATATAACAACAAACAAAAGAAAGGAGAAGGATTGAAGAAGAGTAATGAAGTGGGAATTATTTTGTTGGGTTTTGTTTTCTCTATTTTATAGTGTTTTTTTGTTGATTTTGGTTTTGGTTAAAGAAGAAGAAGATAGAGATGGAGAGTGAAATGAGTGGTAAGGAAAGAGACAGGGTGTTGTTGCTTTCTTTCAACTTTTTAAGTGAAGAGGGAAGTACAGATGTGAAGATTAAGGGCATATGGTATTGTGCTTCACATTAGATGACATGTTTTTCTTCTTCTCTTCTCTTCACTTACACTTCATTGGTTTGGGGTTTTTTCTCCTCTCCACTTCATTTCTTTATTGATTCTCTACCATCTCACAGCAACACAACACTCATCTTGGGGAGGTTGATCCCATATTTATGAGACTTATGGGCCCAGAATTTAGTGCCACACCCAAATATGCTCCCTCAACCCTAATAGTTTGGAAGGGTCTACAAAGATATATTTGTGTTCACATGCACCTAGAAAAAAAGTTTTTAACAAAAGAAGTAAAAAAAAAAGTGAAAATGCAAGTGTAAGATAACACTAGAAAAAAAGTTTTTTAACAAAAAAAGTAGAAAAGAAAAAATGGGGGGATCAATTATGAGTGTAGTGAAAATGTAAGCTAAGGTATAAGTTGAAAAAAGAAATGATATGGAGGGTGTTTGGCTGAAATACCTCTGGCCAAAGTTAAAAAGTTTTCTTCTATCACAACTTAAGTGTTGAAAGCACGGAAAATACCCTAAATCGTTTCAATCCAAAGGCTGGGAGTTATCCTAATTGTGTATATTTTAGATCATTCATCAATTTTCACATTTAATTCCTAGTTGACACTAATAACATTACAAAACTCTAACCCCATTTTATATCATCAAACTTATCAAATGTGTTTTGAATAGATAGATTGATCTATTCATTTGTAGAATATTTGTACTATTAACTCACGAAGCCTTGGATGAATAGTGACATCTTCAACCTAATTTTTAGCTTTTCTATTTTGCCCTTCATATTTGATATATTTTATAATTAAAATCAATCTCTCTCATACATCGATAAATTAGATTCAAGCCCCGACATAATTTATTTAAGACCTCCCAATTATGTATAAACTAAAAAAGGACCTTATGCACAATTAAATTCAGAATAATTTTGTTAGACCAATATTCGATTGAACAATCTAATTTTTACAAAATATAATCAATCCACAATTAAGTATCACATAGAGGGAATGTGATATTATTAACTAAATATAGTGTAAAATGACTGACAAAAAACAAAATTGAAAGGCAAGCGTGTCGCCAGTGAGTATAAAATTCAAGATATAAGAGTTAAATCACTACAGCTTTAACCATCCAATCAGACTACCATTGACAAGACCGACAAATTGCCTATTTAAAATGAGAGCAACAAAAAAAAGCAACAAACAATATGAATGACACGGTACATAGATGCATAGCATTGATGTATATATACAACTACTTTACTTCACCAATTAAGCCTTGTGTGATAAAGAAAACACAGGCAGGGGGGCAATTCATATTAAATGAGAACATGGACAAATGCAGGGGCATTGATTATACCCAAAACCTGCTTATTTGGACCTTATGGTCGCAACATCAACAGAAACATGTATCAGTGTTAATGGGGATTTGGCAGAAGTCATATATGGAGGTTGCCAATATCAGCTCATTGGTATGCCTGTAGCGGATGAAATTATAATTTCAGGTTTTGAATCCTGCCATCGGCATTTGGGGTGAGAAAGATATAGGTATAATTTTTTTTATAGAGGGTTGTACTCTTAACTAATGATTGTGTCTCCTAACTTGTCTAATAATGTTATGTACACGTATTATTAGTTGTGAAGCTTATACATTCTTAACTATACGGAAAATTAAGATGATATGCGAGTGTACCGGACCTTAACAATCATAAAAATTGAACCTAAGTGGCAGGACAAATATTGTTCACCATTCGAAAGTGGAAGGTTTATTACACACATTTGTATAGTATTGTTTGTTTTTTATATAACAAATTTGTATATTTTTATCTATTTGTCATTATTATTTTAGTTTTTTAGTTTGTGTAGTGTGCACTTGCAACCTGGATGATGTGTCTTTATTAGAAGTATTTTTTTACAATTTCGAAATACACATAAATACTTTAGAGATTTTATCATTCTTTTAAAATCGTGTCACGTCACCCTAATTGTGAAACATGATTGTAAAAATCTGATTTCTTAGCATTTTCGAAAGAATTTTTACTCAACAAGTGAAATCATTTTTAATCTTCTTCATTGAAGAACACTTTGTTGTGTTGTTCCTGTTGGAGCCATTTTTAATGGCTGGAACACAGTCCCACTAATACTTAATTTGGGCACAGTAAGCCTAACAATTACTATAAGTGGATATATGAAATCCTTCACATGATCGAACACTTGACAGTCCAGCCAAAACTGTCGATTATGTGTTGATTTCATAAATAATTTTTGCTGGAATTTGGTACGCGCCTAGTAGGGAGACAGAATACAATACCACTTGTGTAGAAATGTGATGTACGAAGTTTTAGGGGGTGTTTGATTTTTATTATTTTTGAATGAATGAAAATACTGTAAAAGCTTTCGCTAGTAGTTAGCAAATGTGAGCCAACAACTCAAAAAAATGATTGCAGTGTAGAACATCAATTCTAGGCAGCCTGTCAATTGCATGACAGCTCAATAGTTAAAACTTTACAGATGGTATTACTAAGTCATGAGTTCAAACCCAACTTGCGATATCTTTATAGGTTCTGAAATCCTATAAAAACTCTACTTACCACTGGTTTCACTGAGTGCTTAAATATGCACAATCTAACAGATAAACCCAAACTCAAAACGAAAAAAAAATGTAAAACATGATAACTTTCGACCAATTTAAATCTTCAATTGAGACTGAGTCTCAGGCTCTTCAAAACATGAAAATTGTAATACTCTAAGTTATCTAATAAACACAAAAATTACCGATTCTCAAGTTGATCAAACACAAAAATTATAGTACTCTGAGTAATCTAATAAACACAACTTGAATCACTTGAAAATATTTTGAAATGAGCAACTTATGGTCATTTTACTAAAGTCGCGCAAATTTGTCTCGCAATGAAAATGGGATAGTGTCCTTGACTTTAGGCCAATTTATGTGCTCGATCAAGACCGATTCTCAAGTTAATCAAAACACAAAAGTTGTAGTACTCTGAGCTATTTAATAAACACAACTTGAATCACTTGAAAATGTTTTGAAATTAGCAAGTTATGGTCATTTTACTAACATCGCGCAAATCTGTCCGAAAATTTTGCTGAAATTTTATGTTCGCCCAGAACAATGCGAGTTGTTTTTGCTATTCGCCGAGATAAAACCTCGCATTGTCTCAGGCAAACGATTTTTTTTGTGATTTTTTAAGTTTACTTTGTTTTTGTGATTGAAAAATTTTCTAAATTTTTTTTTGAAGTTTTCATGAGATTATTTTGTTTTTCTGAAAATTTTTTGGGAGTTTGCGATTTGGGGTTCAATTTTTAAGGGTTTCGATTTTGAGGGAGAGTGAAGAGATTTTCGAGGGAGAGTGAAAAGATTTGAATGTAGTGAGAGATTTGAATGTGGGAGAGGAAAGATAATGGGGGAGAGAGGAATCGTGTTTCTATTTGAACGGGGAGGAAAAAATATTAGTTTTTTGTTTATATAGGTGATGTGAGAAAGTATAGTGGGGTGAAAAAAAAGTAAGTGGTGTGAGAGAGTGATGGTGTGAGAAAATACTTATAGTGGTGTGAATTAGTCACTGTCATAAATAAATCATACATTGTACTTGCACCAACTAGACCTAAGATCATACACGGGTGTGGAAGCTCGAGCTATTCCAACAAGTCTACTGCAAAGTCCAAATTTTTTGTGATTCATTTTATAAGACCAGGATATAATCACTTGGAACACAAATTGATATTCTCCTGTTGGTCTACACTGAAGTAGTTTGTCTCTGACCTCAAAGAATACGGATGACTCAAAGCAACTAATATTTAACGATCAGACCATAATAACCAATTATGATATTGTCTATTTTGAGCCTAACCATATCTACGGCTTTAAAATGCATCGTATCAAGAGGATATTCAAACTTGCACATGAGTAACTCATTATTTTCCATCATCTAGACGATGTAGAACTAACATCTAGGTAATATGTCAGTCTCTACCCGTCCACTTAAAATAGCGTGCCAGCTTTACAATCTGCGTGATACCCTTGTGTGAGCGAACCTAAGAGAGAGGGTGAGAGAGAAGCCTAAGAGCCTCTGGAACCCAAGAGGGTTGGCAAGCTACAAATGGGAGATCATAGTCTCATATCGCCTGGGTGCGAGAGGGTGATGTACTATATATGTACGAGGTTGGATCTACAAAGTACTATGCGTTTTAAAGCCGTGCGAGCCTTGGACCCAAAGCGGACAATATAGTACTATGTGGATCGGGTCGTGAGAGAATGATATCAGAGTCTGACTCAACCGGAAGTGTGCTAACGAGGACGTTGGGCTCCCAAGAGGGGTGGACAGTGAAACTCTTATGTGAGCAGACCTGAGGGGGAGGGGGAGGGTGAGGGAGAAACTTAAGAGCCCATGGATCCCAAGAGGGTTGACAAGTTACAAATGAGAGATCATAGTCTCACATCGCTTGGGTGCGGGAGGGTGATGTACTATATATATACAAAGTTGGATCTATAAAGTATTATGCGTTTTAAAGTTGTGCAGGCCGTAGGCCCAAAGCGAACAATATAATACTTTGTGAATTGGATCGTGACAGTCTGTCTACACAAGAGTGTTACAATCTACCCCCTTGAAAATCCTAATGTTCCAACTGGGTTCGACTCTGATACCAAGAAGGTGATGATGTGGGTAAGGTTCTAGAGCCCACGAGTCTAAAGCAAACAATACCATACCATAAGCGTTGTCATTGTGCCACATTGATATGTGCGTTTTAAAGCCGCGAGAGTGGTTAGGCCCAAATTGGATTGCTACAACGCCATTCGGCTAAACTAGGTTTTGCCAATTCTACAAGAATCTCAAACTCCGCGTTTGGTCAATCGAGTTTACCCACCCTTAGAGTGAGCATATATATAAAATGGTGATGTGGATATATCAGGATCGAAAGATTGGTCCAAGGTGATTTTTTAATACCACAAATTTCGTTGAAGGACACTTTGTCCATTTTTTTAATATGCTAAAGGACACTACCAATGTAAACCGCTCTCACAACTGTTCATTTTATATTCATCTATTTTATCTCTGGAACAATAACCACTACCGTCACCCCGTCGCCAACCATATCACCCCTCTTGACCCCGGGCTGCACCACCTTTCCTTTATTGCGGCCGAGCAGGGTGTTGATGGCGGGGCGAGGTAGTGCGGTGGTGGTAGTGGTGAGGCGAGGTGATATAGTGGGTGTTGTTCATGGAGAGAGAATAGATAATAATGAATTTTTTGTTTATATTATTAGTGTTTTTCCAGAGGCGATACTATCTATCTGATCAATAGGTGATGTGCTTAAAAAAAAGGTAGAAAAATAATGATATTTATAGCGAAATTGGTGGCGTGAAAAAGTCGCTGTCGACTCAAAATCCAAGCACATTTTTGAATCACTGGTGAGATGGATGGAGGGAAGTTTGGCAGCTGTAGTTGTTCCCTTTCCAGTAATAATTGATTGACAGACAACAGTCTCTCTCTCTTTTTTCTTTGTACTTTGCCAGAACAAACTGTCTAAAACAACTGAAATCAATACTTACCGTCCGATCCACTCAAACCCATGAACATGTCGAATCACCACTTACGATTAATTTTACATTACAAAAAAGAAAGAAAATATTCCTTTCCAACTCTCCAAATCGATTTTGTTTTGGTTTGAGAATAGCAGAGGGAATATCCTCTCCTTTTTTCTGGCCAGAACTTTTCATGAGCCATGCAGCTGAGCTTATTTTTACCAGTTTTGATTAGTCTTTATATTCCTCTTCAATCCCTTGCTTAATTTTTCTTTGATGAAGTTCATGAGATAAGTGGTTTATGATCTAATTAACTTCTAATTATATCGCAAATCCGTAAGTTTTGTAGTCGGAAAAAAAAAAACAGAAAAACAAACATAATTGAATGATTTCATTATAGCATTCTGCATGTACGAGAAGAAGACTTTCACCTCGAAGCATGAGAATTGAAAGTGACCCATGCACACACCAAACCCCAGAATTAATGAATTATGATACAGAATACAACATATAAAGCTTGGACCATTAATTTGGACTTTTATATCCAAATTAATATCAAGTTTTAAGTCATAGAGGACATGGAAACTTAAGCTTTTAAAACAATTAGTCTTTGACTTAGGTATGTTAATTACTTAATTCCATGTGCATTGCAGTTGGTAAAGAATCTGATTTTCTACAAAGATTTATTTATAATGAGCTTATGGAAACCTAAGAGTGATAATGGAATACGATTTATAAGTAGGGAATGATATGAAATCGACCAATTTAGGATGTGTTCAGTTGTGTTATATGTGTGAGACACTGAGACTCATCATCTCGCAACTGTTCTAGTTTGTCTTGTTCAAAATACATGGTTTAATATATATAGAAAAGAGAATCAAAGTGTATGACAATGGTTTGGGGTTTAGGTTAGCAGACCTTTCATGGCGTAGTAGTTCGTTCGATATATTTTATCTCAACCTGTGGGCTGTGGCCTAAATCAATCTGTAACAACTAATAAAGTAGAAGTGCAAAAAGAATGCCACAAGGTCAAATGTTACTAAAGAGATTGAAAGACACTTGTGGTTACCCCACTGCACAATGAAAAGGTCTTAACAAAACCAAAGTAAAGAATCTTCATCCCCTGATATTATTATTTTCTCATTTTTGCCATGTTGCCCGACAGATTTTGAACTACATTAGGTATTTTAGAGCATCTCTAAAGTTATGCCTTAAATCTTCCTTGGAGGTTGCTTTGTAACAATGGCGCCGCTAATGTTGTTCAAGTTCTCAGAAGTAAGAACTATAATATGCGGTGTCAAGGTTCAAATCAAACCTTTGATATCATCTGTCACAAATTTATCAGCGGAGGCTAACTCATTGATCAACCTGGACCAAGTCCATGCCTTAATTCCATGTGAGGCTCGGAGAAATGGAGTTGTACTGACCTCAGTGTAGGTGATCTGAATTCATGTGATTTAGGGTTTGAGGTTGACACACAGACAGACAAAGGCCCTCAAGAGAAATGAGTAGTTGAGGGAAGAGGATTTTATGGTCCCAACCCATAGATTTCATATAATTTGAAGTGGACCCCTTCACTATTACCCATCCTTTTCTATAATTTACGAAAGTAAAGGTTACATCATGAACATGTCATAAGCCATGACGTTACTTTGACAAGAAATAAAATTATTGAGAGATATCGTATCCTCCCCACAACTAATTATTAATTAAACCTACTTATCTTCCCATAATACTTTTTTAATTGCACTTGATTCTGACTATTATATTACTCTGAGTTAAGTTTGATTATATTAAGGTAAATGTTACCGTTTTAAGAAACAAATAGACGTTGGTGGTTATTTATTTAACCAGTACAATTATATTCTCAAAAAACAAAACAAAACAAAACAAAACATACATCGGAAACTAAGCTAAGTTCGTATTATAAGAAAGTTTCGTCCTTAAAATCACGCTTAATACTAATCACGAGAGTTATGTTTTCATTAATTCAGGTGGATATGCCACATAATAAAGAAGGTTCTTTGAATGATTTGAAGCTATTCGTTTCAAAATGGTGTTCTTTGTTTAACCCCAAGTTTAACACCAGTCTCACATGGCTAATTGAATGCACAGTCTATTAGTATTTGATGCATGAATCAGAAAATTGTCGAGTGTTGCAGCAAAGTACGAATAATACGTTTGTTAAAAAGCCAGAAAAAAAGGAACATTTTAGAATAAACCAAGACAAAAAACAAGAGTCTAGTCTATATATAGGTTAGTTTTAATAAGTGTTTTGGAACTTGAAATAACAGCTGTTCGAGTTAAAAATGATTTACAAGTCATACTTTTTCAACATCCGAGACGTTGTATTCATGGTTGAAAGTCTTTTTTTTGGGAAATTCTTAATGTCGAGGGAATCAGCGAGGGAGGGGTGAAGCCGTTTATCTCTTCGAGATGCATGTAAGCCTGTGTTTCGAGGCACTTTTACGCATCTCGAAGGAGGTGAACGGCTTCACCCCCTCCCTCACTGGTTTCCTCGCCCATTCCCTCGCTGTTTAGACAAACCCCTTTTTTTTGTTATTTTTGAAGGGTTTTTCTAAACGTTAAGGAAATGCGAGAGGAGAGAGAGCGAGGGATGGGTGTAACCATCCATCCCCCTCGAAATGAATGCTGAAATACTTAAAAATCAAATTTTCCAATTGTTTGATCTATCTTTGTTGAACAATGTTTGCCATGTGAAACGCAAGACTTGTATTTTTCTATTTTATCTAAGATCAAAGGTTTCCTGAGAATATTGGGAATGAGTTTTGACGACGATCAAAGACCAAAGGTTGCCATATAATAAAAAATAATAATAAAAAAAAATAAAAAATAAAAACTTTGAAATAGGTTACTCTTTGTCAAAATATAGACAAACATAACATACCCTAGATTTCAAATGACAAATGGTAGTGTATCCAATGGATCCATATAAAGATCACAACTCAAGGTAACAATGATGTCCACCAATTGTAGCTCAATTGTCTGACATAATTTCTTTGTGAGAGGTCGTGAGTTCAAGCATAGATTAATAAATAAAAAAATCACTAACCCAAATTTTTTTTTTTTTTTTTTTAAAGGTAACCAATGATAGATCAAACTAATAGATATGAGAACTAAATGATTGGTGCGACTAGTCATCACTACAGTAGGCTGTGAAGTGTTAGATGATCATGGTAGATGGTTCATGTGCAGCCAATAAAAACTTGAATGATTCAACCACTATGAAATGAGATGTCAAGTCATTGGATCCCACTTGATGCAGGTGGAACTTTGGAAGTGCTATTTATAACACAACATGAAATAAAGTAGATGTAATGCCTCACTTGAAATCTTTATATCATGGCTTCTTTATCTTTTTAAAAAAAAAATCTTTGTATCATGGCTTAAATGAAAGACTTCATGGTAATGAGTATAACCCTTGAATTGCTTTCTTTTTGTGATGAGATTAGATTATAAATGGAGAAGATAGTTTCAACATTTGAGACATCTTTTCCTTGTTTGGTCATCCCAAGTTAGCTTTAAACACAAAAATCTGAAAAAGAACATAAATGTAAATCAATGATTTCAAAACCAAATGATGAATCGATACCAAGATGTTTGTTCAACGGTGGAGGTGGGGTAAAAGGGTGACTCCCACCCCATGCTTTTGAAAATTTTGAACTAGACGCCAAAATATCGATAGCCACCTACCGTGATAACAAGCTCAAAACAAGATAATAAAAACGCGCTCCAGAAAGAAAAGGAAATATACATTTGCTAAAAAAGATATTTGTAATTTTTCATGTGAATATATATACATACACAATGATGTCAACTAAGAAGTGAGGTATGTAAGCTAATTATGTTGATTTTATAGAATAATAAACCATATATAATTAGTACATAAGCAACCAAAGAAACGAGAACAAGGATGCTCACAATATGTGGATTAATCTGTACTTGCTCCTCATTGCTGTTTTTATTTTGGGTCTCACTTTTAGGGTGCAAAAGACACTACATTAGATATAATAAAAAAGCTATGGAAGTTATTCCAAATATAATCTTTCAAAATATAGGGTGCTGTGTTTACCTTTTATTGCTTCATAGGTTGCTTAATATCAAAGATTAGTTGGGCAGAGATGATCACGAATAGGAAGAAGTACAAGTGTAGTTAACCATTTCACTATTAACCCAAGTAGGTTCCCTCCCAAATAAAAAAGTGGCAGGCATCAACCATAAGAAAAACTTCCAGGCACAAAGTCCACAATACAACCTCCACTTTGCATACCATGTTAGCTTGAAAAACAAGAAAAGAAGACATGTATTGTTTTAGCTCCATCTTTTTAGACTGGTGTGGCATGCAACAAACAGAAATGCCAATTTTGGGGGACCCAGGGTTCAAGGTTAGAAAAAAAGGATGATGAAAACTCCACTTCAAAGTTTTTAGTTGCAGGATGGAAAAAATTTCTAGGGTGTCTAAAAAAATGGATTGGGTTCTCAATTATCTTCCAAAGACCATAGGGACTCAACAACCGGGAACATTATCATGCAACACATGGCAAAGCTTCATTAGTGGTGTAGTAATATCCAAGGTAAGTGGTTGGGTTCAGTTAATAAAGTGAAAGCATTAAGAGGAGAGCAAAGCATTCCAGCACAAAGGCTGCAAGAATTCCTACTAAGCCAGTCTCCAATAAAACACATTGGTGGGACAGAGAAAATCTTGGCAAATCCCTTACTTTCTCTCAAGGACCCTACCACTTATTTTATCCCATGGCTTTTTCCAAAAAGGAAATCATAGGAAATTTGCTAAATGTGTAGAGGTGATAATGCTCATGCATGGGAAGATCCAATCTCTTTTTTTTCATCCTCTGGGGACCAAAGTACCAAGAACCACAAAAAAATTGCTATGATGTAAAGGCTACTACTTACCTGTTAACAAAACTACTATGGTCATGGGGCGCAAAAGTCTTGTCCATCACTCAGTTTCTGTCAAAAAAAGAAAAGATAAGAAGCTTAATAAATAAGAATAGGGCCTCTGGGCCTAGATGAACTCCTTTATTTGGGATGTTTAAGAAATAAAGTCAGAACAAAAAGAGCATATAATAAATAAATGAACAAGGTAGTACGGTGTATGTATCTCTTTCCTTTTGCTCCTTTTTTTCTGCAATTTTGAAAACAATGGGACTAGGGTTTGCAGCACAAGTACCTTCAGTGTAGTATGTTCAGCTAACATGGAGAAGAGGTATAAGTTCATGCAGTGAAAGTCTAAAGGGTTGTGAATCAAATGGATCAAACTAAGATCAAACTATTTCATTAGAAAGATCTGGGAGAGATCATTAAGTTCTCATCGCAATAGATATAACATTCTATATATTATACCCTTTTTATAAATACATGCATAGGATGTTAATACAGATGCCAACAGTGGACTTGAATTTTCCTTGTCCATTCTTATCGTACAGCCTGTGGTGTCATGCAAAACCGCCGTGTATGATGACCTGAAAACATAATAGTTTCATCATCCATTCAGCATTGATTTCAATATTAACAACTAGGCAATCATGACAATCATGAGAGGACAACCAATGTCACCATCTGATTTAAAAACTAAAATAAAAAAAGCAGTAGAACCTATCACTAAAACGATAGGTGTGTGGATGTTTTGGTCCCATCAATTATTTCTGGTTACACCTTTCGTTACGATTTAGGAATAACCATCAATTCACTGTTTTACAAGAATGGTGGGCAAGCGAGTTGTGTTGAAACAAGGGCGTGTATGGAGAAAATAATTAAGTATAATAGGTTGTGTGAGAAATGAACTGGATAATACTTCATTCCCAGAGGTTGGTCTACCAGTTACACATAATGGAGATATGGTTTCAGCAGTCCACAGCTGTGGTCAAAACTCAAAAGCTGATTTCAAAGTTCTTGACAAGAAGAGCATATTTGAAGGGTAAGAGGAAGCAGAATCTAGAATTAGGAAAAGAAAGGAAGTTTGCCAGTATTTTGTAGTGGGGAGCAAAATAAAAATGCCACAAGAAGTTATTTTGCTGCTTTGTGATCTTGGTCACAGTTTCCCAACTTGTCCATCAGAAAATGATAAGATTAGAAAGCTACAAGACTCGAACCTGGTTCTAGTAGCAATTTATACGGTTCCTTGTCATATCAGAAGAAGCCGATGTTTAAGTCTCGGGATTGGTCTGCAAAGCAGAAATTAATTAGAATCTAAAATGGATTTTCTTGTCTAATAAATTTTAAAAGAACTAACATCATGACATCTGAAGGTTTACAGATTGCAACAATTGCTGACAGGCAATGGATACAGGACCAACCTTGTGGGTAACAGTCAGGAGATCTTGTAAAATGTCAACATTGGGAGTATTCTTTTCCGTTCATTTAAAAGAACATATAATTAACTATCAAGATCACTAATCAAGTTTGAAAGGTCCGGTTACCATTAGCAAAAAAATATTATTGGCATATCCACACTTGCATGGAACCACATGCACGGTCAAATTTGGATCTGGATTCCAGATATATATACCTATGTAAGAGGCAGGTCAATGTTGACATAAAACATAATGCATTTACCTTTTGTTGAAGGATCTTTTGACTCTCAATGAAGTATTGATTTGGATGGTTGATCCCAGTATCACAGGAGGAACCATATACAGCCTCAAAAGTTAAAGTGCATGCCAACTGCATGTGTTTTCCATTGTACATGAAACATGAAAATGAAGTAATTGAAAAATAAATAATCAAATGCCCTTGGAATAAGTCTGAGCAATATATAGAAATCACAAACCTGATAATGTCGGTTTCGAGCTTTATCCAACACGTCCTCCATTATACGACCACTGACTCCCATTTTACCAAGTGCAGCTCTTAAATTATCCTGACTATAAATTGCAAACAAAAGGCATTTTAAAAGTAGGTTAAGAACAAATAGGCTGATGTCCATGTTTTTACCAATAAGACCATTCCGCAACTTCCCAAGTCATATACCAATACCATCCTATCCATTTGTGTGAAAATGATAGAATTAAAACTATAAATAAACAAGAACTGAAATACAAAATACGGATTGAAATAAATTTACGACAACCCCAAATTGAAAAACACGTAAACAAAATAAATATTCTCTTATTCAATCAATTGTGTAAAAATGAACAATCTACGCTTTATTTATAATTGTTTTGACACGTAATCAATTGTTTTGAATTAGTCGACCCTGAAACTTGCCACAATACACACTTGCGAAAAACAGAGAAACCAACAAAGAGAGAAAACAAGGTGACTCAAAGAACCGAAAGTTGCAAGAAACCTGATAAGACACTTGCACATCAGCTTGTGCCACAAAATGTCTCAATATGGATCAACATAATTAGTCACTCACTTTATGAACATCATATGTTTGCTAAAAAAATGGAAAAGAAGTCACACAAATCAAATGGCTCAGAAGTCGGAAATCGAGTATGCCCTTAACTTCCTCAAAAAGCTGGAGGGACTATGTCAAACAGTAGGGTTCATCCGGCTCTTTTCGCATCTGAACAAGTTCTCTGCATCCAATAGTACATTAGTACCTGAAGCAGACGAATCTTGTTGGCATATAACTTGTCGGACCAAATTTTCAGTCGAACTTAATGTGAATTTAACAAAATTAAAAATCCATATCCGCTCCATTGTGTGATCTCTCAATCATGGGTTGTTGCCAATGCCAATACAAGACCTTCAATTTGGAATCCCTAGAACCTAGCAAGCGAAGGCCTCAATGGTTATGATGGTCAATAGATTCTCTAAGATCAAATATTTATTACATGCAAGAAAGAATAAAATTGATGTTGTTTGTCTCGTACAATATTTGTTATATTTTAGATGTATACAGTTTCCATGGGATGCCTAAAGGGCATCTAATGGGAGTGTTGGGACACACTTTATCTAGAATTTGATCTATGTTACAATCTAAGGGTGTTTTTGGTTGCATGGAATTCTATTCCATAGGAATCCATGAGGGACCACCTATGTGACGACCCCCTCCCGCACTGTATCGATACTGTCCGCTTTGGACTACCATCCGGCCCTCACGGCTTTAAAAGGCCTCGATACAATAGGGAGTTGACCCCGCAGATATAAGGATCATCCTCCTTCCCTACCCAGGCGATATGGGACTATGATTCCCCTTGTAGCTCGTCCAACCTCTCCCGGCCTGTTGGGCTCCAACCCTCACCCTCACCTCAGGTCCACCCACTTAGGGTCTCACAATCCACCCCCCTTAAGGCCCAACGTCCTCGTTGGCCACACAGGCACAACGTCCACGTTGCCCGAGGGCCCACCTCCACGTGGCATACTTCCGGCTGGGTCAGGCTCTGATACCAAACTGTGACGATATTGTCCGCTTTGGGCTACCATCCGACCCTCACGGCTTACAAAGGCCTCGATACAATGGGGAGCTGACCCTGCACATATAAGGATCATCCTCCTTCCCTACCCAGGCGATATGGGACTATGATTCCCCTTGTAGCTCGTCCAACCTCTCCCGGCCTGTTGGGCCTATTGGGCATGTTGGGCTCCAACCCTCACCCTCACCTCAGATCCGCCCGCTTAAGGTCTCACAACCTACATCTAAGCTAATTAAGGTTCACTCACTAATCCACCATTAGATTTTGTGATCAATGGTAGGAATGAAAGTCTCATAGAAATCACATACTTTGGGGGGACCAAGGAGCGTGATTCTCATGTTCATGAGACTTCCCACCATTGATCATAAAATCTAATGATGGATAATGCGTGTTACCTCAGTTTAGACTTAAATGTAGTGATTCCCTCATGGATTCCCATGGAATAGGATTCCATCCAACCAAACACACCCAAAATTAGCGTATACGATCGCCATATTTCTACATCTAAATTAACAACAATCCAGTATTGTAAGGCATATAGGATACATGACAGATTATATGATCCAATATGGATCAACCGTTAGATCCAATAAGGTTTGAATATGCATTTTTTTTTCTTTTCTTTTTAATACTAAAAAATTCCATAGACATACTTTTTAGCCAAATCTAATCCATTACATAGAAAGCAATAGTCCAATAAAGATATTGGATCTGAATCCAAATGGACCAAGTTTGACATGTGTTTCACAATTAAGACCCAAATCCGATATGAATCCAAAGGAGATAAATCCCAACAAGCTCTGATGCACCGACTCTCCGAAAAAACCTCGTATCAAGTGTCAAATACGTGTCGAACACGCGTCCGACATGTATTTGACACGTGGTCAACAGTCAAAATTCGTTGACTGGCACCGACACGTCATGGACACGGTCCAGACACGTGGTTGCAAATGGTGCAAATAACCTCGATTGTTTTCCTCTTCGATCGATCAAGCCATTCAAACCCTAATTAGAAATTTCAAATTCAGAGAGAACAGAGAAAATAGGGGAGAAAAAAGGGCTGAGATCAATCGAACCAGAGAGGGAGAGATCGATCGAAGAGGACAATTGTTTGCTGGACGGAGCTAGAGAGAGAGGGAGAATCGATCCAGTGAGCGAGAGATCGAGCCAGAGACAGAGAGTGAACGAAGCTGCGAGGGTGTTTGCTGGACGGAGCTAGAGAGAGAGGAAGCTTGCAGGAACCTCATGTCGTCCTCAGCATCAGCAGGTACCTTCATTCATTTGTTTTTTGTTTTTGTTTTTGTTTTTGTTTTTTTCTGCGATTTTTGCTCTCACTGCTCTGATTCATCTCGATCTAGTAAGAGTTTAGAGCCTTTCTATATGGTTTTCTTCAAGTAGGGAGATATCTTTCTAATTATATGCTCATATCTTTCTGATCTAGTGAGAGTTTTATTTTCTGATCCAGTTTATATGCTCATATTCTTTATACTTTATGCTCATATTCTTTCTGATCCAGTGAGAGTTTTATATGCTAATATTCTTTATGATTATACTTTATGTCTAATATTCTTTATATGCTCATATTCTTTCTGATCCAGTGAGAGTTTTATATGCTCATATCTTTCTTTATTTTTTATATGCTCATATTCTTTATACTTTATGATATCTTTCAAAGGCACTTCTGATTATACTTTATGTCTAGCATTGGAGTCTGAATATCAACATTGGAGTCTAACATTGTAATTGTCTTTTCTCTTAATGTTTCTTTTAGGCCAAGTAACTGGAGATGGTCTTTGGAAGCATGTGACAATAATAAGAAAACCAAATGAAGGTGGGGGAAATCTTAGATGGCGGTGTAACTTTTGCCAGAAAGAGTATACGGGATCTCATACTAGATTGAAGGACCACTTGTTGAAGATAACAAGCCATGGGATAGTTATTTGTGCCAAAATCTCCCCCCTACAACTTAGAGAGGTGCAACAATTTGTTGAAGAAGCTGCACTGATAGCAGAAAGTTCAAGGCTGCGAAGTGTTCCTTTACCTCCTTCAGTGGGCTCAAGTAGTCACCCACACCCGGGTTCAAGTAGTGGGGCTAGTTCTTCAGTTCCATACAATGAACAAAGGAAGAGGAGAACCACTAATAATCCTATTGCAAATGCTTTCAATATAAGTGAGCGACAAGAGTTGGATACTTTGATTGCAAGGACGTTCTACTCAGCTGCATTGCCATTCAACCTTGCAAAGAATCCATATTTTCAGAAGGCTTTCACCTATGCAACAAATAAAGCAAAGTCCATTAGTGGTTACAAGACCCCTGGGTATAATGCATTGAGGACGACATTGCTTCAAAATGAAAGGGGCAACATTCAGAGGTTGTTGGAGGCAACAAAGTTCACATGGGTTACCAAAGGAGCAACCATTGTTTGTGATGGGTGGACTAATGCTCAAAGGAGGCCTCTCATTAATTTCATAGTGATTAATGACGGTGGTCCAATGTTCTTGAAGGTTGTGAACTGTGAAGGGGAGTACAAAGACAAGTTCTTTATTACTGGTTTGATCAAGGAAGTCGTACGTGACGTTGGGCCAAGTAATGTGGTCCAAGTCATAACCGACAATGCTCCAGTTTGTAAGGCTGCGGGTTTACTTGACACCTTGTGTAGTCCACACTTTCAACCTTGCCTTGAAGAACATATGCACTCCAAAGAACACACCTGCAAATGAAAATGCCTACAGTTTGTGTAGTTGGATTATTGATGTTGTTGGGGATGGGGTGCTGATCAAGAATTTTATCATGAACCATTCCATGAGGTTTCATATGTTTAATGAGCACTCGAGATTGACGTTGTTTTCCATAGCAGAGACACGCTTTGCTTCAAGCATAATTATGCTCAAGAGGTTGAAAGACATTAAAAGTAGCCTCCAGAGTATGGTGATTGCCGAGTCGCCGTGTCGTATTCGTGTCTGACACGATACGCGTATCCGAGTCCGTGCATCATTGCCAACAAGTCTAGAGAGCCAGGCCTGCTGTCCAACACGTGTTGAGGAAAGGGTTTGGGTTTTGTTGTTTTGGCTTTTTTTTATTTTTTTAATCTTTCTCTCCTTACTTTGTTTCCTCCACCTAAAACACACAAAAACTTACAAGTAGCAGATAGTGAAGAGAGACCTCAAAAACTTTCAACACTTGTTAATCTTCCAGCTCATGAACCCTCAATATCTAATGTAATCCATGAAATCTCCCCTTCAACCCCTAGTTTCTGAAATTTGTTACCAAAACAAGTGACCAGTAAACATGCATGTGGCAAAAATGTCTTCCCATTACGAAGATCTCTTTCGCCCATTCCATCCCATGTAATGATTGGCAAGGCCCCTTTCTCCATAAATCAGTCTCAAACTCATTTCCCCCATTTACTGATTCTTCAAGGAGTTTATTCAATCTTCAAAGTAAGATTTTTTTATTTTATTTTTTTTTATTTTTTGGCAAAATTGGCTGGTGGTGGTTCATCAAGGTGGGTGCTTGAGATGAAGAAAGGAAAAGATATTGATTTGGAGTTAAGATTGGATCTTATTGTGATAGTGAGGGAGAGAGAGACTGATTGAGGGAGGTCACACACCTTTTATATGCTGATGATTCACTTATTTTCCTGAATGGCAAAAAAAAATCAGTCTTAGGTTGTATGAATTTTCTGAAAAAGTATTGTCAAGCTTCACAAAACGAAGTATTTCTTAAAATTAGAGGATTAAAATTAACTCGAAAAACAAAATTACAATCCTCATGCCCAGAAGAAATAACAAGTAACATCGTGCAACTTGTTGTTTCTTTTGAAGAGAATCACTTGGTGGGATTCCGTGAGGCAGTCCAGTTATGTCAGAGATGCAGTGGGCATGATTTTAAAAAGTGATTGGGGCGTACGCCTTGAGGCGCGAGTCGAGGCGGGGCGCCAACAAAACGTCTCTAAGCATACGAGTCAGGATGCCATTTCAAGGCGTTCGCCTTACTGTGATGAGGCGCACGCTTTGAGGCGTAATGAGGCATACGCTTCCAACCTATTGGGATTCATCAGATCTGTTCAGATCTTTAAACAGATCCAACGGCTGAACTTAAGATTTTTTCATAAAACCTAACTTGACTGATTCTCATTCTTTTCTTTGTAGACAAAGAAGAGAGGAAGGGGTTGAGAAGCTGGCGATCTTGTTGCGGAGGCGGTTCGAGGGGATGATTGCGACTTCTTCGAGGATCTTCTTGTTCGTGTGGAAGTCAAGCGTCATGCGCGAGTAGTAGCGCTCGATTACCTGACGCCACGACTTCTTCACTGTCTTTGTGCAGACTCGCCCCATGCTTGTTGTTGTTGGTGGAGAGAGTTGCAGAGGAGAGCAGAGTGGTAAGGTAGGGGCTAGGGTTTCATTTTCTTGATTTCTTCATCTTTTAAATGGGTTTTCTGGTTTGTTGTTTTAGGGCTTCGTATCTTGGTTGGGTTGGGTTGTATTTTGGGCCCGTTTACTGTACTACATCTTGGATTCAACCCATTAATTTCTTTCAATATAATGCTATTTCACTTGATGATTGATTTTGTTTTTCTTTATTTAATTGTAATTTTTTATATATTTTTTTCATCATTTTTACAAAAAAATGCCTCGCTACGCCTCGAGGCTACGCTTCGCCTCGAAAAAAGCTTGACCGCCTCGAGGCTTAAAAACGTTTTTTAAAACATTGGCAGTGGGATACATTCTGCGAGGTGTTTGAGCAACAGAATGAAGAGGGTAAAAAGGCAGAGACTCGAGCTTATATGATACAAAGCTTGAAGCAAGAAAGCCCTCACCTTGGAAAGATCAAGCCATCGCTTTTTCAAACATAGCAATTTGGATCAAAATTACCATAAAAAGGAGGAAAGCCCTCACCTTGGAAAGATCAAGGAGGGACTTCTCACGGAGATCAGGATCAATGAGCTGCAGCATCAACTGCTCTGCAGATTCTTGTAGAATTGGTAATAGCTTCTTGATGACATCATCACTAGTTGACTTGAGAGCATTAACTCAAATACAAGAGTAGCTAGAAGGGTGCGTTAGGGATGTAGAAACTACGGAGAAACGATGATATCCATATGCCTCAATGAAGTATTCGGTTGTTCTGATTCTAAACAATCATTCATCTTCTTCCTTTGTTTGAGTTGGCTTTGGCTCTCAGTGGGCTTAGCAATGGAAAAGAAGTTCCTACTTTGATTACAGAATATCTAAAAGATATGGGGAGGGGAATGAGGAAGTGGAGATGATTGATTACAGAATATCTAAAAGATACGCGCTGTCACGAGCCATCTCTAAAAATATCCCTCACCAAGGCAACAAGGCATCCAAGGCATCATATGGGCGCTGGCAGTAGGCCCGCAAAGGCCCGATGGTGCAGCAAGCTTTTCGAGATGCCTCCGGAAGGTTCTAGAGTGCTCTTGGACATTCTAGCTTAGCTTTCTCTAGAGTGTTCTAGCATGGATGAGTCTAGAACACCCTTGTACAGATTTGTATAGTATTTTCTAGAAGCCTCCTTGTATTTTCTGGTTCCTTTGGAGGTGGGAACTTTCTAGATGCATAGAGAATACTCCTTTGAAGGAGGATTGTAGAAGGTTCTAGGCTAGAAGCCTCTAGGACTTTAAGGGCCTATAAATAGGCCTTGGCATTCATTTGTACATAATAAGATAAAACACTTGTACAACTCTCTCAAGCAATACAAAGCATTCTTTCAAAAAGCCTAAACACTTGTGCCTTAGCATTTTCCTCACTTAAGCTTTCGTAGCATCACTTAGCATTAGCCAAGCATCGAAGTGCCTTGACTAGTTAGTCCGACGGGAGTGTGACGCTAGTGGGCAGTGTGTTAGCCGAGGGAAAAAGGTCAGCACGTGACAGCGCGCTCTCCTGGCGTCAAGGCCTAGCTCTCTAGATTCACTCGATAAATACATCAAATATGGATACAGTGTGTCATGAATGATATCCAAGGGCGGAGCCAGAAATTTATGGTGGGTGGGGCACTCAACCATAACATTTTTTTTTCTTTTTAGTCCAGGGTTTTTAATATATGTTGATAACTAAAATGATTAAATATTTCTTCATAGTTTATGTTGAGCAAGTGATAGGGAATATGTCATTTTTTTAAAAGTACAATGTTAACAAACTTCCTTGCAAAACATGTAATCTTTAGATTAATTACAATAATATTGAAGTTATTCTTATTTTCCTGATCAATATCTTGTTTTAATACATGGGCCCACACCCAACAGGTAAAATTTATAAAACATGGAAAGAAAAAGTGCCCAAATGAATTTTACTGTCATAAAAAGTGCCACAACGGCTTACATGTGTTTGCAATGTATTGATTCTTATGCAAGTTTGCCCACGAAGCATGTAAGCTATATACAAGAGATTAAGATTTGGGGTCTAAAAGCTCTGAAATGTGATAGTGACATATCAAATTATAGATTATGTTGGCTATAACGGTGAACTTGTTACTAGGTTTGAGTTTAACAAACTCATGAAGTTTCAACCAAAGTTCCTTGATGATTTTGGAATATTTCGAAATTGTACATTGATTGGGGGTTGGCAGTTTTAGTGCTAGGTTGTCTGAGGGCAAAGCGGAACGAGGCCCTGGAGCGCCAACAACAACAACAGTATGCACATAACATACATACATACATACATTACCTAAATTAGCAAGCTTCGTATTTTTACATGTACTTTGATAAAAAAATTTAATAATAGTAATAACATGAACCAACTTTGTAGTCATAGTTGCTTCATAATCGACAAACAAGGCACTGCGGCTCGCCAAGACAACCCAAGGCATTTTTAGGCGCTTTAAACAACCCTTGGTGAGATGAAACGCCACCATAGTGGAGCTTCAAGCGACATAACTTTAGTGTGTTGGGGATTGTCCCCACAAATGCGGCTTGGGCTTTGCTTTTGTGCTGACTTGTTCGAGCTTGAACCTTACGTGGTTGTAGGCTTATCATGGACCTTGACCTAAACTAGGCTAGACTTACTCTTACTTGGACTTGCATAAATAATAAACTGATACCTAATAATTGTGTAATATTCTAAATAGATATTTATGAAAGAAACTCGTGCATCTTAATAGAAATTCGTGAAGGAAAATTTGTCCATGATTGCATAACTGATGCAAAAAATTGGCAAAATCGTGTAGCTCTTAGTGATTTGTTCTATAGATATTGAGGATAATTTGGACAGCTGGGATGACGATAATATTCTATGTAGAAACCTCAGATTTTCGGTTTATTACCACTTAGCACTTACCCTTCTAACAACACTATCTTTTAAACAAGGTGCCTTGTATAAGATAAGGTTTATAACTTGCTCATTGATAGAGGATGTACTAAAATGAAGTTTCCACCGTCTAGTGAAGAAGCTTGTTTGTTTGTTACTCCTCAAACTGCATTGTACTATTTTGGTTGGTTCACAACTGGTTGCAGTATTGGACCTTTGATATTGGACTTAATGTCAAATTTCATTCTTGATCAAGAATACAGAATGAAAGTTTATGTTTGATGTTCTCGCAATTTGATATAGATGCCACCCACCATGATAAATAAATAATTAACCTTTTGTAATTGGTGGTGTTGTGATGGGAAGCCAACTTCTACACTATGTAGTAAATGCGGAAACAGACCCTTTGAAGTCCAGGATCGATTTAAGATTAAGCGGATTAATCAGGTTTAATGTACTTTTTCAAAGTATGTATTTTTATACCCTCACTAATGTAAATTATAATAAATAACATATATTGATAATAAAGATTAATAAGACAAGTATTATAGAGCAACAAAAGTCAAATTATTGAGCAAATTATGTAATCATGTCCAAAACATCACACATTATAGAGCAACACCACCACCCAACAGGACGACAACCACCAGCCGACAGAACAATCTCGATTTATCACCGATCTCTCACCAATTTTTTGGTGACTCACCGATTAATCGTTGACCGTTAGACCCAACCACTAAATACCTAGTTCGGATCGGTCTACCCCTTACTTACACTAAATCGGCGATTAATCGCTGCATAAATAACCCTTCTACAGTCGGCATTCATACTTTATTGCTTCCAAAGATGTCAACAAGGATTGAGAAGACAACTCTCACTCCGTACGTTTGATTTTCCTATCACAAAATTGGGACGGGGAGAATGATGTCGGTACCCTAGCTCAATCTACATGAACGAGAGAAACAAGTGAAAGTCTCCATAATGTAATTGGGTAATTTGATAGTATTAGTATGTTAGTTATTTGTTAATTGGGTTGGGTAATTAAAGCCCATACTAAAGAGGACATTAACCATATTAGGTTTAGGGTTAGATTGTTTGCCAAAGAAGCTAATAAGCTATAAGCTTATAAAAAATGTTTGAGAATTAGGTTGTAATTGGTGATTGATTGAATGAAAATTTAAGTATTGTTTATCTATTTGTTTATCTTTTGTTTTAGGATATCTTAGATGAAGTTTAGTAGATTACACTACCCCCAAGAAACCAGCAATCTATAAATTCCACTCTTTGTAATTGTTTTAAATATATATTAATAAAATCTTAGAATGTCCTTATCCTTTTCTTCGTCCTCAAGGAATCAAAGATTTATTCTCCCTCCTAGAGTTTTGTTGTATTCTCCCTCCTAGAGTTTTGTTGTGTCAAGTTCAAAGACTTGCAATGTAGCAGCACCCTTTGAGTTCCATGATGCTTTAAGAACCCATGATTTATTGTTAGAACTAAATAACAACACAAAAATGATAGTAGTAACAAATAGCAATGAAAATAATAATGTTACCAATAATAATGATAAATAGGCAAAGAAAGCTATTCATAGTTGGATGACAGGTCTAGTTGCAAACTTGCAATAGTTTATCTAAAGGTGCACCAAGCCAACTCCAGCGACGAAGGTGCGTTCTTAGCCTAAGAGGTTACCTTCTATCTCCCATTCTAAACAGATGCGACAAACTCTAAAAGGTCGCGCCATGTTTTTGATGCGTTGTTGGAAAAAGCATACAATGCTATATATGTTGACTCACAATTCCAATAATTATTCAAGTTAACATGCTTCGTCAGAATTAGTAATTTGAACACTGGAATGCCAGATTTTTGCCTCCTTATTAGCATTTCTGGGCTATTTGGATAGAGTGAAATGCTAGTCTTTGAGGGGAAAAGCAAGCATGGACCAAAACTATAAGAGTATCAAACTGACCATGGCAATGGAGCATCTCTTGGAATCCCTTCTCTGACTAGTCTTAGTTTTCTGTTTTATCAGCTCCTTGATCTCTTTGTTTGTGATTTCCTAGTTTTTAATGAATGTAACCTTTGTGTTTTCCTGAAAATAAATTATAAAATAAAAAATGGAGAAATTTGAGTTAGATACTCAACCTGAAATGACGGTATGGACAGCCATGATGATCGCCAACACCAGGAGTTTTTGAGATGATCTTTTGACAAGAATAGGGCGAGTAATCCTGCAGCATACAGAAGATGTATACTTCAATCCAGGATCTGATAGGCCAATAAAAGATTTCCAGTTGAAGATAAATACCATTCTCTTTCCTTCCTTTCCATAGTTATGTCGGATACCGTATGCATATTCCTTATCAAATCTCTCAGTACCAACCTATGACAAGCAATTCAATCATTGTGTGAAGGTGACGCTCACACCATATAAATGTAAATACAACAGTAGCACAGGACAGTTCCACGTTATGCACGACCAAGACCATATATCATTGCTGCAGAGGTCAATCAGTCAAAAACATGTCCAAGGTATTGACTGACGGTGCCAAATGTTAGCCATTTGACGCATCATTGTATCAACATTGCAGATGATACTTATTGTTGTATAAGTCAGTGATTTAGTTCATGTGATGGATGATTCCATAAGTAACTAAGGGCAAAAGAACCATTGAGGTTCTTAGAAGTGAATCATTTTAGCTCACAAGTTGAACAGCTTGCTTAAAAAAGTTTTTCAATAAAAGTAGCCATATAGATGTTGACAGCCTGTCTAGTATGCTAACCTGACAGCCTGTCTAGTATGCTAACCTTTTGAGAAAACTCTGCTTTCCAGAACGCAAGAGCATCTTCCATCTTCAAGCCAACACCCTGTGCATGTTGGAAAAGTTGAATTAAAACAATTTAACCACCAAGTCAAAAGAAGAAATTTCTTTAGAAAGGAATATATCCATCACCAGAGAACAAGCAATAGTTTTCTATGATTCCTTTCCAAGTGCATTTTTTCAAACAAAAAGTAGATACAACTGTTAATAGAACTGAAGAAATATATGCATACATCTCTCACTGTATTCATGGATTAATGGCATGTGTACATATACCTACAAGGATGTGAATAAAGTATTACCTTCAGAAAAAGACCTAGTTGCATCCTTCCTTCGTGCTTTAAATGGTGATCCTCCCTAAGCTACAAGCAAATAGCATCGTTAGTGCAAATTGGTAACATGATAAAAGAGATAAAGCAAGAGAAAATAAATTAGAAGGCAATAAGTCTATACGCAGAGAGAACTGACTGCTTCTACATCTCTATTCCATAACTCTTCCAAAACAAATAAGCAAATATTTCTATTAGCAACTACCTTACCGTATCAAACAGATGCCGCATACAAAGTGGAAAGGAACTATCTGCCAATTTAGCAATGTCCCTTAATGATATCTCTCCGAATTCCTTAGGCTGCAAAAACAGTTGCAACAATCACACCTTTTTGGATGCTCTTAAAATAAGAAAAAGAGATGCAAGCAATATGAACTGATGTACCTGAGAATAGTCAGGACCCAGATAGCTTGTGCTCAGTGCTTCAACAATCTAAATTGGGAGGATGTGATCAAATACTAGTAACTAGATATTGGAACTGAAATTATGTCAACATTTAGTATGAATTAATTCTCACAGGGGTCAAACGATCCTTTTCCTGCTCTCTGATGCTAGATGTCCATTTTCTACAAGCAAAACGCAAATATTAAGAGTATGGCAAACACCTCCAATTACACACACATGGAATATAAGAGATTGAATGCAATAACATTTGAGACTATACACAGGTTTCTATCCATGTCTCATGGGACCAACAAGAATAAATGGTGTTCAAAGAATTTTAAGGCAAACAATGCAGCATGTCATCGTCAACTTGCTAACATTAAAATATAAGATGAGCATGTAATAGTGCATAAATTGCCATGGTGACACCCTAAGTGACTGCTAAACAAAGTTAACAGAACCAGAGAGGCAGAACTTGGGTACTAGGAAAAATCAGATAATAAGACAGAAGTATAAGGGGGTTTTCAAAACCTGTTTGTCAGCACAAGTGCTTTTGATAAATTGCTACGGAACTGGGTGACAACAACCGAAACCACCTAAAGAAAACAAGAGAAGCTTAATCATATCATATATGTGTGACTGGCATGTAGAGTTATACTTCAAATTATGAAATGAAATAACAGCTAAAACAATTGACATTCACCTGATTCATACCAACATAAGCAAAACCTTTTTGAAGATATACTCTACGACTTGCAACAAGTTCGGGAACTTCTTCAAATGGTACCTTCATACAAACCAAATCACATTACATCAGATCCTAAGAACTAAAAAATGCAAGAAAGAAAATGCTTGCTTAAGGTGTGGAGGAAGAAGCAGCCATGTTCATGCTGTTGTAATGATGTTTCCAAACAAGCAGGGGCGGAGCCAGCAATTTTGCTGGAGTGGGGCACTACTTTTAAAAAAAAGGTCTTTTTACCATATTAACGTATAAATCATGAATTAATATCATTCTAGGACAAACTTTATTTTTAAAATGTTTATTGAACTAGAATATTATTGTTGGAGATGGGAGGGTATTGGACTAAATACTTCTTTAAGAATTGTTCATAAAATAACCGAAAAGAATATAAAATTTACTCCATAAATTCACCAAGTATGAAACCTACCATAACTTCTTTCATTATTGAACAATCCATAATACATACCTATGAAAAAAAATTGGTACAACACTCACCACAATAATATCAAACCAATGGTGCCCCAGTCTCATATCTATCCGACTCATTTTCTTTTCTTTTATTTCTTTTACTCCAGTTATGATTTACTACTTGGTCCAATGATGAGTGAAATGGTGTCCCACCACACAAAGAATCCATTTAGTTTTTTAAAATAGTGTCTCACATCTAAGGAGACCAGGCACGAGTTTTTGTTGAAGCTGACCAACCAATAGGCTGGAGTTGGCAATTTGGGATGGGGCACTTGCCTTACCCTACAGATATGTAGCTCCGCCCCTGCAAACAAGCTCAGTTGAACCCAACTACTGAAGCAGATAATCCACAAGCACCCATTGCGGGACAATTTTCTAGTACCATCATGATAAGTTTCAAGACCGTAGATATAAAACCACAAACAACATAATTGTGTACAACAAATGGGATATTGAAAAGGAGGGTTGCTTATGTACCTCTCCAACTCCAACTACAAATTTCCTCTGGTGATATTGGGAATTATAAAAGTTTACTTGCTGCATTAAAGGAAACTATTAAATTGAAGGAAACAAACCTTGAAGAATATCGTCTGAGCTGCAAAATTAAACAGAACAAATGTCATATCAGATATGGCAAGAGAGAGAGGTGGTCTAGCTAATTAAGTGAACTATCCTAGAGAACAGTAAGTGATTCTTTTTTACCAGCAGGTATAGACTGGCTGGTAGAACGTGCTACTTGGCTCAATTTATCTCTGACAGTCTGGAAAAGAAAAGAAGTACAACCAAATTATTGCATTTACTGGGAAGCAAACCCACAGCTGACTTAGTCAATTTTATGGGCTAAAGGCAACGCTGTCTAGTAGTCCATGAAGCAATGTGCAAGCCTATTGGCAGTGCTCGGTGAGTTTCATCCAGTCCTTCAGCTTCAATTATCACCATGTTGTGTTATGCACTATAGTTATTGAGACTGTAAAGTAAGATAAATCAAAGAGAAACGATGAAACAGGATATGTTCTAAGTAACTAGAGAGTTAATGCAATTGGTATCTAATTGGATGAGTGCCAAGATGACATTCACTATAAAACAGAGAGCATTAAGAAGCTGCTATGGTGACCAAATTATGTCCCAACTACAGTTTTGTAAGGTTTTATATGATGAGGTTGCTTATTTTCAGAAGGTGCTCCACGTGTACATGTTACTTGGACCTATGATATAGCAATACTGTAGTAGTGTTGTGCAAACGGAACCAATTTAAGTCAACATTCACTCTCCAACCAATTGAACAAGTGTACCAATTCAAGAAACTCTGATCATTTCAAGCCTCGTCGAAGGAAAAAAAATAAATTGACAATCACACATGAATACAAGGACCTCTGAGTGGTTCAGCAATGTGACTACACCATGGTCAATTGCTCCAAATTTTCTATTTTTTGGTGTGTGTATAGTGTGTGGGTGGGGTACACTTATTGTAAAAACTATCAAGATACAAACTGGATTCAGTGTTGGATATGACACAAACTTAAAAGGAAGCAAAAAACTGACTCAAATAGAATCATTCTATTGAGTGCTTGATAGTTCTCACCCAAGAGGACCAAAGCGCGACTCATCCGACTACAACGGGTTTTTTTTCTACTTCCAATTTTGAGCAATCTCTTTCAAGAAAGAAAACCACGAGGGTTTTTTTTTTTTTTTTTTGTGGGGGGGGAGGGGGGGGTACCTCTAATGTGATAATAATAACAATAATAAGTAGGATTGCAATAATATTAACATAGTATAAGTAACTATCTATCATTAAAATTTAGCTACTTAAGTGCACACACATGGAGCTAGATGATGATATTGTACAAATAGCTATAACTAGAAAAATTCACTGTGCTTTTCTATTGCTTGATTTCAAAATAAAATGTTTACTAAATGATGTAGCATATATGAGGATGTTGAGATTGGTGAGCCAAATATTACACTGTTTAATGTGATAACTTATGAGACTTGCATGAGTTAGACTGTAAGGCCAACAAGTGATACACTAGTGGAAGGACATTTCCGATGATTGTCCCTTTGGAATGAAAAGAAACGAGAATCACAAATTACGATAAATGCTTAAGAAATTTAAAAAAAAAAAAAATATATATATATATATATATATATATATATAATGCATGAATGGGGTATTGAGAACAGATATGGAAACACTCAGATTCAGCTAAAAACACAGCCTTAATAACAGGTTTCTTCCGCCAGAACCTATGTATTCTGGATGAAAATTGTCTTAATGCTAGTAATGAGATGGGGGCGAAGATACCTCAAGTTCCAAATTGCTGACTGCTTTGTATGGTAGGTCAAATTCTGCCATCAGCGCCCTCTGTTGATTCAACAAGTAATCTTTTCCATATCAGCAAGATTGAGATAACTTTCCATAAATGTGATAAAATTAATAAAAACTAACTTGAGTCTCAGTTGATTTAAGCTGAAAACGATAGCGAAATAGAGTAGTCTCCATAGAAAGAAACCACTTTCTCAGCTCCTCACTGCCACAACGTCACGACTTGGTCAATTTCGAACCACTAATATTGCATTAAAATAAGAATAACGTAAATCAAAGGTGTTCTTACGTTCTACAATAAACAAGACGCAACACAAAGTGAGAAATTATGTCTTTCTTAATCATTTCAGAGTGGTCCGGATGCCTCATGTGTGCCCTCCAAAGCTCATCTACCTATCAACACCAATATCATAAAAATTTCAAACACTCGATTAAATTCCCCCAATTTCACACTAAACCAAAGAGAAACAAAACCAAGAAATGCAAATTACCAATTTCTTCACATCCTCGGGTTTCTTGCCTCGAGATAATGCATCTGAGATCCCTTTGAGAACTACAACAAACATAGTGACCACAAAATCAACAATCAAGGACTCGCACACACACAGTGCAATAACTCAAAATCTTTGAAGAATTTGAACCCTAGATGAGAACTACATCAAACACATTAGCTACTAGTAAATCAACATCCAAGATCTCAACCACGATGCAAGAAACTTTAAATGTTGGATGAAATTGAACCCTAGATGTGAAAATTACGAAATCAATATCGGAATTTGCGAATAGTTTCTGAGAAAAAATGAAACCCTAGATTTGTGTTATTATATTACCTCGCAAACGATCGATGGCGTAGAGCTCAAAATCTTCGAGACGCACTTCGAGAGCAGGGGCGGATCGGTAGAGAGGGAGTGATGATTCAACTGATGGTTTCAAAGGTGAAGTTTTCCTCTGAGAACCACCGATAATTTCCATTTTTTTCTTCTTTTTTTTTCGTTAGAGGCGAATGAGATAGGGAGTGTTTTGGGTTCTTGGATGGGTTTTGGATTTATTGGCGGGAAATGCTTGTGTTCCCCGCCTTTGGAATTCGGGTTCGGGTGGGGTAGGCAGGTTGGCTCCAATCCAATGAGACACCTCTTTGATAAAAAGACGGTCCATGGACCGAGTTTTATTCGAAAACCGATCTGATTCGATCCGAAAAATTTTAGATTCTGATTTCATTTTCTCCGATTTTAAAATTCAAACTCAAATTCTTAGCGGATTTGATTCGGATTTGGGCAAATATGATCCAATTATAATATGAATTGTACAAGTATAATATCTACAAAAATAATCATTTTTAAGGAATTGATACATTTTGGACAAAAAAAAAATGGATTTTTTTATAACCCATGAGGATTCCCTTCATTTTTTTTTCGTATCTAAAGTAAGGACTCTAAGTACGCATGACTGAATGAATATTGTATCGTTAAAGGTGAAATTTTTTATAAATTTATAAACCTATAACAACAGAAACAATGTGTCAAAGTTTTAGCTTGTTTCGATTCACATGCCTCAAGATAAGCACTGTGTGGGATGAAAAGAATTTATCTAATAATATCACGAAATGAATGAGAGCCCACCTTCGAGACAATACAACCTGAGTAATATGTTGGCTAGCACCAATTGTCCAACAATAATACATATTGCAAGAACACCAGCTCCATGCGATCCCTTCGTCCTTTTCACCTGCTTTCTCACACCCCTCCCTTGGCCCATTTGACCTCCACAATATCTACAAAATTGGAAAATAAAAAAGAGCTATCCCCGAAATAGGTGATAACCATTTTTTTTCTATTTCGCGACATAACCTACAAGAAACGTGTTCAATTTCACTGTATGTATTGCTCAATTTCGCTACATGTATTGCGGGAGTCGAACCCAATTTTGCTACATGTCTTGCAATAATCATGATTTCGCAACATAGCTTGTGAAACTTTTTTGCCACCGTTTGAATGGAGTTTTCCCGTCATAGGGAACTGAAGGAACCATTCATCCAAATAATATAACCGATGTTCAATCGAACCCCTCAAGGGCTGCTTGTTTTGTATATACCAACACGATGTGGACATGAAAGATTCATGTGCATGGTTCAATAAGGTTGATAAAATGTTCTCAATGAGACACGAAAGTGGAAATTTGGATCCATTGAGGATGTGTTTGGTTGCATGGAATTTTATGTTATGGAAATTCATGAGGGGATTTCTACATGTTAGGTTAAATCAATGCATCACTCCACATCCACTATTTGATTTTGTGATAAATGATGGGAATGGAAGTCCCATTAACATGGAATTCACACTTATTGGTCATCCAATGCATGTGATTTTTATGTTCATGAATTTTCATTCCCACAATTGATCACAAAATCAAACGGTAGATGTGGAGTGATACCTCGAATTAGCATAAAATACAGGGTTCCCTCACGAATTCTCATGGCATAGAATTTCATACAACCAAACACACCCCAAGATCCATAAATGCACTTTATTAAGGTTTTGTGTTGCGAATTTAACCTTAAACCTTTTTTTTTGGTTTGTTGATGGTTTTTGATGTTAGAAAGTAGTTGGTATTCTGGCAAAAATATACACAAATCTCGCGACTTAAGTTGCAAGGTTGATGTAATATCTCCCAAGAGGTGTCGTGTCTCGATGATTTTTTAGAATTGTGTGAGAACAATGCTCAAACTCGCAACGTAGGATGCATTTGTGTTGTTGATGTTAAGTCTTGTTGATGTGTTGTTGTTGATCGCAAGGGGAGAGAAAATGAGAGGAGTGAAAAAAAAAACCTGTTTTCTCCTCTTATTGGTGGTCACATGGTAGGTCCAAGTGCAATAAAAATTTCAAACGTCGGTGTCAACGATTTCAAATGGTGGTGTCAAAAAGTCACTCCTAATTGTAAAAGGTAGCCAACATTTCTCTTTGAAATAATATTCAAGATTATTTGTTTACGGTTCTCTAATAAATCACTTGGGCTGTGTTTATTTCATGAAGAATTATTTTCTGAAATGTTTTATTTTTAGAATTCAAATTTTTTAGTGTTTACTAAAGGGATGCTGATTTTTCAGGATTTTCCTAATTTTTTACTCTCACCATGACAACTCTAGAACCACATCACTATGCCAAACCAACACTACTAACTCAATGGACCAACACCAACACCACCACCAACACCACGACCACCATCACTACAGTCTCATGGGTGGAACACTTGTGCTTGGACTTCACGGTTTGGTGTCTAGGGTCAATGTCTCATCATCCTTTAATAGTTTAATTAGTTGTACTGGATTATGACCAATCTTGAATTGAGCAAATAACCATTCAATTGATCAGTACTAAGAATACATAAGGTTGCTTAATTAGTTGCTTCAAGGGATCCCATGAATTCAATGATGTATTTAATGTAAACCACCTATACAATAAGTTGTACATATAAGCCATTCAATGATCACTACCTCCTTTGATGTTTTCCATTAATGGAGTCCTTTTAGTTGGCCTTTGGACTCTTCTATAACTCTTGTTTCTACTCCATTATTTCTTACTGAACAGAAGGAAAGGGGAAGTAGGATCAAAGGACTAGCAGGACTTTCTCAATCTGCAATTCATCAACTCCAGGTGCCCAGGTCAGTTCAAGCAATGGAAAATTTTGAAAAATTGAAACGTAAACATAATGAGAACAACCTCGGTAAGGACTTGATGATATGATTTTTATGGCAACTGATTACTGTTTTCTGAATACTTAAGATACATTTGTTTTATTGTTTATGTGTTTATCAGGACTGCGAGCATTGTTATACAACAAAGAAGACAAGACACACAATCGCCATTTCATCTCAAGGAACGAAAGCCTTATTGTCACCATGTTTCATGAGTAAAGACATCAAATTAACCTTTATTGATGTCTCTAATTTGTTGTAGAGTAACACTGTAACGGATCAAGGTCTCTTTCTTGCTTGCTATTATTTCCAACTCTTGACAACACTCTAAAATCCCGTTTGTGGACTTTAATTTTTGTTACCGTGCTAAGGATTGTGTTTTCGTAAAATTTTCCATTTTTTTAAATTATGAAAAGAAAATATTGCATTTTTTAGGGTTATTTCGAAAAATTTTGAAGGTTTTTTGAAAATTATGTAAAAATACAAAATAACTACAAAAAAGTTACATTTTTTTACGGTATTTTTAATGTAAAATTCAAGATTTTTTTTAATTATTATTTCTTCTAATTATTTATTGATTTTGAAATCACTCTCTTGATTTTCTAATTATCATTTTTTTTATATATTGATTTTTGATTTCATGTTTGTTTAATTACTTGGTTGCAAAATTTCATATATCTTCGAAATTCATTTATATATTTTACGTATCTTTTAATTTTTACATTTTTCTTTGCACACCAAAATATTTCTTAAAATCAGATGACCGAAATTAACTCGAAAAACGAAATCACAATCCTTGACCAATACCAGTAAACAGTAAAAAGAGGTTTTTGTTGTTTAAAAATGTTAGTATGGGTGCGTTTATAAATTTTGGGTGTAAGAACAGTAGTTCTTGGTACTACTCTTCTTCAACTGTGAAGACTAAAAAATTCCCCAAAATCAAAAAGCAACACAGCGAAAAGTCTACTCTGCTTCTTCAAATCGCTTTTAGGGTTTCGTTTTCTCTTCTTCGATTCAGCTTTGAAACCATTTTTATAAACTTTTAGGGTTTCGATTTAGTTTCAGTGTAACTCATTACTTTACATTCTTCTCAGGTTGCGTTTGAGAATGGACGGCGAGGAGTTAACAGAGCAAGAAACTGCCTTATACGATCGCCAAATTCGTGTTTGGGGCGTAGACGCCCAAAGGAGGTAACTTTTTTTTTTTCTTTCACTTTGTTACTTTACATTTGTATTTGTGAGTTCAATTGGAAGCAAAGACAGGTTTGAGAATTTTTTTACTGTGCTTTGAAATTAATCGGTCGAGTTGATTATGTAGGTTGAGCAAGGCACATGTGTTGGTAAGCGGCATGAAAGGCACATCTGTTGAGGTAATTTAGAACTAGTTTGTGTTTCAATTGAAATTTTTTTTTTTTGAAGATTTAATTTCATGCTGTTTCTACATGAGTGGCGCAACAAGTGTGAAGAACAGGTCGTTTGTATGGCATTCCAAATAGGATTTGTTTGAATTTATATCTTGAAGTTAGTGTCAATTGAAAATTGCATATTTGGACTCTCAGCATTTGATCGAAGCTAAGATGTATTATCTGTATTATTATGATACAATACCCAATTGATACTATTAACATCAAGCACGTTGGTCACTTATGATTGTACATGTTGCAAAGTAGTCCCTTCCGTTGACACAGAACCTTTATGAGGATTAGGTTTAATGTTATTTCAGTTGACATTTGCGGTTGTCTAAGCTAAAAGTTGTTGTTTTGGAGTGAAGTGTTTTTTATTGCAATGTCAAGAACTTTAGCTACAGTGGAAGAAATATGCTTGAGTAACAAAAGGTTTATTATGATCAGTGTTTATAGAGGTGAGGCTAGCCTCAAGATGTAATTGAGGCATAAGTCCATCTCTCTCTATATATATGTAAAAGAAATTGATGAAAATGTTATTAAAACATCATGTAACAGGAAAGCGATCAGGCTCACTATTGTGATCCCATCTTCAACATTTCTTACATATTCTTCTTATCTGATCACTTTCCTATCACATACTAATAGAATATACATCTTCATGCATGTGGTGTGAGGCTTAGTGCAACCTCAATTTGAGGCGTCAAGGCATAAAAGAATTTGTTTAGAATGGATCATATGCTTAAAAGAATTTGTTGATGTTTTTTCAGTTTTGCAAGAATATAGTTCTTGCTGGAGTTGGCAGTTTGACCTTGATGGACGATCAGATGGTCACAGAGGAAGCACTTTCAGCAAACTTCTTGATTCCTCCTGATGTAAACGAATTCAGTGGAAGATCTCTTGCTGAAGTTTGCTGTGATGCTTTGAAAGAGTTCAATCCTATGGTCCATGTTTCAGTACAAAAAGGTCAGACCATGTGTACATTTTAGTATCTATGTGAAAGAAATATCTTAAACTTAACAATAAAATATTTAATTATGCCACCATACAAACCTCTTTCTAGAAGTGTATGGATGAATGTTCAAGCTTTGGAAGGTTAATTGTTAATGCTACATGCGGATGGCTAACCCTATGGGACAAATTGATCCCTGTGCCTTCATTCATGGATGTTTAGTGTCAACTGTCAAATTAGGAGAGGTAACCAAGTTTGGTCTTTTGTCAATTGTCACTACAGGTGATTTATCAAGCTTTGATGGAGATTTCTACAACAAGTTCAGCGTTGTTGTTGTTAGTGGGTGCAACCTTAAAACAAAAGTATGATTTTCCTTTTGGCTTTTGCTTTGTCAATATACTTCATAATCAACAATAATCTTATGAAATTACTGTGGAGTTATTCAACACCTCTAAATCTTATCATTGACAGAGCATATTTCATACTTATGAATATGGAAATATTAATCTTTACAATTTTCCTGGCTTTATTTTCTCCTGTCTCAGAAACTGATCAATGAAAAATGTCGCAAGAGCCCACAGAGAATTGCGTTTTACACGGTTGATTGTAGAGACTCATGTGGTGAAATATTTGTAGATTTGCAGAACTATACCTATGCACAGGTGAAAGTCTCCTTTTAATATTCATTGTTGAAATTTTATTGGCACGTTTTCTTTTGTAAAGTACACATTGCAAATTCTCTTCAACTTTTGTTCAATCATGTGTACACGTGCATGCTTGCTTGATAGAATGTTTTGTGCGTGTCTTTTCTTTCTAGTCTCATATAAGTATTCTTTTGACAGAAAAAGCTTGATGAAACCGTTGAATGCAAGTTGCAATATCCAAGTTTCGAGGTATCTGTTCAGAATAACATTTCCTTCCATGAATGCCATTTTATTACTCGATCAGTTTAGCACATGTCTTCATCCTAAATAATCTGCTAACATATCTCTCATAGTTGAAATGTTTGCGGGGTAGAGTTTTTTCTGGTAGAGCTCTGTTGGGTGGGTTGTATTGAAGTCTGGACTGTGCAACTTTTTTTGACATTTTCACTTGGTTCTAGTGGAGTGAATTCTATCAATTTCTTTGAAGTGTTACATGAGAAGATGGATGCCTTAATGGTTTGCATGTCCGAGGAATCGAGAGAATAGCTGGAATTCTTTCTATTTCCCTTGAGATTGGAAGAGATTTTCAGTATCTTTAGGATAATGAAATAATCAATCGATTCACAGTTGACATCTAGGCACATGCCCGGTGTGCACTATTGATCTTGAGGAGTATATGATCAGGTTAGTTTGTCCTTTCATAATTCTTGAAGAGAGTTCGATATGGAACTAACTTGTGTTAATGGGTTGTCACTGGTGTCCACCATCCACTTCATATTATGATTGGAAAATTCTAGGGGTCGAGGGAGGGAACGAGGGAGGAAGCGAGGGATGGGTGGAAGCATCCGCCTCGAGATGAGTGCCATCACGCATCTCAAATTCGATGCCCTCATCTCGAGGCGGATGGGTGGTTACCACCCATCCCTCACCCCTTTTCCTCGCTCCCTCCCTCGACCCCTAGCAAAGCTCCGTATTTTTGGTTTAGCATGGATATGGTAAGGATGCTCTCATCCTTGTGTCCCTTTCCTATCACAATGTAATCCTTTGTTGACTAGTTGACAAGGTAGTAAGGACAGTGTTGTTAGGGTGCAGAAAAATGTAAAATTGTGCCTCGATCTTGGTAAGGCTCAGGTTTGTTCATTAGCCGTCTGCTTTTTTCTGCTCGTGTAGCAGGGCATGAATCATCTAACACCCATATATTGGAGAACAGAGAATCAACTTTGGAACTAACTTCTTAATACAATGGTTAGGAAGTTGTAGAATAGACTATTTGTATGGAGAATGAGACTTCACTCCCTAGGAGGTATATTGGTCAAAAGTGCCCTCTCCATAAGTCATTTAGGAGGCTACCTTGGAAGCTCCTCTGCTGTATGTTGGGCCACTTGAAAATAAAGGAATGAAGAGTGGTCAGAAGAGAAACCCATAAATAAAGGGTATTATGATGGACGATCTTGGCTACCGTTCGGAATAGGGTCTGCAGGGATGAAGCATTTAAAGGCGTCGAGTTTAAATTGTCTTTGCAAAAAATTTGTTAATCTGGGATATGTATATTTCCTAGAAAATAAAAATAGGGATTTATACTTAATAGTGATGTTGCTTTCAGGGTGAGTTTGATTCCAAGGAAATTTTTTCCAAGAATATGTACTAAAAGTGAGAAGGGAGAGGAATGAAAGAGGAAGAGAGAAAGGACATGCATTTTGTGATGATCACTATCCTCTTGGTTTGTTACAAATTTGTGGAAAATATTTTCTCAAGGGGGGAGGGGAAACTCATAATCTTCAATCTCAAGATGGGGAGTTTTTTCCCACCTCTCATATTTCTTCTTTCTTTTTGTAATTTTTCCGTGCACATTTTCCTCGAGCATAAGCTAGTTCACAATCAATCTCTTGATGCTTCCCCACAACCCCCTCTCCTGCCCTTCTGATCTCTACGCTACTCTTTGCATTTGTTATAACAGGAAGCAGTTTCAGTACCTTGGAGCACACTTCCTAAGAGAGTTTCAAAGCTTTTCTTTGCTCTGAGAGGTACGACTCCGCATTTTCAGTTTCAAGGTCTGATATCTGAGGTTTAGTCTTAATAGGGGAATATGTTCATGGGCAAATTAAGTGTTTGTTCATACATTTCTATATAATCAATTTAATTTTTATATCTATTCCTTCAGGGCCATAGATTCGGCTTATTTTCTAAACTGGAGATTCATTTGGTGACCTAGAATCGCTTTCATGTTTGGTGCAGTTATAGAAAGGTTTGAACAAGCAGAGGGACGTAATGCTGGGGAAAACTCAGTCGCCGACCTTCCTTGTGTTCTGAAGCTTAAGAAGGGGATTTGTGCAGAACAGGTGAGTCATTTGATTATAGAGTTTTCTTTGCGCAGCAGTATTTTACATCTCACATGGTTGTGTCATAAATTGGCAGTCATTCAGTGAATCTCACATCCCAGATGGTTTGTTAGAAAGATTGTTGGTAGGTACAAAAGAACATCCACCAGTGTGCGCAATCATTGGGGGTATTCTTGGTCAGGTACTAATTTTGACTCAGTCTATTAGATTTTTCCATCATCTGAATTATGTTACTCATGTAAGTGATATCTTAATTTATCAGGAAGTGATTAAGGCGATATCAGGCAAAGGGGATCCCCTCAGGAACTTCTTCTTTTATGATGCTATGGATGGTAAGGGCATAATAGAAGACATAACAAGCACAAATGGTGGAAGCTGACCAGCCGCAGGAGAATGAATTCTGAGTTCGGCCTTTTGTTTCAGCTGCTCCATTGCATCTTCATTTAAAAAGTTTCTTGTTACCAGGTTCTAATGCAAATTTCTATTTCTACGTTAGTTTTCATCCAACTGACATTTATTAGTGTTGGGGCTGTTCTTGTGTCGACGGGTCTTTTAACACCTTCGCACCAGTGTACCATGAAATTGAAAAATTGAGACTGAAAGTGAAAACTCTTGTTGCAATACAAGTGGCCTTATTAATTAAAACATAGGTTTAGGCATTTGCCTGAATGGTTTAAACATTAATGAGTTTTGGAGAAGAACCATTTGTAAATGTCTACCAAAAAGATCAAAATTCAAAGAAAAAGGTAGTTACTCTAAACCTGTCCGTCTAACCCTTCTTGGCTTTATAGTTTATACATAGTATGATAGTTGAGATATTTTGAATTTAGAATTTATCAAGAACTGCTTTCATTGAAAAAATAACCCCGTTCAGAGCGGTACACTTTCTAGACTTAATCTTAAAAAAAAAAAAAGAGTTGCTATGTGTATCCAATTATTTGACTCGATGCCCCTCAACTGTATGTTTTAGATTTAACATTTGAAAATTGCTTGGTGTACCCAACAACACTATGTGTACCTTAAAACAAAACATCGAGAGAATAAAAGTACTCTTGTTGCTGATCGGTGACTTTGTACGAAGGATTCTTAATTTAAATATTTAGTTGTAGGATAATTTTTGGTTTTAAATGTAAATTTTTTGAATACAATATAATAGTTGCAATAATTATATATTTTTTACTTTATTATTTTAATACGTACTAGTTTTGTCAACTCCTTGATGGTCGATGAACGTAATGAAATTTAATGAATGCTTGATTGAATTTTAGTTTTATTTAGATGTTGATTACTTTTATTCTTTCACGCAAGTGTTAATTAATATTTCTAATCAAGAAAATTTTTCTATTTAATGATTTTTATTAATTAATAAATGTAACACCAAATAGTCAAATACACGGAGCAACTCAACTGCTAGCCGCATTACTTATTTATGATGGGTATATGTCATATAAATCTATGGGCCTTTGAAGCACTCAGGCCCACATGTTGTGTGATCTGTGTAACAGAAAAATAGAGAATAGTTGTGACCATTCACAACAAGAGAAGTAGAAGCACTTCCAAACTCAAATACCTCAAAATAAAAATCAAATTAAAAAAATTAAAATAAAAAATCAGTAGTGGGTAGTTTGATCCCGCGATTTTCTCACCCAACTCAACCTTTCAAAATCAACCCTCATCTCCTCTCCCTCTTTCATTTCTTCTCTCATCAAACTTCAAAGACAACACTCATACATCCATGAAAACATCAACCCCTAGTGAAGAAAAACATGTTGTTGAATCTCCACAAGATGACCAAAACAAGTACTTGGCAACACCCATGCATTCATCCATCTACATGCACTCACCACCCCAAAGTGATCAAGAAAATGATGTTAATGAGTCTTCAGAAGATGATGATGATGAACTTGAAAAGAAATTCAAGTACTTGGAGGAAGATTGGGACTCTATGAAGAGAACAAACCAAAGCCGTGGACGACAATGTTCAAGTGACTTAAACTCATCACTGGACCTTCACCAACTCTTGAAAACTAGTTCTACAAGACATCTCATCAGTTCTCTACAAAGAAACAATCCATCTGCCTCAGGAGAGAAATGGAAGGTCAGGACTAATGACTTGGCTTTCATGGAGATTTTAATGGAGAGAAGGGCAGCCATCGAGAGGGGTGGGTTGAAAGGGAGGAGTCTTTTTGAAGCATTGGAGAAGGAGAGTGAAATAGGTATTGAAGGTTATGATGATGATGATAATGGGGTTTGTTGTAGTTGTTGTTCTTCTGATTTGGTTCATCAAGAAGGTGAGAAAGTGATATCTCTGTGTTTTTGCTCTTCTTCTTGTAGCAATGATGGTGGTGATGAGTATTCAAGTTACTCTCTTGCTTCGCCTTCGGCAGCGGCAGAGAAGGTGGAGTGTGGGAAGGTAGTGGTGGAAGAGAAGAGAATGGTGGTTAGAGTTGGTGGTGATGGGTGGACATGTAGAGGAAGTATGTTGTTGTTGATAGGTTGGCTTGCAATTGTGATATTTGCACTCTGCATGGTCAGTTTCAGGAGCATTGGTAGAGGAGAAGAATTTGAAGATGGTGTTGCTCTCTTCCCTACATGATGTAATTCCTTTTCATATGTTTTCTTTTGGTCCACATTGTTGGTGATTCGGGTAGACTACTCTTCTGTCTTCCATGGAATTTGGAAGTCTAGCTAGATCTCAATTAAGATGAGACTTTGTGACACTATTTTGTTGGATGCACCATATTTTACCCAAGGTTCCTTAGCATCCTGCAATATTTGTAAACTATAGGAGCATTGAAATAAAATGCAAATGATGGTTAACTTTAACACAGCATTATTTTTCCTAGCGATCACCAACAAGACACAGCATTAAAAATGCTAAAGCACAAGTCCATACTCATATGTACGTCTCAATTGTTTTTTCCAAAATATCGATGAATCGATAATTTGGTCCAAATACAATAAATAATTTGCAACATTCAATAAGTAACATCTGCTAAGATGATTTTATTAATTTAAAGGTTCTTTCGTCCCAGACCTTGCCCCCACATACATTCGTCTAAACCTCAGTCCTACCAAGGATAATAATTCTCTACAAAAATCAGTGCCCCGTTCCTAATTTTCGTATGCAGTCGAGCACCACTTTTATGAGGGGGATTCCATGCTGCAAAAAGATGAGTGAATACACAACATTTACAACATCAATGGCAATTAGCCCCAATGTCATTTTCTACTATCGGCCTATGAGCTCTACTTGAAGGAGGTAGTTGCGCTATGGGTTCTGGAAAGAAAAGATGAACTTAGACTGGGAAACTTCCATCCTAACCGATTGGAACTTGATGAGCCATTGCTCTTTGGATCTTCTGCCAGAGAATCACCATTTGGTGCTTCAGAACTGTCAATGGCCTTCAGTGTTTCCCAAATTTCCTGAAAGTAAAAAGGTCAGAAGGTTTAAACCAAGTGATTCGAAATAAGCATTTATTGAATCAAACATAGGCTCTAACCTTTAGGCCTGATGTGGAGCGTGTCACCTGCAAAACATATTAAAGGGGGAGAAGATGTTAGTAATTACTCATTAGTATTACATTCACACTTGTGGAAGACGCATCCTCAGCCTACACCTATCTGGGGAAGGTGAAGACTAAAATTAGCGCTGAAAATCGTTTTCAGAATCATTCTAATACTAGTGGTTTAATGTTCATGCCTTCGTAAAAATTTAACAGAGATCAATTTTGACCATTAAACAAGTGGTTTTCTAGGCATTTGAGACTCCTCAGCTGAATCAAATGGATGGCTTGGTCTTTCAAAGTGTTGTCTACCACTAAGCAAAGAGAATCACATATCCTTGACAGCACACTATATCAATTCATTTGCCATACAAACTGTTCAAACCTTTGGAGATTCATTGGATGAGGATGGAGAAGTTGGTTCCAGAGGCAAAGCATTAGGTTGCAATGAGATACTCTGCAACATAAGCAATATACAAGTAAAACCAAATAAGTTTGAATGTCATTTACATAGGTCATGAATAATTAAAATCTTGAAACTTTGTTTTGCCCCTTCCCTTTTTTTTGGGTTTGGAGAATAGCCAACTGTTTAACTTAATTATTAGGTTTATTTATTTATATTAAGGTAACAACAACGAAATGATATAACTTACCCTTGATGGAGTAAGCTGTGGAGGCTCAAGAGCACGTCTAGAAGAGGATCCCTAAACATTTCAAAAGAAATATGTTCAGAGACAGATTAAAAAAAAAACACAATACCATTTACCAGATATATCTGACAATTTTCTATTATCAAGTACATATATGGATAAGAGAGAAGAGAATGACATAAATAAAAGCAATCCTTGAACAATGTTGTTATGGAACCAACCACAGATGATACGATGATAATATTAAGCATAACGAGGGGTTTGATTTATACCTGGACTGATGCAGCTGTTTGGCTATTTTCCAGACTTTGTACGAAATTACACAATACATGAACTCCTTGAGTTGTAATGTCCTGGAGGAGTAGTTTACATAAACAATTACTATCAAAACAGGACAAAACAAACATAACTTAGCACATCCCGCAGTTACACAAATAATATACCTGTTTCCCTTCTATCCTGCCAATCTTTGTTTCCTGAGATGTAGAGAAACTGAAAATCACTTTTTTTCCCCAGCAAAAGTGCAACTAAAATAAAGTTTTAAAGTGCTAGAAAAGGACCAGAGTCTGGACAGCACGGTGAACAGATTCTACATCCACGGTAAACGTTCTAAGGTCTCCTCGTAATTCGGAAACCTACATGATATGCAAATTCTGTTGGCTAATGCTGCAAACAACTCAAACTATTTCTAAAAAAAAGAATATACTAGTAACTAGGAAGGTCAAAACTTGAAAGCTGTTTCCACCTCGTTTTTTGTTGCAGAAGTAAGCTCTGCACATTCATCTATATTGCAATCCACACGATCAATTCTTGAAGATAAATGCCGCTTTGCAGCCTGTGAAGGAAAGCATAATCAGACCGACAAAAACATGATTGTGTTTTTCCTAATGTAGCACAACACTCTCAAAAGTTCATTTCTGCTGAACAACAATCTTTGGGTGGATGGTTAAAATTGACAAACATGTTGGGTAACTCATATTTATTTCTCTTTAACATAAAGGGCCACAAGATACATCCCTCAACAAATCCCAGTGCATGTGTCCAGGGGAAGTAGGAGATGTTATTTGTACTCCGTTAGGACAGAAAGCTTGCCCAGACCTTCTCATATAAATGGCAGCAAGATATACTGTTGAATTACTCATAGGTATAAAGTTACAAACTCTGTGAGCCAACAAGCAAAATCTTTAGCAAATGTCAAACCCCAGACATACAACGTGTATCAAGTAGCGCCTAAAACAAATATGTCAGATGTTCCCTGCTAATTGCATCAAGGAATTCTATTGGAGTCTTTGAGAAAAAAATGCAAAAAACTTACTGAAATAGATGAGGAGACTTGATCGAGTTGCTTTCCTACAGATGAGCAAGCATCCGTCAAACCGCGTCTAGTAGCAAACATCATGTCAGAAAGTTTCCATCCCTGAAAATTACAAAAACCATGAAATCCAACATTAGTAACTATTCAGATAAAACAATTAGAAAATTTTCGTGACGAAAATAATGGTATCTTCCATTATCACAACAGTGAGCCAATGAAGAAAATGACTTCTCGTACAAACTCAGTACCACTTTAAGTTGCACGACTTTGACTGTATCATGAAGGAGCAAAGTCTTTGGATGGAGAACTTTGATGAAGGAGAACTACTTTTTCACCATCTTCTGTTGTGATTTTATTGGGGATATAGGAATGATTTTGGCCCTTCAAGCGAAGGGATATTCCATTTTCTTTTGAAAAAACGAATATGAGGACCTTTCCTGTTTGATCATTCGAAAGGGAGAGCTTCGAATTGAAATTTTTTTTGGAACTCGAGGACATGGACTTGAGTTGGGGAAAGAAGTGTGAATAGTGGGACATCAAAGAAGGACAGGGATCATTTGTTTCTCAATGCGCCCTTGCAAAAAAAAATCAGGTGGAAACAATATATTAACCCTCAAAGGGCAAACATCAAATTATCCGTTTGAGTTTCTTGTTATTTGTTTCATTTGTATCAATCACTCCATGGAGTTGCAATGTTCCATGGATTTGATTATGATTCTATGTAATCATGTGTGAGCAAATGCGTGCAACTAAACGGATAGTAAGAAAAGCTAAAGTTTGATTGATATGAGCAATTCTTCACAACAGAGTAACTGAAATATTTTATAAAATTCTTTCAAGTTGATATAGATATGCAATCTAGAGATACAAAACAGGTTTGTGGGTAGAATATTACCTTCCACCATATGTATCCATATCCTACAATAATGACAACAACAATGGGAACGCCAACGTTGCGTGTACCTGCATAAACTTGTTAAGATGGTGAAAGTAATAAAACAAACCTTCAAATTTCCTAAATTTGCAAAATTAAGGCAGAATCGTGTAGGTTAATTGATGCCGAACACACAAAAGAGATCATTTGTTTGGTGCGTGTTAGCAAATTTCACTATGTTTACGAGGTTATTTCTTTTCAATGCTAAGAATCTTTTGCATTTGAAAAAGATTGTTTAACTTTTTCTTTTGTGTTCAAGTTGTTTGCTTCACAATAATTTATGTCATCGTCATTCTCCAACCGAAACACTGCTTGTTCCAATTTTTCAGGCCCAGCACAGAACACCTTTTCCATATGAAGCCTAGCCTGAAGCCAGAACCCAACTGGACCACCTGGGCCTGATTGAGATCAGCCCAAAATTGTTATCTAAGAGTATTTAGTGTATACTATATATGTTAACAAGTGCTCCAAAAGAACAGGTAAAATCAAATATACATTGGACATCACGGACACAGGTCATTTTAGGTAAACAGTGGTGCATTGGAGAACACTTATATAAATTAACACCAAAAAACACTTTATGTCTCTACTTTCATAAGAAAAAGGAAAGCTTATCATATCTAACCTGAACTACTTCCAGTGATAATTGTAACTGGTCTATTTGATGCCAAGAGTTGCAGCTCTTGCTTCAAGCTGTTAACCTGTAAAACAAAAACAGTTATATCATTATTATCTACAGCACCTTGTCTAATAATAAAAAAGGTAATAAAACAGCAAACAACAGGTATTACTAGATCAATCTGCATTCATAATAATAATCATAAATATTTAAACAATAAATTAATATAGAGTTAAATAGAGGAGCCTCGAGCAAACCTGAGCCATCAAAGAGTCATTTCTAGGTTTGTCACTCGATGAACGGGAATCATCTCGTTGAATTTGCCTGAGAGCAATCTGAGATAAAAGAGGATAGATTATGAATATCACAAACCAGTATCTCTGCATACCAGTTTGAAAGAAGACAAAGACACAAATAATAAATAATTGTTCGACAGAAAAGATAGTTAACCCATCAATGAAAAGTTGAAAACAGATAACTGGTACATTACACATTCAGAACAGATAAGTGCTACATTATACATTATGGGTTGCCAGGAATGCTTTAACCTCACCTAACACCAAAAAATCCAGATTGCAATACAAGCCATTGTTTCAAAAAATTGTGCAAAATTGCAATTGAAATCGGTTCCTGTAATTTAATCTTATCTTTTAAACATGTTAAATGATAAAAATGAGACAAAGTCGTCTATTCATAGCAAGAAGCTTAGAAATCATATGATAAATATGAATTATTGTGCCTTGGATGGTAAAACAGACCAAAAGTTGAGATAAATTGATTATCACAAGGACATTGCAATATCCTGGTGGTCAAATAGCGCATCATAATTTCTGAAGTCCAACTTAAAACCAACTGATCTGTGTTGTATGTGTTAAACAATGTGATATATTTATAGTTACAAGGCCTAGAATCTATTTAACCAAAAAAAAAAAAAAAAAGATTTACGCTGTATTTGGTAAACAATGATTACAAAGCCTTAAACAGTCAAATCTATTCCCCGGCCAGAAAAAATAAATAAATAATAGGTTACAAAATTTACTATGTGAGTGTATTTATTCGTTATGATTTGCAGCAAAGACATATAAGCTTTACAATGGAAAAGCGTTATTTTAAGAAGATGACACAGGTGACAGTTTATAAATTCGTGCAGTAATAAGTATGTGAAAGACAACTTTCAAAAACCTTTTTTTTTTATTTTTATTTTTTTTATTTTTTACAAAGTTACATACCTTGAAAGCACCAGATAAAAAGTCAGAGACATTAGAGATGCCCCCTTCCCTGTTGGCCAGAACAGATCCAAGGATTCCTGATTGACAAATATGATCATCTGTTAGCATCTATGTGATAACGACACTTTTTTCTAATAAATAAAAAGCGTTTCGACAAATATCGTGTAGATATATTCGTGTCGACACTGACAATCCATGCTTAGATCATCAACTTTGTCATGTATCTTTGAAAAGTTTCAATTCTATACTTATGTAACAACGACAATCTAATTCTATTTAAAAATAAATAAAAAATCGTGTCAACACGTGTCATGTCAGATACTCATGTCAACACTCACGAATACTCCCATCGGGCACTCCATGCTTAGATCATCAAGCATTTCACATATCTTTGAAGAGTTTCAATTTTATGCTATGTTACAAGCATATTATGACAAGTTAGTAGTACAGGAGTAACAATATTTACCTGCAATTGAATAAATATGACTAATAGTTTAAAATTTATTGCTGAAAAATAAAAAATAATAAAATGTACGTGTGTGTCCTCTAGCATATCTAATATTGTATTTTTTTTGTCTGCGAGTTTGTATTTGTGTTGTTGTTATAGTTTTATACTGATGTTGCATGTATATTACGGCAAGTTAGTAGTACTAGTACATGAGTAGCAACATTGAGCTACAAGTGAATGAATATGACTAATAGTTCAAATTTATTGCTGAAAAGTAAAAGTGTGTCCCCTAGTGTATCTTGTATGGTATTTTTCTTGTCAACATGTCAGGCGTTGAATACTGATGAACATATCCGTGTCGTTGTTACATAGGTTATCATCTTAATTAATCAGCGTTAATTTAAACACAAAGACTCTTCTTTCAAGAGCTTTGGGACCCTATTGCTTCCCCTCATTTAAACTCTTCTTTTTTTAGAAAAAGGGTAGTTTCAACTAAAAAAAAAATGGTTTATATGTACATGGGGCATCCATCATCAACATATAAAAAACAAAAGCTAAATGATATGGGAGTTTGCAAACTATCCATAGAAGGGATGCCAAAAAGAGTCATTTTCCTTTAACTAGTAATCAACTGGCCTCCTTGTTAAACTTCCACCAACAACTACCTTTTTAAACTTCAATTATAGCATTTAACAATTTTGATAAAAAAAAACTTCAATTTTCAGATGACACAGGTGCCACAAGTTAGATGGGGATGGGAGAAAATGTTACCATAGTTAGCCGGAGCAACATTCCATGTAAATGATAAGTTAATTTAGAACCAAGGATGCATGAACACAGACACGCCTCAGACACGGACACCGACTCGACAATTCCCAAAAAAACTATGACTCAAGGATACGTTGACACATCATACTATTTCTTTTTAATAAAAATTATATAAACATAACAATAATCTAATAAAGTGAATTTCTAGAGTGTCTTAATCTTTGTTGGAAGTAGAAAGGAACACGAAGAAGAAAAAACAAAGATGAGAAGAAGAGGTGCAAGAGCGGAGAAGAAGATGACACTTTGTTGTAAGAAAAGTAGAGAAAAATATAGTAGAAAAAAAGTAGAGCAAAAAAAAAAAGCAAATGAGAAAAAAAGAAAAATCAAAGATTAAGAAACATACACTATCTCTATGCTTTAGTGGCTCTTTGCCCTATTTATCTTAAATCTCAATTGAAAGAGTCATTCACTTCAGATGGATCAATACCAATTAAATTAGGTGATTATTGGCACACATCTAAAAGTAAAAAATAAAACAAAGTCAGTTATCGAGTCTTGACCATGTTCTGACCAAGTTCGAGGAGTGTAGCACCCCGTATTTTTTTTAATATTTATTAAATTTCATATATATCTTTCTGTAATTGTCCTCATTAAGTTATGGGCATATGCATGAGCTATTTGTTTGTCCACGTGATGTGTGTTTTGTTTCTTAAGGAAGGTTAGTAGAAAATTGATTTTTTGAATGGTATATTATTTGTACTCTAGTGTTGGTTCATTCGAAAGGTAGTTTGTTTATTTAAGAATTAATTACCTACTTACCCTCCTCTACCGAATCTCGAGACGAGATTCTTTTGAGTTGTATATATTGTAATACCCGCCTAATTAAATAAATATAAAAATTTTCTTATTTATTAATTATGGCATATGTTGTAATCTCAATTATTTGGAATTTTTTTTTTCTTTTTGCCATTACTAAATTGAATACGGTGTGTGTGTGCGTTTAACCAAAAATTTATAAAGCCTAATGTTGATGGGTTGTTATTGTATTTGGGCTTGGTTTTGGGCTTTTATTGAAACTAATAATTAGGGTTTTATTTTGTGAAGTTAAAGGGCGAACTGCCTTTAGAATTTAAATGGGGGTGAATAGCCACCCACCATATATATAAAAAAAAACCCTTTTTCCTTAAGTTTTTCTTTACTCCTTCTTCTTAATGGCGGCTCCCCTCTTCCTCTCACCTCCATTTCGCTTCAGTGGTCACCGAGGTCGAATTGGCGGCAATGGAAGAGTCGGGGCAGCTAAAGCGAGCAATGATACACGCTACGGCAGGTTCAATTTCTGGCGGGATTTCTCGAACTGTTACGTCGCCTCTTGATGTTATCAAGATCAGATTTCGGGTTCAACTAGAGCCGACCACTTCATGGCCTTTACTTCGCAGAGCTTTGTATGGATCATCAAAATATACAGGGATGGGAACTTACAGGCCCTTTTCGGTGGTTCGAATGTGGTCTCTTCCTCTAATGCGAAACCTGACCCTATGCTGTCGTCATTTATATACAATTTGCCTATGATCGATGAAGTAGAAAATGTGAAGCCTCCATCGACCACGGAATCAGGCTCAGTTAGCAAGAGTTATGATGAGAATATTTTAGAAAGGGATGGTTTAGGGTCTGTTTCAGACCTGATTCGAAGTTGGTTCAGGGAGATTACGAGTAGGAGAGGAGACGATTTGGGATGCTTGCGATGGCTGAGAAATCCTTTGTGATTTTGGTGAGTTTTCTCGTTTCTTTTCTTGTATGCGAGTTTTTCTTTTCTTTGCTGGTTTTGTGGTTTCCAAATTGTTTTGTGCCTTAAAGTAGCATTCTTTGATGTATGTATATTTATGGTTGAGTGTTTGATGAAGCATTTGAGTTGATACTGAATTTTAGTTATGAATTTGTACTGAACCGATAACAAAGTGGTCACTGGGAATGAGAGATCTAACAAAAACAGACAAAGTTATGTTAGCTTGCTGATAGAAGATAATATCTATGTAAAGTTGAACATATTATTGGTCTTTGACGGGTGGCATTTAACGGAATGAACTCTGTCTTCTGTTGGTTGTTGTTGTTGAAATATGATCTTGATGATATTGGGGCTTGTTGTTTGTGTTTCTGGCTTTAGGCATTATATTGGTTTTCGGGGGCCTGGTGGGCATTTTGGTATTAGATTATAAAATGAGTTGGCATTAACATTGACTTCTTTCACATGAGGGGAATCAATTATGGGTTCTACCAGGATCATGAAAGCTATGGTAGTTATATCATATGGCTTTTATGCTTTAATAACTGCTACCTTTAAACCTTGGTTTGTGGCCTACATCTATAAAAGTGTGTTGATGCCAGCTCCTAAATTTTTTTATGATTGCACAACTAATATTGGTCGGGTTCCTATAAGGTAGAGTTTGTGATTAATATAGTCTTTGATATGGCTATCTGGACTTCAACTTGACATTGTAAGCAATGTTTTACCCTTTTGGTAGCGCTCGTAAGCTCAATATTTAATTTTAGAAAGCATTTGTTGTCCTGTCATTCTCTGCAACTTGTTAGAAGTGGTAGCTTAAGGGATAATGTCTTGTCTGTATTAGTTTTATGTATGATTAAACCCTTATTTAGTTTAGGTCTAGAAATTTTTTTTCTAGTAATAGATATTGGCTGAAATTTAATTAAGCACTTATTTTAGCTTGGGGATTTGTATTTTATGTGAATTGGTATGCATATATTTTTTTTATATGATGCAAAAAGATGGGATATATGAATTGGCAATGTGTCAAATATTATTTGTTCCCCAAAAGAATGGTGGTTACTGTGATTGATTTATTTATGGTTGATAAAGTGTCACCATAAAAGAGTTTTGAGTCTTAGTTGATTTTTTTATGCTCTCTTCCACAACTCCGAAAAAAAAATGTGAAAAGAAAAGAAATTTTTTGTATACAGACTTGCTTGTATATGTGTGATATGATTTTGGGTATGCAGACTTGCTTGCATATCGGTGCACCGTTCCATGTGAGTTCGGTTGTACGTGTAGAGTTAAGAAATGCTTGCCCTGGATCGAACGACGGGTGAGATGACATGTTCCTCGATGTGGCACCCCACTTGGAACATGTACGCTCCGAGTGGTTTCGAAGGCAAAGGAGGCACACTTGGGTGAGGTGTGTTCGGCACAAGGAGGATAGTGCGATTGTGGAAAAAAGCGAGATTTCTTTTTTGTGTATGTGCATGATTACCTTAAAGGAAGAAACTAAATGCTCATTCAACCATTGAATGAGAACTACATGTCTTCCTAAAGGTAGAAAATGTATTTTGTTAATATTTCAATAATAGTCTAATATGACTATGAATTGTATCATTGTTTGGAAATAAATCACCTTTGTGACGACTGATAACTTAGAAATATTATCCGGTTGCTTTTGACATTTTCATGCAGGATGGCAAGTCCACTAATGTTTCTGCAGGTTAGACTTGCCATAGTCAAATTCTACCAGGTAAGTATAAGTAAATGCATTTTTACTTAATTGGAATGATGACATGATTGCCTCGTTGAGGAACTAAATGTTATTGCCTCGTTGAGGAACTAAATTCTTTGAACTGTGTTTTCTTGCATGACACCTTGCCTCATTGAGGAACTATCTGATGTGTGGTTGTTTATTGTTTTTTTTTATGTTGTCATGTGCGGATTTATTGATTTTGGGATGAAGATTTCTCACACCAGCTTTATTGCTAACCCAAATGAGCTTTTGCTTCTTGGGTACATTCCTTTTGGAATGTAGCCGATTAGCCTTTCAGGTTTAGAGATTTTGAGCTGCGTTACTGGAGTTTCGCTAGTGAGCTAGCAACGTCAGAGTCTTTCCAGGTTAGAGTTTTTATTTATTTCAGTAATTAAATCATATTTTAGTTGTTGCTGCTATTTGTTTCTGTTGTTATTGAATTTTTACGTCTCGAGTTTTGGGGAAAACGGATAATCCTGTGGATTTTAGGATTTTCGTTTTTCTTCGAAAATCGGGGCGTGACAAGGAGTATCGGAGACGTGTACGACATGTTGACCACATTGACCATGTGTGTGACTCGTTGACTATGTGTTTAACGCGTGTCGGAGGTGTGTCGATGGATACGGCAAGTTTTTCGAAGAATTCGCGCTTCCTTGCTTAAAACAATAAGGTTCCATAAGGACATATGCCACCAAATCCTGAATTACTTGAACGGTGTCCATGAAAAACATGCTTCAACATTAGAAAATTGCAAACCCAATGTTAAAAATGGACTCATTTTGCTCAATATATCTCCAAACAGACCCAAAAATAATGCCTGCATCGACCAATCAAAGTGACACTCGATCACGGGATTCTAGCTTCCCTTCACATCTTATAGATTCATACCCGTACACCTACAAGCTAATACCACTCTAGTAGCTAATCAAATTTATCCGAGTTTCCATAAAAATAAGGGAACTTTCACAAGAAATTCTTACTTCCTAGGCAAATTAGTCCGTTTGCACCAAAGAAAGATAATTTTATTTCAAATAACTTATCATAGAGAGAGGCAACCACAATTCCATCTCCACTTTCATGTCTCATCATGGGATTTTGGGAATTTTGTCCCAAGCAAATCCACTAGTAATAGGCAAGCCACATTCCTCGTTCGTTCTGACAAACTCGCCAATGAAATTGCCAGGGGCCGAACCAGGAATCTTATCTAGGGGAGGGCCAACATATCTTACATTAGAACTTACATTATGCTCAACGAATGAGAATGGATTCCTATTATAGCTAACATTCCTAGAATTTGGCATGTAAATATTGAACCTTTATGGTTACTTCAGATAACTCCTCCTCCCTACACGAGACCCACCGCCCGACGATGCCTCACAACCACAGTGTCCCAATTTCCATATTAATAAAATTACAATGAACTTCAGCTCTATAAAACAGTAGAAAATTTTGAACTAGTATAAAATTTCCCTCTTTTTACACAAATCGTCTCAAACCCTAACTACCATCCTCAAACTACACATATTGTTTACCAGTTAAATTCGAATCTAGGGTTTCTTGCATCAAATTAAACCAAACCAAACTGAACTGAAATCCGAATCATCTAAAATTTACGATGAACTCAAAGTGTGTGTGAATTAAGATCCAACCAATCAAAATCAAAGACTTAAACAACAAAAAAGTTATAGAATTTGAAAGAGAAATAGAAAGAATCGATTGGGAGAGAAGAAGGAAATAAGAGAACCTGCACCGACGAGAAGAGTGACCTTCCCCAGCGGAAGCGCCATGGCCGGTCCGCGATTCCTCCTTCTTATTGACGACGAGCTTGTATGAAAGAATCAAACCTCCATTGAATCGAATCGAATCGAATCGAATCGAAAGTTTGGTTTCGAAGAGGAGAAGGTTTTTGTGTCTTCTTCTGCAAGGGAGCTGTTTTGCTTTCTCTCTTTTCACTTGTGATCGAGGAATCAAAGAAACCCAGTTGTTAGTAGGGGTGCGTTTGCGTTTTCTCGTCGCGCCCACGTATCGTATAGTTGTTCCACATATATGTTTTGGGCTTTAAATTGTGTCATTATCCAGCCCAACTGTCTTGAACACGTCCAATTCAATTTAGGACTATCTAGGGACCGTCCGGTTTTGATTTTGGCCCAAAAGCCCAAACTACACGTGACGAGACAAGACGAAACGAGCCAAGGGAATGAGCCATCTTAACTCATCCTATTCAAAGTCGCAAGTTTGATTTTTGGCTTCTTATTTAGGGTATGTTTGGTTGCATAGAAAATTAACATGAAAATTGAAACCGTTTCCGTTAATTTGATTCTGAGGCCTCCTCCCTCATACTTAGATTCCCATAAGTAGTGGAAAAATAGTCTTATGAATAATCGATTTGATGTCAGTGAATAAACAATAAAAATCTGCATAAACAGGGACATGAATTTAATTTCCTAAGGAAAATGGCTAACCAAACATACTCTCAGAGTGTGTTTGATTTTTTTGCGAATTTCATGAAAAAATAAAAATTTTCTGTCAGTGAAATGTTTTTCCCACTTGAAGCGTGAAAGCTTTGTTTATACTCCCCCTTGGAAAAAATTTCCATATTCAATTTTTTTCACTCACCCACGACTTTTTACTTGACTCAAAGCCCTCGAGAGACTCAACGTCTGAATAATGAAAGCCTAGTTGAACAAATTCCTCTCTTCTTGTCAACAATTCTTCCAATAAATATGAATGTTCTCTCTAATGAAAATTTTTTTCCTTGGTGCATTCAAACAGTAAAAAAATTTTGAATATTTATTTTTTATTGATTTTTTTTCAAAATCAAACACATTCTTAAAATCAAATATGATTAGGGTGTGTTTCGTTGCATGGAAAACAAATATGGAAATTGAAACCGTTTTAGTGGATTATGATTTCGAACTCCCATGGGAATCAAATTACAGTGACTAATGAGAAAATAGTCTCGTGTATAAACAACTTCACGTCATTAAATAGACAACCAAAACAGTGGAAATGCGCTTAACTTGGGAAATGAAACTTTCCATGATAAATGGAAAACCAAACAGACTCTTAGGGCGTGTTGGTTATTTAATGGAATGGGTTAGACCATTGTAATGGTAATGACCATTACAAATTTTATTGTAATGAACATTCCTTCTTAAAACCTTGTGAATGCCCATTGTAATGGCTACCATTTCATTTGTCTTATTTGCCCTCTTTATCTAAGTAGATGCCTCCTTACCCACCATAGATCCAAAATCCATGGTTGATAATTTAGGCATAATGGTAAAGACACAAATAATTTTCACTCCCATTCCCACTCCCATTCCATCGAGTAATCAAACATAGTATTTTCATTTCACTCCCATTTACATATATATATATATATATATATATATATTTTTTTTCCATCGAGTAATCAAACATAGTATTTTTTTCCCATTTACATTCCATTGAGTAACCAAACATGACCTAGGGTGTGTTTGGTTGAATGAAATCTTTTTCCATGAGAGACCACCTACATTTAAGCTAAACCGAGGTAATCTTTATCATCCACCACTTGATTTTGTGATCAATGATGTAAATGGAAGTCACATGAACATGTAATCACATGCTTTGAGGGAGTTAGGAGTGAGGTTCTCATGTTTATGAGACTTCCATTCCCACCATTGATCTCAAAATCAAATGGTGGATGACGAGTGTTACCACAATTTAGTTTAAATATAGGTGTTTCCTTCATGAATTCTCATGAAATAAGATTCCATAACCAAACACACCCTTATTTCACCTAAATCCCTGATGAATTGCATTGAAGTTTTGGTTGGGTGAAGCCCCAAGTTCTCACAGTTATCAACCCAAGCCCAAGTTAAAGTAGGCTTGAGGCCTTATTAGAGGCTTTGCTTGGGCCCGTCCAAAGATTAGGTTGTTGAAGTCGTTGTACTCAGGTTAGTGTAGAAGTCAAAGCTGGCAAGCTAAGCTGGGTGGTTGGTTTAGGCATATATTTTTGTTGAGATTATTTCTTGAATGGACAATGTGGAAAAGGATTTTCCTGGTCAATCTGTCACTATAATAATGTCCTCGCTTTGACAATCAACTGGCCAAACTAGTTTGACGATATTTTACAGAAATTTGTCTGGTGACTTTGAAGCTCCACCAACCAAAAAGTATTACACTTCAGGGCGAAAGCATTAGATAATGCAACCTCTCAAGCATACAATACACAATCACAATCGCCGACATTATTGGTTTCATTAGGTTTTGCCTTCATATAACTAAAACAATGGTGCACAAACATTTCCTTTCCTTCGGTTATTTTTATGCTGTACTTTTGCTTTTCAGCAAGTTTTCTCAAGGAACGAATTCAGGTCTGAGTTTCAGAGAAACAGCGATAAATACCTCACCATTAGTTTGAGCTTACCAAACACAAAAACTTATTTTGTAAGAAGACACTGAGAATTCTGAAGACAGACCTTTGGGAGTTTTATCAGTAAAAAGGCTGCAACTTGCACTCTTCTAAAAAAAAAAACTGCAATGGCTGTGTACTAGTTACTAACAGAATATTTGGTAACAAGAACCACTTCCCTAATTACAAACTCAAGACTTGGACTCTGCAGTGAGTTGCGAATACAATATGGGAATACTGAGGTTGATCAAAAAATGCACCGAATCAAAAGATGATGATTAAGCAGGGACTACATCTTATTGATAAGAGAAAATTGTTTGAACATTCAAATGAAAAAGTCACAATGCTGGTACATAAATATTACATGTAGGCTCGCATGCGAGGCCTCACCAAGGACTGTGCTCCATCAACAAATGTGGTGGTTCCAGTCATGTATCGAGAATCATCACTGATCAAATAGATTACTGTGGATGCCAGGTCATTCTTCACATCAAGCCATCTGAGTAGTGGATTTGCATCCTTCGTCCTTTTCTCAGCCTCCTCCCTCCCAACTGATAATACAAACTTGTCCTCGCTATGTAAGCCACGGGCAATTCCATTGACTCTGATTTGATGTTTCCCAATCTCCATGGCAGATAACTGAGAAAGAAATGTATGATGACAAGTTAGATAACTCATCCAAAATTGCTTAAAACTGAACAACTAATAGATAACCAGTGCCATTCTGGAGACAGATGATATTCGTTTAGAACAGTCAATTTGCTCTTGACAAGTATTGATGCCAAACACTAGGCTGAGCCTTTTGTATCACTCAATGATTATCATTCATGGCATAGAATGCTAAAACAACTTCAAGGCCAGTAACCTTTACCTATCTTGGAAGATACACGAGCTCATAACACAACAAATAACTAATATCCAACCCGTATTAAAATAGGTCATAAAAAAAACCCATGATTTATAGTAGAAAGTATCTTAAAATCAGCATACCCTGACTAATTGCTGAATGGCAGCCGAACACGAACCATAAGCAGCAGATCCAGAATAGAGCCCTCTTTCAGCACCAAGGATTGAACTCATAAATACAATGGATCCTCCTGTTTTGTAATCCCTCATTCTTTTACTAACAGCCTTGAAAAGATACCATGCTGACATAAAATTAACTTTCATGATCTTTTTGAACTCATTTTCTTCCAAATGTAAAGGGTCTTTCATATTCCCTGTTCCAAACCATCATCATAAGTATTCAGTAATCAAACACAAAAGGAAGACATAAAACTAAAATACTTACTAATTTAAAAAAAAAAAAAAAAAAAAAAACTCAATATGGAGAAACAAAAGAAAGAATTTTAACAAATGGACAAGTAGCAATTGGAATTAAGATAGTAAAATTACAAGATAGCCGGCATGCACCAACAGAGCATTTAAACAACGCCAATTGTGCATATTCGTTAAAATTGACTAAAACTTCATAGCCGTTCAAACACTTTTCATTTTCAAAGATAGTTATCAGTTGCTCATAATTATAACTTCATAATACCAATACCACTGATAAGAGGAATGCTTTTTATCGGAAATTTGACAATAAATACGTTTCAGGAAACTAGACACATGACTTGGGCAATTGAAGTGTCCAAACTGGAAAAAAGAGCCAATTTCCCATACATAGGATAAATAACTTCGTTAACTGTCAAATGGATCACAGATACAGCAATGAACAAATTATCAATAAACAGAGAACCTTCTGAACACTGATCAGTAGTATTCCATAATCATTTGTTTAAATGGCATTTGTTTTTTAACTCCCGGCAGAGCGCAAATAAATGACGTAAGAGTGTAAATAAGTGAGGTAAGCCTTACCTGATACTGAAGTGAAATCGAAGGAGGAAACAAAAAACAAGAAAAGGATGAATGTAAAGAAATGTTTAACTCAAACTTCTATATACACTGTAGTTCATGGGTCAAATGGCATCTGTAATCTATCTTATCAAATTCTATGACTTCAACTTATTAGCCTTTTGAGTAAAGCTTTCCGACATGTACTCCTGATTCAATTTCCATCAAATCCTCAAAGTTAAGTAGTGGGTCATTATTCCTGTGGTTATAAGTTTCAAATCAACTTAGACTGGAAAATTTAGCTTAGAAGTGCCTATCCTTGGTCAAGAAGTTCGGCCTATATTGGGAACTATTCAACATCTAGTGGTAAATCGAGAACAATTTGACAATTTCCTCATGAAGATCATAATCATAAGATTTCAAACTATTGATAAATGTATAAATTCATCAACCTTATTCTTCAGTTCGACATCAAGAATGGTATCCTTACCAGTCTCAAAAGGTCAGAATGAATCCATAAATTCATAAAGGCCTTGTCTTTTGCGAAGATTATCCCTATTTCAAGAACCAATATTCCCAAAAAAGGCTTTTCTTGCAATCAAGGAACAAACATTTCAAGATTCATCCCACTAAAAACAACCCTAAAACCCAATTTTATTTCTTTAATAAGTATTAATTCTCCTCTCATAACCTTTTCCTTTCGTCAAAGACCAATCATTTTCATTGATTTGAATCAAGTACGGGTATAGTCAAATCAAAGCTATATTCTATTGAACCAAAAACCCTTAAAATTTTTCAAACACAAGACCAAGAAAATAACCAAATCGACAAAACATCATTCCCAATTTGTCTACAACAATCAAATCTGAATCGAAATACTTAAACATTGAATCAAATCATTTTGTGTTTTTACCTTCATAATCATAACAATTGACAAACGCATCCACTTTCCCCATAACCCTCCACGCCCGTTCGACAGCTCCATCAAAAACCACCTCCTTATCATCCTCCATATCAACTCCCACAACCTCAATTGGTTCAACAATTCCACCCACTGATCCACTTATCTTCTCCGCAACCTTCCGGAGCTGAGTCTCATCTCCCATCAGAACCAACCTGAAACCCACCAATCAAAACCACTCAAAACCATTAAAACAAACTCCATTACTCGAAAAAAATTGCTCTAATCCAATAATAAAAAAAAAAAGGTCTAAGTACTCACTTGCAACCGCGTTTTGCGAGATGGTAACCTATGTTTTGAGAGATTTCATCACCATTAGAGGTGAGAAGAACCTTCTTGGATGATTGGGTCGTCGCCATATTAGAGAGAGAATCGATGGATCAAATCAAACACTAACGATGAGATGAAATCAAATGTAAGTGTTAATGAGATGATGTGAGAAACGGAATCTAAGAAAAAATATATATGAAATATTAATTATTTTGACGATCTAAAATATAAGTTAATTAATATTGTGGACCAAAACTGGTAACTGATTGATATGGACCCAACTTCCATCTCCAAAGTGGACCATGTCACGTTTGGCATCTATTGGATTCCTGAGACTTGGTCTAATGAAGTACACTGGGCACGTGTAAATAGTAAATGTAAAGATTTCACAGACAATTAGAATTGGGGTTCACAGAGGGAGGGAGAAGAGGACGGAGTGGTTGTGAAATCGAGAAAGATGTAGGTGGGAAAGAGGAAGAAGAGGGCCCACAGCTGTGGAGAAGAGGAAGAGAACGTAGAGGGAGGGAGATGATGAAGATGAAGATGAAGATGAAGATACAATAGACATTCTTTAATTTCAACGAAACAAAATTGAAAATATTCATTAATCAATGTTTGAGAAAGAATAATTTTGATCGTAAAAATATGAAATGTAGAAGGCTAAATGAAAAATGATAATGTTAGATTTAATAGTCTTTTTTATAATTTATAAATAATTGAAAGACTTGAAATAAATTATGTAAATGACTTAAGTATAATTAATGAATGTTTACCGAGGCTGACTTTGATTGAAATAAAAAAAATTAGATATTAAGTTTTTTTTAATAATTTATAAATAATTGAAGGAATTTAAATAAATTATATTATGACATTTGATGTAATTAATAAATGTTTAAAAGACTGACTTTAAATGTAAATAACATGAGTTTGAGAGAGCGAAATAAATTTTTTTATTAGAATTCTAAACATTTAAGGGCGTATATATAGTTTATTAGAGACTTCGAATAAATTATGTTAGGGGTTTAGGTATAATTATCAATATTTGAGATGAGCGGATTTTTTTTATAAATAATTTGAATTTTGGACGGTGAAATGATACATATGTATAATAGTTTTTATTTAAAATGACAAAAATACTCCTAACCACTATTGATTTTTTCTTGTAAATATGATAGAATTAGGAGGACATTTTGGGCAACTCAAAAATCTGGTTGAAGACACACAAAAAAACATTGATCTTAAGCCCAACTCTCGTTATAAAGTTATTAATATTTTTATGTTTATTTAGAAAAAACACATGCTAATATCCATTTTAAGTATTTTTGCAGTTTTGGAAAATTGCCGAGTTTGAGTGACTTAGCTCTTCTACTAAAAGTCTAATGTCAAAGCTTGCCCAAACATGACACGATTAGCTGATTGCCACCCCCAAGTGAAAACCCTACCTTGGAACTTTTGAATTTGCCCATCAAAATGATTGGGGGGGGGGGGGGGGAGTGAGATTAGAAAATTAGGTTTTGCAATCAGGACGATGTGACATCGTCAGATGAGGTTTTTACAACTTTAAAATATACATAAATTTTTTAAAAATTTCATCATTTTTTCAAGGTTACGCCATGTTACCCTAATTGCAAAAAATGATATCCTAACATTTTTATTAATTATAAAACACGTGTTTAGATCTGGTATCAGCTTAATTAATTATTTGGACCAATCGAATTACAGAAATAAAAGAGAAAACTCTGCAACTAGTTGCAATAATTGATACCTCCAAGTAAAACAATAAAATAAATATAGGCTTTTTGAAAGTTTAAATGGGATCAATTATTTTGTCGATTTCATGACTCCACATGAATTTGGTCAGATCTTCATCAAATTAATTAACACTAATACATTGTTTGAAAGGTATAAGATTTGGTGGATCTTAGGGTGTGTTTGGTTGCATGAAATTCTATGTCATGAAAATTTATGAAGGAACCCCTATATTTTTGGCTAATTTTAGGTATAACTTCACATGCACTATTTAATTTTGTTATCAATTGTGGGAATGAAAGTCTCATTAACATGAGAATCACATGCCTTGGAGGACCAAGGAGTGAGATTCTTATATTCATGAAACTTTCATTCCCACCATTGATCACAAAATCAAATGGCGGTCAAATAGTAGATGTAGTGTGATATATCAATTTAGCCTAAAATGTAGGAATTCCCTCATGAATTCCCATGGCATAAGATTCCATCCAACCAAACACACCCTTAGTGAGTTGGTCAGGTCAAGTAGTTGATATTAGGGGTGGGCACGGGACGGGATGGAACGAGATGAACCAATTCCTATCCCATTTTGTTCATTCAGGATCGGGACGGGACGAGATAAGCTTCATCCTAACCTCGTCCCATCTCAAACGGGATCGGGACGGAACGAAATGAGACGGAATAAACACGTACTAAATAGTCATTCAATAAAAAATAACAAAGAAAAATTTATCTCACATTACTCACACAAATAATCTCAAATTTATATACATATAACTTACATCATAAAAAATATTATATATTAACTAAATAAATATTAAACTTTGTTTTGGAAGGCAAATAAATATTAAATTTCATTTAAAATGAATGATTCAATTCATTTAGATTTCATATAAAATTTCATCTTACATTGATTTAATTTCAACACATCCTAAATTTTAATTTATAAAAGTATTTTGATTAAAATAAATAATAATAAATTCGGAACGGGACGGGATCGACATGAGTTTGATTAATCCCAAAAGAACAAAAAAAAATCAGAACGAATTCGAAATCGCAGGATGAAATGTCCACCCCTAGTTGATATAGTTGGTAGATGTAATAATAAAATGAGTACAAAACAATGACATTAGCCAGGAAAAACAATCATTTTTTTTGTAAGGGTTGTTTTACATTTTTACACATTCTCTTTAAATACACAACTACAAAAATCATTTATAGAATGAGTAAAAGTGTAAAAATCCTATAAAACCTAAAAAAAAAAATTTGTTGTGTGTTTTCGGTTTGCCTAGAATTGGGACAGAAATAATAATTGAATCAATAATGTCCTAGTACTTTTGAGTCACCTTGGCATTGAGCTATCAAAAAAGGGAGACCATGTCTGGCCCACTGGACTGGACTGCCGATTTGTTCGTTCACATTTGATGGGCTGTTCGAACTTGCATTCCTCTTCCTGATTCGTGTGAATCCACTTTCAAGTTTTGCGTAGTGTGGAATTCTAGCAAACATTTAGTATGTAGAGCTTCACTCACAAAAACTTGGGAAAAAAATAAAAATAAAAATAAATTCAAGTTGGGCCTAAGCCCATATAAGGCCCAAAATACCTTTCACTAAGCTAAGGAAAAATCTTCTTCTTTTTTGGTTAAACATCCATAGAAGCATAAGTTTAGCTTGTGTACTTATGTGTGAATGTAATATATTTCGTTTCAAAATTAGTTTGACAAACACATCAATAATTAACAATTAAATTTTTTTTTTAAAAAAAATCTATGATTTTTACATAACCGACGTTGTTAATCATTTCGAGTTGATTTTTCACCATTAAACTAAAAGTTTAAGAAAGTCAGAGTTCATAACTTTGAAAGGGTGATCCAAATTTTCTCTGAAAGAATGATCTAATGAAAATTTTAAGCTGCTTAAGAAGACTGTGTTCTTATTACTCAACTATTTTCAAATGAAAAAGAAAAAAAAAAAATCAAATCACAGAACACGCGGAGATAAAAAGGTAAATTTGTAATGTTGAGATTAATGTATTGAGAATATGTCAATGCCTTTCATAATATCATCATCTTAGGTCTCATTTGGTTGGCTATGTAACTTTTTACTCAAGTTAAATGTATGATCTTGATTATAAGAATACAACATATATTTATTATTGGCAAATCCATCATTAATGGTTTCGTGGTATAGTTAGTTATCACGTCAGTCTAACACACTGAAGGTCTCCGGTGTGAACCCGAGCGAAGCCAAATTATGGGGTTTTCCTTGTTGTCCTTGTTGTAAATTGTTTAATTAGCCCTTTAGGATTATTTATTTACTTATTTATTTTCTATAAAGCATCATGCATAGATAAACGAAGATAATAACATAGAGTTTCCTGCCAAAGTAACAAGGGAATGGGCCTCACAATTGAGGCTCCTAAAAATATACAAACAATGGCAGTTGTTGAGCAAAAAAAAGAGGCGTTTAATATTACAAGCATGGGGACGCCACACTCAATCTAAAACAAAAGATGAACCTGTATCCTGTGTAGAGATTGCCGTCATTAAATTTGAAAAGTCATCGAAGACTAGACCTGTGTTCCACCGTTGGGCTTGGATGAGCATAAGTGCTGCCTCTCATGTGAAGAATTCAGTCATCGTGCTGTCCAAGACATTCTTTTTTATTGGACTAGTCACCGTAGCGAGCACCTTATCTGTCAGATCCATAACTATGACCCCAAAGCACCCGATTGAAATTGAATAAAGAAACATGCATCAAATCAAACAATCACTGAGTCATGTTTCAACTGAATGGCGGCCTGGAGAAAGTGAGGCAGACTATCATTAAAGTAGTGACTTCTGGCAAATTTGAGTTGGGTTTGAACGAGGACGGTACTAGAAACTACAGGTGCGGATCAGAGATGATGATAAAAGGCCAACGTGGAAAAAACAATACATGGTTGGTGGAATACCAACACAAAGTAATGTTCCAAGAAAACCACAAAAACAAGGGACATGTACCTATAGTTGAGCTTTTGAATGATTTGGTGTTGATACTGTTGATTGTAATATAGTTCTTTATCTAAGTCCTAAAATGTATGTGTTTTGCACATGTTTATTAATGAAAGAAAAAGAAACAAAATACAAAGAGAAATATTCCTATATCAAGGAATGCCAAGACACTATGAAAGTGTCAAAACCCAAATCCCTAAACAAATTACATGCCGTACCTATCCTCCACAACAATTATCTAATCTCGATAAAGATAGAGTGCTCTGATCTGTTGAGTTATTCAAATACCCTTTTATTTCTTTCTTTCCACACACACCACATGAGAACGTGAGAGACCCTACGCCATAACCACTCCCCCCGACGGGAAGGATTAGCTTGAGACCACCAACTTAGCCAATCTAAAATGGAGCCTTCAAACATCAAACTCAAACCAAATTCCGCCAAGAAACAGCTCCAAATGGATTTGGAGAAACTGCAGTGAAGCATCAAATGGTCCAGTGTCTCGTCAAATTCATTGCAAAGCACACAAAGACTCCCTGTGAGGATTCCTCTTTTTCTTAACTTATCTTTAGTCAAGATCTTCTCATGCAAAACTGACCAACTAAAGAAATTAATTCGAGGAAAAAGGTTTTTCACCCATACCAGATTTTTGTGGGAGGAAATGAAGGGGTTAGAGTGGGTCTCATAATGAGATGCAGCCAACATATCCGAAAATTCTTTCACCGAGAAGCCCACACCTTTACCCTTCCACACCAAACTATCTGATCCCTCTGAAAGCATTTGTCTAACCAACAGATGCATTAGATTAGCGAACTCATCTAGTTCCCCAGTATTGAGGGGTCTTCGAAAGGAAAGATCCCAAGAATTGCCGTTAGACCAAAAATTGCTCACACTCCCATATTGATTGTTGTTAATGAAAAATAACATTGGAAACAAATCCTTCAAAGATTGGTTACTACACCAAACATCATGCCAGAAAGAGATGAGATCACCATTTCCACATTGGAGAGAGGTGTGAGGGTAGAAGCCACTTGCGCACCGGGAGATGGACTTCCACAAAGAGCATCCGTAGGAAGTGTACTTAGTTCTATTCCCAAACCCATCTATTGCGCCCATATTTGTCCATAATGAGAGATCTCCATAAATTATCATTTTCTTCTGCAAATCGCCAAAGCCACTTAGAAAGTAATGCAATATTGAAAGTGAGCACCTGACGAATGCCTAAACCACCTCGAGATTTAGGGCAACAAATTTTCTCCCAGCCCACTAAATGCATCTTTCTAGAGTTATGAGTAGAACCCTAAAGAAAATCGCGCATGATCCGTTCCATCTTGGCTGCTATTGAACATGGAACCTTGATAAGAGACAGAATGAACACCGGGATAGAAGCTAATGTGGATTGTACAAGAGCTAGTCTGCCTGCTTTAGAGAGAAATTTGCGTTTCCAAGACGCTAGTTTCGATTCCATCATTTCGATCGTCTCATCCCACACAGCTTTACTTTTGAAACTAGCCCCCAAAGGCATGCCCAAGTACTTAACTGGAAGATGACCAACTGAACAACCCAATAAACCCGCCAACTAGTGCAGATGAGGGACATCTCCAATAGGCAACACCCTTGATTTGTGAAAGTTGATTTTCAGTCCTGAAATAACTTCAAACCAAAGCATAATTCTATTAAGAGCAAGAACCTGAGAAGCGGAAGCATCACAAAAGAGGATAGTATCATCCGCATACTGGAGAATAGAGACAGGCGGACTAACCTCCGCGACATAAAACCCTCTCACTAGGCCAGCATCAACCGCTTTAAGAATCATTTGAGTTAAACCTTCTGCTGCTATAGTAAAAAGAAGAGGAGACAGGGGATTGCCTTGTCGCAGGCCTTTTGAGCTATTGAAAAACCCGTGCAACTGACCATTAATTTTCAGAGAGTGTTGATGGTTAAAGTTAATAGGTATGATAGTTGGTAGGTGTATTTGTGAGCGTAAGATATGATATCACAAGTTTAAAGTTTGAATTTTGATATGGCCTGTTGTGGATGGTTCCGCTCTATATAAAATACCGTGTTTCCAAAGTCTTTTTAATTTCCTTTCTCTTCCCCAACTCGAATATTTATCAATAATAGTACACCTGGTTATTAGTCAATGAAAGACAACATTAAACTATACTCGTAACGTAATTGTAACCCCTAACAATATAACTTAGATGGTTAACCTCGGACCAAAACCCAATATCACCATCAACCGTATATATATTTTTTTTTCACAACTTTTCATTTATTCTAACTTCTGATTGATAAAACATGGTTAGGATAAGCAATGGGTTGGTCTCCTGACTTTGATCTTTTCCATTGCCATCATTAGGGCCTCTGGGTATTTGTACATGCATGAAAATGCTTCAGATCGTCAAAGATTTCTTCAATTGCCTCTTTTGATTTTAGGAGGGTTTTTACTAATCATATCCATCTTGGGGTTTGCGGGTTCTTGCTAGAATGTGTCCGAGTTATTGTGTTTCTATTTGTTTGTGATGTCCTGTTGATTTTGGAGTTGTTTTGTTTTACAATATTTGCATTTGTGGTGGGTGACTAATAAGGGAGTATGACAAGTTGTTTCAGGAAGAGGGTATAAAGAGTATAGACTCGGAGATTACTCAAATTGGTTGCAGAATCATGTTGTGGATTCAGGGAATTGGGATAATATTAGGAGTTGTTTGGTTGAGGCTTATGTTTGTCGGAGTCTTGGCACCGATGTTTCTCATAATGTTGCTGAGTTTTACAAGAGACAGCCTTAACAATGTCACTTTGGGGAATTTGTCACACGATTAAATTGTAGGATGACGAAAAAATTGTGTTATGACACCAGATATACCTGAGAAAGATAGTCAACATGCACAAACAAATGCAAATCAAAATGAGGATAAAAAGAATAGGGGTGACAAACGTAGAACACACTCTCCAACAAAAGACTCCTCAGCCAGTAGAACATACACAGAGTTCACCATTCTGATAGGATCCGATACCGGAAGCTAATATAATCGATCTTTTGATTGGAGATCGAACCACCTATTGATCTTTTGATTGGAGATCAGCCACCAAAGTTTAGAAAAGTTATTTGATTGATGAAACTTCTGATTACAATTGATAGACTTTATAGAGAATTCTACGTCCTAGATTCCTAACCAGACTCATCTTAATATCGAAGTTCAACTAAATTAGGACTCACCTACTGACTTACCTAGTTCAACTAAATTAGGACTCTCGCCTACTGACTTACCTAAACATGACTTCTTACTAAAATAGGACTTGTTACTAACATGGTAACCTACTGGAGCTGGGTTACTAACATCCCGGACCCCTTGAAACACGGCTTGTCCTCAAGCCTGAAAACTAGTAACGACCTAGTTACCTAACCAAACTCATCCAAAATAACGACGTTGTCTTTCGGAGAATCCTCGTCCAGGGCGGCGTCCAGGAAAAGTAATTGCGGTTTCTGACAGTGATGTCCTGGTTTAAAGGTTTCGTCGCAGTTGAAACATAAGCCCTTCTCGCGACGTTCTTTTTGTTCGGCCCAAGTTAGTCGCTTCATGCCAAAAGGCAAGGTGGGAGTTGGGGCAGGAGTCTTAAAAGTAGGCGGAACAGAGGAATAAGCCGTAGTCGCAATGATAGCGTCCTCTTGGCATAACGCTAAATCAAAAGCTTGGGTCAAGCTCGCAGGTTTAAGCAAGCGCACACCCGACTGAATATCGACACGTAAACCTGAAAGGAACATACTGACTTGATGAGGTTCGAGCAATCCAGGAACCAAGTTGATGAGATTCTCAAAGGCCGTAATATACTCACGAACCGTCTCTGTTTGTGTCAACTTCGAAAGAGAGCTGCATGGATCAATGTGTTTGCGGGAACCGAACCTGGAACAGATGGCCTTGGAAAATTGTTCCCAAGAAAGATCGCCGATGGATTGTCTAATCCATCGGTACCAAGCGACGGCGTCGCCTTTCAAGTGGATCGCAGCCAAGGTGACTTTTTGATTTACCGCAACCTGGTTAAGCTCAAAAAATTGTTCGGCTTGGAAAAGCCAACCTTCGGGATCACCGCCATCAAACCGAGGGAAGTCAATGCGAAGGGGTCGACCTTGTAAATTGCCGCCTAGCGGATTGTTGCGGTGAGTAGGTTCTGATTGTGAGGACCCAGTGGATTGAAGAGATTGAAGAGTGTGCAATATCTGGGCAATGGTCTGTGATTGAGTTTGGCGATCTTGGAGGAGGGTGTGGATATGTGAAGCCATTGTTCCCAATTGGGCGTTAATGGCAGCAACCTGGTCTTCGAGTTCTTTGATAGTCATGGTGTAGGTTTGGGTGGAAGAAAATTTTTTTTTTTTTTTTTGAAGGGATGGTTAGGGCAGAATCGATGCTCTGATAAAGCGATGAATAGGATGTGCTGGATGAAGCGATGAAGTTGGATGCGCTTGGATGAAACGATGAATTTGATGACGCGCTGGAGCGACTCTGGACGAATCGAGAGGCGATGAAACTGGATCTGCTGAAGAAGAAAGTGGAAGCTCTGAATCGAAGAAACTGGATCCGCTGAATCGGTGATGAACGATGCTATGAATCGATGAAGAACTGCGGATGCTCTGAATCGACAGTGGCTGCGCTGAAACCGGATGCTCTGGATCGACAGTGGATGCTCTGAATCGATGAAGAACTGTGGATGCTCTGAATTGTGAGGTTCTTTTTTTTTTTTTTTTTTTGAATGAAGAACTGTGAGAGGGTGTTGATGAGGGTGAAAAACGAAATAACAAAAAAAAAAATTTGGTCAAAATCGAGGATGCTCTGATACCAGATGATAGGATCCGATACCGGAAGCTAATATAATCGATCTTTTGATTGGAGATCGAACCACCTATTGATCTTTTGATTGGAGATCAGCCACCAAAGTTTAGAAAAGTTATTTGATTGATGAAACTTCTGATTACAATTGATAGACTTTATAGAGAATTCTACGTCCTAGATTCCTAACCAGACTCATCTTAATATCGAAGTTCAACTAATTTAGGACTCACCTACTGACTTACCTAGTTCAACTAAATTAGGACTCTCGCCTACTGACTTACCTAAACATGACTTCTTACTAAAATAGGACTTGTTACTAACATGGTAACCTACTGGAGCTGGGTTCCTAACACATTCCGATCAATCAAACTCTCCAACGCAGAAGAATCTGATGATTGTGACAACCAGCCATTTCACAAAGTGGATTGAAGCTGAGGCATCATAGTTTTTTTATTTTTTATTTTTTTAGAAAAAAAAATGCAATGTACATATAAGTAAAACTTGATTATATTTTTTCTTTATTGTATTTTATCTTTTCAACATGAGACTCCTCATCCGATAAAACATTCACAGAGTTCTCTGTTACAGTCAATCGAATTCTCCACGAGAAGAACCAACCTTGGCGGAAGAGACTACTACCAATCAAAGGAGATTTGGCAAAAAAAAAATCCGAAAAAATATTTACATATACCTCAGTAGAGGATATGTTATTTTGTTTCTCAACAGATAATGCACCTTCTTTAGTTGAAATAGGGAAATACGATAATTCGTTCTACATGTCCTTCAGCAGAAGACATTCAGAAATACAAATATTTATGTACAACGCAGTGGAGGATGGCACTCTCCGTGAGTGGGTAATTCAATGCATAAAAGCATTTTACTCATGACTACTTAAATCCGTTTAACTTTAGTCAATTGGTCAGTAGACCACACAAACAAAATGCCTCAGTAGAGGGTGACACTCTCAGTGAGTGGGTAATTCAATGCATAAAAATATCTTACTCAAGACTACTTAAATCCGTTTAAGTTTAGCCAAGTGGTCAATAGACCATACAAGCAAAATGCTTCAATAGAGGATCACACCTAAGTAGATGATCACACTCTCAGTAAATGGGTAATTCAATGCTTAAAAACAACTTACTCAAGACTACTCAAATCCGTTTTAAGTTAGTTAAGTGGTCAGTAGACTACACAAGCAAAATGTCTCAGTAGAGGATTATACTTTCAGTGAGTGGGTCATTCAATGCATAAAAGCATTTTATTCGAGACTACTAAATCCATTTAAGTTTAGTCAAGGATGGCACCATCCATCGTTGTAATAAAGAGATGCCTATAGCCTAAGGGATCGGTTGTCCCAATACGTACTTTTGAGTCACCTTGGCATTGAGCTATCAAAAAAGGGAGACCATGTCTGGCCTACTGGACTGGACTGCCGATTTGTCGTTCACATTTGATGGGCTGTTTGAACTTGCATTCCTTTTCCTGATTCGTAGGGATGGCAGTAGGGCGGATTTTCACGGATATCCGCCCCACTCGCCCCGTTTGGGGCGGATTTGGTAAAGGATCCCTGGATATTGGGGCGGATACGGATTTCAAATCTGTATCCGTTTATTAATCAGGGCAAATACGGATTTGGCCATATCCGCCCCACGGATATCCGTTTATCGGATAAAATTACAAAAATACCCTTCCCCTATATACAAAAATTAAACCTTATCTATCACTCCCACATTCTCCCCCTCCCCTTACCTCACTCTCATCTCCATTCTCTCTCAAAGCAGCGAAGGCCGCCTTCGTCCCTTCGTTCCTTCTTCTCTCTCAAAACAGCGAAGGCAAGGTCACAAAGGGTGGCGGAACCCTCCCTTCTTCTCTCTCAAAACAGTGAAGGCAAGGTTGCGAAGGGTGGTGGAACCCTCCTTTCTTCTCTCTCAAGTGGCGGAACCCTCCCTTCTTATCTCTCAAAACAGTGAAGGCCGCGAAGGCGAAGGGTGATCTCAGATGAGTCAGATCTGAAATCAAGATCTGAAATCAAGATATCAGATCTGAGATCGATTTTTTTTTTTATTTTTTTTTTTAAATTTTTAGATCAAGATATCAGATCTATCAGAGATCGAATTTTTATTTTTTTGTTAATTTTTGTTATAATTTTCGTATGGATTCTTTGTAATTTCTATAATTTATTTGTAAATTTTTTATCTTTATAATTTTTGTTATAATTTCTGTAGTTAGATGGATAACAATAAACGGATTGGCGGGGCGGGGCAGATATCTGCCAATCCGCACGGGGCGGTTACAGTTTTTAATAAAAAATGCAAACGGATTGGCGGGGCGGATCAGGGGATCCGTTATTCCTGACGGATCGGGGATGGATTTGCTCAAATCCGCCCCAATCCGCCCCGTTGCCATCCCTACTTATTCGTTTGAATCCACTTTCAAGTCCTGCGGAAGCAAACTGGTAAAAACATTTAGTATGTGGAGCAAATCTCGTGTTTTGTATGGAGCGCATCATGATAGCTCATTGTGTCTATCGTTGTGATGTGCCTGCATATACCAATCAAGAATCGTCTCACACGTATAATTCATTTCTTCCCGTGGGAAATGAAAGAATTGTCAACTAATACCAAAATTATTCAGTAAGGAAAGCTTGAATGCTTGAACCAGTTAATATTATGACGAATTTTTGTTCATGGATGAGCTAGTCAGGTGGACCTATTTCATATACATTTTTATATTAAAATCTGGACTGCAGAAAGTCTAAGAAGAAGACCATGCATCCATGTCCATCGACAGTGATATATTAAGCTAATTTTTCCGTACACTCCAAAAAATTTCTTGGAAAATAACTTACATTGGATTTTGTCAATGGAAAAATTGGAAGAATTTTCTTTCCATTTTTTGGAAATTATTTAAAACATCTTAATTTCGTCTCAACTAGTAGTAGGAAAAGAAAATGCTTCCTGTGGAAGAAACCAAATAATGACAATATATTGCGGAAAATTGGAAGAAACCCTATTATCAAAATGGACTAAAACAGAAATGGGCCAATGAAGTAGTATGATTTGAGTGTTTTACAGTCAAATTAGTGGTTCAATGTATCGATATGGCATTGATGATCGATCAACAATGAAAATATGGTATGGACTTTGTGTGTTGGGGAGTAACAATCGGTTTAGGTTGGCAATGTCGTGACGTCCAACCATCATCCCTCCGCAAATCCCCTTTCGTTCATTATTTTCAAATCACTATCGTTTCTTAAGTTTGGTAAAATATGTAAATCTTTCGTCCACCATGAAATTCTAAAGTTGTTGAAATTTTTCCTACAAAATGACCAAAAAAATTTCTTTCCATGAAAACTAAAGCAAGCTTCATTCACAAAACCTTGAAAAAAAAACAAATGGGCCTAAGCCCATATAAGGCCCAAAATACCTTTTTGTCTTTTGAAAAGTAATGTTGGCACCCTTTTAAAAAAAAGAAAAGGAAAAACCTTCTGGATAGACACCTCAAGAAAAGAAAAGATAACTTTGTTAAACATCCCAAGAATTGACATAACCAACGTTTGTTTATCACTATGAGTTGATTTTTCACCATTAAATTAAAAGTTTAACAAAGTCAGAGTTCATAACTTTGAAAGGGTGATCGAAAAATTTCTTTGATAGAATGATCTTATTAATATTTAAAGCTGTTAAGAGGATTGTGTTCATAGTACTCAACTATTTTCAAATAAAAAAGAAAAAAAAAATCAAATCTCGGAACGCGCAGAGATAAAGAGGTAAATTTGTAATGTTGAGATTAATGTTATAAGAATATGTCGATGCCTTTCATATCATCAACATCTTAGGCCCCATTTGGTTGGCTAAGCAACTTTTTATCAGTGTTCTAAAAATTGGCCTAGGCGCTAGAAGGTGAAAAATCACCCAGATTAATGGCGGTTCTGAGCAGTCTGGGCGGGGTCTAAGCTGTCTGGGCGATTTTTTATTTTTTAATAACTAATAAGGCTGATTGTGTTCTTATTTTATTTTTCTTTCATATTTTTTAGAAATAAACTATTTAATTGTTTTTTATTCAGTATATGTCTAAATGTAGCAAATGATGATTACTTAATGGAATTCTCAAAGGATCTGTCGGTACCAATTTTACTAATGTAGATTTTATCAAACATAACTGAGGTTATTCATGTAATTTGAAGAAAAATAAAAGAGTACACAAATTCAAATTTATATAACGTACCCATCATGACCAACTTCAGTCATTTGAGTTTTAATAAATTTTGTTCACGATTGTTAATTTTTCATGTTTTTAAATTTTGCATATGTATATTGGCATTAAATTGGATGTAATTGATAAGGTATTATGCTTAATTTTTGTAAATTATTAAAGTTATAATACAAAACCTAAGACCGCCTAGGCACCCGCCTAGGCCTCTGGGCGCTAGGCACCTGTTCGCCGCCTACTCAACGCCTAGCGATTTTTAAAACACTGCTTTTTACTCAAGTGAAATGTATGATCATGGACGTAGAAAAACAACATATTTGTAAATTGGCTATACCATTACAAGTGATTTTGTGGTGTAGTTGGTTATCACGTCAGTCAATCTAACACATTCTAGTTCAAACCCGGGCGAAGCCATATTAAATTTTTAATAAACATAGTGATCAAAATGTTAATATATGTCATTACTTATGTACTTTCGTTGAATGAATGTGTATAAGGTCGTCAAATACTTCAACAAAATGGGCAACATTATATCATTCTCACATTCTTGAGATCGACGTTGTCGGAAGCTTTTTTTTATTTGAAATGTCAAAAGCACGCTAACATATATAGAAGACATCAGCTAAGAACTAGTAAGTATTCATGTAACATGAACAAGTAATTAGCTAGTAATTACGTATTAAATAAATTCGAAAAACCTGTAGTGCCGCAGCCCCCCTAATCACTACCTGTCATAGTGCATTTGAAGAAGTTAGAACATGCCTTCCATTGTTACCTAATTAATCCACCAAATTTTGTATGCGCAGTGAAAATGAGACAAGACGTCGTCACCAAATTAATGTTTGATTAGTACTTCTCTGCTGCTGATGTTGTCGTCACCTCGCCCGCGGGGAGGTGAAATTTCATTTTTATTACCATCCATTCTTCCCGTCAGTATCCTATTCAATTCAAACCTCACATGTTCCTTTTCTTTGAAATCTTATCCACTTTATAATCTTTATTAAATCGATCAAAACCAACAAAGTATAAATATGCATAAAGACGCTAATGTTTCTTGACCGATCGTTCGACGCCATATTCCACGTGGGGTCGATATAATCCTTTGCAAACTTTTCTTCCATGGAAGCTCAACCGGAAGTTGCCACTAACAGAGGGAAGGGTTGAATCTGGCCTTAGTTTGTTTAGAGTCCTTGAAATTTGACTAACAACAGTTGTGTGTTGTCATTGTTATAAATTGTATTAGCATTTTGGGGTTAAACAAAAAGATTAGTGGATGGTATTAGGAGATGATGATAAAAGGCCAATGTGGAAAAAACAATACATGGGGTTGGTGGAATACCAAAAAGTCATGTTCCAAGAAAACCACAAAAAAGGGACATTTGACTGTTCTTTGTATTTTTCCAGCTCGAATGTTTATCGATACTAGTATCAGATAGAACACTATGTTTCAAGATGGAAGAAACAACTCTACGTCATGGTTTGTGTCTGGACCCGATTCAGATAATATAAGTATTATATTGTTCGCTTTAGATTCAATGCTCATGTGACTTTAAAATGCATAATCTTTGGATTTATGGGCCTATTAGACTTTGCCATCACGAGCCTCTCTCACACCATCCCCTCAGATCCGCCTACACAAGAGAATCACTTAAGCGTTTTTAGACATTAATTAAGCCGCCCCACTTTTCATACTCCCTTATATATTCCCTCATTTCTCATACTCCCTTATATATTCCCTCATTTACCTCATTTCTTCTGCACACTGAGCTCCCCAACTTCTCTAATGGAAACCTACCAAACTCTCTTCCCATCTTCATCATCATCAACAATTATTGATCAATATCCATCTTCATACATGGTGCCGAATTTTCATGTTTTTAGTGACCTTCAATATGGTAACAACAACAATGGGTATTCCGCGTTGAAGTCCGAGAACATTGTTGTACCACTACCAAGTCATGGTAACACCTTGGCTGGCCTTCGTCATGAGGTGATCAAATCGTCGAGTAAAAAGAAGGGTGAGAAGAAAGTGAGAAATCATCGATACGCTTTTCAGACTAGAAGTCAGGTTGATATCCTTGATGATGGTTACAGATGGAGGAAGTATGGCCAAAAAGCTGTGAAAAACAACAAACATCCCAGGTGTGTTTTATTTGCTTTTTGTGTATATGTTCATCATATATAGTGATCATCTTAATCAAGTTGATTATTTAAGATAATTATTTTATTGGATTAGTACCTGATCTTAAGACCCATTGGCTTTGCATCTGCGGAAGATAAATTCTCGCAAGATAGAAATTTTAAGCCAGGTGGGCTGCTAATAGCTCCTTGGCTCCTTTCACACTGTGAAATATTATGCAATAACTTTGCATGGATGATGAATGTTCTCTTGTATCACTTAAATGGTTAGGAATAGTAAACTCTGCAACTCTTTGTAGGAACTATATATGTGTATACATGATTATTGACTTAAAATTCATCACAATTATGGACGGTGTGTTATTTGGGTACTATATAAGGTATGGGGGATCACTAGTCGGATAGTATTATTGAAGGATTATAAACAAGTAAACAAAATAAATCACTCCGAGTTCTAATTTTATGCAAAATATGACTTCATTCAAGATCAGATTTACACCTATAATTCTATAGTGATTTTGACCATCTCTAGCTTTGCTTATTACCAACAAACTCAATGAAAATATTAGCTTATTAATTAGAGACTTCCAGGCATCAATATTTCAAAGCTGAGTTGAGTGCAAGCAACTATCCAGATTGGAATGGCAAATCAAAGCATGACTACTCGATCTGCCTTTATCTACTGTTTTTCTAAAGTTCACACAGTACAATCAATTATTTCTGAGTATACAAATTAATTAACCCTGGATCGATCACGATTAATGATCGAAAGCATGAATGGTTGAACTTCTTGCATGGACATAATTAAGAATGTAATTATGTGATTGAAACTAACTTCTTTTTACTTCATATTGCAGAAGCTATTATAAATGCACTCACCGTGGCTGCAATGTAAAGAAACAAGTCCAACGCTTATCGAAAGATGAAGGAGTCGTGGTGACAACTTACGAAGGGATGCACACTCACCCAATCGAGAAGTCTACTGAAAACTTTGAGCACATTTTGAGCCAGATGCAAATTTACCCAGGCTTCTGAGCCTCCAAAGTCTGAATGAGCCACTTAATGGAGAGATGCCTATAGCCTGAGGACCGGTTGTCCATGTACTTTTGAGTCACCTTGGCCTTGAGCTATCGAACAATGGAGACCAAGCCTGGCCTACTGGACTGGACTGGACTGTCCGATTTGTCGTTCACAATTGATGGGTTGTTCGAACGTCCATTCCTCTTCCTGATTCGTGTGCATCCACTTTTAAGTCATCGTGATGGCTCATTAGTTGCAATCTGTAAAGAAAATATTTGGATAATTATATTTATTATTTGATTAAAAACAAGTTTATATAGAAGTTAACTTTTACCTAACCTTGTGGAAACAAGAAACTTAAAACTTGCTATACAAGATATTCTAATATTCATATTCTGGCTTTCATTCTTTAACATATTCTAGTTTTTGTTATTTAATATAATGTTTTTCCTTCTTTAACATATTCCGACTTTCCTTCTTATAGAAGTGAATTAATCTTTGACTTAGGCTTGACTATGTTGAATGCAAACCCTACATATTCTAATGCTCGCGCAAGCTGTACATGTAGACTCAAATGAAATGTGCAGCTTGAAAACTTTGAAGTCCATTATAAGAAAATTGCTATGGAGAGAGATCGCAAGAGAGATCAATTCAGATGAGTTTCAACTCTCCTCATCTGCTTAGAGATCAATTCCGATGAGTTTTAATTTTCCTCTTCTGCTTCTACAATTGTTCTCTTTCGACATCGTCGGCATTTGCCTGAGAAAAAAAGTTATCACCAACGAATTCTAATAATTCCGGTATGAAATGGGTATAGTAGACTTCTAGTCTCAATACTCTCCCTCAGCGCAAAGGCTGAAAAATTGCTCAGCATTTGTGCTGGTATGTGTTCAGTATTTGTGCTAGTATGTGCTCAACATTTGTGCTAGTATGAAACAAGGGAAATAACCGGAAATGAAGATTCCGACGGTGAAGAGAGTTTTCTCTGTTGTGGTGTTGAGATTTTTCTCTTGTTTTGCTTCTGTTCTGCAGTGAGAGAATTGATAATTACTTGCTGTGGTTAGGCGATGACAAAGAGGAGAGGATAATCGTTGGCGATGAGATGGCAGTCGGCGTGGAGGATTTGTGGCTTCAAGAATGAGATGAAGCAGAGAAAGCCAGATGTGATGACGATGTGGTGGTTGTCCAAATGAAAAGTGGAGGTGTGGAGAATGGACTACTGGAATGCGAATAGCGTGTGAAGAGATGAAAACATATCCTCTTTCTCCTGATCTTCTCATCCCCTTCTTCTGCTTGCTGTATGTGAGAGGAAGAAGGGTTGCATCTGGGTCCTGCAATCTGGAAGGAGAGTTGTTGGCTGTAGGCGAGAGAGAGTAGCGATCGGATATGGTTTTGAGTATGTCTGTGGTTCATGGAGTCTCTGATTGGCGACGAATAGACAGAGAGATGGCGAGACTGTGAGAGAGATGGGAGGTGACAATGGCTTGCGCTCGATCGGTGTTGGGGTTGTTGGCAGGTGTGATTGTTCTGTGAGAATAAGGGAATGATGGGTCTGTGGTCGTTGTTGCGTGTGATGGCGAGAGAGTCTCACCACTGTTGGAAGCAGTGACGAGGTGGCGAAGAGAGGGCATTAGCGTGATATGTTAGTGTGATGAAGAGTGCTGAGATGGATCGTGGTGTTTGAGACGTGAGATGTCGATGGCGCTATTGCAAGTTCTTTGTTGCGAGGTGGCGGCGAGATTGTTAGTTGTTGCGGGGAGATGCGGCAGATCTGTGGTGGAGGGTTGTTGTATACAAGCTTATATACAAGGGTACAAGCTTATATACAAGCTAACATTTACCTAACCTTGTGGAAATAAGAAACTTAAAACTTGCTATACAAAATATTCTAATATAGTCATATCCTTACTTTTTTTTTTTTTTTTTTTTCTTTAACATATTCTGACTTTTCTTCTTTAACAAGATTTCTGAGCTTCCATATTGTTATTGGATGAGTTAGTTAGGTGGACCTATTTTATTTTCTTATTAAAATCCGAACTTCAGTTCAGAGGGTCTATGTAAATAATTGTATTGAAATATTATTATTGTATAATTGTATTGTCTGAATACAAGTTTATAAAGCTAACTCTAACTTAACCTTGTGAAGATAGGAAATCTAAGACTTCTATTCTATTATGACTTTCTCAACATATCCTATTCTGTAACACTTTATTATTCTGTAACATAGGTAGACTTTATTTATTTAACGGTCTAAGAAGAAGACCATCCATGTCAATAGCCAGTGATATTAAGCTTATTTTTTTTCCATACATTCCAAAAATTTTCTCCTAAAATGACTTATTGGAAGAATTGTCTTTCCATTTTTGGAAATTATTTGAAATATCTTAATTTCACAAATTTAAAAGTGTAAATGAAAATTTTGTAATATCAGTCTCAAGTAGTAGGAAAAGAAAATGCTTCCTGTCGAAGAAACCAAATAATAATGACAATATATTGCGCAAGATACCTAATATGTGAGAATGTATCAATATGTCATGAATGACATGAAATGTCCCTATTATCAAAATACTATTTTGTGGACTAAAACGGAAATGGACCAATGAAGTAGTATGATTTGAATGTTTACAATAGTGGTTCAAAATATTGATATGGCATTGATGATCGATCGACATTGAAAATATGGTATGGATTTTGTGTGTTGGGGAGTAACAATCGGTTTAGGTTGGCATTGTCGTGTGACGTCCAACCATCATCCCTCCGCAGATTCCATTTTGTTCCTTAATTTCAAAGCACCATTGTTCCTTAACTTTGGCAAGTTACGTAAATCTTCGTCCACCATGAAAATGCTAAAGTTGTGGAAAATTTTCCTACCAAGTGAACCAAAACATTTTCTTACCATGAAAACTAAATCAAGCTTCACTAGCTCACAAAACCTTGGAAAAAAAAAAAAATCTTTTGAAAAGTAATGTTGGCACCCTTTTTAAAAAAAAAAAAACAGGAAAAATCTTCCTTTTTTGGTTAAACATCCATAGAAGCATAAGTTTAGCTTGTGTACTTATTAGGGTTGGCAGTGGGGTGGAATTTTACGGATATCCGCCTCACCCAATTCGTATGGGGTGGATTTGGATATGACTGAATGGGTTTTCGGGTAATTTTGGGTATCCAAAAAATATCCGTTTACTATTCGGGGCGGATACAGTTTTAGCCATATCCGCCCCGCAAGCCCCGCGGATATCCGTTTAACCAACAAATTTACAAAAGTACCCTTCATCTATATAAAGGGATTAACTCGTTTTTTCACAATTACAATCACTCCACACCAATCGCTCCCTCAGTCCCTCACCGAGCACTCCCTCTCACAGAGCGATCTCCCTCCCTCCCTCACACCGCACACCACCTCGCCCTCCCTTACACCGCACACCACTTCGCCCTCCCTCACGCCGCGATTTCTCTCCCTGCTCCCTCGCGCCGCGAGATCCTCTCTTCTCCCCTCACGCCGCGATCTGCCTCCCTACTCCCTCACACCGCGAGAGATCTGCATCCCTGCTCCCTCGAGAGATCTGCCTCCCTCGAGAGATCTGCCTCCCTACTCCCTCACACCGCGAGAGATCTGCCTCCCTCGCAGAGAGATCTCTATTTGAAGCTTGGAGTCTTGGAGATCGAAAGACAAGCGTTTCTTCCTCTCCCCCATCAGAGATCTGGATCTAGATCAAGATCAGATCTGAGACCGAGATCGAGATCGAATATGATCAAGATCTGATCTGATCAGATTTCAAGATCTGATCTCAGAGATCGAATTTTTTGAATTTGTTGTAATTTTTTTATTTTTTTGTTAATTTTTGTATGGTTTGTAATTTCTGGAATATTTTGTTAATTTTTGTATGGTTTGTAATTTCTGGAATTTTTTGTAATTTCTGTATGATCTCACAAAATCTGTTATAATCTGTTTTTTTGCGCAATGGTGGTGTGATTCGATATATTATAATCTTTTTTTTTTTTTTTTGATTATATGAGAATCTGTTTTTGATATTTGAGAATTTGTTTTTTTTTTTCTTCGGGTATTTTGGGCGGGGCGGATATCCACCAATCCGTCCGGTTCGGGGATGGTTTTTACAAAATATGGTAAACGGATATTCGGGGCGGATTTGAATATCCGTGATCTCCAGCGGAGCGGGGATGGATTTGTCCAAATCCGCCCCAATCCACCCCGTTGCCATCCCTAGTACTTATGTGTGAATGTAATTTATTTCGTTTCAAAGTTAGTTTGACAAACACATCAATAATTATTAATTAACAATTAATTATTTTTTTAAATCAATGATTTTGACGATGTTGTTTTTCACCATTAAACTAAAAGTTTAACAAAGTCAGAGTTCATAACTTTGAAAGGGTGATCAAAATTTTCTCAGACAGAATGATCTAATTAATATTTTAAGCTGTTGAAGAAGATTGTGTTCTTAGTACTCAACTATTTTCAAGTGAAAAAGAAAAAAATCAAATCACGAAACGCAGGGAGATAAAAAGGTAAATTTGTAATGTTGAGATTAATGTATTGAGAATATGTCAATGCCTTTGGTGTCATCATCATCATCTTAGGCCGCATTTAGTTGGCTAAGTAACTTTCTATTTAAGTGAAATATATGACTTGGCAATAATAATAATAACAACGGTTTCGTGGTGTAGTTGGTTATCACGTCAGTCTAACACACTGAAGGTCTCCGGTTCGAACCCGGGCGAAGCCAATTTAATATTTTTTATTTTACAAATCTTTAAATTAATGAATAACAAAGTGGGCGTCTCACATTCTAGACAGTGTTCTAAAAAAAGGTCGGGTGGGTTTTAGATTATTATTATTTTTTATATTTCGAGGTCGGAAAAAAATTAAGACTCTGTTTTTCTTATACATTTTGCATATGTAATTTTGGCATTGAATTGAAAGTAATTTATATAATATTATATTTAACTTTTATAAATTATTAATTATAATAAATAAATAAATAACCGCCCATACCTAGCAATTTTTAGAACACTGGAGCATGACACGTAACAATTAATGAATCAACAAAGTGGGCAACATTATAGCATTCTCACATTCTATAGCATGACGCGTAGAGGTATGTAGTGATTCAGATCCACATTGTTGGAGGGTTTTTTGTTTCATTTTCCTGAAATGCTAAAGGCATGCTAACATGTGTCGAAAACATCAACTAAAAACTTGTAAGGATATATTTAGAAATTTAATAAAAGAATGACATAGTAACAAGTAATTAGCTAGTAATTATATATTAATTGTGATGCGTTCAAATCTTTTCTCCTAGAGATTTGATATGTAAAATAGGGTCAGATTGTCAAATACCACATTTTTTGTGGTTGAAGGCACTACGATGCTTAAGTCAGTAAATTTGTGGGAGAAGACTAAATTTGAACAGAGTTTAGTTGAAAGCTGCATATCTTTGTCGAATGTTTCCTTTACCTTATATAATATCCATTATAAATTCTCTTCTCGATTTAAGCATATGAGGTATGATGTGGGGAGACATTTTTTTGTAATAGTCTCCTTCTTCATTGAGATATATCATTGGGGAAGTGATTTCCACCATGACTTGTTTCTTTCGTAACATTTCTCCTCTTTAAGGGAGAGATTGAATTATGATCTGTTCTGAATGACCCTTATGAGCTTTAATGACTAGAGCTACTTTTTTGAACTTCGTGAGTCAGATCCTAACTAAAGCACTTGATCCTCGTGATTGTGACTCGAGTCTTATTTGATATATCATCAAATTGAATTAAAAAAAAACTGTATTGCAGACCCCTTGATCACCTGTTATAGTCCATTTGAAGAAGTTAGAAAATAGCTTCCATTGTTACCTAATTAATCCACCAATTTTTGTGTACTCAGTAAAAATGAGACAAGAAATCGTCAACAAAAGAGCAGGCTCCTATGATCTTGGGAATGGGGGTTGATCAAGGAAGGAGTTGGAGCTGAACTCCTCCACCACCACTTTCATCTTGGATAGTTTTCCAGCATTATAGAAAGAAATCCACACGCAGGAGGGCAGCCATCAATTTATTTGGTTAATCTTCTTTTTCTTTTGCAATTTCTTGCGCCACGATGTGATTGGCTATACAATTGGCATCTGATTCCAGTGCATGCCCAATTCGTAAACAATTGATTTGGTTGATGATCTTCATGTGCTTTGCTGGTTTGTGAAAGAGTTTTGAACAAAAAATCACCTTTGATACCCGCCTTTTAACTCCTGTTTTTTTTTTGTTTTTTTTTTTCCAAGTGATATGATATCTCTTGAGAAAACAAAACTCTTTTTAGCTCCTTGGACGGGGCTGCGAAATAGATGAGGAAAGGGAGGGTGGCAGCGGCTACGAAATAGAAGATGAAAAAGGGGGAGGAAGGAGGATGAAAAATGAAGGACGAGGGAGAAGGACGAAGGGAAGGGTGGCGGCGGGGTTGTGAAACAAAGAAGGAAGTTGAAGGAAGATGGATGAAGAGGAAGAGGAGGAAGGGGGAAGTTTTTGTTTTTTTAACAACTGCTAGTTTTTTTTATCGAGATTTGTATATGATTTAATTTGTGGCCCTACAATTTTCTTCAAGTTGCGTTTATGATTTTAATTGGACTTTACGATTTTCTTAAAGATGAGATGTTCGAGATACTAAATTTTAATCAATTGATGAATTTTTCTCGTGATACGATTACGATTTCAGTTGGATCCTAAGATTTTCTCCGAGATGAGATGTTCAAGATATTAAAGATTCAATCTCAGCCTTTGATTTGTCAAGGGTATTATGGTAATTTATTTGAATGCTAGTCTTGGGGATAATTGTAATGGTGATTAATAATGGGTACACATCTTAATTAACTATTTATTGTAAGAGTACTAAGCAATTAACTCTTTTAATTTCATTTCTCTTCACCAACTCGAATGTTATGAATACTGATACACTTGATTAGTTAATAATTGTTGCTAAATAATACCACTATTTTGCTGAAGGATACCATCAGTGCCATACTTTCTGAAAGACGTCACCACATTTCTGAATGACATTATCAGCTGTTGAAGAATATCACCAATATAAACAAAAAAATCTACATCATATCTTTTTCTCTCATTCTTCTCAAACACGTGGCTCTTCTATCCTCGATCCATGTAACCATCTCGGGTTGTTGAGCATTTGAGGGCTCATGGATGTCTCCATGTTGCGAGATCTCGTGGTCACCATCTCTCTGGATTGTGAAGGAGGGTGATATCACTGCCTTTCATTAACCTTGACATGGACCTGCACATGAAATGCACGCGAGCCAAGGACCACCGTTGTGGTGGTCGATGACACTCCGATCTAAAGCCAGACAAGGCCGGAGAAAGGCTTAAAGTTGTAAATTGGGTTATGTAGCGTTCATTTTCTCATCAACTTTGTGTCTTATTTATAATGTGAGAGTCATCGTTCGGCTAGGCCTTTAGTGGTGTAGTTTAGGAAAAAAAATCTTGTTGAAGATCCTTTCCTAGTTGGGAGTCGTCCATGAAAGATAGTGTAATACTCTTGTGTGGGCGGACTTAAGGGGAAGGGTGAGGGAGAAGCCAAATAGCCCATAGATACTAAGAAGATTGACAAAATACAAAGGGAAGATCATAGTCCCACATCGATTGGGTGCGGGAAACAGATGTACTATATATGTACGAGTTTGGATCTACAAAGTACTACACGTTGTCGTGCGGGCTTTGAGCCCAAAACGAACAATATAGTACTCAGTGGATCAGGTCGTAATAGAATGATGTCAGAGTTTGACTCAGCGGAAAGTGTGCCAACAAGGACGTTGGGCTCCCAAGGGGATAAGTTGTGATACCCTTGTGTGGGCGGACCTGATGGAAGGGTGCGAGAGAAGCCCAAGAGTCCATGGATCCCAAGAGGGTTGGCAATCTACAAAAGGGAGATCATAGTCTCACATCGCCTGGATAAGGGAGGGTGATGTACTATATATGTACGAATTTGGATCTACAAAATACTACGCATTTTAAAGCCGTGCGTGCATTGGGCCCGAAACGAACAATATGGTACTTTGTGGATCAGGTCGTTAAATAATGGTATCAGAGTCTGACCCAACCGGAAGTGTGCCAACGAGGACGCTGGGCCCCTAAGGGGGTGGTGAACTATGATACCCTTGTGTGGACGGACCTGAGGGGGTGTGAGGAAAAAGTCTAAGAGCCCATAGATCCCAAGAGGGTTGACAAGTTACAAATGAGATATCATAGTCCCATGTCGCGCTGAGTGCGGGAGGGTGATGTACTATATATGTACGAGTTTGAATCTACAAAGTTCTACGTGTTTTAAAGTCGTGCAGGCCTTGAACCCAAAGCAGACAATATAGTACTCTGTGGATTGGGTCGCGACAGAGAGTTTCCCTACATGACTTGTGCTCCAAGATCTGCGGGAGAGGTTTTTCTTTTGGAGTGTTGTCCATGTAAGGAAGTTTCCATGCACGATTTATACTCTGGTATATGTTTCCTAGTCGGAACTAATGTATTGCTGGTATGCGTGTCTTAGGTAATCCCCAATATACTTGTCTGATTATGCCTTATAGGTATTGGGCTTGGCCATATGACGTATGAGCTTAATAGGGCGTTGCAATTTGGATCCAATCTTCTGAATTCTGCCAATATAAGCTTAGTGTTTTTGGGCCTTGTCAGATTGGATGGACAATCAGACCCGCTTTGATCCGCTGACGAGATTATCACGACACGGGCGTGGATTAAAAGACGATTTTGTGTATCATCACTGTTGATAGTGTGAATATTTGAGCGAATGTAATCTTCATCATCCTTTATTATTATTACTAATATAAAGTTTGGAGATCCTCAAAACCCTGCTTGCTTTAAAAAAATTAATTAATTAAAAAAAATCCAACTTAGTAGGCATAAAACGACCCATTAACAAAACTTGGTATTCTCCAACGATTGGCTTACAATTAGGCCTTTAAAACAAGCTTTGTTAGCGGGTCATTCCAGTAGACATGATTTAGGAAGATATTGTGACTATTTGATAACACTGAAACATAGACATGATTTGTAATAGTTGTGTAACTTCCCTGTGGTTTTTCAATCCAAGTATGTTTTGTTAAATAGACGGAAAAAAAAAAAAAAAAACTTTTTTCAATTATCGGTGAAAATAATTTGTATCTTTTGAAAACTCAAAATTGCTAGCATTTTACGATAGAATTTTCGTTGTAACCAAATATTGTCACAATATTGGCCAATTGCTGGTATTCGACCCGCAAAATTGTTCAAAGGCCCAATTCTAGAATTTGAAAGCTTTGATCCAAGATTCTAAGCCTGCAGACTTACCTGAGTGCTAATCCTGCAGCCCAACAGCTGAGTGCCTGACCCATGATTTTCGCCCATTCTTAGTTCTTTGCCAAGGATCAAGAATGCTCCACTGTGGCCTCGGTGTTCAAGTACTCTTTATCATGTTTACCAACATTTTATCGATAAAACTTGCCATGTTTGATTGAGAAATTGTGTTTTTTTTTTCTTTTCTAATAACAAAATGAATTCATTCGATACGCAAAATAACTTGCAAGTTAAGTGGATTGCTCAGACCTGAAAAAAAGCAGCATCAAAGAAAGCAATAAAATCAACTGCACTAATGTGACCTCCAAGTTGATTCATGCAAGCTGATTTGTTGTTGCTGCTCCTGTGAGTGAGTATGATTCCAGAAAAAAAGTTGTTCACTTTGGACAGAATTAAAAAATGTGTTATTGATACCTCTATAAAGCTTCCAAAGAAACTATTGAGATTTGTGAGGAACGGGGAGTGACCAGATGGAGTGTAGGAGTTTGAAATTCAATTGGGTAGAGGTCAAGGAAGTGTTGGTAGCATAATGGAGAATGGAGAATATTTTACATACTTCGCTATATTGATATTGCATTAATAAAACTAAGTCAATCAATGTGAGATTGCATATAACATATATATAACCAAGAGCAAAAATTGTCTAATATTCTGTTAAAAAAATTGCTGCACACTTAATCTACTTAATTAATTAACATAGTCAAATAGGACATAAATATCAAAAAAGAAAAAAAAATCTGACTTCTAACATTCACTTAATATCAGAAGTCTTATTTGTAATTTTACTTCATACTTATTTAAGTGGTTCATTCAGACTTTGGAGGTTCAGAAGCCTGGGTAAATTTGCATCTGGCTTAAAATGTGCTCAAAGTTGTCAGTAGACTTCTCGATTGGGTGAGTGTGCATCCCTTCGTAAGTTGTCACCACGACTCCTTCATCTTTCGATAAGTGTTGGACTTGTTTCTTTACATTGCAGCCATGGTGAGTGCATCTATAATAGCTTCTGCAATATGAATTAAAAGGAAGTTAGTTTCAATCACATAATTACATTCTTAATTATGTCCATGCAAGAAGTTCAATAAATACTTGAAAGCTAAATTTTCATTCGGAAAATTGTTTTGGTGATCATTTATTATGTTGATTGTATGATCAGTCTAGTGTACTAATAACATGCCAAACATGGATCAACCATCCATGCTTTAGGTTATTAATCGTGCATTAGGATTACTTTGTATACTCAGAACTAATTGATTGTACTGCATGAACTTTAGAAAATCAATAGATAAAGACAGAGTAATCATGCTTTGATTTGCCATTCCAATCTGGAGAGTTGCTTGCACTCAACTCAGCTTTGAAACATTGATGCCTGGAAGTCTCTAAATAAGCTAATGTTTTCGTTGAGTTTGAAGAAGAACTTGTTTTTAATTTGCATTAAATAACGAGCAAGCTAGAGATAATGGTCATATTTTGCATAAAATTAACCAGGAACTCCGAGTGATTTATTATGTTTACTTGTTTATATTCCATCAATAATACTATTGACTAGTGATCCCTCATATCTTAGCACACTTGTGATGAATTTTAAGTCAATAATCATGTATACACATCATTCCTACAAAGACAGTTTAGTTTTCCCAACCATTTGAGTGATACATGAGAACATTCATGCATCCATGCAAAGTTATTGCATAATATTTCCTTCCACTTGCAGAACCAAAGTGTGAAAGGAGCTATTAGCAGCCCACCTAGCTTATAACTTTCCCATTAAAATTTCTATCTTGCGAGAATTCATCCTCCACAGATGCAAAGCCAATCAACTTTCACTAGTGGTCCTTAAGATAAGGTACTAATTATCTTAAATAATCAACTTGATTAAGATGATCACTATGATGAACATATACACAAAAAGCAAATAAAACACACCTGGGATGTTTGTTGTTTTTCGCAACTTTTAGGCCATACTTCCTCCATCTGTAACCATCATCAAGGATATCAACCTGACTTCTAGTCTGAAAAGCGTATCGAGGATTCCTCACTTTCTTCTCACCCTTCTTTTTACTCGACGATTTGATCACCTCATGATGAAGGCCAGGCAAGGTGTTACCATGACTTGGCACAACAATGTTCTCAGACTTCAACGCGAAATACCCATTGTTGTTGTTGTTGTTATCATGGTAAAGGTCACTAAAAACATGAAAATTCATCACCATGTTTGAAGATGGATATTGTTCAGTAATTGTTGATAATGATGATGAAGATGGGAAGAGAGTTTGGTAGGTTTCCATATTAGAGAAGGTGGGGAGCTCATCTCCTAATAATACCATCCACTAATCTTTTTGTTTAACCCCAAAGTGCTAATACAATTTATAACAATGACACAACACAACTGTACGTTGTTAGTCAAATTTCAAAGACTCCAAACAAGACCAGATTCAACCCTTCCCACTGTTTATGGCAACTTCTGGTTGAGCTTCCATGGAAGAAAAGTTTGCATGAGGATTATATCGACAACACGAAGAGCACCCCACGTGGAATATGGCGTTGAACGAAGAGCATATTCGATGGTGATCGATTTAATAAAGATTATAACGTTTATAAGATTTCAAAGAAAAGGAACATGTGAGGTTTGAATTGAGTATGATACTGACGGGAAGAATGGATGGTAAGAAAAGGAAATTTCGCCTCAAACATTTGGTGACGACTTCTTGTCTCATTTAATAAAGATTACAAAGCTGATAAAATTTCAACGAAAACGAACACGTGAGGTTTGAGTTGAATATGATACTGACGGGAAGAATGGATGGTAATAAAAATGAAATTTCACCTCGCCGCCGCGAGGTGACAACAACATCAGCAGCCCGGCAGCAGGATCAAACATTTGGTGACGACGCTTCTTGTCTCATTTTCATTGCGCATACAAAATTTGGTGGATTAATTATGTTCTAACTTCTTCAAATACACTATGACAGGTGATTAGAGGGTCTGCACTACAGGTTTTTCGAATTTAATTAGCACGTAATTACTTGTTCCTGTGACATTCTTTCGTTAAATTTTTATATGCACACTTGCAAGTTTTTAGTTGATGTCTAATGTTTTAGTTGATGTCTACATGTTAGCATGCATTTGACATTTCAGGAAAATGAAACGAACAAGCCTCCAACAACGTTGATCTAAATCACATTCATGTATCATTACGTACCTCTCCCCGTCATGCTCTAGAGTTTGAGAATGCTATAATGTTGACGCTAGACATAATAGCGATTATTCTAAAATATTAGTTTTAACAAACAATTCGCAGAGAAAGACACAAGAGATTCTCTCAAAACACAGAGAAACACATCTGATGTTCAATTAAAATTATTCAAATCAAAAGTATCCCTAAAGTCAGCCCACAAGCCGGGCTTTATAGCTAAAATTTGCCATTATCAAAATTTTACCAAAAATAACAAAATCCCAATAATCATGCTAAATTGAAATACGTAATAAAAGAAGTAATCTACAAAAATATGGCCCAAATCGGGTTCAGAATCACTTCCTAAACGATAAAAGAAATATTCCCATAAAAGGAAAAAAAATATTAAAACTGTGGATTTGGAAGGGGAACAGTGGATTTTGGCCTCGAAAAGATATGCACCGAGTGTAGCTGGGTGGCCATGACGTGCGCACCAAAAAGAGCTTTCCGAATTGGGGTCATATGCGCGATTCTGATTCCTGTAGCCAAAGTTAAGGCCAAAATACTGAAACGCACCAAAAACTGCCCAAATTATGAAAAGATCACGATTTCCTGCCATCTTTGCGCTGATCTGCCAACTCAAGGTATCTTAGTGCCAACAACGTGCTATCTGACAGCTCATCATCATCTAACTCGGATCCTCCTGCATCAGTCGCTCCGGGTTGGAAAGAACTCATCCTCGAGTTTACAATAGCTTCATCGAAATCCACAAAACAATGACTCAAGTGTTTTACATTAAAGACATCATAAGTCCTCAAATGACTGAGGAGGCATAATCTGTAGGTGTTATCATTGATCTTCTGCAAGATCTCACAGGGTCCAATCTTCCGCTTTTTAAGCTTATTATACTCTTCAATTAGAAAACGATCACGGGTTAATACTATCCAAACAAAATCACCAACATAAAAAAATACCTGACGACGGTGACTGTCGGCGTGAACCTTGTACTAGGAATTACTCTCGTGAATAGCCATTTTCACTTGCTCATGGATACCCCAAAGATGTTTTTTCATCGCATCTGCTTTGTGACTCAAACGATGGAATAGAGGCTAAGTCAAGCACCCCGGATGGATTCTGACCATAGACAATATCAAATGAGCTCATTCCTGTAGTTCTGTTCTTCAACCTGTTATAGGAAAATTCTGTTTGAGGTAATGCCAAATCCCACTGCTTCAGTTTAATTCCTGCCTAACTCCTTTAAAAGTTCCCCAAACTTCAGTTCACCACCTCGGTCTGACCATCCGTCTAGGGGTGGTAGGCGCTGCTAAAATTCAATTTCGTTCACATGTTCTCTCATAAACTCCTCCATAAATGACTCATGAACTCTGTGTCACGATCTGAAGTGATGGATCGGGGAACATCATGTAAACGCACAATCTCCTTGAAGTAAAGATGGGCGATCCGGGCAGCATCCATTGTTTTTCTGCAAGCTACAAAATGGGCCATCTTGAAAAACCTGTCAACCACAACCGAAATAGAATCCCAGGCCCGTTGGGTATGGGGTAAGCCCAACACAAAGTCCACACTGACATCAAACCAAGGGGCTTCAAATACAGGTAAAGGTGTGTATAGGCCCGCATTAGTGAGAACTCCCTTGGGCCGCTAACACACATAACAACGCTTCACATAATGAGCCAAGTCACTGGTCAATTTGGGCCAATAATAGTTAGAAGAGATCAAGGCCAACGTCTTATCTTGCCTAAAGTGACCCTCATTATGAAGTTCACGAATAATCTGCTGCCTTAGTGAACAATCTAGAATGCACAATTGTAATCCACAAAACAGATAACCATTATGCAAAATAAAGTCATGTCGTTGACCATCAGTTACCTCCTAAATTATCCTCCCGAATGAAGGATCTGCAGTATACATATCAGAGAAAGCTTCAAATCCTGCAATTTTAGTGCTTATGGTGGTGAGGAGTAATGTACGACACGGTTCAAACTCCATGCTTGGTGCCTCAGCGCAAACGTGAACTCCTGCAAGTACGCCACCCACTTGACATGTCGTCTACTCAGCTTGTGTTGGCCATTGATGTACTTTAGGGTCTCATGATCAGTGATAAGAATGAACTCCCTCTGTATTAGGTAGTGATAGCTTCTCACTGAACTATGACATAAAACTCCAGATCATATGTGGAATAATTCTTCTTTGATCTTGATAGCTTCTCACTGAAAAAAGCTATCGGATGCCTTTCCTGACACAGAACACCACCAATGCCAACCCTAGATGCATCACAGTTTACCTCAAACACCTTTTCAAAATAGGAAGTGTCAACACTGGTGCCTCTGTCATCTTCTACTTGACTAGTTGAAAACTGGCCTCTGCCTCATCGGACCACTGGAAATCACGTCTTTTGAGGCACTCTGTGATAGAAGCAATTAGAGCGCTAAAATTTCTGATGAACCGACGGTAGAAGAACACCAATCTATGGAAACTTCTGACATTGTGTAAGGTCTTTGGTTTGGGCCACTCCAAGACCGCATCTATCTTCGACTGATCTGCATGAACACCATCAGTAGACACAACAAAACCAAGGAAAGTGACAGAAGTAGTAAAGAAAGAACACTTCTTCTGATTGACGAATATGTGCTTCGTTATCAACTTATCAAAAACAGTACGGAGGTGATCAAAATGTGACGCCCATGTCGGGCTATAAATGAGGATGTCATCGAAGTAAACTACAACGAATTTCCCCATGAAAGACCGTAAAACCTGATGCATAAATCTCATAAATGTGCTAGGCGCATTGGACTGTCCAAAAGGCATGACCATCCACTACAACCCATGTTGCGTTTTAAACGTTGTCTTCCACTCATCTCCAGGCCTTATTCTGATATGGTGGTATCCGCTTTTAAGGTCAATTTTTTAGAAGACCTTAAAACCGGACAACTGGTCTAACATATCATCCAGGCGAAAAATTGGAAACATGTATTTCACAGTAATTCTGTTGATTGCCCTGCTATCAACGCACATACGCCGAAAGCCATCTTTCTTTGGCACCAACAGAGCAGGAACTGCTCATGGGCTCATACTTTCATGGATGTAGCCCCTCTCCAATAACTCTATCATCTTTCGCTGCAACTTTTCATATTCTTTGGAACTGAGGCGATAAGCCGGGCGATTAAGTAAACTAAACCCCGGAACAAGGTCGATCTGATGTTGAATATCTCTTATAGGTGGCAGCCCAGGAAGAAGATCCTCTGGCATCATGTCAGAAAACTCTGTTAGTAGCTGCTGCACCTCTACTGGCAAATCTGAATTTACGTATGCTGCACTATTCCCACAAGGCAGCAGAACATAGACCACGTCTCCACGCTCAATCTTAACTAAAAACCTGAACCTAGAAAGCAGGTTAGTATTATTGGCTATCGGGATAGGAGTGGTTCCTTCCCGACGAGGTGCCAACGCAATCTTCTTCCCTTTGATGCTAAGAGAGTGTATTTTCCGCCCATCATGAATAACATTACGATCATACTGCCAAGGTCTGCCTAACAATACATGACAAGCATCCATCGACATAACATCACACTAAACATTATCAAAATATTTTCTGCCAATCGAAAAAGACACTAGGCATCGCCTATTTACTAGTTACCTCACTGCCTTTATTCAGCCACGACAATTTGTACAGCTTGGGATGACGATCTGTATTCAACCGCAATTTCTGGACAACCTCTTCAAACACTACGTTCTCACAACTGCCACTGTCAATGATCATCTTGCAAACTTTATCTGCAACTGTGCAGGTCGTGTGAAAAATATTGGTTCTTAACTGTGCAGGTCGTGTGAAGGAGGATGATATCACTGCCTTTGAAGGAAGTTCGTCGTTCACCATGGACGACGTCAAACTGATGTACTTGAATCCTACTTTCATTAACCTTGACATGGACCTGCACAGGGAACGCACGCGAGCCAATGACCACAGTTGTGGTGGTCGACGACACTCCGATGCTAAAGTCAAACAAGGTCGGAGAAATGCTTAAAGTTGTAAAGTGGGTTATGTAGCGTTCATTTTCTCATCAACTCTGTGTCTTATTTATAATGTGAGAGTCATCGTTCGACTAGGCCTTTGGTGGTGTAGTTTAGGGAAAAAGATCTTGTTGGAGATCATTTCCTAGTTGGGAGATTGATGTACTATATATGTACGAGTTTAGATCTACAAAGTACTACGTGTTTTAAAGTCGTGGACAATATAATACTCTGTGGATCAAGTCGTGACAGAATGGTATCAGAGCCTGACCCAACCGAAAGTGTGCCAACGAGGACATTAGGTTCCCAAGGGGGTGAACTATGATACTCTTGTGTGGGCAGACCTGAGGGGAGGGTGCGGGAGAAGCCCAAGAGCCCATGGATCCCAAGAGGGTTGACAAACTACAAAAGATATATCATAGTCCCATGTCGTCTGGATAAGGGAGGGTGATGTACTATATATGTACGAGTTTGGATCTACAAAGTACTATGTGTGTTTAAAGTTGTGCGGGCCTTGGGCTCAAAGCGAACAATATAGTACTTTGTGGATCAGGTCGTTAAATAATGGTATCTGAGCCTGACCCAGCCGAAAGTGTGCCAACGAGGACGTTGGGCCCCTAAGGGAGTGAAATTTGATACCCTTGTGTGGACATGCCTGAGGGGGGGGGGGGGGGGTGTGAGGGAGAAATTCAAGAGCCCATAGATCCCAAGAGGGTTAACAAACTACAAATGAGAGATCATAATCCCACATCGCCTGGGTGCGGGAGGGTGATGTACTATATATGTACGAGTTTGAATCTACAAAGTACTATGCGTTTTAAAGTCGTGCGGGCCTTGGACCCAAAACGTACAATATAGTACTCTGTGGATCGGGTCGTGAAAGAGAGTTTCCCTACATGACTTGTACTCCTAGATCCGCGGGAAAGATTTTTCTTTTGGAATGTTGTCCATGAAAGGAAGTTTTCATGCACGATTTATACTCTGGTATATGTTTCCTAGTCGGAACTAATGTATTCCTGACATGTGCGTATTAGGTGATCCTCAATATACTTGTCTTATTAGGCCTTATGGGTATTGGGCTTTACCATATGATGTGTGGACTTAATAGGGCCTGCAATTTAGATCTAATCTTCCGGATTCTGCCAATATAAGCTTAGTGTTATTTGGGCCTTGTTAGATTGGATGGACAATCAGACCCGCTTTGATATGCTGACAAGATTATGACAACACAGTACGACGTGGATTAAAAAATAGTTTGGTGTATAATCACTGTTGATAGTGTGAATATTTGAGCGAATGTAATCTTCAACATCCTTTATTATTATTACTAATATAAAATTTGGGCATCCCCAAAACCCATGGTCGCTTTAAAAAAAAAAAAAAAATCCAACTTAGTCGGCATAAAATTAACGACCCATTGACAAAACTTGTCTTCTCCAACGATTGGCTTACAATTAGGCCTTTAAAACAAGTTTTGTTAGCGAGTCATTCTACTATTGTGACTATTTGATAACACTTAAACTTAGCACCTGGATTATGTCTCATCTCCTATTTGTGTATGTAATAGTTATGTAACTTCCCAGTGGTTTTTTAATCTAAGTATGTTTTTGTTAAATATGTGAGAATAATTTGCATATTTTGAAAACTCAAAATTGCTAGCATTTTACGATAGAATTTTCGTTGTAACCAAATATTGTCACAATAGTGGCCAGTTCCTGGTATTCGACCCGCAAAATTGTTCAAAGGCCCAACTCTAGAATTTGAAAGCTTTGATCCAAGATTCTAAGCCTGCAGACTTACCTGAGTACTAACCCCGCAGCCCAGAATCAAGAATGCTCCACAGTTATCATGTTTACCAACATTTTATCGATTAAACTTGCCATGTTTGATTGAGAAATTGTGTTTTATTTTTCTTTTCTAATAACAATATGAATTCATTCAGTACGCAAAATAACTTGCAAGTTAAGTGGATTGCTCAGACCTGAAAAAAGCAGCATCAAAGAAAGCAATAAAATCAACTGCACTAATGTGACCTCCAAGTTGATTCATGCAAGTTGATTCATGCAAGCTGATTTGTTGTTGCTGCTCCTGTGAGTGAGTATGGTGCTGGACTGAAGTAGATTGACAGTTATCATGATAGTTTTGATTCCAGAAAAAAGTTGTTCACTTTGGACAGAATTAAAAATTGTGTTATTTATACCTCTATATATAAAGCTTCCAAAGAAACAATTGTGATTTGTGAGGAACGGGAAGTGATCAGATGGAGTGTAGGAGTTTGAAATTCAATTGGGTAGAGGTCGAGGAAGTGTTGGTAGCATAATAGAGATTGGAGAATGTTTTGTAAACTGATGAAACAGTAGTGTGGGTTGCAGTTTTCATAGTCATTTAAGTTTCATAATCTAGAAAAAAACTTGAGGTGTGCCGAGTGTACTTCAGTTTTGTGTATTTCATGTTCTTTCCGCGAGGAACTTGTAATTCTTGCCAATGATGTTATTAGTGTACTGTAATTTGTGATTGTGAAATGGTTGTATTTTTAGCTATAACTCATTCCTTGGCGAGAAAATAATAAAACGAAAAGTCACCCAATACATCTTACAGACATGGTAGGTAACGCAAGCCTATATAATTATCTGCAGTGATAGAAATTTTAAGCAACAGAAGATAATTCTCCTCTGTCGAGATCAAATGGAATCCATTTCAAGGTGTACTTAAGGTTCTCAAAACTCTTTCATGTTAAATACCAAAAAGTGTTTTACATACTTCGCCATACTAAGATTGCATTAATAAAACTAAGTCAATCAATGTGAGATTGCATTAACATATATATAAACAAGAGCAAGAACTGTCTAATATTCTGTTAAAAAATTTGCTGCACACTTAATTTACTTAATTAATTAACATAGTCAAATAGGACATAAATATCAAACAAGAAAAAAAATCTGACTTCTATCATTCACTGTCTTATTTGTAATTCTACTTCATACTTATTTCTGCAGTAATCTAAGTATTTTTTGTCTGCACAGAGGGATGATCAGCAATTAAGCGGTTCATTCAGACTTTGGAGGTTCGGAAGCCTGGGTAAATTTGCATCTGGCTCAAAATGTGCTCAAAGTTGTCAGTAGACTTCTCGATTGGGTGAGTGTGCATCCCTTCATAAGTAGTCACCACGACTCCTTCATCTTTTGATAAGCGTTGGACTTGTTTCTTTACATTGCAGCCATGGTGAGTGCATCTATAATAGCTTCTGCAATATGAATTAAAAGGAAGTTAGTTTCAATCACATAATTACATTCTTAATTATGTCCATGCAAGAAATTCAATAAATACTTGAAAGCTAAATTTTCATTCGGAAAATTGTTTTGGTGATCATTTATATGTTGATTGTATGATCAGTCTAGTGTACTAATAACATGCCAAACATGGATCAACCATCCATGCTTTCGGTTATTAATCGTGCATTAGGGTTACTTTGTATACTCAGAACTAATTGATTGTACTACATGAACTTTAGAAAATCAATAGATAAAGACAGAGTAATCATGCTTTGATTTGCCATTCTAATCTGGAGAGTTGCTTGCACTCAACTCAGCTTTGAAACATTGATGCCTGGAAGTCTCTAATAAGCTAATATTTTCATTGAGTTTGTTGGTAGAAGAACTTGTTTTTAATTTGCATTAAGTAATGAGCATGCTAGAGATGGTCATATTTTGCATAAAATTAACCAAGAGCTCCGAGTGATTTATTATGTTTACTTTTTTTATATTTGTTGAAAATCAATAATTATCCTGTGATATAGGGATATGATTAGGATATGGTAGTTGTGGGAGTTTTATGAATATTGTTTTGTGAAAACTGAATTGTATTCTTATCAGAAGTTACCTAAAGCTACCAGGATACTTCTTGTATAAATACTCTTGCTTGTATAATGAAAAATTTATCCTGACATATCATTTTCTCCATACCATTGTTTTACATGGTATCAGAGCAAGGTTTATCCTAGCTCTTGTTTTAGCCTCCAGCTATCACTATAGCCATCTTTCTTTCGTCATCCCTTTACCATGGGCGATAATATAGAGATTTCTTTGGCTGGGAGGAACCATGAAACTTCTAGCCCTTTTTTTCTATCCATTACTCTGATCACCCTGGAACGGTGCTTGTCTCCGAGCTTCTTAATGGAGACAACTACGCAATATGGTGTCGTTCTATGCGCGTCTCCCTAAGCGCGAAATATAAGTTAGGGTATATTGATGGAATGCTGGAGGTACCCTCAGAAGAAACAAACTTAAACAATTCTTTGGCAACGTTGCAATGACATGGTGCTTTCATGGATATTTAATTCCATTGAACCTGACATCGCAGACAGTGTGATTTATTCATCTATTGCGCATGAGGTTTGGGGGCCTTACGCTTTCAAGCTAACCCCCCTCTTCATCTCTGGGGAGAATGCATACTCACAACAGTTCATTTGATCAACAAGTTTCCCACCCTACTTCTTTCCCCCAAAACCCCATTTGAGAAATTGTATAATGCAACACCATCCTATATACATTTAAAGGTTGTTGGGTGTCTTGCATATGCCAAACATATCTACACTTATCACAAATTTGATCCACGTGCTAAGCAATCTGTTTTCCTTGGTTATCCGCATGGGCAAAAGGCCTACAAACTTTATGATTTGTTCACTCGAAAAATATTTACTAGTCGTGACGTTGTTTTTCATGAAAATATTTTCCTTTCAAGATCGAGCATACCCAATTCAATCATTTCCCTTCCTCGGGCCCCTTACCACCACCAACCCACCATGATGCCTTATCTACTAGCCTACCCGATGACTCACCAGGGTTGTCCCATTTCCCTACTCCATCTACTCCTCTACCCGCTAACACAGAACTCCCCTCTCTTACTGACTACACCCTTCCATCACGTTGCCACCATCCATCCAATCAGAGTCTTCGTCTCCAGTTCCCTCATCAGACTCGTTATCCCTTGTCCAATTTTATTTCTTACCGTCGATACTCACAATCCCATCTAACTTTCATTTATAACATCAGCCGTCATTTGGAGCCTTGAACTTATGAGGATGCTGCCTCATATCCAAATTGGCAACAGGCTATGCTTTCCGAACTTCAAGCTTTGGAACTAAATCACACTTGGGCTCTTACTTCTCTTCCTCCTGGTAAGGAACCAATTGGTTGTCGGTGGGTTTTACAAGATTAAACATCGCTCTGATGGTTCAATCAAGCGGTATAAGGCTCGCTTGGTTGCTAAAGGGTACACTCAGACTGAGGGCATTGATTACCATGACACATATTCTCCCACTGCCAAACTTATCATAGTTCACTGTCTCCTTGCCATTGCTGCAACTCAATCTTGGTTTCTTCATTTGCTCGACGTTCATCATGCATTTCTTCATGGTGATCTTCGTGAAGAAATTTATATGCTCCCAACTCCCAGTCTACGGTGCCAGGGGAGAATCTGGTATGTCGCTTCAACGAGTCCCTATATGGCCTAAAACAAGCTTCTCGTCAATGGTTTGCTAAGTTCTCTGATGCCATACAAGCTGTTGATTTCGTTCAATCTAAAGCTGATTACTCCTTCTTCACACGTAATAGAGGGAAATCATTCACTGCCATTTTGATTTATGTTGATGACATATTGATTACAGGAAATGATTTGGGTGTCATCGATCAATACCCTCAAACAATTTCTTCATAATCGTTTCCGTATCAAAGATCTTGGGGATTTAAAATTCTTTTTGGGTATTGAGGAATCTCGTTCCAAGAAAGGTATTGCAATTTCTCAGAGAAAATATGCTCTTTGTATTATTAAAGATGAAGGTTTATTAGGAACACGACCAATTTGCTTTTCTATGTAACAAAATCTCAAATTGTCAGACACAGGTGAATTGCTTGCAGATCCACAAAGATGTAGAATGTTGATAGGTCGCCTTATCTATTTGACCATCACCAGGCCCAATATTACTTATGCAGTTCATGTCCTCAGCAAGTTCATGCATGAACCAAGGAAACCACATTGGGATGCAACACTTCGTATTTTGAAGTATCTTAAAAGTTCTCCAGGAAGATGTCTTTTTTTCCCAACTCATAGTTCTTTGCGTTTAACAGTTTATTGTGATTCGGATTGGGCTGGTTGTCCCACTACTAGAAGGTCAACAACAGGTTATTGTATCTTTATAGGAAATTCACTGGTATCTTGGAGGACAAAGAAACAGAAAATTGTCTCCCTCTCTTCAGCAGAAGCCGAGTATCGAGCCATGACGAGTGTTTGTTGTGAAACAACCTGGCTGCACAACTTATTGCGAGATCTACAGGTGTCACATATGGAGACAGCGATGCTTCACTGTGATAATCAAGCTGCTTTGCACATTGTGGCTAACCCGATCTTCCATGAGAAAACAAGGCATATTGAAATAGATTGCCACTTCATTAAAGAAAAATTCAAAATGGTTTAGTTGAAACCAAACATGTAACTTCATCTCAGCAAGTAGTGGAAGTGGTCACAAAGCCGTTAGGAAAATACACTTTTAATGGCATGTTGCACAAGTTGGGAGTTCTTGACATCCACTCTCCAACTTGAAGGGGAGTGTTGAGAATGTTGCAACAGAGAGTTCAAGAAGAACTTGTGAGGTCGGTGAGGCATGTCGGCTGCAGAAATCGTTGAAGACAATGCTTGCAACAGCTGGAACGGTTGGATCTTTGTTGACTTTGTGAATAATCTGCTGGATCTGAGTTGGAATTTGAAGGATTTGAAGATGAAATTAGGTGGAATTGAAGAAGATAAGAGAAGGGAGAAGAAGGTGGTGGAAGGGTTTCCACCGCCCTCCACCACCGCCTCTTCAGGCTATAAAAGAGATGGGGTTTTCCCCATTTGAAAATCACCCTCCAAAATCAAGATCTGCTTTGTATGTTAGGGTTTATCCCTTTTGGAATGTGAGAGGAAGAAGAAAGGGAGGAGAGGAGAGAGAGTGTTTGGTTTGTTGTTTTGTTTTGGTTTTGTGTTATACGCAACCTGCGTATCTGTGTGGTGTCACCTAGACACTTGTATCTGTAATGTACCTGACGTTTTGTAGCTCTCTCCATTTGTAATCTGTCTCTCTCATCAGTAAAGTTGGTATTTGTCGTGGATGTTGGCGTGTTTGCCGAACCACGTTAAATTGGTTGTCTCCAGTATTTGTTAGTACTTTGTTTGTAGCTTCGCATTTCGACATTTGTAACGCTTCCGCCCGTAACAAATTGGTATCAGAGCCGAGGGTTAGTTCTTGGGGTTTGTTTGAAGCTGCGTGGACCAGTGGTTGATTAAGAGTATGTCAAATTCATCAACTTCTGGATCAAAGATGGTTACCGTTACAGTCGGTAAATTTGATGTCGAAAAGTTCAATGGCAAGAACAACTTCAGCATGTGACAATGCGAAGTTCTGGATGTGTTAGCAAAGGAAAATTTGGATGATGCTTTGGGAGACAAGCCGGAGAAAATGAGTGAAGAAGAATGGAACAAGTTGAATCGGCAAGCTTGCGGGTCAATAAGATTGTGTTTAGTGAAGGAGCCAAAATACTTTGTAATGAAGGAAACCTCCGCTAAAGTATTGTGGAAAAAGTTGGAAGAAAAGTACATGACAAAAAGCATTCAAAATAAGCTCTTCCTAACGAAGCAACTTTTTCGGATGAATATGAGACCCGAGATTACCCTGTTTGAGCATTTGGATGAGTTCAATAGGCTTATTGCCGACCTATTGAATTTAGAAGAAGATGTTCCAGAAAATTACAAGGCTTTGTGTCTTTTGAATTCCCTTCCAGAAGAATATGAACATCTCGTTACGACTTTGCTAACGGGAAAATAAGAATTGAATTATGATGAGGTGGCTACGGCGTTGCTCAATTATGAATTCAGGAGGAAGGATCTCAAGATCCATCAGGATGCAACGTCAGAAGTATTGGTAGTGAGGGGAGGATTTGAAAAGATGTATGTTGGTAATAGAGGAAGATCACAGTCAAGAGGAAAATTTGTAGACAGAAGGTTTTTGCCGAAAGATGAATGTGTCTACTGTCATAAGAAGGGCGATTGGAAGATTGACTTTGAGGTATTGAAAACTGCAATAGAAAAAAGAAAAGAAAATGTCAGATGCGAATGTAGTGCACAATTTGGATGAAAATGAGGATGAGGATGAGGAGGATGCTTATTCGTTGTTTGCAACTTCAACATTGGTGAGTCATTATAATGAATGGTTGTTTGATTCGGGTTCTACCTATCATATGTGTCCCCGTAGGGACTGGTTCTCTAACTTTAGATAGTTGGATGGTGGTGTTGTCTATATGGGCAACAATGATGATTGCAAAATTGCAGGGATAGGTAAAATCAAGTTGAAGTTGCATAATGGAATTATTCGAGTCTTGAATGATGTACGGAATGTACCAGATTTGAAGAAGAATCTCATCTCCGTTAGTGCTTTAGAGTCCAAAGGTTACAAGGTGTCAATAAATGGTGGAGCTCTAAAGATTGTTTCTGGTGCACTGGTGATTCTGAAAGCAGTTTGGAAGGGTAACTTGTATTTCTTGCAGGGGAGTACAGTTACAAGGAATCGAAAAGTTGAATCTGGTGGAGCAACTTGTGTTATTGAAGGCCCTATAGATGTTGCTTCTGGTGGAGTTACTGATAGCTCCAAAGATGTTTGTAAGGAAACCTCGAGGGTTTGACATTTGCGTGCAGGCAATAAAGGTGAGAAAGTTCTGCACGAGTTGTTGAAGACACAATTGGTAGAAGATATGAAGATGTGCAGTATGAAGATTTGTGCACATTGTGTTTCTGAAAAGTCTGGTTTGAGACTCCATGCTAGTCAAGTTGGAGTTGGTTTGTTAGTTTGAGCATGCTTTGGTATATGGCACCTTCGGGTGTATGGCGCCTATGAGCGCGTTTGGAGGGGTGAGACCCTCAATTAGTATTGGTTTGATTCTGTTTGTTGGAAGTCAGTTGCTTGTTTTGTTCGTGGTTGTTGTTGTCGGCTTAAATTTGTGAAATCTTCACCGAGGTGGAGAATTGTTGAAACAGAGAAGACAACAGAGAGTTCAAGAAGAACCTGTGAGGTTGGTGAGGCATGTCGGCTGCTGAAATCGTTGAAGACGAGGCTTGCAACAGCTGGAACGGTTGGATCTTTGCTGACTTTGTGAAGAATCTGCTGGATCTGAGTTGGAATTTGAAGGATTTGAAGATGAAATTAGGTGGAATTGAAGAAGATAAGAGAAGGTGGTGGAAGGGTTTCCACCGCCCTCCACCACCGCCTCTTCAGGCTATAAAAGAGATGGGGTTTTCCCCTTTTGAAAATCATCCTCCAAAATCAAGATCTGCTTTGTGTGTTAGGGTTTATCCCTTTTGGAATGTGAGAGGAAGAAGAAAGGGAGGAGAGGAGAGAGAGTGTTTGGTTTGTTGTTTTGTTTTGATTTTGTGTTATACGCAACCTGTGTTGGTGTCACCTAGACACTTGTATCTGTAATGTTCCTGACGTTTTGTAGCTCTCTACATTTGTAATCTGTCTCTCTCATCAGTAAAGTTGGTATTTGTCGTGGACGTAGGCGTGTTTGCCGAACCACGTTAAATTGGTTGTCTCCAGTATTTGTTAGTATTTTGCTTGTAGCTTCACATTTCGACATTTGTAACGCTTTCGCCCGTAACAGAGAATCAATGATTCTCCTATGATATAGGGATATGATTAGGATACTAAAGGGATGTGATTAGGATATTGTAGTTGTGGAAATCTTAGGAATATTATAGTTGTGAAAACTGAATTGTATTCTTATCAGAAATTACCTAAAGCTACTAGGATACTTCTTGTATAAATACCCTTGTCTGTATAATGAAAAATTTATCCTGACATATTATTTTCTCGATACCATTGTTTTACAATATTCTACCAACAATGCTATCGACTGGTGATCCCCCATATCTTAGCAGAATTGTGATGAATAAGTCAATAATCGTGTATACACATAATTCCTACAAAGACAGTTTACTTTTCCTAACCATTTGAGTGATACATGAGAACATTCATGCATCCATGCAAAGTTATTGCAAAGTTATTGCATAATATTTCCTTCCACTTGCAGAACCAAAGTGTGAAAGGAGCTATTAGCAGCCCACCTAGCTTATAACTTTCCCATTAAAATTTCTATCTTGCGAGAATTTATCCTCCACAGATGCAAAGCCAATCAACTTTCACTAGTGGGTCTTAAGATCAGGTACTAATCCAATAAACAAATTATCTTAAGTAATCAACTTGATTAAGATGATCACTATGATGAACATATACACAAAAAGCATATAAAACACACCTGGGATATTTGTTGTTTTTCACAGCTTTTTGGCCATACTTCCTCCATCTATAACCATCATCAAGGATATCAACCTGACTTCTAGTCTGAAAAGCGTATCGAGGATTCCTCACTTTCTTCTCACCCTTCTTTTTACTCGACGATTTGATCACCTCATGATGAAGGCCAGGCAAGGTGTTACCATGACTTGGTAGTGGTACAACAATGTTCTCAGACTTCAACGCAGAATACCCGTTGTTTTTGTTGCTGTTGTTGTTGTTGTTACCATGGTGAAGGTCACTAAAAACATGAAAATTCGTCGCCATGTTTGAAGATGGATATTGATCAATAATTGTTGATGATGATGAAGATGGGAAGAGAGTTTGGTAGGTTTCCATTAGAGAAGGTGGGGAGCTCAGTGTGTAGAAGAAATGAGGCAAATGAGGGAATATATAAGGGAGTCTGAGAAATGAGGAAAAGTGGGGCGGCTTAATTAATGACTAAAAAAGGCTCAAGTTCATTCATGATGCTTTTAGAGAAATTAATACAGAATGATATATAACCAAGTTGACGTAAACGACACGTTTTTTTTAGGACATTATAGAGTAATTGTTTATGCCAAGTAAATGAGATTACGTGCTTAAGTGAGTCGTACAAGCACGTAACTAACAACATTTAGAGAACGAAAATACTAGGAGATCAGGTTTTTTAATCAAGTTTTGCAATCAAGACGACGTGACGTGATCTCGAAAGAATGAATAAATCTTTAAATTGTTTATGTATATCTCGAGGTTGTAAAAAACTCCTCTAATAATGAAATACATAATTGTTCTAACACTCTCGCACGACAGTTGTGATGAGCCCTACCCAGACTACCCATATAGCTCATAAACTTTGTTTTTTTAGCTAACACCAACATATCTTATGCATTATTGTCATATGTTGATGATGATACACAATTTTTGAATTTTATTTTTACGATGATGTCACATCATTCTGATTGCTGAACTTGGTTCCCTAACTTCACTCATGTTGTTTATTCGACTCCTGAAAGTACAACATCCAATTTTATTGCGCACTGAAGACGCATTCAAGGTTGTAATTAATTGAGGATGTCAATCCAAATGACATATCAATACAGCTATCAAAGGTTTGAAAAGCAGGGTTAAATTCATGATTAAGATTAAGACGATCTTTATTCTAAGATGAACTGAAAGTCCAAGATTGTACTGTAGAAGCCATACTTGTGTGAATACTTCATATTCATTTTACTTGCCACAACAAGCCATCTACCCTTCCTTTTCTTTTAGTTTTAGTCCTAAAAGTTTAGAATACATCCTTCTTTTCTAAATTATTATTATTATAATTCCAAAAAGATTACAAACCAGGAAGAGTAGTTGGTTTTTCCATCTTGAAACATAAGAAATAATAGTCAAATGGTGTTTGGAAAATACAAAGAATTGTCAAAGTGTAAAGAAAATTCAAACAAAGTAGTACAGTGTTCTATCTGACTGCTGTAAGTGTTGATGAATTTTTTTTTTTTAGTAATGTCTTATGTGAAATAATTAGTGGTAACTATTAGAAAAACCATCTAAGTTATAGTGTTAGGGGGTACAATTACGTTAGTATAGTTTAAAACATTCGAGTTAGGGAAAAGAAAGGAAATTAAAAAGACTTTGGAAACATGGTCTTTTATATAACCCAAAACCATAAACAACACGCCATAGCAGAGTTCAAACCCTAAACCTGTAATATCGTATCGCACACTCATAAATACACCTACCAACTATTGTACCTATTAACTTTAATAAAATATTATTATTTTATTAATTAAATATAACCATTAACATTTTTTTTAAAGTGCTCGTGAATTACCATCCAATCAGGTTACCATCTCTATATTTTAGGACTAAATAAAGAAGGAGCACTATTACGGTGCCTGGACAGTTTCTGGTGACCACCAGACACACCACCACCAGTGCCCTTAAGATTTGGCCATAAAGAAGTATAGGACAATCAACAGTGTCAGCACCAAATCATTCAAAAGCTACATATGTCCCTTTTTTTTTTTTTTTTCTTGGAACATGACTTTGTTGGTATTCCACCAACCTTATTAGTGTTTTTTCGCCTAATACCATCCACTAATCTTTTTGTTTAACCCCAAAGTGCTAATACAATTTATAACAATGACAACACACAACTGTGCGTTGTTTGTCAAATTTCAAAGACTCCAAACAAGACCAGATTCAACCCTTCCCACTGTTTGTGGCAACTTCTGGTTGAGCTTCCATGGAAGAAAAGTTTGCAAAAGGATTATATCGACAACACGAAGAGCACCCCACGTGGAATATGGCATCGAACGATTATTGGTCAAGAAACATTAGTGTCTTTATGCATATTTATACTTTATTGGTCAATCATGTAAGTTGGTTTTGCTTATATTCGATGGTGATCGATTTAATAAAGATTATAAAGTGGATAAAATTTCAACGAAAAGGAACACGTGAGGTTTGAGTTGAATATGGTACCGACGGTACGAATGGATGGTAATAAAAATGAAATTTCACCTCGCGACGGCGAGGTGACGACAACATCAGCAGCCCGGCAGCAGGAGAGGTTAATCAAACATTTGGTGACGACTTCTTGTCTCATTTTCACTGCGCATACAAAATTTGGTGGATTAATTAGGTAACAATGGAAGGCATGTTCTAACTTCTTCAAATGCACTATGACAGGTAGTGATTAGGGGGGCTGCGGCACTACAGGTTTTTCGAATTTAATTAATACGTAATTACTAGCTAATTACTTGTTCCTGTGACATTCTTGTTGGGATTTAACCAACTATGTGAATGAAAAAGAATAAGGAAAACAAGAGAGAGTGTAATCTCTTGATAAAACTAGAACTCTGATGTGTAGAAAACTCACTTCATTCACCTATGATTGAAACCAAATAATACATGGGTTTAAATAGGACTCACATGACCACTTAGTAAAAGACACATCTCTTAGTAAAAGACACTTAGTAATACTAAAAGACACATTGGAACACCAAAAGACACAACTCTTCTAGAACTAGTCTAGATTAATTCTCTAACAATTCTTTCGTTAAATTTTTATATGCACACTTGCAAATTTTTAGTTGATGTTTAATGTCTTCGACACATGCTAGCATGTCTTTGACATTTCAGGAAAATAAAACGAACAATCCTCCAACAACGTCAATCTAAATCACATTCATGCATCATTACATACCTCTCTGCATCATGCTCTAGAATGTGAGAATGTTATAATGTTGCCCATTTGTTGAAGTTTTTGAGGATCTCATACACATTCATTCAACGGAAATATGCAAATTGTACTCATTCATTCAACGGGAAGTACATAAGTGATGACATATTTTAAAATTGAATATGCAAATATGAACACGGTTTTACCAACATTAACATTTTGATCCCAATGGTTAGGTAAAACCATACAGCCTGGGTTCGAATCGGAGACCTTCAGTGTGTGTTAGACTCACGTATGGCCAATATAAATATAGAGCTTGTCTAGGCAGTCAGACTTTAAAACCCAAAACCTAACAAAAAAGTGACTATAAAGCCCGACTGTCTAGAATTGCGGATAAATATATGTTGTTTCCTAAATTCAAGATCATAGATTTCAATTTAGTAAAAAAGTTACTTATCCAACCAAATGGGGCCTAAAATATGATAATGATGGTACGAAAGGCATTGACATATTCTCAATACAATAATCTCAACATTACAAATTACCTTTTTATCTTTGCGTTCCGTGATTTGATTCTTTTCCATTTGAAAATAGTTGAGTAATAAGAAGAATATATTCTTCTTAAGCAGCTTAAAATTTTAATTAGATCATTCTTTCAGAGAAAATTTGGATCACCCTTTCAAAGTTATGAACTCTGACTTTGTTAAACTTTTAGTTTAATGGTGGAAAAATCAACTCATAATGAAATACCAACATCGGTTATGTCAAAATTTAATTGTTAATTATTGATGTTTGCCCAAAAAAGAAGAAGATTTTTCCTTAGCTTATTGAAAGGTATTTTGGGCCTTATATGGGCTTAGGCCCAACTTGAATTTATTTTTATTTTTATTTTTTTTTCCCAAGTTTTTTTGAGTGAAGCTGGCTAGTTTTCATGGAAAGAAAATTTTTTGGTTCACTTTGTAGGAAACATTTCAACAACTTTATAGCATTTCATGGTGGACGAAAGATTTAAATATTTCACCAAACTTAAGAAACGATAGTGATTTGAAAATAAGGAACGAAAGGGGATTTGCGGAGGGATGATGGTTGGACGTCACGACATTGCCAACCTAAACCGATTGTTACTCCCTAGCACACGAAGTCCATCCATATTTTCATTGTTGATCGATCATCAATGCCATATTGATACATTGAACCACTAATTTGACTTTAAAACACTCAAATCATTGGCCATTTCTGTTTTAGTCCATTTTGATAATATTGATATATTCTCACATATTAGGTATTTTCCACAATATATTGTCATTATTTGGTTTCTTCCACAGGAAGCATTTTCTTTTCCTACTACTACTTGAGACTGATGTTTCAAATAATTTCCAAAAAATGGAAAGACAATTCTTCCAATTTTTCCATTGACAAAATCCAAAGTAAGTTACTTTCCAAGAAATTTTTTGGAGTGTATGGAAAAATAAGCTTAATATATCACTGTCGAATGTCGATGGACATTGTATGGTCTTCTTCTTAGACTCTCTGCAGTCCAGATTTTAATATAAAAATATAAGTCTCGTCTTTGTTTCATGGTGTTACATATAGACTCTCTGCAGGCACATCACAACGATAGACACAATGAGCTATCATGACGCGCTCCATACAAAACACCAGATTTGCTCCACATACTAAATGTTTTTACCAGTTTGCTAGAATTCCACACTCCGCAGGACTTGAAAGTGGATTCACACCAATCAGGAAGAGGAATGTATGTTGGAACAGCCCATCAATTGTGAACGAACAAATCGGCAGTCCAGTCCAATAGGCCAGGCATGGTCTCCCTTTTTTGATAGCTCAATGCCAAGGTTGACTCAAAAGTACTGGGACAACCAATCCCTTAGGCTATAGGCAGCTCTCCATTATAACAGTGGATGGTGTTATCATTGACTAAACTATAATGGATTTAAGTAGTCTCAAGTAAGATGTTTTTATGTATTGAATTACTCACTCACTGAGAGTGTCATTCTCCACTGAGACATTTTGCTTGTGTGGTCTGCTAACCACTTGGCTAAACTTAAACGAATTTGAGTAGTCTTGAATAAGATACTTTTATGCATTAAATTACCCACTCACTGAAAATGTCATCCTCTACTGAGGCATTTTGTTTGTATGGTCTGCTGACCAATTGACTAAAGTTAAGCGGATTTAAGTAGTCATGAGTAAGATGCTTTTATGCATTGAATTACTCACTCACGGAGAGTGTCATCTTCTACTGAGTTGTACATAAATATTTGTATTTCTGAATGTCTTCTGCAGAAGGACATGTAGAACGAATTATCGTATTTCCCTATTTCAACTAAAGAAAGTGCGTTATTTGTTGATAAACAAAATAACATATCCTTTACTGAGGTATATGTTAATATTTTTTCGGATCTTTTTTTTGCCAAATCTCCTTTGATTGGTGGTAGTCTCTTCCGCCAGCTCTTCTCGTGGAGAATTTGATTGAGGAGTCTATTATTGAAGAGATAAAATACAATAAAAAGAAAATACAATCAAGTTTTTTCTTATATGTACATTGCATTTTTTTCTAAAAAACAAAATATAAAAAAGCTATGATGCATCAGCTTCAATCCACTTTGTGAAATGGCCGGTTGCCACAATCAGGCTACCATCTTTACATTTTAGGATTAAATAAAGAATGAGCACTACTACAATGCTTGAACGATTTTTGGTTGCCACCAGACACAACACGAGGCACACCTGCCACCACCAGTGCACTTAAGATTTGGCCATAAAGAAGTATAGTACAATCAACAGTGTCAGCACCAAATCATTCAAAAGCCCTGCTATATGTCACGGGCTTTCTTTTCACAAGGTACTTCCCGTGTGGCACTAGCAAACTTTGCCCCAAGTTATCAAAGAAAGCTAGTCAGCCTTGCCCACAAAAGACTTACTTAGACTTTGGAAAACTAAGCAAGCTAAGAACACACAAGAGAGCTAAAGAGAACTAGAACTTGTATTGCTTGAATTCTCTGAGGTGATTACAACAAATGAGGCCTTAGCCTATTTATACAACTCCACCTCCTCAATGGACGGTGGTGATCGTTTTAATCTAACGGTCTATATTGAGTTTCTACACACTTCCTAAGAAATATCTAAGGACTAGATTGTTATGGAACTTTATGGGAGGTTCTAGAGAACTCTCTCTAGAACAATGTGGAAAACTCTACATTATGTACACTTGCCAACCTCACTTGGCTAGGCAAGAAAATAGTTGTGACATTCTCCCCCACCTAATCAGGCGACGTCCTCGTTGCCTTCAAATCCTCGTACGCTTTGATTTGTTCCTTGAATTGCCACAAATGTTGGATTGGCTCCCAACTAGCTTCACTTTCTGGCAATCCCTTCCACTTGACGAGTAACTCATGTGTGGGAGGTTGGTTGGAATGACGCACCACACGATCCGACAAGATAATCTCTGGTTCCTTGTCATGTTGGATCCTCATGCCCATTGGTGCTCTTTGTGAAATTCCTCTGTTTGGATCATCCTGATCTTCCTTATACGGTTTCAGTAGGCTTACATGGAAGACTGGATGAAACTTGATCCTCGGCGGCAACTCGACCTTGTAGGCTTGCTTTCCCACTTTCTTGACTATGGGGAAAGGACCTTCATATCTCCTGATAAGGCCACGATGCAGTCCAGAAAGTCTGGCATGAGCATGCATCTTGACAAGCACAAGGTCTCCAACCTGGAACTCTCGAGGCCGTCTCTTCTTGTCGGCCCACTTCTTCATCCTCTTGGAGGCCTTTTTCAGGTAAGCTCGAGCCTCATCAGCTTGATCATTCCATCCTTTGGCAAACTTATAGGCTGATGGACTCACTCCTGTGTAGCCAGTGGCAATAGAACTCGGGGTCATAGGTTGTTGTCCCATGACAATCTCAAATGGACTACGACCCGTTGCTTCACTCTTCTGCAAGTTGAAAGAGAATTGGGCAACATCTAGCAACTTAGCCCAATCTCGCTGGTTGGCACTCACATAGTGCCTAAGATATAACTCTAGCAAGGCATTCATCCTTTCCGTTTGACCATCCGTTTGAGGATGAAAGCTAGTAGAGAAATTAAGGTCGGTACCCAATAACTTGAACAACTCAGTCCAAAATTTCCCCGTGAACCGAGTATCCCGATCACTGATGATAGATTTGGGAACACCCCAATACTTCACCACATGTTTGAGGAATAAATGTGCGGCTTGCTCGGCTGTGCACTCCTTTGGTGTGGGAATGAAGGTGGCATACTTCGAAAATCTGTCCACGACCACAAGGATCCAATTGCAACCCTCTGATGCAGGCAACCCAACTATGAAATCTAAGGAAACACTCTCCCAAGGTCTCTCTGGGATGGGGAGGGGTTCAAGTAAGCCGGCAGGTGATTGTTGCTCCACTTTGTCTTGTTGGCATACAAGACAAGTCTTCACATATGCTTCGATATCATCCCTCATATGTGGCCAGTAATAGGAATCTTCAACAAGAGCAAGAGTCCGATGTATACCTGGATGTCCCGCCCACTTGCTATCATGGCATTCTTTCAAGACTTCCTTCCTTAGGTTGTCATGAGGTGGAACATAGATTCGCCTTCCCTTAGAGTATATCAAGCCATTCTCCACCCAAAACCGCCTTGTCTTCCCATCTTTGACAAGAGCTATGATGGTTTGAGCCATGGAATCATGTGCCAATCCTTCCTTTATGCGTTCCTTCAAGTTGCTTTGAGGTTGACTTATGTCAGCAAGTTCTCCTTTTCTACTCAAAGCATCTGCAACCAGATTAGCTTTGCCAGGCTTGTACTCCAAAGTGTAATCGAACTCTGCCAAGAAATCTTGCCACCTAGCTTGTTTTGGTGTGAGCTTCTTCTGTGTCTGAAAGTAGCTAGTGGCAACATTGTCGGTCTTGACAACAAATTTGCTCCCAAGCAAGTAGTGTCGCCATGTTCGTAGGCAATGTACAACCGCAGTCATTTCCTTCTCTTGTACTGTGTACCGCCTCTCAGTGTCATTGAGCTTCCTACTTTCAAAGGCAATAGGATGCCCTTCTTGCATCAATACCCCACCAATAGCAAAGTCAGAAGCATCCGTGTGTACCTCAAAAGACATAGAATGGTTGGGAAGTGCCAACACCGGTTCTTCCACAATTGCCTTCTTCAATCCTTCGAAAGCTTGTTGGCATTTTGAACTCCAATCCCAACTTCGTCCCTTCTTGAGCAAGTCCGTCAATGGAGCGGCTATGGAAGAGTAGCCTTTGATGAACCTTCTGTAATAGTTCGCCAAGCCAAGGAAAGATCTTAACTCGGTGACTTTGGTTGGTGGTTCCCAATCTTGGATGGCTTGTACCTTGGACTTGTCCATACGAAGCTTGCCCTTGCCAATGATATGACCCAAGAATGTCACCTCCTCTTGGGCAAAGGAGCACTTCTCCTTTTTGACATAGAGCTCGTTCTCCTTCAAGGTTTGGAACACTTGTCTCAAGTGATCCACATGTTCCTCCAATGTCTTACTATAGATGACAATGTCATCAAGGTACACAACTACGAACCGATCAAGGTAAGGAGCTAGTACCTTATTCATTAGAGTGCAAAATGTGGCCGGCGCATTAGTTAAACCAAATGGCATGACTAAGAACTCGTAAGACCCGTACCTTGTAACACATGCCGTCTTTGGTTCGTCTCCTTCGGCTATGCGGACTTGATAATATCCCGAGCGCAAGTCAAGCTTGGTAAAATACCTTGCATCACCAAGTTGATCAAAGAGATCCGCAATAAGTGGAATCGGGTACTTATTCTTGATAGTGACCTTGTTGAGTGCCCGATAGTCAATGCAAAGCCGTAGGGATCCATCATGTTTCTTTTGAAATAAGACCGGCGCACCATATGGAGCTTTGGAGGGTCGGATATAACCAGCATCTAGTAAATCCTTTAGTTGTCTTCTTAACTCCTCGAGCTCAGGAGGTGCCATACGATAAGGAGCGAATGCGGGTGGCTTTGCTCCAACTTCTAACTCAATAGCATGATCCACCTCTCTCCTTGGTGGAAGCTTCTTAGGCAACTCGGCAGGCATAACATCCTTATACTCCTTGAGAACATCCTGGACGACCTTAGGTGCATTCACCTCTCCATCCATGGAACCTTCATCTTCCTTGAGGGTAGCCAAGTAAGTAGGTTCATTCCTCTTTACTCCTTTAGAAAGTTGGAGAGCGGACACCATTCTCTCCTTACTTATCTCCCTTACTACGGGCACAACACAAGGTTGTCCCTTCTCCATGATGCACATGGTGTTGGCATATGGTACCAGAAAAGCCTTCACCATGTCCAAGAAATCTATACCCAAATAGAATTTGTGATCATCAATTGGGGCAATAGTTATGTCGACTTTACCTTGCCATTGTCCAAGCCGGATATCGGTGCCACGAGCTACTCCTTCAATTGGGAGACTTTTAGCATTGACTCCCTTGATATAACCTTTCTCCTTCGTATATGATAGGCCAATTTCTTCAGCAAGGTCTTTGGCCATGTAGACTGTGTCGGCTCCGGTATCCACCATGGCTTTCAAGGTCTTGTCCCCGATCTCGGTCTCCACGTACATCCTTCCACGTGGTTGTTCTTCGACCTTAGCTTGAATGGCACTTAGGAGATTCATTGAGGCGATCCTCCTTTCCTCCTTTGCTTCTTCCTCCATGACAAGCGCGGCAAGTTTCCCTCGGTTGGGACACTCAAATGCCCGATGGGGTCCACTACATAAGAAGCAAGACATCTTCTTGGGTGATCCATCTCTTTTCTCCTTCCCCTTGTCTTTGGAGTACTTGTGTTCCTTGGAGGACTTTTCTTTGTCTCCCCCACCTTTGCCATCATTACTCGACCTTTTCCCTTGTCCCTTGGATGAGTCCTTTCTTTTGAACTCAATCAAGGATTCGGCCGCAGCCATAGCCGTTGCAAGGTCTTGCACACCTCGCCTCTTCAATTCTAATTTGGCCCAACCCGTTAGGCCATCAAGGAAGCTAAACAAAGCATCCTTTTCTCCCATGTCAGGAATCTCCAAGAGCAACTCCGAGAACTCCTTCACATACTCCCTTATGTGGCCTTCCTTATGTTGAAGGCGACGAAGCTTGGCCCTAGCTTCGTTTTCGGCATCCTCCGGGTAGAATTGTCTCTTGAGTTCCTTCGTGAACTCTTCCCAAGTGTCGATGGTGCACAATCCTTTCTTGACATCTTCGGACCTTCTGCGCCACCAAACTGTAGCAACATCATTTAAATATAAGGAGACACTACGTACCTTTGATGCTTCATCTATTATGCCAACCGCATCAAAGTAGCGCTCCATGTTCCACAAGAAGTTGTCTATCTCCCTTGCACTCCTTGCCCCACCATAGGCCTTAGGTTTGGGAGCTTCGACTCTGTGGGTGACTGTTCCTGGCGTAGTCCCACCATTGGCTACCGCAGCCATGCACACCCTGAGTTGAGTTTCAAGTTTCTCAACTCTTTCTTTATAAGCTTCCATCTCCTCTTCTTTAGCAACAACTTTGGCTTCTAGGGACTCGATCTTTTTGGACACCATGTCCACTACTGTGTTTAAGGCTCCTTGCATCTCTTCCCGGAGCTCTTGGTCCTCCCCGTTGGACGTTTGCCCCTCGATGCGTAGGTCCATGTCTTCAACTTTTTCCCTTAAGTCGGACATGGTGGCACACAACTTGGCCAACCTTTCATCCATTGCAGCGATCATGTCCTTAGACTTGTCCTTGCGGACTTTCCCACCTTTGTCAGTGTTGCCAATTGCTGGGTTGTTGACCTCTGACGACATTCTCTTGTGTAGAATGATTTCACCAACCTTGCCAAACTTTGGCTCTGATACCAACTGTCACGGGCTTTCTTTTCACAAGGTACTTCCCGTGCGGCACTAGCAAACTTTGCCCCAAGTTATCAAAGAAAGCTAGTCAGCCTTGCCCACAAAAGACTTACTTGGACTTTGGAAAACTAAGCAAGCTAAGAACACACAAGAGAGCTAAAGAGAACTAGAACTTGTATTGCTTGAATTCTCTGAGGTGATTACAACAAATGAGGCCTTAGCCTATTTATACAACTCCACCTCCTCAATGGACGGTGGTGATCGTTTTAATCTAACGGTCTATATTGAGTTTCTACACACTTCCTAAGAAATATCTAAGGACTAGATTGTTATGGAACTTTATGGGAGGTTCTAGAGAACTCTCTCTAGAACAATGTGGAAAACTCTACATTATGTACACTTGCCAACCTCACTTGGCTAGGCAAGAAAATAGTTGTGACATATAGTACATATGTCCCCTTTTTTTTTTCTTGGAACATGACTTCGTTTGTATTCCACCAACTTTATCACATTGGCCTTTTATAGTCATCTCCTAATAATACCATCCACTAATCTTTTTGTTTAACCCCAAAGAGCTAATACAATTTATAACAATGACAACACACAACTGTACGTTGTTAGTCAAATTTCAAAGACTCCAAACAAGACCAGATTCAACCCTTCCCACTGTTTGTGGTAACTTCTGGTTGAGCTTCCATGGAAGAAAAGTTTGCAAAAGGATTATATCGACAACACGAAGAGCACCCCACGTGGAATATGGCGTCCAACGATTATTGTTCAAGAAACATTAGTGTCTTTATGCATATTTATACTTTGTTGGTCAATCATGTAAGTTGGTTTTGCTTATATTCGATGGTGATCGATTTAATAAAGATTATAAAGTTGATAAAATTTCAACGAAAAGGAACACGTGAGGTTTGAGTTGAATAAAAATGAAATTTCACCTCGCGGCGGCGAGGTGACGACAACATCAGCAGCCCGGCAGCAGGAGAGGAGTACTAATCAAACATTTGGTGACGACTTCTTGTCTCATTTTCACTGCGCATACAAAATTTGGTGGATTAATTAAGTAACAATGGAAGGCATGTTCTAACTTCTTCAAATACACTGACAGGTGATTAGGGGGGCTGCGGCACTACAGGTCTTTTGAATTTAATAATTAATACGTAATTACTAGCTAATAACTTGTTCATGTGACATTCTTTTGTTAAATTTTTATATGTATACTTGCAAGTTTTTGGTTGATGTCTAATGTCTTCGACACATGTTAGCATGTCTTTGACATTTCAGGAAAATAAAACGAACAATCATTCAACAATGTCGATCTAAATCGGCAGTCCAGTCCACTAGGCCAGGCACGGTCTCCCTTTTTTGATAGCTCAATGCCAAGGTTGACTCAAAAATACCGGGACAACCAATCCCTTAGGCTATAGGCAACTCTCCATTACAATAGTGGATGGTCCTTGACTAAACTTAAATGGATTTAAGTAGTCTTGAGTAAGATGTTTTATGCATTGAATTACTCACTCACTGAGAGTGTCATCCTCTACTGAGTTGTACATAAATATTTGTATTTCTGAATGTCTTCTGTAGAAGGACATGTAGAACGAATTATCGTATTTCCCTATTTCAACTAAAGAAAGTGCGTTATCTGTTGATAAACACAATAACATATCCTCTACTGAGGTATATGTAAATATTTTTTCGGATCTTTTTTTTGCCAAATCTCCTTTGATTGGTGGTAGTCTCTTCCGCCAGTTCTTCTCGTGGAGAATTCGATTGAGGAGTCTATTATTGATGAGATAAAATACAATAAAGAGAAAATACAATCAAGTTTTTCTTATATGTACATTGCATTTTTTTCTAAAAAACAAAATATAAAAAAGCTATGATGCATCAGCTTCAATCCACTTTGTGAAATGGCCGGTTGTCACAATCATCATATTCTTCTGCGTTGGAGAGTTTGATTGATCAGAATGGTGAACTCTGTGTATGTTCTACTGGCTGAAGAATTTTTTGTTGGAGAGTGTGTTCTACGTTTGTCACCCCTGTTCTTTTTATCCTCATTCTGATATGCATTTGTTTGTGCAGTTTGACTATCTTTCTCAGGTATATCTGGTGCCATAACACTATTTTTTTGTCATCCCACAATTCATAGCGTTATGCTATGGCGAACATTTCGGCAAGAGTCTTGCCTAGTTTCATGGTCAATTTGTCATACAATAGGTGATCTGCGGGCATACCCTCATTGAAAGTTAAGGACGCAATTTGGCCATCTCACCCATTTATGCTCGCCCTTTTCTGCCTTGAATCTTTTGATGAAGTCTCGGAAAGATTCATTTGAATTTTTTTTTTTTATGTTGAAAAGGTGATCAACATGTTTTTTGTTGGTTCGATAGGATGAATACTCCTTTATGAAAACAAGGGAGAGCTCTCCAAAGTTGTTGATCGACCGAGGGGTCAAAGTGTTGAACATCTTCGGCCATTCTATGTAAAATCATAACAAATATTTTGCACATAAGCGAGTCATCATTTTTGTGCAAAGTCATGACACTTCAGAAATGCTTCAAGTGTCTATCAGGATCATAATCTCCTTTGAAATGAGTAAAGGTTGGTATGGTAAACTTTATCGGTGGAGGATCCCCTTCAATGTCATTTGTAAAAGGTGAAGTGTTTACCAAAGCCACCTCTCTGTGTAGAGCATCATCTTGATTTTCCATGACACTCGAGTTCCTCAACTTCTCATTGATAATTTGTGTTATATCATCAGCTTTTCAAGGGTCTGGGTGCATCCTATTGATCAGCTGCATGGAAGGGCAGTTTACGCCGCTCAACAACATGATAGTTTTGGGACAAGTTAATATCATGATCCAGATCTGATCTTCTGCATGTTCACATTCATCGAAATTTTGACTTCTGCGCCAAGACGTCATCTGTGACCCCAGCCTTGAGTATACAATTGCTTGGGAGCCCAACATTGATAAGACTAATGTTTGAGGCCCGAACCTAGAGGGCACATTTGCTTGTGGCCCTAATCTTGAATTAATGCTTACAGATGAATTATTTCCCCTCAGTAGATGACTACTTTTGCTCCCATGCACATGGTCTATTGGCAAATGATGTGTTTTCTGCCTTGGATGTATACTCACTAATTGTTCTACCACCCAAGTTTGATCCTTCAATATTTTAGTCAAATTGGCGACCTGATCTGCAAGATTTTCTTGTTGTTTCATTTCCGTTGGGCTCGGTTGTTGGGCAGAAAATTGTAATTGATGATCAGCCGGTGGTGGTAGACCTACTGCCAGTGGCTGTCCGGCAGGAAGCGGCTAAACCTATGGCGATGATAGCGGTCTGGTTCGATCAGAGGATTGTGCAACATTATTTTTGCTAATTTGTTTTTGAGTTCCCATCATTTTATTGAAAAACACATTGACAATAAAAGTGTTTGTGGAAGGAAATTTAAAATGAATGAGTGAAACATATATATTATGAATGGAAGAGAGCTTTCAATGAGTTTGATTCAAGCTCATATTGAAAGCACCAATTTGTGGATGTAAATTTTCGTTGGATCATGTACTGATCACGTGAAGCAATTTGAATAAGATAAAGGTTAATTATTGACACCAGTGTGATGCCTGTCACGGGGACTCCGATGCCAAAGTTAGAACAATGCCTTTAGAAAATATATATTTCTCTATAATTGAAGAGAGAATTGTGAATCAAGAAAGAGTTGACTTCTGATGACTTTGTGTTTGGCTTTTTATAGAGGCAGAATGAGTAAATTGCTGGCAGATGAGTGAAACACGTGACAGATTAATGAGACATGTGGCAGATTAGTGAGTCATTTGTTTGGAGACGGTTGTAACTTCTCTTAGGTAGTTGTAACTTCCGTAGATAGTTGTAACCTCCTGTTGGCAGTTATAACTTCTTGTTTGGAGACACCTCTTCTGCAAACTTGTGTGCTCATCTGAGCATGGTGGTTAGTCTTGAACACTACTCCTATGCTGTGAAAAGAGTGTTTTGCTGAGCTGTACCGGGCCCAGACTTGGGTTGCATTGGGCCCAAACTTAGGTTTTCTCTATTTGTAACTTTCGTGGGTAATTTTCGAGTTTCTTGATAATAACTCAAATCTTTGGGTTTCTTTATCCTGTTGGGCTAAAAATTATTTTTGGCTCGTACAATATTCGTATAGTGTTTTATTTGACAAAATTCGTCTTAAGATTGACATATTCAAGCATTCAAGCTTTCCTTGCTGAACTCGATACTGAATAATTTTGGTATTAGACTTAATTGACAATTCTTTCATTTCCCACGTGAAGAAATGAATCATACGTGTGGGGCGATTCTTGATTGGTATGGATGCACACAAATTAGGAAACGACAAATCGGATAGTCCAGCCCGATAGGCCAGGCTTGGTCTCCCTTAATCGATAGCTCAAGGGCCAAGGTGACTCAAAAGTGTCGGGACAACCGGTCCCCTAGGCTATAGGCATCTTTCCATTACAACGGTATTTTATATAAAGCAAAACCATGCACAACACGTCATAGCAGAGTTAAAACCTTGAACTTGTGATAGCATATTTCACAATTACAAGTACACCTACCAACTATCATACTTGTTAACTTTAATAAAAAAAAAATTCATTAATTAAATATAACCATCAACATGTGCAAAACACATACATTTTAGGACTAGATAAAGAAGTATAGTACAATCAACAACAGTATCAACACCAAATCATTCAAAATCCCTATCCACGAAACCATTGATGATAAAATTGCCAATTTAAATATACAAAAAATGACTTTTAGGGCCTAATTTTTTCACAAAATAAACAATTTAGATACTGTAGTTGATGTAATGGTTAATTTGTGTCTACTTTTATACTTTTATGACTAACAATGATTTTTTTATTAACCCGGGTTAATATATAAAGTTATATGACAAATTTACTCTTCCTAAACAAATAGAAAACCTAGTTTTATAGTTTTATGACCAACAAGGACTCCAAAAAAAACCTAATTAACTAACAAGAGATTACGCAAAACCAAAAAGAAAATTTTCTTTGCATCTTGAGGTATTTTACGATTCTCAAGTTTTATTTTATTTTTCTTATTTGTTTTCTCATGATTGTGAAGAATCGTCCAATTTACTGCCGTCCAATTTACGATTCTCAACCACCACCGCAACAACAACAGAGCAGCAACGTTGATTGCCTTGAAGAATGTTTGGCTACTCTTTGTTGTTGTTGTGTGTTGGATATGTGTTTCTAAAGTGGATTAGAGTTAAGTTTTGGAAACTGCATTACCTTCATCGTTAAATAAATTATTAGGTTAGAAAGCAATTATCATAAACATTTTCTACCAAACAACATGGGGTTTGTATTATTAGGTTGAATAAATTATTAAATTTTGGAAACTACATGTGTGTTAGTTTCAATATGGGGTATGATATTGTGGTTTACTAGTTGTTTGAAGGACATGCCTCCACACACATTTTCTAATGTTTGGATGTTAAGTGATCAACATATTTGCTAATGTTTGGATGTTAAATGATCTGATATTTTCTAATGTTTGGTGTTACACAAACACTCTAAATGGTTTTTTAATTTCTCTTCTCTCGTTTTCTCTTTTTTTTCTTTCTACACTCTCTATCTGTTTTTTCTTCTTTTTTCCTCTTCTCTTCTCTTGTTTTTTTTTTAGCCCACACTTTCAGTATTTGGGTATCTGTTAATTGAAAAAGTATGATTAAAAAGTGCTTTCACAGTTTCACTCTTTGCCCACACTTTCACGCTTTGGGTATCTGATAATTGAAAAAGTATGATTAAAAAGTGTTTTCACACTTTCACTTTTTGCCAACATAACTTGCTTTTTTGATTAAAAAGTTTAAAAAAAAAAAAAGTGCAAAGTAAATAGCTTGCTTTTTTGAGATTGAAATTTTGGTTTGTCGAGTTGACATTAGTAGAGTTTTGTATTTGTTTAATAAGTTTGAGCGGCAAGAAATTTGAGATGAAATAATCAAGATTTGATATAAATCTACAAGAATTGAAAAAGTAATTCTATAATACATGTCTTTTTCTCCATTATCAATTGTTATATAGGCTTGTGAGCAATTGGTTCTACTTGAAGCTTACGAAAATGACTTTCGTGCAAAATTTAAATCCTGAAGAAATGGGGTTAGTAAATCTGTTTTCCAAACAACTTTATACTAATCAATTTTCTAATTTCAGTTATTATTATTTTATTTTTTTCATATATGCAGTTCAACTATTTTAGCCATGAATGCATTGCAGGTGATACCTGATTTCGCTACCAATTTTAATGGTGCTGGAAATGCAAGTGGCCCATTGGTGTCTAGTAGATGGGGAAGTGCTATCAAAGAGGTTGGTCAAAGATTTTCAACAGTGTCTGGTTTACGGGTTGCGATAGAAAAGTATGCATTAGCGCACAAATTCAAATACTCATTTGAGAAGAACAATGTTTTATATGTAAGGGCGAAATGTGGGGTGGATGGTTTCCCATGGAAGTTGAGGGCATCTAAAGTAAAAAACACTTTAAAATTTAACATATACAAGTCTAATCCACAACATGTGCATGTTGCGGCTGATGAATTTGTTTCTAAGTTTAGGACTTAAAAAAAAACTAATCTCCAATATTATGGAAGAAAGAATACAATGGACTTCAAGCTATGCTCCCAAACAAATTGTCAAAGACTTCAAGAATGACTTTGGTGTGAACTTGCAATACAAACAAGCTTGGCGCGGGAAGGAATTGGCTATAGAATGCCTTCATGGTTCTACTCAGTGTTCTAAAAATCGGCCTAGGCGCTAGAAGGTAGAAAAATGTCCAGATTAATGGCTAGGTGGGTTCTAGGCGGGTCTGGGCGGCTTAGGCGGGGTCTAGGCGGTCTGAGCGAGTTTTTATTTTTATTTTTAATAAGGCTGATTGTGTTCTTATTTTATTTTTCTTTCCTCTTTTTTAGAAATAAACAATTTAATTATTTTTTATTCAGTATATGTCTAAATGTAGCAAATGATGATTACTTAATGGAATTCTCAAAAGATACGCTGGTACCAATTTTAGTAATGTAGATTTTATCAAACATGACTGAGGTTATTCATGCAATTTGAAGAAAAATAAAAGAGTAGGTTTGGATATTTGTCCACAAATTCAACTTTGTATAAAGTACCCATCATGACCAACTTCAGTCATTTGAGTTTTAATAAATTTTGTTCATGATTGTTAATTTTTCATGTTTTTAAATTTTGCATATGTATCTTGGCATTAAATTGGATGCAATTGATAAGGTATTATGCTTAACTTTTGTAAATTATTAAAGTTATAATACAAAACCTAAGACTGCTTAGGCCCCTGGGTGCTAGGCACCTGCTTGTCGCCCGCCCACCGCCTAGCGCTTTTTAGAACACTGGTTCTACTATAGACTCTTACAGGCGACTACCTTTCTTATGTCAGAAGATACGAGAGAATAATCTTGGCAGTGTGGCATTCGTGATAGTTAAGGAAGATCGGTTTTTTCAGTGTTTTATTGCATTTCAAGCTTCTCTTGAAGGATTTTGTAGTGGATGTTTGCCAATTATATTTATTGATGTGACATTCTTGAAGGCAAAGTTTAAAGGGACACTCCTTGCTGCACAAGCATGCGATGCAGATAATATAATGTATCCAATTGCTTTTGCCATTGTAGCAGGGGAGACGTTTAATGGTTGGAATTGGTTTCTCCAAAACCTCAGTGATGCATTAAAGTCAAAATATGATATTATTATTACTTCAGACATGCATCCAAATATCATACATGCAGTGAATGACGTATTTGGTAACTCGTTGCATCCTTATTATTTCAGACATTTGGGGCAAAATGTTTTAGACCATATACGTGAGACATACTTGAGTATCGTCTCAAAAGATAGCTTAAATAATGCATTGTGGAAGGCTGCATTGACCTCAGATTGTGTGGAAGCAATGAAAACTATTAAAAACATCTCACCAGAAGCACACAAGTATCTTTAGGATAGTCATCCTAAGCATTGGGCTGTGGCAAAATTTTCATGTAGACGTTGGGATTAAATGATGTCAAATATGGCTGAGACGTTTAATAATTGGATATTGGAAGCAAGAGAATTCCCAATATACACTACTACAAAAATGGGCAATTCTGGTGGATGATATATGACACTAAAGGCAAAGGAAAATCTTGACACCTTTATCCGTCAGGATAGTGTTTCTGGCATTTATATTCACCACGAAGATATAAAGAGGGAAATCCCCCCGCCCAAATGCCCATTAAAAATCAATAAAAATTTTTCCGGCGGTTATAAATTCTAAACTGGGGTTTATATTCGCCACGACAATATAATAAGGGAAATTTCCCGGCCCAAATGCTCATTAAAAATCAATAAAATTGTGTCGGCGGTTATAAATCCTAAACTGGATTTTATATCCACCATGAGCGTCTAAAGTACGATAAGGAGGGAAATTCCCCGCTCAAATACTCATTAAAAATTAACAAAATTTTGTGCCTACGGTTGTGGGGTTCATTACGGCATTTGTATGGGCTACTGAACTAATCTATTTGCCCATTTAGTAATTTTTTTTTTTTTGTTAAAGCCTTTTTTTTTGTTAAACTTAAATCGTATTTAGTATACAAGAACAAAATTCTAGGGGTCGAGGAAGGGAGCGAGACCATCCCTCCTCCTCGAGATGAATGACAGCGCGCATTTCCAAAGCAATGCACTCATCTCGAGGAGGGTGGGTGTAACCACCCATCCCTCGCTCCCTCCCTCGACCCGTAGCAAAGCTTCGTCTCCGCCATTACGGTAGCAAAGCTTCTCCCTCTCTTCATTATGACAAAAAAGGAAAATTCTAGGGGTCGAGGGAGGGAACGAGGGAGGGAGCGAGGGATGGGTGGTAACCACCCCTCGCCCCTTTCCCTCGCTCCCTCCCTCGCTCTGTAGCAAAGCTCAAAATATAGAGGTTACCCTTTACGACAAGAAACAAAGTTTCTCCGCCATTACGACAAGAAACAGAGCTTTTCATCTCCGCCATTCTCATCCGACGTTCATTGTCGACGACGATTGTTTCCGACTACATTTCCTGCCGAAGACATTCCCTGCCGACGACGTTGGTGAGTACTTGTGTTCCCTTATCCATCGTTTTGTATGTTTTCACAATAGAAAAATTTCACCTAACAATCTCCTATGCATTCACCTGATAGTTTGCACACCAACTGTTTGATTAAATGCTTAATAGAAGAAAAAATATTTATAGTTTTAACTTTCAGGATGCAGATGTAAGAAAAATCACTATCATACATTGGATCAATGCATTTTTTGGTTCGAGCTGTGCCACATTAGTTTTTATGGTTAACTGTTGATGGTGTCTGTTAGGACTAATGTACATGCTTTGGTTTTAGCCTTACAACAACTAATCACAAGTTTTACAAGTCAGCATTGTATTTAGATTGTCCTGTATCAATTCATGTCGATACATATTCAAAGAAGATCAATTTATACAAAACAATGGATGGCTGGGGTTCTTTGAATTATTGTTCAGAAACTCCAAACACACAGAAGATGAAACAAAATTATCTCAAACTCTAATTAAAAGCTGATTATCCTGATGCTTAAACTACCAATGAACACAACAGTCTGTTTTAATTTTGGTATGCTATCAATGTTGTAAAAAAGGTTTGAGTAGCTTTATGGACGTAACTTATTTTGGACTATGTTTGGCACGGGGTTGGGGAGCGTACAAGTAACTAGAGAGTAGGAGCAAAGTAAAAACTGGAAAAAGGATGAAGTTTAAGGTGGGTTTAAGTACAATGTCATTTAAGGGTGAAAGCTGATGTGTGTTAGAGAAGGTTTCTCCAACATAGTGGATTTAAAATTGTATTTTAATCAATTTAAGCATAAACTTAGATGCATCTCTCTTTACATTTGGCAATAAGGTAATGACTCCCTTGCATGGCCGGCGCCTCTAAGTGGTAAAATAAACATTTTCTAACCCATGATACCTAGATACTTCATTCTACTAATCATATCATTGTCGCAATAGATATGCCACCCTTAAGCATTCAAAGCTTATGCCACACTTGTACACATTCGAATACTTCATAGACAGTTTAAGCATTACAACTTTTAAATTTTCGCATCATTGTACCAAACACATATTTCCCCAGGGGCTTGTCTAATTGGCTAGGAAACGAGCGAGGAAACGGGCGAGGGAGGGGGGTGCAACCTTCCATCTCCCTTGAGATGCGCGAAGGCCCACATCTCGAGGAGGATGGAGGGTTGCACCCCCTCCCTCGACCGTTTCCTTGCCCGTTTCCTCGCTCGTTTCCTCGCCAATTAGAATTCCTGATTTCCCCAGTTCTTCTAACTTTTTTATTTGTTCCTGATTGAAAATGTCACGAGTAATCTTTTATAATAGAAATATGATCATATTTTGATTTTATATTTGGGAAATTAGATCTCCCTTTGTCTTCTTGTACAAATACTACATAATGGAAGGTTCTTTGTAGCAATAACTGTGTGTGTTAGATTTTTGAAATTCTCAGTATCCGTGTATGCAACATCAGAGTCTATGCTGTATGGCTGTATTATATAAGGACATGATAATTTGTTACCAATAGGCGAAAGTTGGTTAGAAAAAAATAGTGAATTTGAGATCTCATTCAAAGAGAATGATAGTTATTTTTTCGACAGATAGAAAATTCATTAGTATAAAAAAGAATCGAAAAAAAGGAGGATTGCAGTCTCAGGTTTCTTCTCTCTTCGACTGTTGAAGCACTTCCAATATACCTGCAAGAACCGCGTGTTCTGATGAAAGAAGCTTCAAGGGGGGCTTACATGATTGCAAATACTATTATCTTTATGCCCTTTTTGCTTGCAGCGGTTATCATTTTTGCGGTGCCCGTTTACTGGCTCATTGGACTCAACCCTTCATTCACTGCTTTTGCCTTTTTCATTTTCATAGTATGGATGATAGTCTTGATGGCTAGCTCCCTAGTACTCTTTCTAAGTGCAGTCTCCCCTGATTTTTATTTCTGGAAATTCACTCATATGTACAGTCTTGAGAGCGTTCTTCCTCTTCTCTGGCTATTTCATTCCCAAAGGTAACATCCCGAATTATTGGCTTTTCATGTACTATGTTTCTCTCTACAAGTATCCCTTGGACGCAGTACTCGTCAACGAATACTGGAGTTTGAATGGGAAGTGTTTTTCATGGAAAGCTAGTGATCATTTAAACTGTACGCTTACAGGTAGTGATGTTCTGAGGATTAGAGGACTGTAGAAAGACACTAGGTGGATAAATGTGGGGATTATGCTAGGGTTCTTCGTGTTTTATAGGGTGCTTTGCTGGATAATCCTTGCTCGAAGGGCCTAAAAACCAATGCTGTTGACACTGCAGACAGGTAAAATCTTTAGAAACATTCAAAAATCTGTTGACACTTTGTGGACAAATATAAAAGTTACTCTGTCGCTTTGGGATTGTAATGGAGATAAATTCAGGGGTATTCAATTCTCTTCCTGGACTTTTAATTGTGACTACATTGTTTAGGGAAATCTTCCCTACTCATCGCATAAGTAGTTGATACATTTATTTTATTCTAACCATATTTACAATTTTTTTTACGGAATCAGTGTTAGGTCTAAATATTAAGATATTTGTTACTTGACTACACTTATGCGCTTTCAGATCTACTGCGATAGATTCTACTGTCCAGTGCATACCATCTTAACCCATTGAATTCCCATCTAACCCTATAGAATTGGGCAAACTAATAGGATGATTTTTATGTTTTGGATAAACATCCATGACATTTTTGCTTCCATAAAGGGGACACAAAAGTGGGACAATACTCTGTATATAGGCGATTAAAAGTTCCATATACTCATTAGCAGGAGCCATTTGTTACCCCAACCAAATGTTGGTAAACGTCAAACCTAACTCTTAACACTAAGATAACTCACTCAGGTTGCTAGTTATCCCAGGTGGGTTGGTCGGCTGTGTTTGCTTGATATTTTTATCATGAGTTTGTTATTGTACATTGTCATTTAGATTTATTTTTATGGACCTGGCTAATTACAATGTAGATTAAAGAAAAAATGATGCATAATGCTACAGCTTTATTACTTTTTGTTGATGGGCTTTGTTAATGAAAACATGTAGAAATGATTATATAAAGCTAATCATATAGTGAATTACTAGTTAATATTCAAGAAAATCACACTTGAACAAGATAACCAGAGAAATAGGCAACCATGTAAGAGACTTATGTATGGCAGACCGAAGTAACCTATAAGATAGATTTTGTCTATGCTAATACAAAGACTATACTGATTTATTACATAAAAAGATCAAGTTTGGGTTGGGTTGGTCAACCTGGCTCGCCAAGCCTTTATTAAGCAAAGGATTTCTCAAGCTCATGTCCTATGGCCCCTGCTCCTACCATGTACTTGGAAACGGTTGTTGCATTCCCATAGAAATGAATTCTAAATGAGCTTAAATAATTTTATAGATCTGTCGTTCTCCAATTCAAAAATATTGGCAATAGAACCATTCCCACCTTTAAGAATCTAAAGCTGTGTCGTATAACTAAGTATTAAAAGGTCTAAGTAGAGATGGTAGCTTTTGAGAGCTATTAACTCCACTAGATGCAAAAACATAAACATAAAAAGATGCAGAAATATTTCTTCTACTTTGCAGACATAATGATGCAGAAATACTTTGCAGACATTAGTGTTCTTTCTTCTTTTCTTTGCAGTATTCCTTCCATGATATTTGTTTGATGTATTGGATTGTTATGGTGGTAGGATTGACATAAATTAATTCTGTTTTTTGCTTGGCTTGAATGAAATATATGTTTGATGTATTGGATTGTTATGTCAGAGTTCATTCATTTTTTTCTAGTCTATCAGAGTTCATTCATTTTTTTTTTCTAGTCTATCAGAATTCATTCTTTCTAATCTTTCACTGTTATAGGAAAATTCTTTCATTTTTTTTTCATATTTTTAGGAAAAATCGGTAAAGAATAAAGTAGTTCGTGCAAAGCAAAAGATGGGCCATACATCTGGATCGAAGTCCTATGCACGTGTCCTGATTTGGTGCCTTATGCTTTGGGTAGTGCTAGTAGTTCATCAAGGAGAGGATCAAAGACTAAAGAAGCTTTCTTGGAGTCTCAGTGCCTAGAAATGAAGACCAAGCATGAGGCTTTGCAGAAGGAACTGGAGGAGTTACGGGCTCAGCAACAACAATATCAGCAGATGATGATGATGTTCATGCATGCTATGCAGTCGCGGGGAACCATGGAGAACTCTCAACCATCACACCAGTCAGGACAAAGTCAACCATTTCAGCTTCCTTATCCTATGAATCTGATGCATCCTATTGGACATATGCCTTTTGTGCCACCCTCACAACATTTTTCTGATGACTCTCATCATTCTAACGGTGTTCCGTTAGGCGGATTCAGCGGACTGCTTTATGGTAATATGTCTGATGCAGATATAATTAGGCTTATTAGAACATCTGGAGGATCAGGGACACATTCGGGTTCAAATTCAGGTAGTTGATTGGATTGTTTGCTTATCTTTACTAGCGGATGTACGATGTGTATTTTGTTCATGGCGGAGATGTATGACACATATTTGGGATGTCGAATATATGACATTTTGTTTTATATTAATATTATTTTGATATTAGGTGCAATTTTTTTTAAATGTTTACAAAACCTATTGGCTGATAATATTGAAATCTTGGCGGATAACGAGCAAAATTTCATGGCGGTTATGAACTCATTCTTTGCGGATAATATTAAATTACAGGCGGATATAAGTGTCGTCCAGTATGAATTCCTAACGGTTAAAAATTCATTCCGGGCGTATACAAGTGTCGCCATTCTGGAGTTCTGGCGTTTATAAATCCGTACTTGGCGTATTTATGTGTCCCCTATTCTGAAGTCCCGGCGTTTAACAATTTGTAGCTGGCGTATGTATGTGTCGCCAATCAATTACTTTATCAAATATAAGTGCCACAAAAAAACTGTAATGTCATTTATATCTGCCACTATGTTTTGCTGGCGGATATTTTTTTTTAAGTCAAAAATACTCCCGGCGGATTAAGGGACTTATCCGCCGGGACAATCCCTTTCCCGACTCCACTTTTTCCGGCGGATTTAGTATTTTTTGCGTCGGGAGTATGCCTTTAGTGTTATATATTTATCCGCCAGAATTGCCCATTTTTGTAGTAGTGATATGCACTGTTTGACAACATCAGGATCAAGTTGATGACTTTGATTAAGAAAACGTCAAACAAAGCAATGGAAGTGCAAAGTTCGTCATCGCATTGATCATGAAATGAAGGTTAGACTTGAATGTTCAAGTAGTTTGACATTCTATCAAGCATCAACTAGTGAGTATGAGGTTTGTGGTGGGGAAATTAGTCATCGGATTAATCTACCTGAGAGATTTTGTAGTTGCATGGATTGGTGGCACAGTGGTTTGCCTTGCATTCATGCATGTGTTGTGATGAAAACGTTGGAAATGGATCCATATGAGTATGTAGATGATTGTTATAAGAGGGGAACACAAAAGCAGATTTATGCACATTCCATGTTACCAATAGAAACATGGGATAGGCGGTCAACTGTGGATGAAGCTCCGATAGATGAAGTACCAATGATTCAACCTCCAGCAACTCGTGCAAAACCAGGACGTCTAAAGAAAAAGCGCATTGAATCACAAGAAGTGCCAAAGAGAGTTGTGCATTGCCCTAGATGTGGCCAAGAAAGCCACTATCGAAATACTTGTACTCGAGCTATTTGATTTTATTGAGTAGGCTGTTATCTTTTTTTTAACTGCAATTTGAGTAATTATTTTACGACAATTGTTAGCTTCAAATGACTATATTAATATCTTCATATACTTTCTCATCATTTTAGTACAACAGTAATTTAGGGCTTCGTATACTTTCTCGTCATTTATGACAATTGTACAACAGTAGTTGTATTGTATAGTAGTAGTTGCATTGTACAACAACTGTTCTAGCAGTTGTATAATATCTGCAAGGAAAAGTGATAAAAGCAATAAGCATGGACTTGGACTGAAAAACGTAGCAGTTGTCAAAACCAGTATCATCTATGTCAAAATAAGACTTTACTTGCAAATATTTTAGTCAAATTGGCGACCTGACCTGCAAGATTTTCTTGGTGTTTCATTTCCATTGGGCTCGGTTGTTGGGCAGAAAATTGTAATTGATGATCAGCCAGTGGTGGTAAACCTACTACCAGTGGCTGTCCGGCAGGAAGCGGCTGAAACTATGGTGATGATAGCGGTCTGTTCGCAGAGGATTGTGCAACATTATTTTTGCTAATTTGTTTTCGAGTTCCCATCATTTTATTGAAAAGAACATTGACAATAAAAATGTTTGTGAAAGGAAATTTAAAATGAATGAGTGAAATATATTATTATGAATGGAAGAGAGCATGCAATGAATTTGATTCAAGCTCACATTGAAAGCACCAATTTGTGGATGCAAATTTTCATCGGATCATGTGCTGATAACGTGAAGTAATCTGCATAAGATAAAGGTTAAATCTTGACACCGGTGTGATGCCTGTCACGGGGACTCCGATGCCAAAATTAGAACAATGCATTTAGAAAAATATTTATTTTTCTATAATTGAAGAGAGAATTGTGAATCAAGAAAGAGTTAATTCCTGATGGCTTTGTGTTTGGCTATTTACAGAGGCAGAATGAGTAAATTGTTGGCAGATGAGTGAAACACGTGATAGATTAATGAGACATGTGGCAAATTAGTGAGTCATCTACTTGGAGATGGTTGTAACTTCTCTTAGGTAGTTGTAACTTCTGTAGATAGTTGTAACCTCCTGTTGGCGGTTATAACTTCTTGTTTGGAGACACCTCTCCTGCAAACTTGTGTGCTCAGCTAAGCATGGTGGTCAGCGTTGAACACTACTTCTCTGCTGAGCTGTCTGGGCCCAGACTTGGGTTGCATTATGCCCAAACTTAAGCTTTCTTTATTTGTAACTTGTGTGGATAATTTTCGAATTTTTTGAGAATAATTCAAATCTTATAGTGTTTTATTTGACAAAATTCGTCTTACTATTGACAGATTCAAGCATTCAAGTTTTCCTTACTGAACTCGATACGGAATAATTTTGGTATTAGACTTAGTTGACAATTCTTTCATTTCCCACGTGAAGAAAGGAATCATACGTCTGGGGGCGATTCTTGATTGGTATGGATGCACACGAATCAGGAAATGACAAATCAGATAGTCCAGCCCGGTAGGCCAGGCTTGGTCTCCCTTATTCGATAGCTCAACGGCCAAGGTGACTTAAAAGTGCCGGCACAACCGGTCCCCTAGGCTATAGGCATCTCTCCATTCTCCATTACAACCGTTTCCTCACCATTTAGAATTTCCGTATGGGCTTAGGCCCAACTTGAATTTTTTTTTCCCCAAGGTTTTGTGAGCTAGTGAAGCTTGAATTAGTTTTCATGGTAAGAAAAGGTTTTGGTTCACTTCGTAGGAAAGTTTTCCACAACTTTAGCATTGTCATGGTGGACGAAGATTTACGTAACTTGCCAAACTTAAGGAAAAATGGTGCTTTGAAATTAAGGAACAAAACGTCACGACAATGCCAACCTAAACCGATTGTTACTTCCCAACACATAAAGTCCATACCATATTTTTAATGTCAATCGATCATCAATGCCATATCAATACTTTGAACCACTATTGTAAACACTCAAATCATACTACTTCATTTGCCCATTTCCGTGTTAGTCCACAAAACAGTATTTTGATTGATAATAATGACATTTCATGTCGAACCCGTCTAAGTGTCGAAGAAAACAGCGAGGGACCCCAAGGGGGGAAGGGGTGGTGGGATAGGGGGACCATCCATCCCCCCGAGATGCGCGCTTAACTTTTCAATGCATGCATCCCGAAGCACCCCCCTTCGCTGTTTTCCTCGCCATTTCCCTCTGCAGTTAGAATTTTTGTTTCGTGTCATACATGACATATTGATATATTCTCACATGCATATTAGGTCTTTCCATAATGACATATTGATATCACTGTCTAGTGACATGGATGGTCCAAGCATCTGAACTGAAGTCTAGATAAAAAAAAAAAGAAAAAGAAAAAAAGAATAGGTTCACCTCACTAGCTCACGGAAAGTCAGAAATCTTGTTATTAAAGAAGAAATGTCAGAATATGTTAAAGAAAAAAAAAATAAGAATATGATTTTATTAGAATATGTTGTATAACAAATTTTAAGTTTCTTATTTTTACAAGGTTCGGTAAATGTTAGCTTGTATTCAAAAAAGTCATTAGACTTTCTATGTTTCATCTCATTCTTGAAGCCACAGATCCTCCACGCCAGTTGCCATCTCATCGCCAGCGATTATCCTCTTCTCTTTGTCATCGCCTGACCACAACATGTCATTATTTATTCTCTCACTGCAAAACATAAACAGAACACGAGAAAAATTTGAACACCACAATAGAGAAAACTCTCTCCGATCGCTGGTTATCTCCCCCATTTCATACTAGCACAAATGCTAAGCACATACCAACACAAATGTTGAACAATTTTTCAGCCTTTGCACCGAGAGAGAGTATTGAGACTAGAAGTCTACTCTACCCGTTTCATACCGGTATTATCAAAATTCGTTGGTGATAATTTTTCTCTCAGGCAAATGCCGACAATTTCAAAAGAGAACAACTGTAGAAGAAGAAGAAGAGGAGAATTGAAACTTATCGAAATTGATCTCTAAGCAAAAGAGGAGAGTTGAAACTCATATGAATTAATCTATCTCTTGCGATCTCTCTCCATAACAATTTTCTTACAATGAACTTCAAAGCTTTCAAGCTGCACATTTCATTTGCGTTTACATGTACAGTTTGCGGGAGCAAGTTAAAATATGTAGAAATTGCACTCAAAATAGTCAAATTCAAGTCCAAGATTAATTCACCTCTACAAGAAGAAAAGTCAGAATAGGATTCTATTAGAATATATTGTATAACAAGTTTTCAATTTCATGCTTTGGCAATCTTAAGTAAAAGTCAAGAAATAAATACAATTATCCAAATATTTTCTTTATAGATTGCAACTAGTGAGCCGTCACGATGACTTAAAAGTGGATGCACACGAATCAGGAAGAGGAATGCACGTTCGAACAGCCCATCAACTGTAAACGACAAATCAGACAGTCCAATCCAGTAGGCCAGGCTTGGTCTTCATTCTTCGATGGCTCAAGGCCGAGGTGACTCAACAGTACAGGGACAACCGGTCCCCAAGGCTATAGGCATCTCTTCATTAAGTGGCTCATTCAGACTTTGGAGGTTCAGAAGCGTGGGTAAATTTGCATCTGGCTCAAAATGTGATCAAAGTTGTCAGTAGACTTCTCGATTGGGTGAGTGTGCATTCCTTCGTAAGTTGTCACCACGACTCCTTCATCTTTCGATAAGCGTTGGACTTGTTTCTTTACATTGCAGCCATGGCGAGTGCATTTATAATAGCTTCTGCAATATGAAGTAAAACGATAAGTTAGTTTCAATCACATAATTACATTCTTAATTATGTCCATGTAAGAAGTTCAACCATTCATGCGTTTGATCATTAATCGTGATCGATCCATGGTTAATTAATTTGTATACTCAGAACAAACTTTAGAAAAACAGTAGATAAAGGCAGATCGAGCAGTCATGCTTTGATTTGCCATTCCAATCTGGAGAGTTGCTTGCACTCAACTCAGCTTTGAAACATCGATGCCTGGAAGTCTCTAATAAGCTAATATTTTCATTGAGTTTGTTGGTAATAAGCAAAGCTAGAGATGGTCAAAATCACAATAGAATTATAGGTGTAAATCGATCTTGAATAAAGTCATATTTTGCATAAAATTAGAACTCGGAGTGATTTATTTTGTTTACTTGTTTATAATCCTTCAATAATACTATCCGACTAGTGATCCCCCATACCTTATATAGTACCCAAATAACACACCCTTAAAGTCCATAAATTGTGATGAATTTTAAGTCAATAATCATGTATATACATAGTTCCTACAAAGAGCCAATGACATGACAGCTCAACGGTTAGAACTTGACGGATGATACCACTAAGTCATAAGTTCAAACCCAAAAAAAAAGAAGAGTTGCAGAGTTAACTTTTCCTAACCATTTAAGTGATACAAGAGAACATTCATCATCCATGCAAAGTTATTGCATAATATTTCACAGTGTGAAAGGAGCTATTAGCAGCCCACCTAGCTTAAAATTTCTATCTTGCGAGAATTTATCCTCCACAGATGCAAAGCCAATCAACTTTCACTAGTGGTCCTTAAGATAAGGTACTAATCCAATAAACTAATTATCTTAAATAATCAACTTGATTAAGATGATCACTATGATGAACATATACACAAAAAGCAAATAAAACACACCTGGGATGTTTGTTGTTTTTCACAGCTTTTTGGCCATACTTCCTCCATCTGTAACCATCATCAAGGATATCAACCAGACTCCTAGTCTGAAAAGCGTATCGATGATTTCTCACTTTCTTCTCACCCTTCTTTTTACTCGATGATTTGATCACCTCATGACGAAGGCCATGCAAGGTGTTACCATGACTTGGTAGTGGTACAACAGTGTTCTCGGACTTCAACGCAGAATACCCATTGTTGTTGTTGTTACCATATTGAAGATCACTAAAAACATGAAAATTCGGCACCATGTATGAAGATGGATATTGATCAGTAATTGATGATGATGATGATGAAGATGGGAAGAGAGTTTGGTAGGTTTCCATTAGAGAAGTTGGGGAGCTCAGTGTGTAGAAGAAATGAGGGAGTATGAGAAATGAGGAAAAGTGGGGCGGCTTAATTAATTACTAAAAAGGCTTAAGTTCATTGATGGTAATTTTAGAGAAATTAATAGAGAATGATATATAACCAAGTTGACGTAAACGACACGTTTTTTTAAGATTAAGACGACCTTTATTCTAAGATGGAAAAGTCCAAGTTTAATTAATACATAATTACTAGCTAATTACTTGTTCCTGTGACATTCTTTTGTTAAATTTTTATATGTATACTTGCAAATTTTTAGTTGATGTCTAATGTCTACGACACATGTTAGCACGTTTTTGACATTTCAGGAAAATGAAACGAAGCAACGTCGATCTAAATCACATTCATTCATCATTACGTACCTCTCCGCGTCATGCTCTAGAATGTGAGAATGCTATAATGTTGCCCACTTTGTTGAAGTATTTAAGGATCTCATACACATTCATTCAACGGAAACATGCAAATTGTACTCATCCATTCGATGGAAGTACATAAGTGATGACATATTTTAAAATTGAATATGCAAATATGAACACGGTTTTACCAATATTAACATTTTGATCGCAATGGTTAGGTAAAACCATATAGCTTGGGTTTGAACCGGAGACCTTCAGTGTGTGTTAGACTCAGGTTTGGCCAATATAAATATAGAGTTTGTTTAGGCAGCCAAACTTTAAAACCCAAAACCTGACAAAAAAGTGGCTATAAAGCCCGGCTGCCTAGAATTACGGATAAATATATGTTGTTTCCTAAATGCAAGATCATACATTTCAATTTAGTAAAAAGTTACTTAGCCAACCAAATGGGACCTAAGATATGATAATGATGGTATGAAAGGCATGAGTAATTCTACATGGCCTGGGTCTCCCAGCCTGGTTTGCTGCCTGAGGAGCGAAAATACAATTTTGCCCCCTTCTTTAAACACCTTCTCCAAAAAGGTGGTTAAAAAGGGGGGAGCAAAATTGTCTTTTTGCCCCACCCAGGCAGCAACCTCGCCCCTTTCCCAGGCCAGCTAGAATTGGGGGAAAGGCATTGACATATTCTCAATACAATAATCTCAACATTACAAATTTACCTTTTTATCTTCGCGTTCCGTGATTGAGTACTAAGAACACAATCTTCTTAACAGCTTTAAATATTAATTATCCCCAATTCTAGTAGTTGGGCTGAGAAAGGGAGCGAGGTTGCTGCGTGAGGGAGGGGGGGGGGCGAATGTACACTTTTGCCCCCCTCTTTAATCACTTTTTTGGAAAAAGTTGTTTAAAGAGGGGGGCAAAAGTGTATTTTTACCCCCCACGCCAGCAAGAATTACTCATTAATTAGATCATTCTGTCAGAAAATTTCGATCACCCTTTCAAGAGCCCCGCTAGAGAGCGAGAGCGATCAAGAGGGATGGGGGGCCTCACCACCATCCATCATCCTTGAGATGCTGCCCATGAGCGCATCTTGAAGATGATGGATGGTGGTGGGCGGCCCTCGTCCCCACCTCGCTCTCTCTCCCCCGCTCCCTGCTGGTGGGCGGCCTTTCAAAGTTATAAACTCTGACTTTGTTAATTCGAAAATTCTAGGGAGCGTGGGATGGGTGTCCCCCTCGAGATGCAGGCCATTGCTTATCTTGAGAGGTATCGCTCCCTACGGGCTCTTGTTAATTTAACGGTGAAAAATCAACTCAAAAAACAAACGTTGGTTATGTCAAAATCATAGATTTTTTTTGAAAATTTAATTGTTAATTATTGATGTGTTTGTCAAACTAATTTTGAAAAGAAATAAATTATATTCACACATAAGTACACAAGCTAAACTTATCCCTTCAACAAAAAAAGAAGTTTTTGCCTTTTTCTTTTCTTTTTCTTTTAAAAAAAGGTGCCAACATTACTTTTCAAGAGACAAAAAGGTATTTTGTGCCTTATATGGGCTTAGGCCCAACTTATTTATTATTATTATTTTCAAGGTTTTGTGAGTGAAACTTGCTTTAGTTTTCATGGAAAGAAAATTTTTTGGTTCACTTTGTAGGAAAATTTTCAACAACTTTAGCATTTCATGGTGGACGAAAGATTTAAATATTTCACCAAACTTAAGAAACGATAGTGATTTGAAAATAAGGAACGAAAGGGGATTTGCGGAGGGATGATGGTTGGACGTCACGACATTGCCAACCTAAACCGATTGTTACTCCTTAGCACACGAAGTCCATACCATGTTGACATATTTTCACATATTAGGTATTTTCCGCAATATATTGTCATAATTTGGTTTCTTAGACAGGAAGCATTTTCTTTTCCTACTACTTGAGACGAAATTAAGATGTTTCAAATAATCTCCAAAAATGGAAAGACAATTTTTCCAAGAAAATTTTTGGAGTGTATGGAAAAATAAGCTTAATATCAGTGTCTATGGACATGGATGGTCTTCTTCTTAGACCCTATGAAGTCCAGATTTAAATATTTCACCAAACTTAAGAAACGATAGTGATTTGAAAATAAGGAACGAAAGGGGATTTGCGGAGGGATGATGGTTGGACGTCACGACATTGCCAACCTAAACCGATTGTTACTCCCTAGCACACGAAGTCCATCCATATTTTCATTGTTGATCGATCATCAATGCCATATTGATACATTGAACCACTAATTTGAATGTAAAACACTCAAATCATACTACTTCATTGGCCCATTTCTGTTTTAGTCCATTTTGATAATAGGGACAATTCAATGATTCATGACATATTGATATATTATTCTCACATATTAGGTATTTTCCACAATATATTGTCATTATTTGGTTTCTTCCACAGGAAGCATTTTCTTTTCCTACTACTACTTGAGACTGATGTTTCAAATAATTTCCAAAAAATGGAAAGACAATTTTTCCATTGACAAAATCCAAAGTAAGTTATTTTCCAAGAAATTATTTGGAGTGTATGGAAAAATAAGCTTAATATATCACTGTCGATGGACATGGATGGTCTTCTTCTTAGACTTTCTGCAGTCCAGATTTTAATATAAAAATATATATGAAATAGGTCCACCTGACTAGCTCATCCATGAACAACGATAAAAATATAAATCTCGTCTTATTTCATGGTGTTACATATAGACTCTCTGCAGGCACATCACAACGATAGACACAATGAGCTACGATGATGCCCTGTTGTAACTGTTGTATAAGATTCAAATAAAAAGTTAGGAACGAAGGTGCCAATTATTCTTGGGTTGAGTCGCGGACTGGGTCGCTCTCTTTAAGACGTTTCGCGGCTCTGTCCAAGATTGTGCAAGCAGTGTACTAGCCCCGCCGTTCCCAGGATAAAACAGCTCAGAATCTTCTCTGTCTTATTCAAACAATTGCATAGTGATGAACGGAATACTATCACCCTTAAACTTTTGTTTTTGCTCGGAATCATCAATACATTGTAAATAAATAAACAACACGAAAATTCCTTCTTTGATTGAAATGCTAAACAAAAACAAAACTAATTGCAAAACGAAATCTCTCTTATTAAAACAAGGAAGAACTCTTGTTTTGTTTTTCTCTTCTCTTCTCTTTTTTTTTTTTTTTTTTTTTTTTTTTTCTTCTAAACTCTAAGTTGTGTTGTATTTATAGTAAGAATATAGATTCATTCAAAGTATGAAAATCCGGATAAGTGCATTGACAAAACAAAGAACTCGACTAGGTTCATTGGCACAACACATGCATGAAAAAACGTCCAAGCTTAATTGCACTTAAAATAAAATCATGGAAAACGTCCAAGCTTAATTGCACTTTAAAAACAAAACATGGAAAATGTCCAAGTTTAATTGCACTTAAAAACAAAAACGTGGAAAACATGGCAATAGGAAAACGTCTAGATTCATGTACAAGATTCTGTCTAGATTCATTCCCTCTTTAGAAATTCAAAATTTATTTAATGAAAATAAATTTGTAGCAAAAAGAATGGGTTGCTCTCTTAATGACCCGACCCGACCCGACCCGAACGGACGGCGGAGGGCGCGAGAGTCTATCTCTCCTCTCCTCACAAAAGTGTGGTACCCCAAGGGGTCCAAGCCCAAGTCCTAACAATCTCCTTATAAACTCTTGATGCGGATTTAACTCTCCTAAATTAATAGGCTAATTTAACCCACTTGTAATAACCGCAAGTGCACGGTGCCTAACTGGTAGACAACGGCAAGTACGGGTCGATCCCACGAGGAAAGTGGATGCAATTGAATTTAATAATTTAATTAAACTAATTTAGAGAAAATGGGGTTACTGTGTTTTTAAAACTAAACTAAAAATAAATTAAAACTAAGAAAAATAAAATAAAATAAAAGATAGATGAGATGGATTTTGTGGGCTTGGACTCACCAATGAGTTAGCAAAAATATTTTAAATCTAAATTACTGAATTTAAAAACGAGAAGCTTTAGGGATGAGAATCCCTTGCTTATACCGAATATGTGATCGTTAAAATCCAATTCAAATTATATCATGTTTCTATCAAACATTAACAAAGAAGACAGAAGGTGAGGAAACAACGAGAAAACTACAAAAAAAACGAAGGAGGACGAGGAACAGGGACTCCCTGTTTCTGCTTGCGAGCTCTGTCTCGCGAGGTGGTGGCGGTGGTGCTCGGTCTGGTCGTGACGGTGGTCGCGAGAGAGGGAGGCAGGAAGGAGCTCGAGACGAAGAGAGGCCGAGAAAAGAGGGGAAACAGTGTCTGTGGCGAGGCGGAACAGAGCCGCGGTGAGCTCTGTTTCGCGGCGTGGTGGTGGTGGTTCGCGATGTGGTGTCCGGAGGTGATGGTGGTCGATGGATGATGTACAGGGAGAGGGACAGGGACGGTGATGGAGGTGGCGCTGACGCGAAACAGAGTTGTCACACCCCTGTTTCGTGGTGGTGGTGGTGCTCGGGTGATGGTGGTGGCGAGGTGGAGGATGGAGGTGATTGCTGAGTGAGTGAGAGATGGATGAGTGGTGAGGGTGATGAGAATCAATTTGAGAGAAAGAGGTTTTGATTTTTGTCTAATTCTCTTCTTTTCCCTTCTCTTTTCTCCCTTTTTGTGAAGAAGAGGATTTGATTTTCTATTGATTTTTTCTTCCCCTCTCTTCCTCCTCTTTTTCTCACCCTATTCTCTTGTATTTATAGAAAATGATCAAGATGAATAGGGATGAGATGAGGGGATGATTCATCAATGAGGGTAGGATTGGGCTTGGCATTGGGTTTGGGTTTAGGTTATGGATTAGGTTTTGGGTTTAGGTTATGAATTAGGTTTTGGGTTTAGGTTTGTGACTGCTTTATACCACCGTTAGAATCGACTAATTGTCGTTCCTTAACTCGTCGCCTTAATATGATTTCATCGTTTATGCTCAAATTCCTACAAAGACATGAAAATGAAATAATTACTATAAAATATAATAATCGAAACACTAACATGTATAAATTAAGGGATATATTATGTAATAATTATGTGAATATCAAATACCCCCAAACCTATATTTTGCTAGTCCTCGAGCAAAACAATAAAAAGAAAATTCTAACTCACTTTCGCAGGTATCATCGGTTGCACTTACCTTAAACGTGCAACAAGGCTTTAAACCCCTAGATTACCTCTAGTGGACGAGTTATAGTCTCGTGAGTGTTTCCAGAAATGTTACCCACAAACATTACTGACTCAATCAAAACTTGGTCAAACAGTGTTCATTTTAAAACTTCAAGAAATGCAAGAAACCAACAGTGTCATTTTAGTGTATCAACAAATTTCCAAATAATTTAATATTCTCCACAAGTTAGAGAAAAATTCACAATCATCCTCAACTCAATGTGTGTGTGTGGATGGCACAATCAACATAACTTTTCATTTCAGAGTAAAACAATGACTAAATCTCCTGTAGAAAGTTTGTTTTGACTTCAAACCTCTCATGTCACTCACAATAAAGCACTCAGAGATTTGGTATTTCACTCAGTTTATATGTGAGGAAAAGAGTAAATAATGGAAAACAATCATCTCACATATAGTAATATGAAGAACGGACTTTTCAAGAATGGAATAAACATGATCTCATGGACAGGAATATCAATTACTTTTGGGAATGTTGAATCAAACACCATAGGTCTTGGTTATTAAATCTCGACATCTACAGAACCAACCTTTACCTAAGATCAACTAGGACTTTGTTGGGTTGTAATGGGGCTTGGGTAATGGTTAATAAGGAATGTCAAAGTATTCTAAGAAAAGTTTCTAGGAATGTATACACCCATTCAACGAACAATTAGGGCTATCAAGAATAAACCAATGTTGCGCACCATCAATTTTTTCTTCATTCTCACATCTTTATCCTTATTGAAAAATCTTTTTTTTATTGTATTTTTTTTATTATTATTATTTTTTTATAACTATTTTTCTTTTCTTCAACCTTTTTTTTTTTTCAATAGAGGATTTATGAAATATCTCATATTTTGCTTTTTGATGCCCTTTTTACACCAAGTATATCCATCCATACACATTCCCAGAAACGTTGGGTAAAGGTTAATGGGTTAACAAATAAAAGTTATTTTAAGGCTCAAAAGGCTACAAAAGGTTAATGTTATAGGTAAGTTAAAAGGCTAGTTAATGGTCTAAAGAAAAAAAATACCTAGATCATTTCCTAAGTTCGGGTAAGTATTATGATATCTTAATTGAATAAGCCAAGAAGTTCTAGTGTAATAATTCAATTTTGATGTCATTCCCAAAGCAATTGATCAAAAGAATGAAAATAATGAGATCATCAACGAGATAATACGGACTCAAGAAAAATCAGAGCTTATGTATAACCCTCAGAAAAATAGAAAGGTTCAAAACTTTCAGGGTTAAGTCTCCACTATTATTCTAAAGTTTTCTAGCATATATTTCACTCATCAACTTCAAGTTATGCTAACATGGCTCATGGTGCAAGATAATCGAGTTGAAAAATCTTATGAACTAGATCTAACTTAAGGATCTTAATAAACTTTCAGTCTTTATCAATATACCAATATGTCAAGTTGGTTTGCATTTTCTTGAGCATAAAACATTTAAAATCCATTTTCACAAAAGACCAAGTTGTCTTGACAGAAAAGTTTTTTTTTTTTTTTTTTTTTTTTTTTTTTAAGAATAAGAAAAGAAAACACTACGAAAAAATGAAAATTTCACCTACTCATGAACCCTACCCCCAAACCTAATCCAAACATTGTCCTCAATGTTTAACACAATAATTCTTACAAATGAATGAAATAAGTACATAAGAGGAGGTTAGAACAGTATTACCGCAGTGAAGATTTTACCAATTTTCACAAGTAATCCACCAATGAGAGCTCAGAAACAAAAGAATTGTGGATTAGTTAATAGAAATAGATAAAATGCAGACTTGACATTAACAAAAAAAACTAAAAAAAAAAGGCAAGTTGTAAGTCAAAACTATTACGGAGCTAACGAGTATGAGTGAAACACAAATAAATAGGGTACTCGAAAATCAATCCAGACTAACAGCAAAGACACACAACTAAAGCTAGGCTGCCTCCTAGGAGCGCTTGGTTTATCGTCATCAGCCCGACAAATATTCTTCCTAAAAAATGGGGTATCAAAAAGTGTAGAGGAAGAATATGACAAATACTTAGTCCATGGTCGTATATCAACAACCTGAACAGTTGAGGATCAGTCCACGCAAAAATAGCAACCACATGCGACAAAAGATATACTAGCACATCCCAAAAGTTGCAAGGACACCATCTAAAATCATATAGAAATTGTAAAGAAGCTCGCATTCCTTGGAAGTCAGTAGGGATCTTAGACATGAATGAGTCGCAAGTAGTGGTATGCAACAAAGGATCCTCCCTTACTTCTAAAATGGAACATCCTAAGTCTGGTTCCAAATCAGAAGATTGGATAATTTTCACATCAGGATGGTGAAAACTGAAATCCTCACTACAACACAAGGGATCAGTGAAAGTAGCCTTAGTTAATGGGAATGTGATGCAAGTAGATGAGACGATGGATATATCAGGTGGTACAGGCTCATCACATGAATCATATAGAGATATTGGTCTAGACAACTCATCACCTGAAAATGCATACCTGAGGGTGTCAGGTAATTGTTTAAGGTCAAGCTCAGGTGGCTCAACGGATGGGACTAGTTTTGACTCACTGAGTGGAAGAGGCTTCACTTTAGACTTCCATTTATAACTAGGATCCACAATGGGGACTGAGTCAAGCAAATCATTGACTTCCCTAATGGAACCATCAACATCAAAGTCTAAACTAAATTGAGTCAAACAAGCCTCTAAACAGTCAAGGGGAGACTCTAAAGAATGTTCACAGTTTGATTCGATGCATGAGTCACTAGGGAGGCATGAGTCAACATGGGAAGGAGATGTCTGTAGTGTCTCAGAATCTACAAGTTCATCAATAAATGAGGTTTTATCAGCCTTCTTATGAGACTCGGATGCAACCTGTGTAAAATTGGGTAAGGATATAATAACACTTATATCAGGCATTCCTACCCGATTGTCAACCAGTTTTTCATTTTTAAGGGTAGTAATGCATTGAACATCTTCATCATCTGGCTCAGATGTGCCACTAATTTCGAATGGACCCTTTTGATTAAAAATAGGTTGATTAGGAAAATTTTCTGACTCTATCTCAGGAAGTGACTCAACTATCTGACTCACAGTTATCTCAAGTTTTCGGATAGCTTGGGAGTTTTGTTGATAAATAGCTGTCAATTCTGTGATATCCTAAAAATTTTGCTCAAGCACTTCTCCTGTTCGCTTTATAAAAATGTTCATGATATCTTCTAACTCATTATCAGGAATGAAAGCTTGAGGAGTCTGAAGAGTGTCTAGAGGGCTTTCATGGTACTGACCATGAGCCCATGATAAGTCAGGATGATAGGCTAAACCTGGGTTATAATAATCTAAATATGGATCATAATCAGGTCGTCGCATGTCATAAAATGAATTGACTTGCTCGGAAAAATTGGCTGAATAATCCCTTGTGTTCATTTTTTTTTTTTTGAAAGCACTAACTCTAAAAATATACACAGGCTCACACGCAATCAGCAACCAATAAATGCACAAGAAACATGCCTCCCTAAGCAATCAACGTTTTTTAGCTCAATTATCTTTTTATCTTTGGGGGACAATTATTTCTTATGTAATCTTTATGAAAAAGCAATGGGTGCTACAAGTTGATCCTAAAAGTGTACACTTTACACCGCAAAGTTCAAAATCAGTAGGCTAGAGTTTTGTTTCAAACAAACCGGATTATCGCACAAGAGAAGGAGGTCACAATGGTCCAATTAAGTACTTCCTTGTGCTACCGCTCTGTAAGTCAATAGATGTGAGAACGATGTGATGTTAAATGCACACTTGAGGCTTGTGTTCCTAACCCAAAACTGTTGGTTACACCAATTCTTCTTGTGGATCGTAGCTTACTTATGACTCGGCGTACCGGGTAAATTAACTTTGTGGCAGTGGCCTCTCGGAGTTCATTGAATGATTAAACTCATCGTCACTTTTAGCTTGAGTCAACACAAAAATTATTGGATTCACCTTGGTCTAGGTTGTCCTATGAACACCGTACCTAAAAGATGGCTCTATCTAACTTGTTAATTGATTTTAATTATGTTTGTCTATTGGTTGCGCACAGCTGGAGTGATGAGGTGGGGATATCAAGTCCCACCAGTTTCTATTTAGAATAGGGGTGGGCAATGTCGGTTCGGTTCGGTTTTGAGCCCCAAACCGATTTCGAACCGATTTCATTCGGTTTGCCCAAAATCCAAACCGAATTCGAATTTTGTATTTGCAAATCGATGAATTCGGTTGAACCGAATTTCGGATCGGTTCGGTTCGGTTGGGCCGAAATTTCGAGTTGAAGCACTTCAAAGAATTTCATTAAAATATGGCCAATTTTTTTACAGGCCCAATTTTTTTTACAGACTTAAATTTTAGCCTAAAATTTAAAACTTTGAGAGAAGGGGGTGATTCAGTGCAACAGGGTGTACTGCAGTGCATTTGTTGCACTAATCATGTATTGACACCTAATTGTTATTTAGTTATTTATATATATATAACTAATCGGTCGGTTCGGTTATAAATCGGTCGGTTCAAAGCCGTAAACCGATTTCAAACCGTTTATAATCGGTTCGGTTTAAATTATTTTCTTTCTACTAATATTTCGGTTCGGTTATCGAACCGAATTTGAAAATCGGTTCGGTCGGTTAACCGAATTTAAATCGATTTTTGCCCACCCCTAATTTAGAAGCTGGGTCTGCTTATTATGAATTACTAAAGTTTAGCATCCACAATTACAGAAATTAAATAACCAATCACACAATTTCAAACAATTACACAAAGCACCCGGGTCGCTAATACATTGCGTGTGATAGAAATACTTACAGTGTGCGTATTCCAATCTGCACAAAAAGTTAGCACAATTCAAAAAAAATGTCCGACTTCTTTTTATCCGTTTCACTCAACACACAAGCACATGCAAATAAATTTACTGGTCTAGATCGTAGAAGTCGGATTTCTAAATCATAAAAAAAAATTATTGGGTAACAATTAAAATTGTTTCCCTATAATTTCTTTTGACTTAGAAAATTTTGGGTTTTTCAAATTTTTTTTTTTTTTGTGATTAAACAAAATGAAAAACAGTAAAGTTTAAAAATTATTACACCACACACTAGTAAAACGAGGTGAAAATAAAATTAAAACTCTCCTCACAAAAAAAAAAAAAAAAAAAAATTGCTTGATGTTTTTTCAGGATCGTCCAATTTCCTCGAGAAGCGTGTATTCTGCAAAATCAAACAAATAAAACGAAATTAGGGTAAAAAGAACTTAGCAAAATAAAAATAAATTTTTGTTTGAATTAAAATTATTTTTTTGTTTTTTTTTTTTTGAATTTTTTGTTTTTTTTTTGTTTTTTTATTTTAAATTAGAAAACAAATCTTAAATTCAATTACACCGCTACCTTCTCCGGCAACGGCGCCAAAAACTTGATGCAGATTTAACTATCCTAAATTAATAGGCTAATTTAACCCACTTGTAATAACCGCAAGTGCACGGTGCCTAACTGGTAGACAACGGCAAGTACGGGTCGATCCCACGAGGAAAGTGGATGCAATTGAATTTAATAATTTAATTAAACTAATTTAGAGAAAATGGGGTTACTGTGTTTTTAAAACTAAACTAAAAATAAATTAAAACTAAGAAAAATAAAATAAAATAAAAGATAGAAGAGATGGATTTTGTAGGCTTGGACTCACCAATGAGTTAGCAAAAATATTTTAAATCTAAATTACTGAATTTAAAAATGAGAAGCTTTAGGGATGAGAATCCCTTGCTTACACCGAATATGTGATCGTTAAAATCCAATTCAAATTATATCATGTTTCTATCAAACATTAACAAATTATTTCAAGCAAACACGCTCTTACCAAGTATTAAGTGTCTTTTTAGGGCACACTTAATCAAAGTTTGAGCTTAATATTTTTAGCACATGCTTTGAATATTGAAAAAGGGTAATTCTAACTACCAAACATATCAAGATTAATTTCTCGAAAATGAAGGGTGAAAGCAATTTATCAAAAATTCAGAAATAAATTGTAATTAACAATTAAGCACACAGTTCAGTAAAATAAATCAAAATAACTTATACAACCCATTTAGTTTGTCACAAACTCGATGTGGTGGTACTCAGTAGGTGGTCAGAACACGAATCCCGAGAAAATGTTTCCAAAACGCTCTGTGGTGGTACAGAGCAGAACCGGGGGTGTGAATAGCCAAATAACAGAATTTGACCAGTTCTCCCGCCTCTGCTACAGTACGCTACAGTGACTGTCGTCTTCTCCAGCGAGCAGCGGCGCTGATCCGCCTTCCTCCGTGCTCCTCGCGAGGATCCTCGACCTCCAAATGCCTCTAGAACCTGCAAAAGAAGACAGAAGGTGAGGAAACAGCGAGAAAACTACAAAAAAAACGAAGGAGGACGAGGAACAGGGACTCCCTGTTTCTGCTTGCGAGCTCTGTCTAGCGAGGTGGTGCTCGGTCTGGTCGTGACGGTGGTCGCGAGAGAGGGAGGCAGGAAGGAGCTCGAGACGAAGAGAGGCCGAGAAAAGAGGGGAAACAGTGTCTGTGGCGAGGCGGAACAGAGCCGCGGTGAGCTCTGTTTCGCGGCGTGGTGGTGGTGGTTCGCGATGTGGTGTCCGGAGGTGATGGTGGTCGATGGATGATGTACAGGGAGAGGGACAGGGACGGTGATGGAGGTGGCGCTGACGCGAAACAGGGTTGTCACACCCCTGTTTCGTGGTGGTGGCGGTTGTGCTGTCCGGAGGTGGTGGTGGTGCTCGGGTGATGGTGGTGGCGAGGTGGAGGATGGAGATGATTGCTGAGTGAGTGAGAGATGGATGAGTGGTGAGGGTGATGAGAATCAATTTGAGAGAAAGAAGTTTTGATTTTTGTCTAATTCTCTTCTTTTCCCTTCTCTTTTTTCCCTTTTTGTGAAGAAGAGAATTTGATTTTCTATTGATTTTTTCTTCTCCTCTCTTCCTCCTCTTTTTCTCACCCTATTATCTTGTATTTATAGAAAATGATCAAGATGAATAGGGATGAGATGAGGGGATGATTCATCAATGAGGGTAGGATTGGGCTTGGCATTGGGTTTGGGTTTAGGTTATGGATTAGGTTTTGGGTTTAGGTTTGTGACTGCTTTATACCACCGTTAGAATCGACTAATTGTCGTTCCTTAACTTGTCGCCTTAATATGATTTCATCGTTTACGCTCAAATTCCTACAAAGACATGAAAACGAAATAATTACTATAAAATATAATAATCGAAACACTAACATGTATAAATTAAGGGATATATTATGTAATAATTATGTGAATATCAACTCTACTACAAAGAGTTGTATAGTAGATATGAGACTAATATTAGAGAGAGAGATCCAGAGATCGAAACCCGTTAAACACCCATTTTCTTTTATTTAAAAAGCCATATTTCCAACAATCCCCCACTTGGATTTTTAAAACAATTTTCAACAATCCCCCACTTGGATTTAAAAAACAATTTTCATCGAGCAATCTAAAAATATAAGATTGTGCATAAACAAAAGTGTCTTTCGACTTGAACTCTTGCGTAGTGTTCATGCTTTAGATTATACTAGAGTAACTCGTAGTTTTGAACTCTATCTCTAACAGACATTACACGCACAACTTTACCAGGGTGAAGTCTAAAAAGCCTGTGCCTTACGGCCATGCACGTATATCCCAGTATAGTGAAGGCTCTAGGAATTTTGCCCACAAATTCCATAGGAAGCGGCCAAACTTCCACAATCACTTAGGCGAGTCTATCAAGAGTACTCCTGTAGCTAGGTACTCCACTCCACATAGAGTATAGATCTCATTAAGAGTTTTTAACTCAGCCTACTATCGCTACAGGAATTCATGCTTTAATCTAGGAATGAGATTGCTATTTTGTCAGCATGATTCTCATCATATCATTCACGACTTGTTATTACCCATTGAACCTATTTCTTGGGATCTCCAGTCTATAGGTTGGGTTACCGTCATGAATAACTCATCAATCTAAGGGCATTAGTCTCATTCCTTTCGAGGTTTTGAAAACCTTCTCTCTAGCTAATCCTTTCGTCAAAGGATTAGCCAAGTTCGCATCAGTTCGTACATGATCCAATCTCACAGCACCAGTAGATAGAATTCTCTAACCGTACTGTGCTTACGACGTATTTGTCGTTTCTTGCCGTTATAATAACGGTTCTGTATTTTTCGCAATAGCCGCGGTACTATCGCAATGGATCAAGACAGTTGGAATCGGTCTTTCCCATAAAGGGATCTCTGCTAGCAGGTTTCTTAGCCAACCTGCTTCTTCACTAGCCGTGGCTAGTGCTATCATTTCTGACTCCATCGTGGACTGTGCCAGAATGGTTTGTTTCTTCGATTTCCAAGAAACAGCTCCACCAGCTATATTGAAAATATAGCCACTGGTGGCTTTGGAGTCATCTGAAAGGGTGTTCCAATCAGCATCGCTATATCCTTCAAGGACAGCGAAAAACTTCTGTAATCCGAGGTTCTTAGTCCTCTTCAGGTACCTCATGACCCTTTCAATTGCATCTATAAGGCTCCTTGAAAGCTAAGGGAAACCTCCTCGACTGAAAAGACATAGTAATCGGGGCCAAGGTGTTAAGAAGGTCGTTTCCGTTTACTTCTCCTAGGCTCAGATTCTATGACTTTATCAGTTTCATGCATCCTTATCATAGGCACGTTATTTGAGGATGTACCCCCACTATTCCTCGAAATAACCCCCACTATGCCTCGAAAATAAATGCAATTTATCTTTTCATGAATAATTCCTTGAGAAACACAAAAAATCTTCTCACAAAGAATCAGGATCCACAAAATTATTTTTAGCATGTATAAAAATATACTAAAAATATACGTAAGCTTTCCATTAAGGGACTTTTGAACTTCGGTCCCTCTAACTATTGTCATAAACAGGTTTAGCCACTTTTTGAATGCATATTAAATGACGGTCCTTTTGCTAACTGAAGCAGACCGTGCATTCAAATGTTAAGGACCCACAAAATGAAAATATCGAATAAAATACCCATTCTATTCACCTCGCTATTCTCATTTTCTTTTAAGTTCAAGGATCAACTAAGAATATCATTAGAAAACATACCTTAAATTCAGCTTCTGAATTTTTTCAAACTTTGATGTAATCACCAAGCTAGATTTGTGCATCCTCTGAGAATTTAGTTGCAAACTTAGATAATAAAGTTCCGCAACAAAATCAAGCAATAGCTTGAATTGTTCTAGATTGCCATCAACATCATCATCATGAGAACATATCCTTTCCATAAGAATTCATGTCCTCATGTGGAAGTCTGGCCAACTTATGGTCTGAGCAAAATCATTTATGCATTGACATCAAGAACAAAATTCACAGGTCAATCTGTATACAAATGATTCCTTATAGCCTCCTTATGTCAGCTTAACATCAAACATCAACTGTAACATTAATCACAAAGTTTTCTTTCCATCAATAGTATTGAGAAATAGAAGCATTCCCAATTTTCACAATAGATCAATTATTGTTCTCACCAAAATAGACTGAATCATCCAAAGTGCATAACATAATTATCATAGAACTGCATACTCATTATCTAAAGAGTAACATGCATAAATGATATTGTTCACTTCTCACGAAATGTTCAAATGGAATTTATTGATTCAGATTTCATGATATTCCAACTCAGAAAGCCGGCACTACAACAAAAATGAGCATTTATAGCTTTTGAGGATAGCGGTTTTTACACAAAAGCTATAAAATGCTATTGAAACAGTGTAAACAATTGTAAAAAGCAATCTATCCAATTTCATTTGTGCGCTAAATGAAATGTTGTGAAGGCGGGATTGATTTCGCTGGGCGCCAACTATCCCGCGCAAATCGAAAGAAAAAATAAAAGCTAACAAAGAAGAGGGAAGGAAGGAAGAAGAATCCCGCTCGATCTGTCTCCCTCTCCCTCTGCATTCTGCTCTCCCTCTGCATTCAGCTCTCCCTCTCCGATCGTTCTCCCTCTCCCTCTCCGATCGCTCTCCCTCACAACGCCTTGTCTCTCTCTCTCTGACTATCCCTCTCTCGGTCTCTTTGTGATGCTCTTCTTTGCTCTCCTCATTTTGTCTTTCTTTTCCTATTTGTTTATCTTCTTCTTCCATTGTCTGTCTCAATTGATTTGGAGCTAGGGTTACTGAAATCCCTAATTTTCTTTGACTTAAGAATAGGAGCGAGACCCTGGGTGAGAGAAATTGAGAGACAAAGAAATTGATGTAGAGAGAGATCCATAGGCCAAGTAACAAAGCTTTCCTCTCCTTATCGCCCTTTCTTCCTCCATGCAAGCAGCAAACACAATCTCGACAGCCTTCTCTTCAAGTCGCCAGCCACAGGTCCATCTGCAGCCACCAACAGATACATGATGGCCTCCTCTTCTCCATCTCGCCATCAGATACAAAAGAATCGAAACCCACTGTCAAATCCCTCCGTGAGGTCCTTTATATTTTCTCTCTTTAATCTCAATTTCAGTAATTTTGGCTCAGTTTTGATATTCGGGGGTTCGATTGTTTAATTCAAATCAATGAGATCCATGGGTATACACTATAAGCTTCATCACTAAGTGAAGGTTAAAAACAAGAACACTGACTAGAAATTGAACCACTTGAGACTCTTCTCTTCTCTTGTTGATTCTTTTACACTCCAGACACCCTTTTGTTCCCAAGTTTGATTTGGACTCAACTTTCATTATTTCGAAGATCAATGGAGCTCATACCACTCTCTACTGTTCTTCAATCAGAACTCACCCACCAAAGGTAAAGTTCACTCACTCACTTAGTTCCCAATTTGTATTGAATTATTTTTTGTTTTGATTTTCAGATTTTGGTTTTGATTGGCAATTGGGTTTGTTGTTATGTTATGTTTGTTTCATTTGTTTGATTTTACAGCAACCATATTAGTTAGGCTAATTGACATGTTGAATTGAGACAAAATGGAACAAGGTTTTTTGTTTTTATAGCATTTTAAGACAATAAGGACACATGAAAGACGGCCCATTTATTTTGTTCCAGCATTGTCAATGTTAATTATAGCTGACACACACTACATAGCACAATCTTTACAATTGAAGTTAGTGGATTTTTACAATAGCACAATCTTTACAATCTTTACAATAAAAAATATAGATCTATAGCTTGTGTTAATGGATTTTTGGGTTTTCATATACATTTGATGAATTTGAGCTATGTTGGATGAAACCCATATTTTTTATTTTAACAATTTTGGTAGAAAACGGGTAAAATTTATATTTTTTTGATATGAAAGCCAAAACATGTATCATTGCGACTGTGTCACCAGTTGTTCACTGTCTTGAGGAAACACTAAGTTCTTCTCTAACGCAATCTTGACCAGGGATTATCTAACACTTTGCTAGTTTCTCATATTTTTGGATTTCTCGAGTAGAGATTTGTTTATGTTTGTTCTATTTTTGTTCTATGTTTACGTATCTCAGATTGATAATATTCTGTGGCAGGGTATCAACCATAGACCTGTGATACATATGCCCAATTTCTTACATCTATGTTAGGTGTCATTGCCTTAACTAGAGATTTATATTGCAAGTTAGCAATGAAAGTTATTATTCTTAAACCTTGAAATAGCTTTTATGCAGTTAGGGTAGTGATTGATCAAATGAAAATAATCTCGTCCTTTTTGTTTAGTTGACATTTATATAATCATCACTAGAATAATCCCATTTCCCATACAACTTTATTTAGCTCTTTCTATATACTGTATCATTTTCTTTATGATTTTCCTGTTTCCTTGTTTAGTGAATACTGAATGTCTGTCATTTCGTTTATATATTTGATAAATCTGGAAGAGGTAACTTTGCTTCTTTATGCTCACCTATTTGCATAAATGTACTTTATTTTCATTGGTAGGCAATGGCTGATCAGATAAAGCAGATGGGAATTACATTAGAAACGAATCTAAAGGTGAGACTGCTTATTTAACTGTTTTTTTTTATGATGCTACGAGTTATGTGAAATCATTTCAGTGACTGTATTTTCCTCGTTTTGTTCACAATAAATTGAAGATTTGCAAGAAAAGTATAACACTCAGCTTCAAGAGTCCTCAGATTTAAGTTGTAAACTTAATACCACTGAGGAATGAATTTTGGAAGAACAAGATCTTCATATGTGACAACAAGTTATTATGATCAAGCCCCTCTCGACGAGTATGGTAAGGAGATGGATTTCTAAATAGACCTTTTTTATTTGTTATATATATATATAATTATTTTTTTTATTGAAAATCATTAATTAGTTTTGCTGATAAATGTAGGTATGATTAGGCAGCCTAAATATGGCCATCTCAAGGAATTACATGCTGCCTTAAAAGCTTGTGTCTCCAACTTTACTTGAGGGAACAATAAGTAATTCCTCCTTGGGTCCTCAACAAAATGTAAGAAGAAAATATAGCTCGATTCATCCTCTCAAGCAAGATCTAAAGTCCAAGTAATGGTTGGTGAGACCACTGATGTTGGGATTTTTGGTCCTGTTAAGGTATATACTCTTCTACATCTTCTTTTTCAGTAGATCTGGTTTTGTAAATCAAATTTTAATCCTAAAATTTGCAATTATTCCATCATTCTCTCATTTCTTTCATCTTATTTGAGTGTCCTTCTGAATAGACCAAGATGCTGGATGAGCTTAAATGTATCTCTGGATTTCAAGAAACAGGGAAACCTAAAATTGATATCAAGATTCAACACAAACGAGATGAAGTTTGTTTTGCTCATTGGTTTCTGTTTCACTTACCATACTTCCTATCTAGTTTTAGGGAAAACCACCCTCTGACTATCTTGCGAAACCAACAATTGGTGTAGGGTTTTTTTTTGGAATTTAGGGGAGTCTGTTTGTGGATTATGGAGTTATTGGGATAATTGCCCATTTAAGTATTTAGTTTGTTATTCTGGTCAGTTTATTTTATGCCTTTTTCTTGTAGTCTATCTCATGTGTTTTTTTAAGTAACAAATTTTCTTTTATATGCCAATACAAACTTGACATTAAAATCTTTATAAATGTATCAATGATTCAAATTTTGGTTGACATTTTTGTGGCTAAGTTCTTTTCAAAGTTTGGTTTACCGAAGTATATACATAGAAGGAACGAATTTCGAGTCACCACCTGAAAGTTCTCAATCAATTCCTTGGGGACAGTGAGTACTCATGATGATTGTGCAATATAAATTTTTGAAGGTAAATCACTCTAGATCTATGGGCTGTTTCTTCATTTTTTTAGAAGGTAATCATGGGTATTTTATATTGTTGAAGATCTTTCAATTTTAGTGTCTGGGTATTGCTTCATTTGTTATTTGAGCTGGAAATTTTGAATAAAGATTGAATTTTTATGATGGGTTTAGTTTGAATGAGAGCTTATGCGTGTTATTTGCTGTAGATCTGTTAATGGGTTTTTCACTGCCCCCTTCGTAATGAGAGCTCAGATGAGAAGTAAGTTGAATTTTAAGGTTTTAGAAATATCTATCTTTGATTTTGCAATTATACGACTCAACAAATGTTCTTGTTCTGTTTGTTTGATGACCTGGAAACCTTTAGGTCTGATGTGTACAGCTATGGTGTAATACTATGGGAGCTAGTCACGGAGAAGATCCCTTGGGATAACCTCAACCATATGCAGGTATTGTATCGAGTCACACACTAACCTACTATCACTTCACTATGATTCGGTTGAATTAACTGAATAAAAGCACCCTTTGCAATTTATTCCAAATAGGAAGGCAATATTTTCTTGAATCGAGTGAACATCTCGCTTGGGTTCAAAAGATAAACATTTGGAGGACCAAAGAACTGAGGTTTGAGATACCTGAGACAGTTACAATAAAATTTTTGGTTTCGTTGTTATTCAGATAATATTAAGAAGCAATGCTATACGGTGCAGATCCAGGCACCATTTACTAAAATGTTGAATGCTTCAATATTTAGGTTTTTTTACACGGTTTTATAAGCTTAACATAATACAAAAACATGGAGAGGTAAATTTGGCATCACCTAGTAAACATATTTCAAGTGACCAAATATGTTTTCTACTCCACTTCCTATTCTTCGGCCTCCAGTGCTCCAATATGCCATTCTACTCTACATGTCTCTTATAGTTGGTATTCCAACTAAAATATTGAATGCTCAGTTTATATTGACTTTGCTCAGGGTTTAGTAGGCCAATTGGTCCAAATAGATTGCTAGAAATTGCGATAGTTTGATAAATCATAAACCATGACTTTGACCTTCTTCCACAAATAACCACTCCATATAATTCATCATACTTTGTTTCATATGAAATTCATGAAACAATTGCTACCTTATAGGCATTTTAGTATTTTCCCACATTTTGAATAAAGAACAAAAAGATGAAAAGCTCAAATATACCCCTTGTACTACTGACTCTAATGTGCTGACTTACCAATTCCAAAATGTTGCAAGTTTCGGTTCAGAAGCCATAGTTTCATAAAATTTCCTGTAGAAAATTTTGAAAACCAAATCAAACAACATTCACATTTAAATTTAGGTCACATGATCATTAATTGGACTTGAGTTTCTCTTTTCAAGATTTTAATGTGTTTGTAATGTGATGACAGGGAGCCAAACATGAGGCCAGCTGCATCTGAATTGCTACGGGTAATTTGAGCTGAATATTAATTTTTCATAATTTTGATGCAGTCAACCTTGCAATTCTCAATTCTCAAGATTTCGTGCATCAGTAAAGTTCAATTCTGGCTTAATGTCTAATGATTTTAACAAGGTATTTAGCAAATTCTGTTTCCATCATTGACATGGTAGTCTTTAGGTTGAGAAATGAGGTTTAGTTGCTAACTACCTGGGAATTTGTTTGCTTGAATTTAGAGTTTCAATCCTATGTGTGAGCCCTCTGAAGACCGGCAGTGCAAGTTTGATGAAAGTCCAGAACCTGAACGACGAGGAATGAACTTCAAAGCTGACCATATAGTTGATGGGGCTGGTGGTTCCTGCAGAACATCCAGGAAGGATGAAAAAGACTTCACCTTTCCCTGTGGGCAATCAGTGTCCGAAGATGATAATGATGAAGTTACAGAGTCGAAAATTAGAGCCTTCATTGATGAGAAGGTATCACTTTTACGATTATCAATCTCTTTCATGACATGCGAAAATGATCGGGAGTCATTTTGTAATTTCAGTTCTTTGATTGTTGCTTTCCAAATATTAAAATTGCAGGCCCTGGAGCTGAAGAGGATGCAAACACCATTAGATGAAGATTATTATAACACTTTGAATGGTTCTAGTCCTCCTGGTGCTCTCAAGAATATACACGACGATAGCAATGCCAGTTATTTGAAGTTACCTCCCAACAACAGGTCACCTGGCAGGGGTACAGGTAGTACTCCACCAGTGCCATCCAAAGCAGCCATTACGACAAGCCCTAGAAGTAATAGCAGGCGTGAGTCAAGTTTTGGTGTTATGGATAATAAAAATTTGCAGGATATTCCTTTGCCTCAGCTGAGTGAATGGAGAGGACTTATTGATTCTCAACAGCAACCACTAAATCCAAGGTTTATTAATTGCTTAATGCTTTTGTTGAGTCAATGTTAATAATATGTAAATGTATAATTCTTACTCATCTTACAGTGAAGCATTAACTACTTGCAGTGCTAACTTTTCTGAGAGACAAATGAAGTGGAAAGAAGAGCTTGATCAAGAGCTCGAGAGAAAGCGAGGTAAGTTGTAATGATCTCTGTATCATATTGAAAACTATGCTAGTTCTCAATCTTTTGCACAACAAGGAATCCCATGCTACATTGTTATTGAAATCAATATTTAGAAAGTTGTTCCATGTGAGCATTATAAGATCAAAAAATACTGCATCATAATTTAGTATGAAGCAGACATCGAGAGTGAATTCCTCTGTTTAACTTTTGGTTGACGAACTTATTTCTAAACATTTTTACATCAGTTTAAACATTCGGAGGGAATTGTTGTGAATATTTAAAAATGTTACTTTCCAGAGTTGGACTGGTTTTCTCACGAGGATTTTCACTGATTTCTGATGACAACTCCTGTTATCATTCTGTTAGGTGCTCTGTTAATGCAGAGTACTCTGTTATCTTACTGTCAGTGTTAGTATGTTGCTATAAATAATAGTTTAGGAAGGAAAATAGGCATTCATTGATTGTAATAGAAATATACATCAGAGCATTTGCTCTTGGGAGTGTATGGCCACTCGAATAGCCTACTTGTAACTTTCCTCTCCACTTGTACATATTACAACAATTTTAATACATTCCATAGTTTCTCTGTCTACATCTTTTGGTTATGAATTACTGCTACTGAACTTCTTTGGTATTACATAATCTCAGTCTTTGTCAGATTCTGGAACTGAAACAGGCAGCTCATATCAAGATTTGGTTCCACAACATACAGAGATTTATCCAATTCTGACACTGGTGCTGATCTTGCATTGCTTGGAACTCCAAATTCTGCAGAAACAAGAACAAAGTAGGTCAGTTCTTAACAAACTGATCCTCTGCATTTCCAATCTCTCATTTGTCTCTTCTTGTGCTTACTTAAGCTAATTTTTTTGTTTGTTTCATGTCCATGCTGATCTGCAGTTGAGAGATGTTAATGCTATATGTCTCTTAATTCATGGCAAGTTTGGAGGCTCCTCTCAAACAACAATTACTAATAGCATGAGAAACATATAATTTCAAATAGAAAATTATAGTCTAGAAGCAAGGTATAAACCTTAAAGAAATTAAGAATATAAAATAAAATTCAAGAGAGATGAAATAAAAAGTAATACCTTTACAATATGGTTCTACGGTCATAATATCTGCTACCTAGAGCTGATGGAAGTTAGTATCTATTTATCCATATTTTTTTTTCTGTCATAATATCCGTAATGTTGCTGGATCATTTTGTGTAGTTCCTGACAGTCTGTCAAAAGTCACTGATATCCAGGACACTAGTACGATGCACAACCTAATCATACTTAATTAGCCATATTGGTATCTTTTTTGTTAGCGTAACATTACTATTATCGGTCCTTGTAGATGGAAGAGGAGCCGTCAACCCAAAAGCTCTGGAGTATTACAATAATCTCATCAATGAACTGGTTTATCATGGTACGTTTTTCAGCCATTTGAACCTAATGAAATGTGTGGATTAAACAGTCTAAGATTAGTTGAAGTGTTTAATTAAGTTGGAAACAGTATCTGCGCAATGTGGAGACTGAAACCCCAACAAACTGACACGGCGATGATTTTCTGATATATATTTTCTATGAACTGTAGGTATTGAACTGCATGCTACGCTTTCTCATTTAGATTTTCCACAAATACTTGAAGATGAATATGAAGGATGGCTGAGCCCAAAGATCGTGTAATTTCACATCCGCTCCTTACAATACATTAATCTATGCCCCTCTTGTTTTTTTTTGACTATGTATCTTACATATGAACTATACAATATAATTCTGACCGTTTTTATGTTGATTTGTTTTCATCCAGTGAGGACTTCACAGCCCTTGCAGATGTGTGTTTCAGAGAGTTTGGTGACCGAATCTCCCATTGGACCACTGTCAATGAACCAAATATAATGGCCATATCATCTTATGGTTATGGACAGTTTCCACCTCGGCGATGTTCGCCTCCAGGAGCATATAACTGCAGTGCAGGAAACTCATCTGTTGAACCATACAAAGCAATGCACAATATTTTACTCGCACATTCATCTGTTGTAACAATGTACATAGACAAATACCAAGTGAGAATACTCTTCCAGTTATATTCTAGAAGTAAGAATTATAATTTTGAGTTACTCGCACATTCATCTGTTGTAACAATGTTTGTAATTTTGAGTTGATAGCAAAAAAATTATAATTTTGTTGTTAGTGATCCTATTTGGATTCTATAATGTGAATGTTTATACTTTTGAGTTGAAAATAATTAACAGTTGATAGAAAAGAAAAGAAAAGAACAAAAAAAAAAAAAAAAAATTTCTATGTAGACTTACCATAGCGTTTTTAAAACGCTATGGTAGACTCTGCCATAGCGGTTTTAGAGGCTATTATAGCGTTTTTAAAACGCTATGGTAGAGTCTACCATAGCAGTTTTAGGGTCTACTATAGCGTTTTTAAAACGCTATGGCAGAGGCTACCATAGCGGTTTTGAAACGCTATAAAATCCCCTGAGTCTATTATAGCTCCGGCTATCATAGCGGTTACTAAACCGCTATGGTATCCTACCATAGCGGTTTTTAAACGCTATTGATTACAAAATTTCTTGTAGTGGCCTAAAAGAGCAGCACCTTTAATTAAAATTCTATGAAATTTAACTTTAAAGCATGGTGTTCTATTCATACACAATCTCCTCTAGTTAGTCCTCCATGGTTTTAGAGTCTAGACTACATTTTACATTGTCAACATGTGTACAAATATGTCAATCCCTAATCACGCTAGTCATAATGATAACTAATTTGATTTCACTTCCTGACAGGGATTTAGTTGACTATGTTTTTAAAGCAGCCTTAAAAAGATTCAAAATGTTATGAACATAAGCGCTTCCAGGCTTCTAGATGTTATACAATCAGTCAAACGCGGTGGATATGCAAAATTAAAACAGATGCATGATCCACCAAGTATTTTCTAAAAAGGGTTCAAGATGTTTGGACTATGAGCATAGTTACAATATCAATCGTCTTTCAAAATCCAAAACTATGAACATAACAAAGTTTAGCATGTCAAATATTAAAAGTACACAAATCTCAAAATCATGTGGATTTTTTTCAATAAATCCAAACAAATATAACCCTCTTTCCAACCTTTCAAATGTTGCCATGGGGTTGTATCCTTGCATAGAAAACTGCTCCCAACCCAATTTGACAACAAGAACTACCACCCAAGGTAACAAAGGTACATAGTGCAAACAAAACTAAACTCCAATCCTTGGAACAAAGTTTGTTTACGCTAATGGGTTCCAAAACAATTAATTTATCAGACACATAGAAACAATAAGGCAATAACATACACTTCCTTGAATAGTCCAACTTGTACAAAACAAGGAAAGCATCCCATTCATATATTCTGTTTGGCTCTTCAGAAGCAATATTTCAAAGCTTTCATACATACATATCCTCATTTATTACTTTTAGACTTATATAACCTTCATAAACATGGCTGCTACTCTATTTTTATGCTTGTTACATGACAAGAAAAGATTCTCAAACTCAATTGAAGGATTTTCCCAATCAATGATCGTATAACTAATACATGAGAACAATGAGGATATAACTAATCTATAACCATGATTAAGAGTCAAAATCAAAATGCACAGATTCATCCTCTCTAATTAATGCATAACAAAACAGTGTGTCAACAAGCTTATAGAGCACAACTTTTCCTAATATTTTCACATCAAAGTAATGTTTGGCAACCCATCCCGGGATCCCTTTGGAGCAAGGAATAGTCCATTTCTAAAGTCAGTGTCATAACTCAAAAAATTTTATGTTGTCGAAATGCATTGAGTTCAGAATATTAACTGTTCATCGCTAATCTATATATACCCAACTATATACGATTCACTTCTTTAACAATTAACTCAAATCTTATGTGTGATCAAGTGTGTGCATTCTTGTATTACAAATATATGCAAACTTTGTTTAGCAAATTCAGTATTTGTAATCATGGCAGAAAGAAAACGTCTTAAAATTGTTGTAACTGTTGTATAAGATTCAAATGTTGTAAAATATTCAAATAAAAAGTTAGGAACGAAGGTACCAAGTATTATTGGGTTGAGTCGCGGACTAGGTCGCTCTCTTTAAGACGTTTCACGGCTCTGCCCAAGATTCTGCAAGCAGTGTACTAGCCCCGCCGTCCCCAGGATAAAACAGCTCAGAATCTTCTCTGTCTTGTTCAAACAATTGCACAGTGATGAACGGAATACTATCACCCTTAAACTTTTGTTTTTGCTCGGAATCATCAATACATTGTAAATAAATAAACAACACGAAAATTCCTTCTTTGATTGAAATGCTAAACAAAAACAAAACTAATTGCAAAACGAAATCTCTCTTATTAAAACAAGGAAGAACTCTTGTTTTGTTTTTCTCTTCTCTTCTTTTTTTTTTTTTTTTTTTTTTTCTAAACTCTAAGTTGTGTTGTATTTATAGTAAGAATATAGATTCATTCAAAGTATGAAAATTCGGATAAGTGCATTGACAAAACAAAGAACTCGACTAGGTTCATTGGCACAACAAATGCATGAAAAAACGTCCAAGCTTAATTGCACTTAAAATAAAATCATGGAAAACGTCCAAGCTTAATTGCACTTTAAAAACAAAACATGGAAAACGTCCAAGTTTAATTGCACTTAAAAACAAAAACGTGGAAAACATGGCAATAGGAAGACGTCTAGATTCATGTACAAAATTCTGTCTAGATTCATTCCCTCTTTATAAATTCAAATTTTATTTAATGAAAATAAATTTGTAGCAAAAAGAATGGGTTGCTCTCTTAATGACCCGACCCGACCCGGACGGACGGCGGCGGGCACGAGAGTCTATCTCTCCTCTCCTCACAAAAGTGTGGTACCCCAAGGGGTCCAAGCCCAAGTCCTAACAATCTCCTTATAAACTCTACCACAAAGAGTTGTATAGTAGATATGTGACTAATATTAGAGAGAGAGATCCAGAGATCGAAACCTGTTAAACACCCATTTTCTTTTATTTAAAAAGCCATATTTCCAACATGCGCTCGATACAAAACACGAGATTTGCTCCACTTACTAAATGTTTTTACCAGTTTGCTAGAATTCCACACTCCACAGGACTTGAAAGTGGATTCACACCAATCAGGAAGAGGAATGTACGATGGAACAACCCATCAAATGTGAACGAACAAATCGGCAGTCCAGTCCAGTAGGCCAGGCTTGGTCTCCCTTTTTTGATAGCTCAATGCCAAGGTTGACTCAAAAGTACCGGGACAACCAATCCCTTAGGCTATAGGCGGCTCTCCATTACAACAGTGGATGGTGTCATCCTTGACTAAACTTAAATGGATTTAAGTAGTTTCAAGTAAGATGCTTTTATGCATTGAATTACTCGCTCACTGAGAGTGTCATCCTCCACTGAGACATTTTGCTTGTGTGGTCTGCTAACCACTTGGCTAAACTTAAACGGATTTGAGTAGTCTTGAATAAGATACTTTTATGCATTAAATTATCCACTCACTGAAAGTGTCATCCTCTACTGAGGCATTTTGTTTGTATGGTCTGCTGACCAATTGACTAAAGTTAAGCGAATTTAAGTAGTCATGAGTAAGATGCTTTTATGCATTGAATTACTCACTCACGGAGAGTGTCATCTTCTACTGAGTTGTACATAAATATTTGTATTTCTGAATGTCTTCTGCAGAAGGACATGTAGAACGAATTATCGTATTTCCCTATTTCAACTAAAGAAAGTGCGTTATCTGTTGATAAACAAAATAACATATCCTCTACTGAGGTATATGTAAATATTTTTTCGGATCTTTTTTTTGCCAAATCTCCTTTGATTGGTGGTAGTCTCTTCCACCAGTTCTTCTCGTGGAGAATTCGATTGAGGAGTCTATTATTGAAGAGATAAAATACAATAAAGAGAAAATACAATCAAGTTTTTCTTACATGTACATTGCATTTTTTTCTAAAAAACAAAATATAAAAAAGCTATGATGCATCAGCTTCAATCCACTTTGTGAAATGGCCGGTTGCGACAATCATCAGATTCTTCTGCGTTGGAGAGTTTGATTGATCAGAATGGTGAACTCTGTGTATGTTCTACTGGCTGAGGAGTTTTTTGTTGGAGAGTGTGTTCTACGTTTGTCACCCTTGTTCTTTTTATCCTCATTCTGATCTGCATTTGTTTGTGCAGTTTGACTATCTTTCTCAGGTATATCTGGTGCCATAACACTATTTTTTCATCATCCCACAATTCATAGCGTTTTGCTATGGCGAAGATTTCTCGGCAAGAGTCTTGCCTAGTTTCATGGTCAATTTGCCATACAATAGGTGATCTGCGGGCATACCCTTATTGAAAGCTAAGGACGCAATTTGGTCATCTCACCCATTTATGCTCGCCCTTTTCTGCCTTGAATCTTTTGATGAAGTCTCGGAAAGATTCATTTGAATTTTTTTTTTTATGTTGAAGAGGTGATCAACATGTTTTTTGCTGGTTCGATAGGATGAATACTCTTTTATGAAAACAAGGGAGAGCTCCCCAAAGTTGTTGATCGACCGAGGGGTCAAAGTGTGGAACCATCTTCGGCCATTCTATGTAAAGTCATAACAAATATTTTGCACATAAGCGAGTCATCATTTTTGTGCAAAGTCATGACACTTTGGAAATGCTTCAAGCGTCTATCAGAATCTCCTTTGAAAGGAGTAAAGGTTGGTATGGTAAACTTTACCGGTGGAGGATCCCCTTCAATGTCATTTGTAAAAGGTGAAGTGTTTACCAAGGTCACCTTTCTGCGCAGAGCATCATCTTGATTTTCCATGACACTCGAGTTCCTCAACTTCTCATTGATAATTTGTGCTATATCATCAGCTTTTCAAGGGCCTGGGTGCATCCTGCTGATCAGCTGCATGGTAGGGCAGTTTACGCCGCTCAACGACATGATAGTTTTGGGACAAGTTAATATCATGATCCAGATCTAATCCTCTGCATGTTCACATCCATCGAAATTTTGACTTCTGCGCCAACTACTTATATCTGGCGTCATCTTTGACCCCAGCCTTGAGTATACAGTTGCTTGGGAGCCCAACATTGATAAGACTATTGTTTGATGCCCGAGCCTAGATGGCACATTTGCTTGTGGCCCTAATCTTGAATGAATGCTTCCAGATGAATTATTTTCCCTCAGTAGATGACTACTTCTGCTTCCATGCACATGGTCTATTGGCAGATGATGTGTTTTCTGCCTTGGCTGTATACTCACTAATTGTTCTACCACCCAAGTTTGATCATTCAATATTTTAGTCAAATTGGCGACCTGACCTGCAAGATTTTCTTGTTGTTTCATTTCTGTTGGGCTTGGTTGTTGGGCAGAAAATTGTAATTGATGATCAGCCGGTGGTGGTAGACCTACTACCAGTGGTTGTCCGGCAGGAAGCGGCTGAACCTATGGCGATGATAGCGGTTTGGTTCGAAAAGAGGATTGTGCAACATTATTTTTGCTAATTTGTTTTTGAGTTCCCATCATTTTATTGAAAAGCACATTGACAATAAAAGTGTTTGTGGAAGGAAATTTAAAATGAATGAGTGAAATATATATATTATGAATGGAAGAGAGCATGCAATGAGTTTGATTCAAGCTCATATTGAAAGCACCATTTTGTGGATGCAAATTTTCATTGGATCATGTACTGATCACGTGAAGCAATTTGAATAAGATGAAGGTTAATTATTGACACCAGTGTGATGTCTGTCACGGGGACTCCGATGCCAAAGTTAGAACAATGCCTTTAGAAAATATATATTTCTCTATAATTGAAGAGAGAATTGTGAATCAAGAAAGAATTAACTTCTGATGGCTTTGTGTTTGGCTTTTTATAGAGGCAGAATGAGTAAATTGCTGGCAGATGAGTGAAACACGTGACAAATTAATGAGACATGTGGCGGATTAGTGAGTCATTTGTTTGGAGACGGTTGTAACTTCTCTTAGGTAGTTGTAACTTCCGTAGATAGTTGTAACCTCCTGTTGGCGGTTGTAACTTCTTGTTTGGAGACACCTCTTCTGCAAACTTGTGTGCTCAGCTGAGCATGGTGGTCAGTGTTGAACACTACTCCTATGTCGTGAAAAGAGTGTTCTACTGAGCTGTACCGGGCCCAGACTTGGGTTGCATTGGGCCCAAACTTAGGTTTTCTCTATTTGTAACTTTCGTCGGTAATTTTCGAGTTTCTTGATAATAACTCAGATCTTTGGGCTAAAAATTATTTTTGGCTCGTATAGTGTTTTATTTGACAAAATTTGTCTTAATATTGACAGATTCAAGCATTCCTTGCTGAACTCAATACTGAATAATTTTGGTCTTAGACTTAGTTGACAATTCTTTCATTTCCCACGTGAAGAAATGAATCATACGTGTGGGGCGATTCTTGATTGGTATGGATGCACACAAATTAGGAAACGACAAATCGGATAGTCCAGCCCGATAGGCCAGGCTTGGTCTCCCTTAATCGATAGCTCAAGGGCCAAGGTGACTCAAAAGTGTCGGGACAACCGGTCCCCTAGGCTATAGGCATCTCTCCATTACAACGGTATTTTATATAAAGCAAAACCATTCACAACACGTCATAGCAGAGTTCAAACCTTGAATTTGTGATACCATATTTCACAATTACAAGTACACCTACCAACTATCATACTTGTTAACTTTAATAAAAAAAAAATTTCATTAATTAAATATAACCATCAACATGTGCAAAACACATACATTTTAGGACTAGATAAAGAAGTATAGTACAATCAACAACACTATCAACACCAAATCATTCAAAAGCCCTATCCACGAAACCATTGATGATAAAATTGCCAATTTAAATTATGAAAAATGACTTTTAGGGTCTACTTTTTTCACAAAATAAACAATTTAGATACTGTAGTTGATGTAATGGTTAATTTGTGCATACTTTTATACTTTTATGACTAACAATGACTTTTTTATTAACCCAGATTAACATATAAAGTTATATGACATATTTACTCTTCCTAAACAAATAGAAAACCTAATTTTATAGTTTTATGACCAACAAGGACTCCAAAAAAAACCTAATTAACTAACAAGCGATTACTCTTTCTCTCAACTTTCTTTTCTTCTTTCAATCTTTTCCACAAGCAAAACCAAAAAGAAAATTTTCTTTGCATCTTGAGGTATTTTACGATTCTCAAGTTTTTTTTTTTTTTCATGATTGTGAAGAATCGTCCAATTTACGATTCTCAACCACCACCGTAACAACAACAGAGCAGCAACGTTGATTGCCTTGAAGAATGTTTGGCTACTCTTTGTTGTTGCTGTGTGTTGGATATGTGTTTCTAAAGTGGATTAAGTTAAGTTTTGGAAACTGCATTACCTTCCTCGTTGAATAAATTATTAGGTTAGAAAGCAATTATCATAAACATTCTCTACCAACAACATGGGATTTGTATTATTAGGTTGAATAAATTATTAAATTTTGGAAACTACATGTGTGTTAGTTTCAATATGGGGTCTGATATTGTGGTTTACTAGTTGTTTGAAGGACATGCCTCCACAAACATTTTCTAATGTTTGGATGTTAACTGATCAACATATTTGCTAATGTTTGGATGTTAAATGATCTGATATTTTCTAATGTTTGGTGTTACACAAACACTCTAAATGGTTTTTTAATTTATCTTCTCTCGTTCTCTCTTCTTCTTCTTTCTACACTCTCTATCTGTTTTTTCTTCTTTTTTCCTCTTCTCTTCTCTTGTTTTTTTTAGCCCACACTTTCACTATTTGGGTATCTGTTAATTGAAAAAGTATGATTAAAAAGTGTTTTCACACTTTCACTCTTTGCCCACACTTTCACGCTTTGGGTATCTGATAATTGAAAAAAATATGATTAAAAAGTGTTTTCACACTTTCACTTTTTGCCCACATAACTTACTTTTTTGATTAAAAAGTAAAAAAAAAAATGCAAAGTAAATAACTTGCTTTTTTGAGATTGAAATTTGGGGTTGTGGAGATGACATTAGTAGAGTTTTGTGTTTGTTTAATAAGTTTGAGCGGCAAGAAATTTGAGATGAAATAATCAAGATTTGATATAAATCTACAAGAATTGAAAAAGAAATTCTTTAATACATGCCTTTTTCTCCATTATCAATTGTTATAGGCTTGTGAGCAATTGGTTCTACTTGAAGCTTACGAAAATGACTTTCGTGCAAAATTCAAATCCTGAAGAAATGGGGTTAGTAAAAAAAAAATTTCCAAACAACTTTATACTAATCAATTTTCTAATTTCATTTATTAATTTTTTTTTCATATATATGCAGTTCAACTATTTTAGCCACGAATGCATCGCAAGTGATACCTGATTTCGCTACCAATTTTAATGGTGCTGGAAATGCAAGTGACCCATTGGTGTCTAGTAGATGGGGAAGTGCTATCAAAGAGGTTGGTCAAAGATTTTCAACAGTGTCTGGTTTACGGGTTGCGATAGAAAAGTATGCATTAGCACACAAATTCAAATACTCATTTGAGAAGAACAATGCTTTATATGTAAGGGCGAAATGTGGGGTGGATGGTTTCCCATGGAAGTTGAGGGCATCTAAAGTAAAAAACACTTTAAAATTTAACATATACAAGTTTGATCCACAACATGTGCATGTTGCGGCTGATGAATTTGTTTCTAAGTTTAGGGTTTAAAAAAAACTAGTCTCCAATATTATGGAGAAAGAATACGATGGACTTCAAGCTATGCTCCCAAACAAATTGTCAAAGACTTCAAGAATGACTTTGGTGTGAACTTGCAATACAAACAAGCTTGGCGCGGGAAGGAATTGGCTATAGAATGCCTTCATGGTTCTACTCAGTGTTCTAAAAATCGGCATAGGCGCTAGAAGGTAGAAAAAATGTCCAGATTAATGGCTGGGTGGGTTCTGGGCAGTCTAGGCAGGTCTGGGCGGCCTAGGCGGTCTGAGCGAGTTTTTATTTTTATTTTTAATAAGGCTGATTGTGTTCTTATTTTATTTTTCTTTCCTCTTTTTTAGAAATAAACAATTTAATTGTTTTTTATTCAGTATATGTCTAAATGTAGCAAATGATGGTTACTTAATGGAATTCTCAAAGGATCTGCCGGTACCAATTTTAGTAATGTAGATTTTATCAAACGTGACTGAGGTTATTCATGCAATTTGAAGAAAAATAAAAGAGTAGGTTTGGATATTTGTCCACAAATTCAACTTTGTATAAAGTACCCATCATAACCAACTTCAGTCATTTGAGTTTTAATAAATTTTGTTCATGATTGTTAATTTTTCATGTTTTTAAATTTTGCATATGTATCTTGGCATTAAATTGAATGCAATTGATAAAGTATTATGCTTAACTTTTGTAAATTATTAAAGTTATAATACAAAACCTAAGACCGCCTAGGCCCCTGGGCGCTAGGCACCTGCTTGCCGCCCACCGCCTAGCGCTTTTTAGAATACTGGTTCTACTATAGACTCTTATAGGCGACTACCTTTCTTATGTCAGAAGATACGAGAAAATAATCATGACAGTGTGGCATTCGTGATAGTTAAGGAAGATCGATTTTTTTAGTGTTTTATTGCATTTCAAGCTTCTCTTGAAGGATTTTGTAGTGGATGTTTACCAATTATATTTATTGATGGGACCTTCTTGAAGGCAAAGTTTAAAGGGACACTCCTTGCTGCACAAGCATGCGATGCAGATAATAAAATGTATCCAATTGCTTTTGCCATTGTAGCAAGGGAAACGTTTAATGGTTGGAATTGGTTTCTCCAAAACCTCAGTGATGCATTAAAGTCAAAATATGATATTATTATTACTTCAGACATGCATCCAAATATCATACATGCAGTGAATGACGTATTTGGTAACTCGTTGCATGCTTATCGTTTCAGACATTTGGGGCAAAATGTTTTAGACCATGTACATGCATGGGACATACTTGAGTATCGTCTCAAAAGATAGCTTAAAGAATGCATTGTGGAAGACTGCATGTGCTCGATTGTCCCCAAATTGTGTGGAAGCAATGCAAACTATTAAAAACATCTCACCAAAAGCACACAAGTATCTTGAGGATAGTCATCCTAAGCATTGGGCTGTGGCAAAATTTCCATGTAGACGTTGGGATCAAATGACGTCAAATATGGCTTCGGTTATAAATTCTAAACTGGGGTTTATATTCGCCACGATAATATAAAAAGGGAAATTTCCCTGCCCAAATGTTCATTAAAAATCAATAAAATTGTGCCAACGGTTATAAATCCTAAGCTAGAGTTTATATCCACCATTATTAAATTAACAAAATTTTGTGCCTTCGGTTGTGGGGTTCATTACACCCATCCCTCTCTCGGGGAACCCCTGGCAAAGCTCATCTTCCTCTCTTCATTACGTTTCCTCTCTCAAACAAAGCTTCGTCTCCGCCATTACGGTAGCAAAGCTTCTCCCTCTCTTCATTACGACAAAAAATAGAGGTTACCTTTTACGACAAGAAACAAAGTTTCTCCGCCATTACGACAAGAAACAGAGCTTCTCCTCTCTTCATTACGTTAGCAAAGCTTTTCATCTCCGCCATTCTCATCCGACGTTCATTGTCGACGACGATTGTTGCCGACTACATTTCCTGCCGAAGACATTCCCTGCCGACGACGTTGGTGAGTACTTGTGTTCCCTTATCCATCGTTTTGTATGTTTTCACAATAGAAAATTTCACCTAACAATCTCCTATGCATTCACCTGATAGTTTGCACACCAACTGTTTGATTAAATGCTTAATAGAAGAAAAAATATTTTTAGTTTTAACTTTCAGGATGCAGATGTAAGAAAAATCACTATCATACATTGGATCAATGCATTTTTTGGTTGGAGCTGTGCCACGTTAGTTTTTATGGTTAACTGTTGATGGTGTCTGTTAGGACTAATGTACATGCTTTGGTTTTAGCCTTACAACAACTAATCACAAGTTTTACAAGTCAGCATTGTATTTAGATTGTCCTGTATCAATTCATGTCGATACATATTCAAAGAAGATCAATTTATACAAAACAATGGATGGCTGGGGTTCTTTGAATTTTTGTTCAGAAACTCCAAACACACAGAAGATGAAACAAATTATCTCAAACTGTAATTAAAAGCTGATTATCCTGATGCTTAAACTACCAATGAACACAACAGTCTGTTTTAATTTTGGTATGCTATCAATGTTGTAAAAAAGCTTTGAGTAGCTTTATGGACGTAACTTATTTTGGACTATGTTTGGCACGGGTTTGGGGAGTGTACAAGTAACTAGAGAGTAGGAGCAAAGTAAAAACTGGAAAAAGGATGAAGTTTAAGGTGGGTTTAAGTACAATGTCATTTAAGGGTGAAAGCTGATTTGTGTTAGAGAAGGTTTCTCCAACATAGTGGATTTAAAATTGTATTTTAATCAATTTAAGCATAAACTTAGATGCATCTCTCTTTACATTTGGCAATAAGGTAATGACTCCCTAGCATGGCCGGCGCCTCTAAGTGGTAAAATAAACATTTTCTAACCCATGATACCTAGATACTTCATTCTACTAATCATATCATTGTCGCAATAGATATGCCACCCTTAAGCATTCAAAGCTTATGCCACACTTGTACACATTCGAATACTTCATAGACAGTTTAAGCATTACAACTTTTAAATTTTCGCATCATTGTACCAAACACATATTTCCCCATGGGCTTGTCTAATTGGCGAGGAAACGAGCGAGGAAACGGGCGAGGGAGGGGGGTGCAACCTTCCATCTCCCTTGAGATGCGCGAAGGCCCACATCTCGAGGAGGATGGAGGGTTGCACCCCCCTCCCTCGCCCGTTTCCTCGCTCGTTTCCTCGCCAATTAGAATTCCTCATTTCCTCTGTTCTTCTAACTTTTTTATTTGTTCCTGATTGAAAATGTCACGAGTAATCTTTTATAATAGAAATATGATCATATTTTGATTTTATATTTGGGAAATTAGATCTCCCTTTGTCTTCTTGTACAAATACTACATAATGGAAGGTTCTTTGTAGCAATAACTGTGTGTGTTAGATTTTTGAAATTCTCAGTATCCGTGTATGCAACATCAGAGTCTATGCTGTATGGCTGTATTATATAAGGACATGATAATTTGTTACCAATAGGCGAAAGTTGGTTAGAAAAAAATAGTGAATTTGAGATCTCATTCAAAGAGAATGATAGTTATTTTTTCGACAGATAGAAAATTCATTAGTATAAAAAAGAATAGAAAAAAAGGAGGATTGCAGTCTCAGGTTTCTTCTCTCTTCGACTGTTGAAGCACTTCCAATATACCTGCAAGAACCGCGTGTTCTGATGAAAGAAGCTTCAAGGGGGGCTTACATGATTGCAAATACTATTATCTTTATGCCGTTTTTGCTTGCAGCAGTTATCATTTTTGCGGTGCCCGTTTACTGGCTCATTGGACTCAACCCTTCATTCACTGCTTTTGCCTTTTTCATTTTCGTAGTATGGATGATAGTCTTGATGGCTAGCTCCCTAGTACTCTTTCTAAGTGCAGTCTCCCCTGATTTTTATTTCTGGAAATTCACTCATATGTACAGTCTTGAGAGCGTTCTTCCTCTTCTCTGGCTATTTCATTCCCAAAGGTAACATCCCGAATTATTGGCTTTTCATGTACTATGTTTCTCTCTAACGCACTACTCATCAACGAATACTGGAGTTTGAATGGGAAGTGTTTTTCATGGAAAGCTAGTGATCATTTAAACTGTACGCTTACAGGTAGTGATGTTCTGAGGATTAGAGGACTGTAGAAAGACACTAGGTGGATAAATGTGGGGATTATGCTAGGGTTCTTCGTGTTTTATAGGGTGCTTTGCTGGATAATCCTTGCTCGAAGGGCCTAAAAACCAATGCTGTTGACACTGCAGACAGGTAAAATCTTTAGAAACATTCAAAAATCTGTTGACACTTTGTGGACAAATATAAAAGTTACTCTGTGACTTTGGGATTGTAATGGAGATAAATTCAGGGGTATTCAATTCTCTTCCTGGACTTTTAATTGTGACTACATTGTTTAGGGAAATCTTCCCTACTCATCGCATAAGTAGTTAATATATTTATTTTATTCTAACCATATTTACAATTTTTTTACGGAATCAGTGTTAGGTCTAAATATTAAGATATTTGTTACTTGACTACACTTATGCGCTTTCAGATCTACTGCGATAGATTCTACTGTCCAGTGCATACCATCTTAACCCATTGAATTCCCATCTAACCCTATAGAATTGGGCAAACTAATAGGATGATTTTTATGTTTTGGATAAACATCCATGACATTTTTGCTTCCATAAAGGGGACACAAAAGTGGGACAATACTCTGTATATAGGCGATTAAAAGTTCCATATACTCATTAGCAGGAGCCATTTGTTACCCCAACCAAATGTTGGTAAACGTCAAACCTAACTCTTAACACTAAGATAACTCACTCAGGTTGCTAGTTATCCCAGGTGGGTTGGTTGGCTGTGTTTGCTTGATATTTTTATCATGAGTTTGTTATTGTACATTGTCATTTAGATTTATTTTTATGGACTTGGCTAATTACAATGTAGATTAAAGAAAAAATGATGCATAATGCTACAGCTTTATTACTTTTTGTTGATGGGCTTTGTTAATGAAAACATGTAGAAATGATTATATAAAGCTGATCATATAGTGAATTACTAGTTAATATTCAAGAAAATCACACTTGAACAAGATAACCAGAGAAATAAGCAACCATGTAAGAGACTTATGTATGGCAGACCGAAGTAACCTATAAGATAGATTTTGTCTATGCTAATACAAAGACTATACTGATTTATTACATAAAAAGATCAAGTTTGGGTTGGGTTGGTCAACCTGGCTCGCCAAGCCTTTATTAAGCAAAGGATTTCTCAAGCTCATGTCCTATGGCCCCTGCTCCTACCATGTACTTGGAAACGGTTGTTGCATTCCCATAGAAATTAATTCTAAATGAGCTTAAATAATTTTATAGATCTTTCGTTCTCCAATTCAAAAATATTGGCAATAGAACCATTCCCACCTTTAAGAATCTAAAGCTGTCGTATAACTAAGTATTAAAAGGTCTAAGTAGAGATGGTAGCTTTTGAGAGCTATTAACTCCACTAGATGCAAAAACATAAACATAAAAAGATCAACTAACACGTCATAGTAAGAGATTGTTCACTGCAATCCTCTGATTTCCAGTGTATTGCCCCCTTGATCCTGCAAACCTCTAGCAAGTTCCATTCTCTTGATGAAGCTAGAAACTGACTGGATTGCAGAGATAATGGCTGTTTTGTTGCGCCAATTCGACTCTCTCTCTTGGCAATAAAGACTATGATGAAAACAAAGTTATGGGAGCAGAGGATTTAGCTATATTCTCTAACCAGAACAACAGAAGACAAAAACAATAAAAGAACAGGGATAGAAGAAAAAAAAAAAACAAAAGAATAGGACATTGAAAGAAAAACAGAGATAAGAATAGATGAATAGAAGATGACTGCCACACCTCACCGCAGATCTCTAAAAAATTAATCTGCATAAGAGCCGCACAAAATTTTTGTTTTTGCTCTGAACAGAAAATGGGAGTTGCAACAATGCGTTCTTCCATTGCGTTGTCGCTGTCGTAGCTATTTCCACTCTTTCAATGAAAATGTGAATCATTTATTGGGGTTGGGGGTGAGTGTTTATTATTTACACACTTTAATAGGAAAATCAACCCCCAGAGGACAATGATTTGCTTAGTGTGATGTAGTAGTCTAACACTAATGTAATAAAATATAATTTTTGAACTTATTTGCACGCTAAATAAAACACCCTAAAGTTATTGTTTGTAATATGCAAACACACGTTGCCATGAATGACACTTGTACTCTTTCCTTCTGTTGTGGTACTCCTAGTTTATGGGAATCAAGTACAGATGATGGATATGCTTTTTATTCACTGAGGATGTAAATGCAAACAACAGAGATGATTATAGGGACAGGGATTACAAAATTCTCTAACCTCTAGCTATAGTCTCTTTCTTCTCTTTGCTTTTTTTTGCAGTGTTGCTACTTTGCAGACATTAGTTTTTATTCTCTTTGCTTTTTTTTGCAGTGTTCTTTCTTCTTCTTTTGATACATTCCTTCGATAATGATGCAGAAATATTTGTTTGATTCATTCCTTCCATAATGGTTGACTTTACAGAAATATTTCTTCTACTTTGCAGACATAATGATGTAGAAATACTTTGCAGACATTAGTGTTCTTTCTTCTTTTCTTTGCAGTATTCCTTCCATGATATTTGTTTGATGTATTGGATTGTTATGGTGGTAGGATTGACATAAATTAATTCTGTTTTTTGCTTGGCTTGAATGAAATATATGTTTGATGTATTGGATTGTTATGTCAGAATTCATTTTTTTCTAGTCTATCAGAGTTCATTCATTTTTTTTTCTAGTCTATCAGAATTCATTCTTTCTAATCTTTCACTGTTATAGGAAAATTCTTTCATTTTTTTTCATATTTTTAGGAAAAATCGGTAAAGAATAAAGTAGTTCGTGCAAAGCAAAAGATGGGCCATACATCTGGATCGAAGTCCTATGCACGTGTCCTGATTTGGTGCCTTATGCTTTGGGTAGTGCTAGTAGTTCATCAAGGAGAGGATCAAAGACTAAAGAAGCTTTCTTGGAGTCTCAGTGCCTAGAAATGAAGACCAAGCATGAGGCTATGCAGAAGGAACTGGAGGAGTTACGGGCTCAACAACAACAATACAGCAGATGATGATGATGTTCATGCATGCTATGCAGTCGCGGGGAACCATGGAGAACTCTCAACCATCACACCAGTCAGGACAAAGTCAACCATTTCAGCTTCCTTATCCTATGAATCTGATGCATCCTATTGGACATATGCCTTTCGTGCCACCCTCACAACATTTTTCTGATGACTCTCATCATTCTAACGGTGTTACATTAGGTGGATTCAGCGGACTGCTTTATGGTAATATGTCTGATGCAGATATAATTAGGCTTATTAGAACATCTGGAGGATCAGGGACACATTCGGGTTCAAATTCAGGTAGTTGATTGGATTGTCTGCTTATCTTTACTAGCGGATGTACGATGTATATTTTGTTCATGGCGGAGATGTATGACACATATTTGGGATGTCGAATATATGACATTTTGTTTTATATTAATATTATTTTGAGATCGGGTGCAAATTTTTTTTAAATGTTTACAAAACCTATTGGCGGATAATATTGAAGTCTTGGCGGATAACGAGCAAAATTTCATGGCGGTTATGAACTCATTCTTTGCGGATAATATTAAATTACAGGCGGATATAAGTGCCGCCCAGTATGAATTCCTGACGGTTAAAAATTCATTCCGGGCGTATACAAGTGTCGTCATTCTGGAGTTCTGGCGTTTATAAATCCGTACCCGGCGAATTTATGTGCCGCCTATTCTGAAGTCCCGGCGTTTAACAATTTGTAGCCGGTGTATGTATGTGTCGCCAATCAATTACTTTGTCAAATATAAGTGCTACGAAAAAACTGTAATGTCATTTATATCCGCCACTATGTTATGCTGGCGGATATTTTTTTTTCTTTTTTTTTTTAAATTCAAAAATACTCTCGGCGGATTAAGGGACTTATCCGCCGGGACAATCCCTTTCCCGACATATTCTCAATACATTAATCTCAACATTACAAATTTACCTTTTTATCTCCCTGTGTTTCGTGATTTGATTTTTTTCTTTTTCATTTGAAAATAGTTGAGTACTAAGAACACAATCTTCTTTTAATTTAGATCATTCTTTCAGAGAAAATTTTGATCACCCTTTCAAAGTTATGAACTCTGACTTTGTTAAACCTTTAGTTTAATGGTGAAAAATCAACTCAGAATGATTAACAACATCGGTTGTGTGATTTATTTTTTTTGAAAATTTAATTGTTAATTATTGATGTGTTTTTCAAACTAATTACATTCACACATAAGTACACAAGTTAAACTTATTCTTCTATGGATGTTTAACCAAAAAAAGAAGATTTTTCCTGTTTCTTTTTTTAAAAAAGGGTGCCAACATTACTTTTCAAAAGATTTTTGTTTTTTCCAAGGTTTTGTGAGCTAGTGAAGCTTGATTTAGTTTTCATGGCAAGGAAAGGTTTTGGTTCACTTCGTAGGAAAATTTTCCACAACTTTAGCATTTTCATGGTGGACGAAGATTTACGTGACTTGCCAAACTTAAGGAAAAGAAAGTCAGAAAATCTTAAAGAAAATCTTTTTAGATTTTAATTTAAAAAAAGAATAGGTCCACCTCACTAGCTCACGGAAACTCAGAAATCTTGTTATTAAAGAAGAAAGGTCAGAATATGTTAAAGAAAAAAAAAAATCAAAATATGACTATTAGAATATCTTGTATAACAAATTATAAGTTTCTTAAGGTCAGGTAAATGTTAGCTTGTATTCAAAAAAGTCATCACATCTGACTTTCTATGCTTCATCTCATTCTTGAAGCCACAGATCCTCCACGCCGGTTGCCATCTCATCGCTAGCGATTGTCCTCTTCTCTTTGTCATCGCCTGACCACAACAGGCATTATTTATTCTCTCACTGCAGAACATAAGCAAAACACGAGAAAAATCTCAACACCACAACAGAGAAAACTCTCTCCGTCGCCGGTTATCTCCCCCATTTCATACCATCACAAATGCTAAGCACATACCAACACAAATGCTGAACAAATTTTCAGCCTTTGCACCGAGAGAAAGTACTGAGACTAGAAGTCTACTCTACCCGTTTCATACCGGAATTATCAAAATTCGTTGGTGATAATTTTTTTCTCGGGCAAATGCCGACAATTTCAAAAGAGAACACTGTAGAAGAAGAAGAGGAGAATTGAAACTCATCGAAATTGATCTCTAAGCAAAAGAGGAGAGTTGAAACTCATCTGAATTAATCTATCTCTTGCGATCTCTCTCCATAGCAATTTTCTTACAATGAACTTCAAAGCTTTCAAGCTGCACATTTCATTTGCGTTTACATGTACAGCTTGCGGGAGCAGGTTAGAATATGTAGGAATTGCACTCAACATAGTCAAACTCAAGTTAAAGATTAATTCACCTCTACAAGAAGAAAAGTCAGAATAGGATTCTATTAGAATATCTTGTATGATAAGTTTTAAATTTCATGTTTTCACAATCTTAGGTAAAAATCAACTTCTATATAAGCTTTTATTTAATCAAGAAATAAATACAATTATCCAAATATTTTCTTTACAGATTGCAACTAATGAGCCGTCACGATGACTTAAAAGTGGATGCACACGAATCAGGAAGAGGATTCAAACAGCCCATCAACTGTGAACGACAAATCAGACAGTCCAGTCCAGTAGGTCAGGCTTGGTCTTCATTCTTCGATGGCTCAAGGCCAAGGTGACTCAAAAGTACAGGGACAACCGGTCCCCAAGGCTATAGGCATCTCTTCATTAAGTGGCTCATTCAGACTTTAGAGGTTCAGAAGCGTGGGTAAATTTGCATCTGGCTCAAAATGTGATCAATGTTGTCAGTAGACTTCTCGATTGGGTGAGTGTGCATCTGGCAAGTGTCAGTAGACTTCTATTCTCGATTGTTAGAGAATAGAAGTCTACCTATGTTACAACATAGGAAAGTGTCACAGAATAGAAGTCTACCTATGTTACAGAATAGAAAAGTGTTACAGAATGGGTTAGGAAGACTTTCCTATTGTACTTTGGTTTCCTAAGTTTGGTTAGATTTCCTATTGTATTTTGGTTTCCTAAGTTTGCTAGGTTTCCTATTTCTAATAGGTTATGTCAAAGTTAGCTCTATATAAGCTTGTATTCTATTTAATGAATGGGGAACAATATTTTCAATACAATTCTTTACATGGTATCAGAGTCACTTTCTTTGGTGACCTAAGACTCTGGGGATTCAAGCTCTTCCCCGCCTCTGACAACTATGCAAGAGGCGGGGGAGGGATGAAAGCGACAACAAAGTTCAACTAAATTGAAGGGAAATTGCACTCTACAACAACTTCATGCATATCAGCAACACGCCGCCAACCTGCAATTCAATCAAGGAAGGGGGGCCAACAATACCAAAATCTATGTTGTTTCGATTTGAGCAATACCACTCAAATTGAGCAATACCAAAATCTATGTTGTCTCGACTTGAGCAATACCACTCAACTTGAGCAATACCAAAATCTATGTTGTCTCGAATTGAGCTATACCACTCAAATTGAGCAATACCAAAATCTATGTTGTCTCGACTTGAGCAATACCACTCGAATTGAGCAATACCAGGACTCGTCCAGACTCGACGATAATGATTTCATCACCAAATAGGTCTTCAAAGTTTCCTCCAAGCTGCACATTTCGTCTGCATCTACATGTCCAGCTTGCGGGGGGGTGTTAGAGAATAGAAGTCTACCTATGTTACAACATAGGAAAGTGTCACAGAATAGAAGTCTACCTATGTTACAGAATAGAAAAGTGTTACAGAATGGGTAAGGAAGACTTTCCTATTGTACTTTGGTTTCCTAAGTTTGGTTAGATTTCCTATTGTATTTTGGTTTCCTAAGTTTGCTAGGTTTCCTATTTCTAATAGGTTATGTCAAAGTTAGCTCTATATAAGCTTGTATTCTATTCAATGAATGGGGAACAATATTTTCAATACAATTCTTTACACATCCCTTCGTAAGTTGTCACCACGACTCCTTCATCTTTCGATAAGCGTTGGACTTGTTTCTTTACATTGCAGCCATGGTGAGTGCATTTATAATAGTTTCTGCAATATGAAGTAAAAAGAAGTTAGTTTCAATCACATAATTACATTCTTAATTATGTCCATGCAAGAAGTTCAACCATTCATGCGTTTGATCATTAATCGTGATCGATCCATGGTTAATTAATTTGTATACTCAGAACAAACTTTAGAAAAACAGTAGATAAAGGCAGATCGAGCAGTCATGCTTTGATTTGCCATTCCAATCTGGAGAGTTGCTTGCACTCAACTCAGCCTTGAAACATCGATGCCTGGAAGTCTCTAATAAGCTAATATTTTCATTGAGTTTGTTGGTAATAAGCAAAGCTAGAGATGATCAAAATCACTATAGAATTATAGGTGTAAATCCGATCTTGAATAAAATCATATTTTGCATAAAATTAGAACTCGGAGTGATTTATTATGTTTACTTGTTTATAATCCTTCAATAATACTATCCGACTAGTGATCCCCCATACCTTATATAGTACCCAAATAACACACCGTCCATAAATTGTGATGAATTTAAAGTCAATAATCATGTATACACATAGTTCTTACAAAGAGTTGCAGAGTTAACTTTTCCTAACCATTTAAGTGATACAAGAGAACATTCATCATCCATGCAAAGTTATTGCATAATATTTCACAGTGTGAAAGGAGCTATTAGCAGCCCACCTAGCTTAAATTTTCTATCTTGCGAGAATTTATCCTCCACAGATGCAAAGCCAATCAACTTTCACTAGTGGGTCGTAAGATAAGATACTAATCCAATAAACTAATTATCTTAAGTAATCAACTTGATTAAGATGATCACTATGATGAACATATACACAAAAAGCAAATAAAACACACCTAGGATGTTTGTTGTTTTTCACAGCTTTTTTGCCATACTTCCTCCATCTATAACCATCATGAAGGATATCAACCTGACTTTTAGTCTGAAAAGCGTATCGAGGATTCCTCACTTTCTTCTCACCCTTCTTTTTACTCGACGATTTGATCACCTCATGATGAAGGCCAGGAAAGGTGTTACCATGACTTGGTTGTGGTACAACAATGTTCTCGGACTTCAACGCGGAATACCCATTGTTGTTGTTTTTGTTGTTGTTGTTACCATGGTGAAGGTCACTAAAAACATGAAAATTCATCACCATGTTTGAAGATGGATATTGATCAGTAATTGTTGATGATGATGAAGATGGGAAGAGAGTTTGATAGGTTTCCATTAGAGAAGTTGGGGAGCTCAGTGTGTAGAAGAAATGAGGGAGTATGAGAAATGAGGAAAAGTGGGGCGGCTTAATTAATGACTAAAAAAGGCTTAAGTTCATTCATGATGTTTTTAGAGAAATTAATAGAGAATGATATATAACCAAGTTGACGTAAAAGACACGTTTTTTAAAGATTAAGACCTTTATTCTAATCTAAGATGGATTGAATGGCCAATTACTTTTTTATGGTGTTGATCGGTAGGTATCACTTTGTTGATAGGTTATGAAATCCTATAAAAACCCAACTTCGAAGAAGAGTAGTTGGCGTTTGGAAAATTAAAGGAACTGTCAAAGTGCAAAGAAAATTCAAACAAAGTAGTACGGTGTTCTATCTGATTAATCAAGGTGTACTAGTATTGATAAACATTCGAGTTGGGGAAGAGAAAGAAAATTAAAAAAGACTTTTTGAAACACGGTCTTTTATATAATCCAAAACCATTCACAAGATGCCGTGACAGAATTCAAACCCTGAACCTGTGATGTCATATCTCACGCTCACAACTACATGTTATATAATAAAAGAATAATACTTTCTGTTAGAGAATAGAAATCTACCTATGTCACAGAATAGAAAAGTGTTACAGAATGGGTTAGGAAGACTTTCTTATTGTATTTTGGTTTCCTAAGTTTGGTTAGATTTCCTATTGTATTTTGGTTTCCTAAGTTTGCTAGGTTTCCTATTTCTATTAGGTTATGTCAAAGTTAGCTCTATATAAGCTTGTATTCTATTCAATGAATGAAGGACAATATTTTCAATACAATTCTTTACACTTTCACTAATTAAATATAACCATTAACATGTGCAAAACACATACATTTTAGAGGATTAGATGAAGAAGTATAGTACAATTATAGCACCAAATCATTCAAAAGCCCTACTACCTATGCATGTATCTCTAAGATATGGATATATGTGACCCCTTTTTTGTGGTTTTCTTGGAACATGACTTTATTGGTATTCCACCAACCTTAGTGGTTTTTTCCACATTGGCCTTTTATCATCATCTCCTTATAATACCATCCACTAATCTTTTTGTTTAATCCCAAAGTGCTAATACAATTTATAACAATGACAACACAAACAAACAAGACCAGATTCAACCCTTCCCTCTGTTTGTGGCAACTTCTGGTTGAGCTTCCATGGAAGAAAAGTTTGCAAAAGGATTATATCGACAACACGAAGAGCACCCCACGTGGAATATGGCATCGAACGATTATTGGTCAAGAAACATTAGTGTCTATATGCATATTCGATGGTGATCGATTTAATAAAGATTACAAAGTTGATAAGATTTCAAAGAAAAGGAACATGTGAGGTTTGAATTGAATATGATACTGACGGGAAGAATGGATGGTAATAAAAATGAAATTTCACCTCCCCGCGGGCGAGGTGACGATAACATCAGCAGCCCGGCAGCAGGAGAGGAGTACTAAACATTTGGTGACGACTTCTTGTCTCATTTTCACTGCGCATACAAAATTTGGTGGATTAATTAGGTAACAATGGCAGGTATGTTCTAACTTCTTCAAATACACTATGACAGGTAATTAAGGGGGCTGCGGCACTACATGTTTTTCGAATTTAATTAATACGTAATTACTAGCTAATTACTCGTTCCTGTGACATTCTTTTGTTAAATTTTTATATGTATACTTGCAAGTTTTTAGTTGATGTCTAATGTCTTCGACACATGTTAGCATGTCTTTGACATTTCAGGAAAATAAAACGAATAATCCTCCAACAACGTCGATCTAAATCACATTCATGCATCATTAAGTACATCTCCGCGTCATGCTCTAGAATGTGAGAATGTTATAACGTTGCCCACTTTGTTGAAGTATTTGAGGATCTCATACACATTCATTCAACGGAAATATGCAAATTGTACTCATTCATTCAACGGGAAGTACATAAGTCATGACATATTTTAAAATTGAATATGCAAATATGAACACGGTTTTACCAATATTAACATTTTGATCGCAATGGTTACCATATAGCCTGGGTTCGAACACGGTTTTTACCATATAGCTTGGGTTCGAACCGGAGACCTTCAGTGTGTGTTAAACTCACGTATGGCCAATATAAATATAGAGTTTGTCTAGGCAGCCAGACTTTAAAACTCAAAACCTGACAAAAAAATGACTATAAAGCCCGACTACCTAAAATTGCAGATAAATATATGTTGTTTCCTAAATTCAAGATCATACATTTCAATTTAGTAAAAAGTTACTTAGCCAACCAAATGGGACCTAAGATATGATAATGATGGTATGAAAGGCATTGACATATTCTCAATACAATAATCTCAACATTACAAATTTACCTTTTTATCTTCGCGTTCCGTGATTGAGTACTACGAACACAATCTTCTTAACAGCTTTAAATATTAATTAGATCATTCTGTCACAAAATTTCGATCACCCTTTCAAAAGCCCTGTTAGAGAGCGAGAGCGAGGCGGAGGGCGAGGGTCGCCCACCACCATCCATCATCCTGGAGATGCTGCCCATGAGCGCATCTCGAAGATGATGGATGGTGGTGGGTGGCCCTCGCCCCCACCTAGCTCTCTCTCCCTCGCTCCCTGCTGGTGGGCGGCCTTTCAAAGTTATAAACTCTGACTTTGTTAATTTGAAAATTCTAGGGAGCGAGGGATGGGTGTCCCCCTCGAGATGCAGGCCCTTGCTTATCTTGAGAGGTATCGCTCCCTAGAAGGGCTCTTGTTAATTTAACGGTGAAAAATCAACTCATAATGAAAAACAAACGTTGGTTATGTCAAAATCATAGATTTTTTTTTTTTTTTTTGAAAATTTAATTGTTAATTATTGATGTGTTTGTCAAACTAATTTTGAAAAGAAATAAATTATATTCACACATAATTACACAAGCTAAACTTATCCCTTCTATGGATGTTTAACAAAAGGGGAATTCTAATTGGCGAGGGAGGGGGGTGTTTAACACAAAAAGAAGGCCGGCCCAACTTATTTATTATTATTATTTTCAAGGTTTTGTGAGTGAAACTTGCTTTAGTTTTCATGGAAAGAAATTTTTTTGGTTCACTTCATAGGAAAAATTTTCAGAACTTTAGCATTTCATGAAGAAGGTTTACATACATAATTCACCAAACTTACGAAACAATGGTGATTTGAAAAATAAGGAACGAAAGGGGATTTGCGGAGGGATGATGGTTGGACGTCACGACATAGCCAACCTAAACGATTGTTACTTCCCACCAACACACAAAGTCCATACCATATTTTTCGTTGTTGATCGATCATCAATGCCCTATCAAATTATCAATACATTGAACCACTAATTTGACTGTAAAACACTCAAATCATACTACTTCATTGGCCCATTTCTGTTTTAGTCCATTTTGATAATAGGGACAATTCATGACATATAAGGTATTTTCCGTTCATGACTTTTTTTTAGAACACTTTGTTATTCATTAATTTAAAGATTTGTAAAATAAAAAATATTAATTTGGCTTCGCACGGGTTCGAACCGGAGATCTTCAGTGTGTTAGACTGACGTGATAACTAACTACACCACAAAATAAATGAGACCTAATATGATGATGATGATGATACCAAAGGCATTGACATATTCTATTTTTTTTTTTTTTTGTTCAAACACGAAGATGTTTATTAATGAAAGAAATGGAAACAAAATACAAAGAGAAACATTCCTATATCAAGGAATGCCAAGACACTATGAAAGTGTCAAAACCCAAATCCCTAAACAAATTACATGCCGTACCCATCCTCCACAGCAATTCTCTAATCTCGATAAAGATAGAGTGTTCTGATCTGTTGAGTCATTCAAATACCCTTTTATTTCTTTCTTTTCACACACACCACATGAGAACGTGAGGGACCCTACGCCATAACCACTCCCCCCGACGGGAAGGATTAGCTTGAGACCACCAACTTAGCCAATCTAAAATGGAGCCTTCAAACATCAAACTCAAACCGAATTCCGCCAAGAAACTGCTCCAAATGGATTTGGAGAAACTGCAGTGAAGCATCAAATGGTCCAGTGTCTCGTCAAATTCATTGCAAATCACACAAAGACTCCCTGTGATGATTCCTCTTTTTCTTAACCTATCTTTAGTCAAGATCTTCTCATGCAAAACTGACCAACTAAATAAATTAATCCGAAGAAAAATGTTTTTCACCCATACCAGATTTTTGTGGGAGGAAATGAAGGGGTTAGAGTGGGTCTCATAATGAGATGCAGCCAACATATCTGAAAATTCTTTCACCGAGAAGCCCACACCTTTACCCTTCCACACCAAACTATCTTATCCCTCTGAGAGCGTTTGTCTATCCAACAGATGCATTAGATTAGCGAACTCATCTAGTTCCCCAGTATTGAGGTGTATTCGAAAGGAAAGATCACAAGAATTGTCGTTAAACAAAAAATTGCTCACACTCCCATATTGATTGTTGTTAATGATAAACAACATTGGAAACAAATCCTTCAAAGATTGGTTACTACACCAAACATCATGCCAGAAAGAGATGAGATCATCATTTCCACATTTGAGAGAGGTGTGAGGGTAGAAGCCACTTGCGCACCGGGAGATGGACTTCCACAAAGAGCATCCGTAGGAAGTGTACTTAGTTCTCTTTTCCCAAACCCATCTGTTGCGCCCATATTTGTCCATAATGAGAGATCTCCATAAATTATCATTTTCTTCTGCAAATCGCCAAAGCCACTTAAAAAGTAATGCAATATTGAAAGTGAGCACCTGACGAATGCCTAAACCACCTCGAGATTTAGGGCAACAAATTCTCAATACATTAATCTCAACATTACAAATACATTAATCTCAATACATTAATCTCAACATTACAAATTTACCTTTTTATCTCCCTGCGTTTCGTGATTTGATTTTTTTCTTTTTCACTTGAAAATAGTTGAGTACTAAGAACACAATCTTCTTCAACAGCTTAAAATATTAATTAGATCATTCTGTCTGAGAAAATTTTGATCACCCTTTCAAAGTTATGAACTCTGACTTTGTTAAACTTTTAGTTTAATGGTGAAAAATTAACTCATAATGAAAAACAACGTCGGTTATGTCAAAATCATTGATTTAAAAAAAATTAATATTTAAATATTGACGTGTTTGTCAAACTAATTTTGAACGAAATAAATTACATTCACACATAAGTACACAAGCTAAACTTATGCTTCTATGGATGTTTAACCAAAAATGTTTCTTTTTTTTAGAAAAAAGGGTGCCAACATTACTTTTCAAAAGTTTTTTTTTCCAAGGTTTTGTGAGCTAGTGAAGCTTCATTTAGTTTTCATGGTAAGAAAAGGTTTTGGTTCACTTCGTAGGAAAATTTTCCACAACTTTAGCACAACAGACAATTCTTCCAATAAGTCATTTTCGGAGAAAATTTTTGGAATGTATGGAAAAAATAAGCTTAATATCACTGGCTATTGACATGGATGGTCTTCTTCTTAGACTATTAAAGAAATAAAGTCTACCTATGTTACAGAATAATAAAGTGTTACAGAATAGAATATGTTAGGAAAGTCAGAATAAAATAGAAGTCTTAGGTTTCCTATCTCCACAGGGTTAGATTAGAGTTAGCTTTATAAGCTTGTATTCAGACAATACAATTATACAATAATAATATTTCAATACAATTATTTACATAGACTATCTAAACTGAAGTCCAGATTTTAATAAGAAAATAAAATAGGTCCACCTAACTAACTCATCCAATAACAATATGGAAGCTCATAAATCTTGTTAAAGAAGAAAAGTCAAAATATGTTAAAGAAAAAAAAAAAAAAAAAAAAAAAGTAAGGATTTGACTATATTAGAATATATTGTATAACAAGTTTTAAGTTTCTTATTTCAACAAGGTTAGATAAATGTTAGCTTGTATTCTTGTATATAAGCTTGTATACAACAACCCTCCACGATCCATCTCAGCACTCTTCATCACACTAACATATCACGCTAATGCCCTCTCTTCGCCACCTCGTCACTGCTACCAGCAGTGGTGAGACTCTCTCACCATCACACGCGACAACGACCACAGACCCATCATTCCCTTCTTCTCACAGAACAATCACACCAGCCAACAACCCCAACATCTATCGAGCGCAAGCCATCGTCACCTCCCATCTCTCTCACAGTCTCGCCATCTCTCTGTCTATTCGTCGCCAATCAGAGACTCCATGAATCACAGACATACTCAAAACCATATCCGATCGCTACTCTCTCTCGCCTATAGCCAACAACTCTCCTTCCAGATTGCAGCACCCAGATGCAACCCTTCTTTCTCTCACATACAACAAGCAGAAGAAGGGGATGAGAAGATTAGGAGAAAGAGGATATGTTTTCATCTCTTCACACGCTATCCGTATTCCAGTAGTCCATTCTCCACACCTCCACTTTTCATTTGGACCACCACCACATCGTCATCACATCTGGCTTTCTCTGCTTCATCTCATTCTTGAAGCCACAAATCCTCCACGTCGACTGCCATCTCATCGCCAACGATTATCCTCTCCTCTTTGTCATCGCCTAACCACAGCAGGTCATTATCAATTCTCTCACTGCAGAACAGAAGCAGAACAAGAGAAAATTTTCAACACCACAATAGAGAAAACTCTCTTCACCGTCAGAATCTTCATTTTCGGTTATTTCCCCTGTTTCATACTAGCACAAATGTTGAGCACATACTAGCACAAATACTAAACACATACCAGCACAAATGCTGAGAAAATTTTTAGCCTTTGCGCTGAGGGAGAGTATTGAGACTAGAAGTCTACTATACCCATTTCATACCGGAATTATCAGAATTCGTTGGTGATAAATTTTTTTTCTCAGGCAAATGCCAACGATGTCGAAAGAGAACAATTGTAGAAGTAGAAGAGGAAAATTAAAACTCATCGGAATTGATCTCTAAGCAGAAGAAGAGAGTTGAAACTCATCTGAATTGATCTATCTCTTGCGATCTCTCTCCATAGCAATTTTCTTATAATGGACTTCAAAGTTTTCAAGCTGCACATTTCATTTGAGTCTACATGTACAGCTTCACTACAAGAAAACTGTATTTTAACCGTCGCTGTATAATACTGCGACGGTTGGACAACCGCCTCTAATAAAGGCGTCACTAGGGTATTCAACGAAGGTTTTCAGCAACCGCTGGCATAACCGTCGCTATGTGTATATAGCGACGGTTGTCAATAACCGTTGGCAAAACCGTCGTTGAATGCCATATAGCGGCGGTTGCAACCGTCGGCAAAACCTGATGAACTTACACTTTTGCGATGATTATTAACCGCCGCTAAAATTCATGAACACACGGATGGTTATAACCGCCGCTAATTCTCTTTGATTTTTTTTTTTTACCAAAAAAAACCACATTTTTCAACTTGTAGTGCTTTCTTTTCATAGGGTGAAGACAATCTATCCAACATGTGCACAACTTCTAAACTCAAATAAAAAATCAAATATAAATGACACTAAACTTTGATACCATCATCACACATTAAAAGGGACCTTAATTTCATTTCAAAATCAATATTACATGGTCCAGAGAAAACTACAAATTAAATTGTTACATATTCTCAATGTTCACATCTAACAACCAAAATCGAAGTTGTACAATATGGCTGGCTAGTTAGCTTAAAAGAAACTGAATTACGAAATGCTCCACAAGCTTTGGTGCTCATCATTGATCATGTTCTCCCTGCAATGGGGAATCACAAAAAAATATGAGAATATTTCAACACAAAACCAAAACAAAGGAATTCAAGAACAATGAATTGAAAATAAAATCATATTTCAATCCTCTATGCTCCATATGGCTATATTATCATTTGGTTAAATTCACAATTGAACTGGAGGAATCAAACATGCTAGATAAGTAACAGGGAACCATGGCATCAAAGACGAACAAAAGTTCTGAATGATACTCAGTTAAAAAGAAACTTGAACATTAATTCAGTGTGTCATATAAATGAAATTGATGCTGAACAAGAGGAAAATAAACAAAAAAGATGGGATTATTCTTAGGGTGCAGTACACAAGCATGCAGACAACTAGAGCTAGTAACGGTGGATTTATACAGACATAATCTAATATAAAAATTCCTAAATACGGCTCTCTCCAGTAAGGTCATCCAATTAAAACATACTGTTAGCAGAAAATTACATAAACAACATCATACAACAATTATGATCCTATGTAATCATGTATGAGCGACGCGGGCAACTAAATGGATAGTAGAAAGAAGCTAAAGTTTGATTGATATAAGCAATTCTTCACAACAAAGTAACTGAAATATTTATAAAATTCTTTCAAGTTGATATAGATATGCAATCTAAAGACAAAAGAGGTTTGTGGTAAGATATTACCTTCCACCATATGTATCCACATCCTACAATAATGACAACAACTGGAACGCCAACGTTGCGTGTACCTGCATAGAGATAAACTTGTTAAGATGTCAAATGAAAGTAATAAAACAAACCTTCAAATTTCCTAGAGTAATGTTTTTTTCAATTAAAAAATTTCAATGATGCAAGTAATGTTCGAGTCATGAACTCAAAGATCATATCAGACTGTATACTTACCTTTGTTATCTCAGCTGGAGTAAGAGCACCTTGTATGTCCTGCTTATTTGCTAGTATTAGTAAAGATGATCCTGAAAGTCTCTGCTTGAATAAACACACACAGGTGAGTTCATGGTTTTCATCCAAGATACCGAGTGCAAACAATGTTAAGTCTTTTTTTTTCTGCTGAAACTTAGAATAAAATTACATTGTCAACATATATATTTCAGTTAGTCTTTTTTTACACTGTACGTCAACGTATATATTTCAACAATTAGTCTTATGGCTTGTCGCATGACTTAAAGATAAAAATTAGTCACAAAATTGTCACAGGTTGCTTAAAAAAACTGCAACGGAAATTGCAGGACGAGTTTGTGATCTATTTATGCACAAACTATGTGGTTGAAGCACGGTGCTTTACACTTGAACCATAAAATGGTTGATGTAATGTAAAAATTTCAATATGAAACAGGTAATGCATTATTTTACCTCTTCCTTCAAAAGATTATGGAGCTCCATTTTGCAGTCTTCTAACCTTCTAGTGTCTGAACTATCCACGACCCACACCAAACCGTCAGTCTGTACGAAGTAGTTTCTCCAATAAGACCTTATAGTCTTTTGGCCGCCAACATCCCATATATTAAGGGTATACCTGAAATAAGGAACAACAATAACATTGTCATCGACTCGTGTTCAAAGAAATTGAGGCTCGCAGCATGTGCAGGCACCCACTTCACCATTCAATTCTTAGCTTAACATGAACATTAACAAACAACTTATATAATACATGTATCAGAAGTAGGGAACTCATCATTTCATCCACCTTAAACTTTAAGGTAATCAGTCCTAATTAAACATGTCATTATAATACTGAGTCTTCTTTCAGGTTTCGAAAAATTTAACACTTGATACAACCCCCACCCCTCGTCTCCTCCATGTGTGGATGTACCAAACAAGCAGTACAAAAACAAAACATATAACAAGAAAGTATGGGAGAAGAAGGAGAAGCTCACTTTTGGTAGACAATGGTCCTGATATTAAAACCCAATGTTACTTAACAAGTGCTCCAAAAGAACAGCCATTTTCAACCTGAAGGTTAACACACAAAAAAAACACAATATGTCTCTTCTTTCATAAGAAAATGAAAAACTTGTCATATCTAACCTGAACTACTTCCAATGATAATTGTAACTGGTCTATTTGATGCCAAGAGTTGCAGCTCCTGCTTCAAGCAGTTAACCTGTAAAACCAAAAACAGTTATATCATTATCTACAACACCTTGTCTAATAATAAAAGAGGTAAACAAACAGCAAACAACAGGTGTTACTAGGTCAATCTGCATTCATAATATTAATCATAAATATTTAAATAATAAATTAATATAGAGGAAAATAGAGGAGCCTCAAACAAACCTGAGCCATCAAAGAATCTTTTCTAGGTGTATCACTCGATGAACGGGAATCATCCTGTTTAATTTGCCCGAGAACAATCTGAGATAAAAGAGGGTAGATAATTTGCGACAGAAAAGATAGTTAACACATCAATGAAAAGTTAAAAACAGATAACTGGTACATTGTTCTCTGGACCTCAGAAGCCCTTTCAGCAGAAATCAACCCAGCAACAATATTAATCTCCAAGGAATCAATCTTGAACTTCTGCAGATTCTGATAGACATCCATACAAGCATCCATTTTTCCTATGCGATAGAAAATCTGAGCTTCTAATTGCATAGTAGTAGGCGTCCTCTCCTGATTTCTCAGTGACTCCAAAGCTTCATCTAACTTGTTTTGTCTATACAAGCAGTAAGCCTACAGAGAGAAAGAAAAGAATTGGTGTATAACAGAAATAATAGTAAGAACTGTCTAAACCAAATCTACCTGAAGAAGGCACACATTTACAGATTTCAACTTCATAATTGTTTCAGAAACTATAACACAAAATACTAATTGACTAGGCTACATCCTAAATGTTGTTAGAATCAAGAATCCCACTGAAGGCAATGGAAATGATCTTCTTTTCTCAGCCTTACATACTAATGAAGGGAACCAAATCATAAGCGAAGAATTTTGAGAAAGCAAGAGAAATGTAATGTAGACAAATTTGTTCTCCATTTGTAAGCAAGAGAAAATTTGGGTTTTTTTTTTGGTTCTTCAAGTTGCTGATGCTGTTAACGTTTGGGTTGGTAAACAATCTTAAGAAAGAAGTTCTTTGTAATCAAGAAAGTTACAAAATTAATGAACCACTCTGAAAACAATCGGCCACATAGAACCACTATGAACAGCACACACCATTTCCAAATTTCCAGCTCCCAAATCATAAAATGTTGCAATCTATCAACTATTAAACTTAAAATTAACAAAGATGTCAATAATGCGAATGCAAACCATTCAATGAAAACTAAAAGTCTAATTTTCTTACGAAAATTTTGCTTCATTGTTGATGCCACATTTCAACAAACAAAAGCAATGCACGATGATATGGAAAAATTGGTACGAAATTGGTTGATAAGATTTTTTATTTCCCTTTTTTTTAACAATCAAACACACAGAAGTTAATAAGATATACAAGAAAAACAAAGCAAAGTTCAGAACAACTGAATAGAATCTGAAATTTGACAATGTTTACAAAATAAAGACCTAACCTGTTAATATGCTTCAATTGTCATAGACTTTGAAGTTAAAGCTATAAAGAGAAAGAGCTGATGAAGAAGAAGTGAAAAACTAACCTGAAGAAGAAGACGCACGCGGGAGACGCCGGTGGCTGAAGCAGGCGGAGGATGTACGCAGAAGAAGAAGTTGAACCAGGGGGGTATGATTGACTGACTGACGAGTGACGAAGGATTGTTTCGATCGCTGACTGTGTTGAGGGACCAATCGATCGATCAATAATGTGTAGCAGGGGTTGCGATCGATCAGGGGAGGGAAAGGCTGGGGACGATCGAATGAGGAAGTGATGGTGGGTTAGATTCGGATCGTGGTGGTCTTTCCGACAATAGAAGCCGACAACTATGGTGGGAGGTGGTGATACCGTGATCCCTGATTCTAGGGACCGTGATAGTGGTGGTGGATGAGCAGAGGAGGAGGGGATGATTGAGAGTAGAGATAGAGAAAAGGGATAGGGTTTTCAGGGACGATTGAGTAAAAAAATTGATTTTTATTTATAACCGTCGCAATTATCTATAACCGTCGGTAAACAATATTATTCCGCGATGGTGGAACAACCGTCGTTAAATAAAGTATTTAGCGACGGTTTTGTCAACATGTCGCTAAATAACCGCCATTAAATTACCAATTTCTTGTAGTGCTTGCGGGAGTATGTTAGAATATGTAGGGTTTGGACTCAACATAGTCAAGCCTAAGTCCAAGATTAATTCACTTCTATAAAAAGGAAAGTCGGAATATCGGAATATGTTAAAGAATGAAAGACAAATTATATTAAAGAACAAAAACCAGAATGTGTTAACGAAGGAAAGCTAGAATATGAATATTAGAATATCTTGTATGACAAGTTTCAAGTTTCTTGTTTCTACAAGGTTAGGTAAAATAAGTTAACTTCTATATAAACTTGTTTTCAATCAAATCATAAATATAATTATCCAAATATTTTCTTTACAGATTGCAACTAATGAGCCATCACGATGACTTAAAAGCGGATGCACACGAATCAGGAAGGGGAATGGACGTTCGAACTATCCATCAATTGTGAACGACAAATCGGACACAACAGTCCAGTCCAAAAGTACAAGGCCAAGGTCAAGTCCAGTCGAACAGTCCAGTTCGATAGCTCAAGGCCAAGGTGACTCAAAAGTACATGGACAACCGGTCCTCAGGCTATAGGCATCTCTCCATTAAGTGGCTCATTCAGACCTTGGAGGCTCAGAAGCCTGGGTAAATTTGCATCTGGCTCAAAATGTGCTCAAAGTTTTCAGTAGACTTCTCGATTGGGTGAGTGTGCATCCCTTCGTAAGTTGTCACCACGACTCCTTCATCTTTCGATAAGCGTTGGACTTGTTTCTTTACATTGCAGCCACGGTGAGTGCACTTATAATAGCTTCTGCAATATGAAGTAAAAAGATAAGTTAGTTTCAATCACATAATTACATTCTTAATTATGTCCATGCAAGAAGTTCAACCATTCATGCTTTCGATCATTAATCGTGATCGATCCAGGGTTAATTAATTTGTATACTCAGAACTAATTGATTGTACCGTGTGAACTTTAGAAAAACAGTAGATAAAGGCAGATCGAGTAGTCATGCTTTGATTTGCCATTCCAATCTGGAGAGTTGCTTGCACTCAACTCAGCTTTGAAACATTGATGCCTGGAAGTCTCTAATTAATAAGCTAATATTTTCATTGAGTTTGTTGGTAATAAGCAAAGCTAGAGATGGTCAAAATCACTATATAATTAACTATTTATTTTGCATTATGGTTGCATTTTTATTTTTTATTTTTTCAATTATTTTTTGGACTATGTTTGCTTTCATTCCCTCTTAGAAATTCAAAAGAAAAAAAAGTTCCTCGTATGTAATTACAGCAATATGCATTTGGTTTTCCTAATTGCTTGTATGAATCGATGTTATGTTTCACAGTTTTATGAACATTTTATAGGTGTAAAATCCGATCTTGAATAAAGTCATATTTTGCATAAAATTAACCAGGAACTCGGAGTGATTTATCATGTTTACTTGTTTATATTCCTTCAATAATACCATCCGACTAGTGATCCCCCATACCTTATATAGTACCCAAATAACACACCCTTAAAGTCCATAAATTGTGATGAATTTTAAGTCAATAATCATGTATACACATAGTTCCTACAAAGAGATGCAGAGTTAACTTATCCCAACCATTTAAGTGATACATGCAAAGTTATTGCATAATATTTCAGTGTGAAAGGAGCCAAGGAGCTATTAGTAGCCCACCTAGCTTAAAATTTCTATCTTACGAGAATTTATCTTCCGCAGATGCAAAGCCAATGGGTCTTAAAATCAGGTACTAATCCAATAAATAATTATCTTAAATAATCAACTTGATTAAAATGATCACTATATATGATGAACATATACACAAAAAGCAAATAAAACACACCTGGGATGTTGGTTGTTTTTCACAGCTTTTTGGCCATACTTCCTCCATCTGTAACCATCATCAAGGATATCAACCTGACTTCTAGTCTGAAAAGCGTATCGATGATTTCTCAATTTCTTCTCACCCTTCTTTTTACTCGACGATTTGATCACCTCATGACGAAGGCCATGCAAGGTGTTACCATGACTTGGTAGTGGTACAACAATGTTCTCGGACTTCAACGCGGAATACCCATTGTTGTTGTTACCATATTGAAGGTCACTAAAAACATGAAAATTCGGCACCATGTTTGAAGATGGAGATTGATCAATAATTGTTGATGATGATGAAGATGGGAAGAGAGTTTGGTAGGTTTCCATTAGAGAAGTTGGGGAGCTCAGTGTGCAGAAGAAATGAGGTAAATGAGGGAATATATAAGGGAGTATGAGAAATGAGGGAATATATAAGGGAGTATGAAAAGTGGGGCGGCTTAATTAATGTCTAAAAACGCTTAAGTGATTCTCTTGTGTGGGCGGATCTGAGGGGGAGGGTGTGAGAGAGGCTCGTGATGGCGAAGTCTAATAAGCCCATAAATCCCAAGATTATGCATTTTAAAGTCACATGAGCATTGAATCTAAAGCGAACAATATAATACTTATATTATCTTAATCGGGTCCAGACACAAACCATGACGTAGAGTTGTTTCTTCCATCTTGAAACATAGTGTTCTATCTGATACTAGTATCGATAAACATTCGAGCTGGAAAAATACAAAGAACAGTCAAATGCCCCTTTTTTGTGGTTTTCTTGGAACATGACTTTTTGGTATTCCACCAACCCCATGTATTGTTTTTTCCACATTGGCCTTTTATCATCATCTCCTAATACAATTTATAACAATGACAGCACACAACTGTTGTTAGTCAAATTTCAAGGACTCCAAACAAACTAAGGCCAGATTCAACCCTTCCCTCTGTTTGTCGCAACTTCCGGTTGAGCTTCCATGGAAGAAAAATTTGCAAAGGATTATATTGACCCCACGAAGAGCACCCCACGTGGAATATGAGAAGGTATGTTCTAACTTCTTCAAATAGACTATGACAGGTGATTAGGGGGGTGGGGCACTACAGTTTTTTCGAATTTAATTAATACGTAATTACTAGCTAATTACTTGTTCATGTTACATGAATACTCACAAGTTCTTAGCTGATGTCTTTTATACATGTTAGCATGTTTTTGACATTTTAGATAAAAAAAACTTTCGACAACGTCAATCTCAAGAATGTGAGAATGATATGATGTTGCCCATTTTGTTGAAATATTTGACGACCTTATACACATTCATTCAACAAAAGTACATAAGTAATGACATATATTAACATTTTGATCACTATGTTTATTAAAAAATTAATATGGCTTCGCCCAGGTTTGAACCAAAATGTGTTAGATTGACTAACGTGATAACCAACTACACCACGAAATCACTTGTAATGGTATTGCCAATTTACAAATATGTTGTTTTTCTACGTTCATGATCATACATTTCACTTGAGTAAAAAGTTGCTTAGCCAACCAAATTGGGCCTAAGATGATGATGATATGAAAGGCATTGACATATTAATTCTTATAACATTAATCTCAACATTACAAATTTACCTCTTTATCTCTACGCATTCCGAGATTTGATTTTTTTTTCTTTTTAATTTGAAAATAGTTGAGTACTATGAACACAATCTTCTTAACAGCTTTAAATATTAATTAGATCATTCTATCAGAGAAATTTTTCGATCACCCTTTCAAAGTTATGAACTCTGACTTTGTTAAACTTTTAATTTAATGGTGAAAAATCAACTCATAATGATAAACAAACGTTGGTTATGTCAAAATCATAGAATTCTTTTTTTTTTGAAAATTTAATTGTTAATTATTGATGTGTTTGTCAGACTAATTTTGAAATGAAATAAATTATATTCACACATAAGTACACAAGCTAAACTTATTATGGATGTTTAACAAAAAAAGAAAGAAGGTTTTTCCTTTTTTTTTTAAAAAAAAAAGGGTTGCCAATATTACTTTTCAAAAGACAAAAAGGTATTTTGGGCCTTATTTGGGCTTAGGCCCCTTTTTTTTTTTTTTTAGGACAATGATATCCAATGAAATTTACATACACAAGATAAGAAAAACAAAACTCACCCAAACACATGCACAACTAAAAGTCCATAAGGTCAAACGCCATATCCTATGCTGCCATTGAAACATACCAAAATGCTATTAAATGGAGTTTAATCACAACACGCCTTGAACTAATAAAGAGAATGAAGAAAACTCACCATTTAATCGCGTAACAAATTCTTCAAAGTCGCATTGCTTTGAAACTCGGAACAAAATTAAGGTTTCTCTTATAAAAAATCCCTAATCAATGCCTAGTAACGAAAGGCACCGGAGTGAGGTTAGTCAGACTCGACATGAAAATGCGAACGTAAGGCCAACTTATAAGTATTTGTCGCCTCCCTAATCTATATAAATTATGATGGAAAAAACTCTCCCCCCAAATGAAAATGCGAAAGTAAACACAAACTATTGTTGCCTTGAAACCTATGCAAAGGACCCCTCTTTTGTTAAGGCAAAACAACCCCATATTGTGATTATTAGGAGGGTAACCATCTAAGTTATATTTGTTAGGGGTTTACAATTACGTTACGAGTATAGTTTAATATTGTCTTTCATTAACTAATGATCAGGTGTACTAGTATTGATAAATATTCGAATTGGGGAAAAGAAGGAAATTAAAAAAACTATGGAAACATGGTATTGTATATAAAGCAGAACCATCCACAACACGCTGTAATAGAGTTCAAACCTTGAACTTGTGATACCATATCTCACGCTCACAAGTACACCTACCAACTATCACACATATTAACTATAATAAAAGAATAAAACTTTCATTAATTAAATATAACCATCAACATGTGCAAAACACATTCATTTTAGATTAGATAAAGAACTATATTACAATCAACAGTGTCAGCATCAAATCATTCGAAAGCCCTACTACACCACGAAACCATTGTTGATAAAATTGCCAATTTAAATATATGTTGTGTTCCTACATTTAACTTGAGTAAAAAGTTATGTAGCCAACCAAATGAGACCTAAGATGATGATATGAAGGGCATTGACATATTCTCGATACATTAATCTCAACATTACAAATTACATTTTTATCTCTCACTACAAACAAAAAGTTAATTCAGCAACGGCATTGTACCGTTGCTAATTATCAAGAAACCGTAGTTAAAATGAACAAAAATTCTAGATGTCGAGGAAATGAGCGAGGGAAATGAGGTGGAGGGGGTGGAAACCGTTCACCCCCCTCGGGATGTGTGCGTTGACTTTTTGCGTGCACATCTCGAGGGGGGTGAACGGTTTCCACCCCCTCCACCTCATTTACCTCGCTGGTTTCCTCGACAGCTAGCAAAGCTCTAAAATGAATCAGCAACAGCTCAACGACCGTCACAATATCGTAGCTATTTCAATTGTCGCTGCAATATAACAGCAACGGTCTACTATTTCGTAGCTAACTAGAGACGGCTTCAAATCGTTGCTATGTTGCAAATTTGGCGTCGACTTTAAACCGTTGCAAATTTAGTGATGGCATTTGCCGTTGCTAACACTAATTTGTTGTAGCTAAAAAAATTACTAATGGAATTTTTTTTTTAATGGAATTAGTTCTTTCTATTAATTTTCACCATAAATGATGACTAATACACTAACCAATAATAAAAATGTAATTATTTTATTCAATTGACTAAAATCAAACAACAATATCAACATTTCGGGGCATAAAAATGCCCCACCTACCAATATACAACAATGTGAAGTATGAGATCACAATTAATAAACATAAAATAAAATACACCCTACAAGCATGGGCATAAAGTTTCCTCGTCAATTCGACAACATCATATACAAACTTCACCCAACTAAATAAGTCACTTCAATTTAGTTAAGTTCTTCTTTAGATTAACAATTAGCTCAGCATAATCTGTCATAGCTTGAGTGGAGCTAAAATAGCCAAGGGTGCTAGTGTTCCTGTACGCAGCATCTTGCGATCCGAAAGGTATTGAATCCCCGTAATAACAGTGCTACAATATATATAAGTTGAATTAAAAACAAACAAACAAACATGATCTAAATGATTTATCTTGAGTTTTTAACTTAGACCATAATTATACTAAACCAAGTTTCAGATCAAGGTCTTTAGCTTAGAAATAATAATTTACATATACAAGTATACTTGCATGGCTGGTCATGATTGTACAAGCTACTTTCTTAGAGAGGCTTATTTCCTTGCTTCAGCTTTGAGGAAAACACATTATCTTAACCAGACAGAAGCAGAAAAAGAGAAGAAAAATAGAAAAGTTGTATTATTTCCATGATGCACAGGCAGAGATAAAAATGATTTTCAAAGTATGATTGATCTATCATTTTCTCGACTACCAAAACCAAGAGTAAATGGTTTGAATATTTGATCAAAGAGTATTGATCTATCATTTTCTCAACTACCTAAACCAAGATTATATATATATATATTAAGTTCAAATCGATTTAGTTAACATACTATCAAGTATATTGCACATAAGGATTTAGTTGACAAACTCATAGATGGAACTCTGGATTTAGAGAAGCAGCATGTACTCTTCTTGATGAAAGAATGTTAGATTTGAATAGTATGCGGACACTTGAAATACTAATTTTACCATTCCATGCACCAGGTCTAGCATAAGAAACCCATTGATCATTTTGAACAAATTATTTCTTTACATATTGAACAAATTGACTTACCATTCACACAGGGAGAAAATATATGGACCTTTCATACGATAGTACGATTTGAAATTAATCACATTTATTCTACCAACTATACGATAGTAGGATTTGAAACAATTAGACACGAAATGAAGGAGAAATTGAATAATGGACAATGCGCAAACCCTAAACCCTCCAACTCAAACACTAAACCCACAGCTCATGTTTGATTCATCTAACACTTCAAATAAATTCAATAAGATAACACATGCAAAACCACCTAATTGACCTAAAAGGAAGAAAATAATCAAAATAAGCAAAAAATGGTCATATTAAACTTGGAAACCACCTCGATTTAAAAAACGCAAGTGATATCCTCATTGAAGTTAAACAAAATTGGCTCATTCTCAGTATAATTCTCCCAATTAGGCAACCAAGAGAAGTAAATTCAACACCAACAAAACCCAAATTGATGAATTGGAGCACAAAACACGTACAAATCAGTCAATATGGGCCCAACTTTATTTATTTATTAATCTTTTTTTCCAAGGTTTTGGGAGCTAGTGAAGCTTGATTTAGTTTTCATGGTAAGAAAAGGTTTTGGTTCACTTGGTAGGAAAATTTTCCACAACTTTAGCATTTTCATTGTGGACGAAGATTTACGTAACTTGCCAAACTTAAGGAACAATGGTGCTTTGAAATTAAGGAACAAAAGGGAATCTGCGGAGCCTAGGGATGATGGTTGGACGTCACACGACAATGCCAACCTAAACCGATTGTTACTCCCCAACACACAAAGTCCATACCATATTTTCAATGTCGATCGATCATCAATGCCATATCAATATTTTGAACTACTATTGTAAACACTCAAATCATACTACTTCATCGGCCCATTTCCGTTTTAGTCCACAAAACAGTATTTTGATAATAGGGACATTTCATGTCATATTGATATATTCTCACATATTAGGTCTTTTCCGCAATATTGTCATACATGGATGGTCTTCTTCTTAGACCATCTGAACTGAAGTCCAGATTTTAATTTAAAAAAATAAATTAAAATAGGTCCACCTCACTAGCTCAGAAATCTTGTTATTAAAAAAAAAAAGTCAGAATATATTAAAGAAAAAAAGTCAGAATATGATTATATTAAAATATTTTGTATAACAAATTTTAAGTTTCTTATTTTCACAAGGTTAGATAAATGTTAGTTTTTCATTAAAAAAAGTCATCGCATCTAGCTTTCTATGCTTCATTGAGTTCTAAAGCCACAAATCCTCCACGCCGGCTACCATCTCATCGCCAACGATTATCCTCTCCTCTTTGTCATCACCTAACCACAACAGGTCATTATTAATTCTCTCACTACATAACAGAAGCAGCACACGAGAAAAATCTCAACACCACAATAAAGAAAACTCTCTCCGTCGCCGGTTATCTCCCCCATTTCATACCAGCACAAAATGCTAAGCACATAATAGCACAAATACTGAGCACATACCAACACAAATGCTGAGCAATTTTTCAGCCTTCACCTAGGGAGAGTATTGAGAATAGAAGTCTACTCTACCCGTTTCATACCAGAATTATCAGAATTCGTTGGTGATAATTTATTTCTCAAGCAAATGCAATGTCAAAAGAGAACAATTGTAGAAGAAGAAGAGGAGAATTGAAACTCATTAAAATTGATCTCTAAGCAGAAGAGGAGAGTTGAAACTCATCTGAATTAATCTATCTCTTGCGATCTCTCTCCATAGCAATTTTCTTACAATGAACTTTAAAGCTTTCAAGCTGCACATTTCATTTGCGTTTACATGTACAGCTTATGGGAGCAAGTTAGAATATGTAGGGCTTGCACTCAACATAATCAAACCCAAATTCAAGATTAATTCACCTCTACAAGAAGAAAAAAAAAAAGAAGTCAGAATAGGATTCTATTAGAATATCTTGTATAACAAGTTTTAAATTTCATGTTTTCACAATGTTAGGTAAAAGTTAACTTCTATTTAAGCTTTTATTCAATCAAGAAATAAATACAATTATCCAAATATTTTCTTTGCAGGTTGCAACTAATGAGCCATCACGATGACTTAAAAGTGGATGCACACGAATCAGGAAGAGGAATGCATGTTCGAACAACCCATCGACTGTGAACGACAAATCGGACATCCAGTCCAGTAGGCCAGGCTTGGTCTTCATTCTTCGATAGCTCAAGGCCAAGGTGACAAAACTACAGGGACAACACGTCCCCAAGGCTATAGGCATCTCTCCATTAAGTGGCTCATTTAGACTTTGGAGGTTCAGAAGCAGGGGCGAACCCTGGATTTTAGTCGAGGGAGGGGGGGGGGGGGGGGGGGGGAGGCGAAATGGAAAATACTTATTAGTATTTTTTTAATACTTATTAGTTGATAATAGTAGTTGTTATCAATGGTAAAGCCAATTTTTTTCTACCTGTGCTAGTAATTAATAAAAAAAATACATTGCATATATCAAATTGGATCAAGTGTAGTCAAATTTTAAGCCAAAATAATGTAACTATTGATAACCTTAGCAATGAGCAAACGAGCATAATAACTAGAATATATAACTAATATCACAAAATAATTAGGATAAATATCTACGTGTAGCTAAAAAAATTTGAAATTTATTGCGAACCTAATATGATCATAATACAATTTCATAGGAAAAAAAATAGTTTATATGAGGCTCAAATTTTTCATTGAATTCTATAGTTATTATTTTAGATATTTTTTTGTTTGAAGTTTTATATCACTTGTGAAAAACAATTTATTTTTTTAATGTTAATAAATTTTTATTAAATTAAACATTTTTTAATATTTGCAATTACTAATAAAATTGCATTGAAAATAAAATAAAAATGCACTCAAAGAGTATCGAACTCGGGTCTTTTACAAAAAATGATAAACCTCAAACACTACACAAACAAAGACATGTTTAAACATTTGTATAAACAATTATTATATTGTATTCTAAATTATATAATCGATTTTTTTAAAACTAAAGTATATATAAAAAAATAAAAATAAAATTAAGTAGAGGGGTGGCAGTTGCCCCTCCTCGCCCCTTAGTAGGTCCGCCCATGTTCAGAAGCGTGGGTAAATTTGCATCTGGCTCAAAATGTGATCAAAGTTGTCAGTAGACTTCTCGATTGGGTGAGTGTGCATCCCTTCGTAAGTTGTCACCACGACTCCTTCATCTTTCGATACTGCAGTGTGCGCAAGCCTTTGTAACTGAGATGGCCATACCGCTGATGCCAAAGTTTTGAAAAATCAGTGGTAGTTGTGTGAAGACACTTCTTTTCTTGCTTTCCAATTGACTTGTGCAACTCAGACAAGACGATAAACAACCTATTTCCACTCATAATCGATTGTATAATCAAACCTCTTTGAGGATGATACACATTGCACATTCCTCCTTCAAACAAAATTGCCAATCCTTTCTCCTGGAGTTGACCCACACTTAGCAGGTTATTCTTGAGTTCAGGTACCAGGTAGACATCACTAATTGAGTATGTAATGCCTCCTAGTACTAGCTTGACAGTACCTTTTCCAACCACCTCCATTCGAGTGTTGTTTCCAAGCTTGACAGAGTGTGAGAATGTCATGTCCAAGCTAGAGAACAGGTCCTCGTTGTTGCACATGTGATTTGAACAGCCAGAATCAATGAACCAGGTCTCACTTTGTTTGCCTTCATGGAAACCAACATAAGTCCTCAACAGCATCTCATCTTCTTCTTCTAATTCTGCGTAATTTGCCTCCTTGTTCCATTTATGACACTCATATTGATAGTGTCCTAAACCATGGCATTTGTAGCATTCGATCGTTGCTTTGTTGAAGTTGTTCCTTCCTCTGCCTCTACCACCACGTCCTCTAGGTGATCCTCTGCCTCTGCTTGGTCTCTCTTCCACCTTAAGAACCTGGTCATCGTCTTCCTTGATGACTCGAGAGAATTTTTGCTCATGCATCACTAGAGTGCTTTGCAATTCATCAATTGAAATCTCATCTGTATCCCTGGATTCTTCAATGGAGACCACCACGTATGTGAACCGTTCTGTCAAGGTTCGCAGGATTTTCTCCACTATTTTTTAATCTGGCATGTCTTCACCATTGCTTCGCAATTTGTTGGAAACCACCATTACTCTTGCAAAGTAATCGGTGATGGTTTCTCCTTTCTTCATTTCCAAAACCTCGAAATCCCTTCTCAAAGTGTTGCGCAGGGATTTCTTTACCTTCTCGTTTCCGCCAAACTTCCTTTTCATCGAATCCCACACGATCTTGGATGTGCGCCTATCCAGGATCTGTTCAAACACAGTTCTGTCTAAGGCTTGGTAGAGATAATGCTTCACTTGGTGATCCTTGATTCTGGCATCATCAAGTTGTGCCTGCTGCGCATCTGTTAGCATTGTTCCCTCCTTTGGCTCTGCAAAGCCATGTTCCACCAAGCTCCATAGCCCCTTTGCCTTCAGCAAATTCTCCATCAACTCACTCCAGTGATCGTAGTGACCATCGAAGTGAGGGATCTTTGTGAGTGTTTTATCTTCACTCATTGTGTTTGATCTCTCACAGGTTGCTGCCTTAATCTCACTAATCTCACCGAGGCTCTGATACCAAATGTAAAGTAGAGACTCTGTAAATTGTGGAAATAAAACTGATATTTATTCAAAGAGACTAAGGCCCATATATAGCCATTAGTATAACAAACAGAATGCTGAAATCGGCTAAACAATAGCCATAACAAACAGAATCAAAGATTTAGTCTACTCTCCTACAAACTAGGGATTTATTAATTGACTAAAAACAAACCTAAAGACTCGGTCCTGAACTTAACAGCTAACGGCTCCTTTCACTTTCTAAGGTTTATGTTTTGCCTTTATTTATTGAATAACCTGTAACTCTTCATATCAATGGAACCACATCTAATACCATAGTTTTCATTTGCTGGGAAATCTACAATAAGGGTTAAACTACAATACAGAAGCACTAAGGGTTAAACTTCAGTCACCATCACTTATGGCATCTGCAGCTCTATGATGAATTGATAGAGACAGTGAAACAAAATACAGAAGCAGGTGGTTTCCCTACCACAAACTACAATGCAGGACTTGAGAGGGCTTTCAGGTTTGCTGTAAATGGGAAATGAATACTGGTATCGAGAAATGACACCCTGTCATGGTGTTATGTTTTATTTAGGGACAAATTGGGTTTCGTTAGGGACCATATATGATACAAAATCTTCGCTGTGAGTGTACTACAATGCGCCCTGATTTGCTATTCTCGTTCTAAACGATTCTCATATTGTGAACTTTGGGTCGGGTTTTCAAGGTACAAGATTAGGTTGTTTGTGTTCCATATCCAAATAAACACGGTCTGTTCTTCGTCCTCCTGAATTAATTACTCATTTTCCCTGTCTGTTTGCCTACTTGAATCAGTGGTCCCTGACACAAGCATAACCACAGCCCATACTCTGCATCAAGAATTATGGTTCACTGAAAACATGAGCTAGCTAAGATGTGTGAAATGTTCTACCACCAATTAATTGTATACGAGCCAAAAAGAAAGCTGTATTTGTCCATTAGATATTTTTATACAGGTTGGAGTAATAATACAATGTACTTTATTCGGATATACTATCGTAAGTTACTGTTTGATATATTAATATTATGCATTTGTTTCATGCAAAATTTTTATCTGAAGTTGTATATTACAGGCAAATGGTTCAAACTTGTATAAATGTGGAATGAATGTGGATTCTGATCCAAGTCCTAGCAATGTGAATAAGCTAATTGGAATTGCAGACGAGATGCTAAAGCAAAAGAACGTTGAGTCGGTGCTCTTTGGAGGTAAAAAATTCACGGAGCAGACAAATTTTGAGAAACTGGACTGGTTTGCTGGTGAACTAGTGCTAGAGCATCAGAGGAGAAGCTGCAGGATAGCTCCCACCGTTGCATTCAAGCAACCTGCACCGAAGTCCTCCTAATTCTAAAGCATCATATCGAGGAAAAGTAAGCAATTTCACACTTAGTTTTCAAGTTTCCTAGTCTAAACAACAAAAATACATTGAATAAAACAAAATGCTTTCTCAATTACTTACTTCAACCACAAACCTAACGGAGTAGTGCTACAAGACCATGTGGCCTCCTAATTAGAACCTCCTGAAGTACAGCAGTTGATGGTGCATTAAATCATGTAAAACAATTTTACGAGAAAATGACTTGCATGGACTTGTGGCGATACACATCTCAATGCACAAGATTGAGGCAGTACTATCTAGCTACGAGACTCTAGTTGGTCCACATCTGAAAACTCAACCTAAATAGCCCTGCCCTTAGTTGAACATGTGAATTGTGGGGAAGGGTAACCCAAGGTGTCGGCTTACCGACAGGGAGTATTTCTCAAAAATTTGAGGGCATTTTAGTCATCTGCAAAGGAAAATCCATGATACTATTGCATTCCGCGGACATGTCCGTAGTCCGGAATAAAGAGTTGGGTCTTCCACAAGGATGGCAACCTTGTACTGTTTGAAAAAGGTCTTTGCTTCCATGACGAAGACGAGTCCCTAGTCTTCCACAGGGGGTCCTAAGCATCCCCACAGATCAAACTCACTTTAAATTTCATTCCACATTTCCCCTTATATTGTCATTGTTATTGAAAAAGCATTGATAAAAAGAAGAGAAAGTAATGAAAATTACCATGTACCATCTTTACTTTACTACAATAACAATGTACACTTTGTGTAGAACCTCAATTTCTATTTTTTTATGCAGGGAGAACCAGAGAAGAAACAGAAAACACTGTAAAACAGCTTTTGCTTTACAAAAGAACTAGCAAGGAAGATAAACTGTGAATAAGGTGTGCTTCTGCAAATTTACTCAACTAACTGCCTGGAGAATGCCCTGTCCCCACTGAGTTTGTTGTCCACTTTCATCAACTTAAATTAACCAATAGGCATGCACTGCTGGTGCTAAGCTCAAGTGTCACCATTATTGGTGTAAATCCCGATTTGCCATTTAGGGCTGAACAATGCAGAATTGTTGCTGCTGACAAGAATATGACAAAACTTGTTTTGATTGCATTACTTCAACTTAAATCCCGGTTTGCTTAAGGCATGGTTAACTCATTTGGTGTTTCATTTCTATTTGCAGGATGGGACAAGAACTTTGGCTTCCAGCTATACATGAGTGATCCCAGTGGAAACTATGGTGGGTGGAAGGCTGCAGCTATAGGAGCAAACAACCAAGCAGCACAGTCCATGCTGAAGCAAGACTACAAGGACGAGATCACCCGGGAGGAAGCCATCACTCTTGCACTAAAGGTTCTCAGCAAATCACTTCAGATAAACTTGAATTGGCCGAAGTTTTCCTTGCACCATCTGGTCAAGTGAAGTACCAGGTATGTTCACCTGAGACCGTGAGCAAGTTACTGGTGAAGATGGGAGTCACCCAACCTGCTACAGATGATTCTTAGTCATTTTCATGGTTTGTGTTGATGGATTCAGTAACATTAAGTGTCTGTCTTTAAAGCTCCATGAGCTACTCTGACTATATGGATTCTGTGTAAGTGATGAATTATGAGAATCACATGGAGTTGTATCTCTTTGTTTTGCATGCCTATGCTAGAACAGTTTACTGGTTACGGAACGGTGATTCCTGATGATTAAGGTCAATTTTTATTTTACTTGAATCATAAGGAGTTTTATCCTTGCGTTTGTGGCATGCACCTGATTATTTTGCCATTACATACTTGTAACATTTAAGAGCTGCCATTTGGTGCAGCTTAAATTAAGTGGGTTTTTGTTGTAGTTGTTGTTATTGAGCTTATTAGAGGTATGAAAATCAGAGAAACAAAATTTTGCAGGTGTGGGGCTGTGATTTTGCTGCAGCAGCAAAAAAATTGTAATTTTTTTTTCGATTATATTAATTTGCAACGGTTTCAAACCCTCGCAACAAATCAGATTTCTTTTTTTTTTGAATTTTGTTTTAACTGGCCACGGCTTAAAACTGTGGTACTTAATTATTGCCATGGCTTAAAACCGTAGCCATCATGCTTGCCACGGCTTAAAATTGTGGCCATGACTTGCCACGGTTTATAATTGTGGTTAGTACTGGCCACGGCTTAAAACCGTGGCTAAAACTATTGCAACGGCTTAGAACCGTGGCCATAACTTGCCACGGTTTTAAGCCGTGGCTAGTCCTGGCCACGGCTTAAAACCGTGGCTAACATTTTGGCAACGCTTTATAACCGTGGCTAAATCATCAACCGTCCTCGAGCATAAAACAGTTGCTAATATGTTTTGCCACAGTTTTTAGCCGTTAATGGTGATTTAGCGACGCCTCTACTGCCCACGGCTCTAAGCCTTGACAATTGGTTACCCCCACGGTTCCAAACCGTTGCTGATGGGTATTTTTGGTGTAGTGATATAACTAATATCACAAAATAATTAAGATAAATATCTAGGTGTAGCTAAAAAATTTTTGAAATTTGCGAACCTAATATGATCATAATACAATTTCATTGGAAAAAAAATAGTTTATATGAGGCTCAAATAAATTTTAGATATTTTTTAGATATTTTTTTATTTGAGATTTTATATCACTTGTGAAAAACAATTTATTTTTTTAATGTTAATAAATTTTTATTAAACTAAATATTTTTTAATGTTTGCAATTACTAATAAAATTGCATTGAAAATAAAATAAAAATGCACTCGAAGAGTATCAAACTCGAGTCTTTTACAAAAAATGATAAACCTCAAACACTACACAAACAAAGACATGTTTAAACATTTGTATAAACAATTATTATATTGTATTCTAAATTATATAATCGGTTTTTTTTAAAACTAAAGTATATATAAAAAAATAAAAATAAAAAATTAAGTAGAGGGGTGGCAGTTGCCCCTCCTCGCCCCTTAGTAGGTCCGCCAATGTTCAGAAGCGTGGGTAAATTTGCATCTGGCTCAAAATGTGATCAAAATTGTCAGTAGACTTCTCGATTGGGTGAGTGTGCATCCCTTCGTAAGTTGTCACCACGACTCCTTCATCTTTCGATAAGCGTTGGACTTGTTTCTTTACATTGCAGCCATGGTGAGTGCATTTATAATAGCTTCTGCAATATGAAGTAAAAAGAAGTTAGTTTCAATCACATAATTACATTCTTAATTATGTCCATGCAAGAAGTTCAACCATTCATGCTTTCGATCATTAATCGTGATCAATCCGGGGTTAATTAATTTGTATACTCAGAAATAATTGATTGTACTGTGTGAACTTTAGAAAAACAGTAGATAAAGGCAGATCGAGCAGTCATGCTTTGATTTGCCATTCCAATCTGGAGAGTTGCTTGCACTCAACTCAGCTTTGAAACATCGATGCCTGGAAGTCTCTAATAAGCTAATATTTTCATTGAGTTTGTTGGTAATAAGCAAAGCTAGAGATGGTCAAAATCACTATAGAATTATAGGTGTAAATCCGATCTTGAATAAAGTCATATTTTGCATAAAATTAGAACTCGGAGTGATTTATTATGTTTACTTGTTTATAATCCTTCAATAATACTATCCGACTAGTGATCCCCCATACCTTATATAGTAGTACCCATAAATAACACACCCTTAAAGTCCATAAATTGTGATGAATTTAAAGTCAATAATCATGTATACACATAGTTCCTACAAAGAGCCAATGGCATGACAGTTCAACGGTTAGAGCTTGACAGATGGTACCACTAGGTCATGGATTCAAACCCAGCTTGCGGCATCTTTATGGATTCTGATATCCTAAAAAAACCCAAAAAAAGAAAAGTTGCAGTGTTAACTTTTCCTAACCATTTAAGTGATACAAGAGAACATTCATCATCCATGCAAAGTTATTGCATAATATTTCAGTGTGAAAGGAGCTATTAGCAGCCCACCTAGCTTAAAGTTTCTATCTTGCGAGAATTTATCCTCCACGGATGCAAAGCCAATCAACTTTCACTAGTGGTCCTTAAGATAAGGTACTAATTATCTTAAATAATCAACTTGATTAAGATGATCACCATATATGATGAACATATACACAAAAAGCAAATAAAACACACCTGGGATGTTTGTTGTTTTTCACAGCTTTTTGGCCATACTTCCTCCATCTGTAACCATCATCAAGGATATCAACCTGACTTCTAGTCTGAAAAGCGTATCGATGATTTCTCACTTTCTTCTCACCCTTCTTTTTACTCGACGATTTGATCACCTCATGACGAAGGCCATGCAAGGTGTTACCATGACTTGGTAGTGGTACAACAATGTTCTCGGACTTCAACGCAGAATACCCATTGTTGTTGTTGTTGTTACCATATTGAAGATCACTAAAAACATGAAAATTCGGCACCATGTATGAAGATGGATATTGATCAGTAATTGATGATGATGATGATGAAGATGGGAAGAGAGTTTGATAGGTTTCCATTAGAGAAGTTGGGGAGCTCAGTGTGTAGAAGAAATGAGGTAAATGAGGGAATATATAAGGGAGTATGAGAAATGAGGAAAAGTGGGGCGACTTAATTAATTAATAAAAAGGCTTAATTAAGACACGTAAACGACACGTTTTTTTAAGATTAAGACGACCTTTATTCTAAGATGGACTGAAAGTCCAAGTTGTACTTGTGTGAAATACTTCATATTCATTTTACTTGCCACAACGAAGCCCATCTACCCCCTCTTTTTCTTTTAGTTTTAGCCCTAAAGTTTAGAATACATCTTTCTTTTCTAAACTGTTATTATAATTATTAGTAGTTGGTTTTTCCATCTTGAAACATAAGAAATAAGAGAGGATTAGATGAAGAAGTATAGTACAATAAAAGAATAATACTTTCACTAATTAAATAAAATCATTAACATGTGCAAAACACATACATTTTAGAGGATTAGATGAAGAAGTATAGTACAATCAACAGTATAGCACCAAATCATTCAAAAGCCCTACTACCTATGCATGTATCATGAACTTTGCCAGAGAGCCAAGCCGGCCTATCACCGTTCATCATTTTAGAGATGGAGTCATTTCAGCACCTCTAAGATGATGGATGGTGATGGGCTGGCCTGTGGCGCTGTCGGCCTGGCTCTCTAGAATTATCTCTTTGACATGGATGTATGTGACCCCTTTTTGTGGTTTTCTTGGAACATGACTTTGTTGGTATTCCACCAACCTTAGTGTTTTTTCCACATTGGCCTTTTATCATCATCTCCTAATACCATCCACTAATCTTTTTATTTAACCCCAAAGTGCTAAAACAAATTACAACACACAACTGTACGTTGTTAGTCAAATTTCAAGGACTCCAAACAAACTAAGGCCAGATTCAACCCTTCCCTCTGTTTGTGGCAACTTCTGGTTGAGCTTCCATGGAAGAAAAGTTTGCAGAGGATTATATCGACCCCACGTGGAATATGGCATCCAATGATCGGTCAAGAAACATTAGTGTCTTTATGCATGTTTATACTTTGTTGGTCAATCACGCAAGTTGGTTTTGCTTATATTCGATGGTGATCGATTTAATACAGATTATAACGTTGATAAGATTTCAAAGAAAAAGGAACATGTGAGGTTTGAATTGAATATGATACTGACGGGAAGAATGGATGGTAATAAAAATGAAATTTCACCTCCCCGCGGCCGAGGTGACGACAACATCAGCAGCAGAGAAGTACTAATCAAAAATTAATTTGGTGACGAAGCTTCTTGTCTCATTTTCACTTCTTCAAATGCACTATGACAGGTGATTAGGGGGGCTGCGGCACTACAGGTTTTTCGAATTTAATTAATACGTAATTACTAGCTAATTACTTGTTCCTGTGACATTCTTTTGTTAAATTTTTATATGTATACTTGCAAGTTTTTAGTTGATGTCTAATGTCTTCAACACATATTAGCACGTCTTTGACATTTCAGGAAAATGAAACGAACAATCCTCCAGCAACGTCGATCTAAATCATATTCATTCATCATTACGTACCTCTCCGCGTCATGCTCTAGAATGTGAGAATGTTATAATGTTGCCCACTTTGTTGAAGTATTTAAGGATCTCATACACATTCATTCAACGGAAATATGCAAATTGTACTCATTCATTCAACGGGAAGTACATAAGTGATGACATATTTTAAAATTGAATATGCAAATATGAACATGGTTTTACCATTATTAACATTTTGATCACAATGGTTAGGTAAAATCATATAGCCTTGGGTAAAATAAGAGTCGTGATTTAATGAGGTACTCTCAAGGAATTGATTTGGTTTCTCTTCTTAATTATCTTGCAAAGTTTGTAAATGGAAAAAATAATTCTTGTGTGGATTTAATGAGGTACTCTCTTAAGGGATTGATTTGGCTTCTCTTCTTAATTATCTTGCAAAGTTTGTAAATGGAAAAAATAATTCTTGTGTGGAGGGAGTAATGTTCATGCGGGAAGAGTGAATTAGTGAAACTAATTTTTCTAATTTTTTTAGTGTTAGCCTCATCAACTCCTGCAAGGTTAACCTCTTTGAATCATGACTCTTAATATAAATACAAAAAACTGCGAGGTTAACTCTATCCCCAAATGAAAATGCGAAAGTAAACACAAACTATTGTTGCCTCTGAAACCTATCCAAAGGACCCCTCTTTTGTTAAGGCAAAACAACCCTATATTGTGATTATTAGGAGGGTAACCATCTAAGTTATATTGTTAGGGGTTACAATTACGTTACGAGTATAGTTTAATGTTGTCTTTCATTAACTAATGATCAGGTGTACTAGTATTGATAAATACTCGAGTTGGGAAAAAGAAAGGAAATTAAAAAGACTTTGGAAACACGCTATTTTTTATATAAAGCGGGCGAGCTTTGCTAGCACTACAAAAAAAAGCATTATTAGCTACGGAAAAAAACCGTCGCTATTTAAACGCTTTGCGACGGCATAAAACCGTCGCTATAGTTTCTGCTACGGTTTCGGTACATAAATTAAAATCACCGTCGCTAACCGTTTTGCGACGGATTAAAACTGTCGCTAATACGAGATTTAGCGACGGCAGTGGAGCCGTAGCTAATGTTTACAAATTTTTTTTGTTAGCCACGGTCAAAATACCGTAGTTAATGTGATTTTAAAAAAAAAATTATAAGAAAACAATATAGCGACGGCACTGGGACCGTTGCTAATGTTTACAAAAAAAATTTGTTAGCCACGGTCAAAATACCGTAGCTAATGTGATTTTTTTTTTTTTTTAAATTATAAGAAAAAAATATAGCTACGGCACTAGGGCCGTAGCTAATGTTTACAAATTTCTTTTGTTAGCCACGGTCCAAATACCGTAGCTAATGTGATTTTTTTTTTTTTTAATTATAAGAAAACAATACCGTAGCTAATGTCAGGTCAAAGAAATTCAAAGAAGATCAGATAAGATCAAAGAAGATTAGATCAAAGAAGATTAGATAAAAAAAATCAGATCAGATCAAAGAAGATCATATCAGATCAAAGAATATCAAATCAAAGAAGATCAGATCAAAGTAGATCAAAGAAAATCAGATCAAAGAAGATTAGATCAAAGTAGTTAAAATAATATCAAAGAAGATTAGATCAAAGTAGATCAAAGAATATCAGATCAAAGAAGTTAAAAGAATATTAGATCAAAGAAGATCAAAAAAGTTCAAAGAAGATCAGATCAAAGAAGTTCATATCAAAGAAAATGAGATCAAAGAAGTTAAAAGTAGATCAAAGAAGATCAGATCAAAGAAAATGAGATCAAAGAAGATCAGATCAGATCAAAAAATATCAAAGAAGATCAAAGAAGTTAAAAGTAGATCAAAGAAGATTAGATCAAAGAAGATGAGATCAAAGAAGATGAAATCAAAGAAGACCAGATCAGATCAGATCAAAGAAGATCAAATAAGTTAAAAGTAGATCAAAGAAGTTAAAAGTAGATCAAAGAGATTAGATTAGATTAGATCAGATCAGATCAAAGAAGATTAGATCAAAGAAGATCAGATCAAAGAAAATGAGATCAAAGAAGATCAGATCAGATCAAAGAAGTTAAAAGTAGATCAAAGAAGATTAGATCAAAGTAGATCAAAGAAGATCAGATCAAATAAAATGAGATCAAAGAAGATCAGATTAGATCAAAGAAGATCAGATCAGATCAGATCAAAGAAGATCAGATTAAATCAAAGAAAATCAGATCAGATCAGATCAAAGAAGATCAGATCAAAGAAGTTCAAAGAAGATCAGATCAAAAAAGATCAAAGAATATCAGATCAGATCAAAGAAGATCATAAAAGATCAAATAAGATCAGATCAGATCAAAGAAGATCATATCAAATAAGATCAAAGAAGATCAGATCAAGGAAGATAAAAAAAGATCAGATCAAAGAAGATCAGAGAAGATCTAAGAATATTAGATCAAAGAAAATCAAAGAAGATCAAAGAAGACCAGATAAAAGAAGATCAGATCAAAGAACATCATAGACTAATTGGTTTTCTAAAAAAAAAAAAAATTAAACACTAAAGCGATTAGCCACGGCAAAAAACCGTCGCTAATCGGTTTTAAAAAAAAATTTAACACTAAAGAGATTAGCCACGGCAAAATTGCCGTGGCTAATTGGTTTTTTTTTAAAAAAACAAATTAACACTAAAGAGATTACCCACGACAATTGATTTTTTTATATTTTATATTAGCGACGGCAAACAACCGTCGCTAATTAGTTTTAAAAAAAAATAAAAATTAAACACTAAGGAATTCGTTTTTCATTTTTTATATTAGCGACGGCAAGAAACCGTGGCTAATTGGTTTTTTTTTTTAAATTAAATACTAAAGAGAATTGCCATTTGCCGTGGCTAATTGATTTTTTGATTTTTTATATTACCGATCCGCGTAAAATCTCATCTCAACCGTTAATAACACCCAAAAATTTAGCTCAATCCAACGCACTAAACCAAACCACGTCATCGATCCGCATGAAACTAACACAACCAATCCCCTTCAATTACCTTTCTCTATATAAATTTCAATTTTTTCTACAAACCAACTTAAACAAAAAATTTCTCTCAATTTTTTTTTCTCTCAACCTCCAGAGAAGAAACCCACAGAGGAGAAGTCCGCCGCTTCCTCGACACCGATCCCGGCCGCCTCCCTCGACATCGCTCCCGGCCGCCTCTCTCTCCCCTCCCTTCCTCCGCCGCCTCTCTCTCGGAGATCTGAGATATCTGATCTCGGAAATCTGAGATCTCTGATCTCGGAGATCTGAGACCTGATCTCGAAGATTTGAGACCTGAGATCTCTGATCTCGAAGATCTCTAATCTCGGAGAGATCTCCGATATTCTATAGATCGAAAATATTTTTTTTTATTTTTTTAAAAACTATTTAGCCACGGCAAAAGGTCGTCGCTAATATAAAAATAATGTAATTTTTTTTTTAAAAACCATTTAGCTACGGCACAACGCTGTCGCTAAAATAAAAAAATAATGTTAAATTTAAAAAAAAAAATCAATTAGCCACGGCAAAATGCCGTCGCTAATATTAAAATATTTTTTTAAAATACCATTTAGCTACGGCAAAATGCTGTCGCTAATATAAAAATAATGTTAATTTTTTTTTTAAAAAAATCAGTTAGCCACGGCAAAATGCTGTCGCTAACATTAAAGTATTTTTTTAAAATACCATTTAGCCACGGCACAATATAAAAATAATGTTAATTTAAAAAAAAAATCAATTAGCCACGGCAAAATGCCGTCGCTAATATAAAAAATATTAAATTTTTTTAAAAAAAATCAGTTAGCCACGGCAAAATGCCATCGCTAACATTAAAGTATTTTTTTTAAATACCATTTAGCCACGGCACAATGCCGTCGCTAATATAAAAATAATGTTAAAAGTTTTTTTAAAAAATCAATTAGCCACGGCAAAAATGCCGTCGCTAATATAAAAAAAATATTAATTTTTTAAAAAAAAAAATCAGTTAGCCACGGCTATTTTACACTTTAGCGACAGTTTTATGCCGTGGCTAATTAGCCACGGCTATTTTGCCGTTGCTGAATCAAATAGCGACGATAAATGTAGCTACGGGATAGCGACGGTTGTTGTGCTGTCGCTGATTCCTTTTAGGTACGGTTTTGGGTCAATTTGCAACGGATTTTAGCCGTTGCTGATGTCAATTTTTTTTGTAGTGTAGGGGTCGAGGGAAAAAAGCGAGGGATGGGTGTAACCACCCATCCTCCTCGAGATGAGCGCATTGTCTTGGAGATGCGCGCTAGCACTCATCTCGAGAAGGATGGGTGGTTACACCCATCCCTCGACCCCTAGAATTTTCGAAAGCAGAATCATCCACAACACGCTCGCAAGTACACCTACCAACGATCATACCTGTTAACTTTAATAAAAGAATTTTTCATTAATTAAATATAACCATCAACATGAAACTTTTCTAGAGAGCAAAGCCAGGCGCGCCAGGTCTGGTCCAATATTGTTCATCGTTTTTGAAATGCACATATCTAAGATGATGAACGGTAATGGGCTAGACCCGGCGCAGGCCTGACTCTCTAGAATTTTCAACCAATATGTGCAAAACACATACATTTTAGGACTAGATAAAGAAGTATAGTACAATCAACAGTGTCAGCACCAAATCATTCAAAAGCCCTACTACGTACACCACGAAACCATTGATGATAAAATTGCCAATTTAAATATATGTTGTGTTCTTACATTCAGCAAGATCATACATTTAACTTGAGTAAAAAGTTACATAGCCCCAACCAAATGAGACCTAAGATGATGATGATGATATTATGGAAGGCATTGACATATTCTCAATACATTAATCTCAACATTACAAATTTACCTTTTTATCTCTGCGTGTTCCCTGATTTGATTTTTTTTTTCTTTTTCATTTGAAAATAGTTGAGTACTAAGAACACAATCTTCTTAAACAGCTTAAAATTTTAATTAGATCATTCTTTCTGAGAAAATTTGGATCACCCTTTCAAAGTTATGAACTCTGACTTTCTTAAACTTTTAGTTTAATGGTGAAAAATCAACTCGAAATGATTAACAACGTCGGTTATGTCAAAATTATAGATTTTTTTTTTTTGAAAATTTAATTGTTAATTATTGATGTGTTTGTCAAACTAATTTTGAAACGAAATAAATTACATTCACACATAAGTACACAAGCTAAACTTATGCTTCTATGGATGTTTGCCCAAAAAAGAAGATTTAGCGGTACTTTGGGCCTTATATGAGCTTAGGCTCAACTTATTTATTATTATTTTTTTCAAGGTTTTGTCACTTTTGTGAGTGAAGCTTGCTTTAGTTTTCATGGAAAGAAAATTTTTGGTTCATTTTGTAGGAAAAATTTCAACAACTTTAGCATTTCATGGTGGACGAAAGATTTACATATTTTACCAAACTTAAGACACGATAGTGATTTGAAAATAAGGAACGAAAGGGGATTTGCGGAGGGATGATGGTTGGATGTCACGACATTGCCAACCTAAACCGATTGTTACTCCTTAGCACACGAAGTCCATACTATGTTGACATATTGTCATAATTTGGTTTCTTAGACAGGAAGCATTTTCTTTTCCTACTAGTTGAGACGAAATTAAGATGTTTCAAATACTCTCCAAAAATGGAAAGACAATTTTTCCAAGAAAAATTTTGGAGTGTATGGGAAAATAAGCTTAATATCACTGTCTATGGACATGGATGGTCTTCTTCTTAGACCCTATGAAGTCCAGATTTTAATAAAAACAAATAATTGAAATAGATCCACCTGACTAGCTCATCCATGAACAATATCGAAGCCCAGAAATCTTGTCATTGTTTCATAGTGTTTTATTTGACAAAATTCGTCATAATATTGACAGATTCAAGCATTCAAGCTTTCCTTACTGAACTCCATACTGAATAATTTTGGTATTAGTTGACAATTCTTTCATTTCCCATGCGAAGAAATGAATCATACGTATCGGGCAATTCTTGAATTGTATGGATGCACACGAATCAGGAAACGACAAATCGGATAGTCCAGTAGGCCAGGCTTGGTCTCCCTTAAGGGCCAAGGTGACTCAAAACTCAAAAGTGCCGGGACAACCGGTCCCCTAGGCTATAGGCATCCCTCCATTACAGCAGTGGATGGTGCATCGTTAACGTTGTAATGGAAGCAGGCCTATTCAAGGATAAAACACTTCTTTGTTTAACAAAAACAAAGGGTAGCATAGAGCTCACACACAGGAAAGATGGAAATAACCAAGTCTAAGTTAACTAGATAAATAGAATCATCTCTCCATTACTAAGCCGATGTGCATTGTTACAGAACTGAACTCAAGAATTGAGCGGTTCATGATACTTTATAAGCTAATACATAATACTAAGACTCTGATGAGGTCCGAAAAGGATCCATCACAAAGTAACGAAAGTAAACAGAACGGTAACAGTAACAGTAACAGAACATAGAAATAAATGAGATAAATGAAGCATGAATGGTATCAGCAATGCATATCATCCTCTACTTGGCCTTGGCATGAGCCTCCTCCGTCTTGACTGGTGCAGCCTTTGTGGGGGTGTTGAGTTCATCCCAGGCCTCAATCCATGTGACCATCTCGTCGGCAAGCTTCTGGAAATAAGGATCAAGGGGACCAAGCTTCTCCTTGACCTGCTTGGAGAGTTCAACATAGCATTTCTGTACTGAGGTACAGTCCCTTGGGAGGGTAACACCTTGGAAGAATGGGATAATGTCTTCTTGCCAGTAGATGCCCTTGTATTCCTTCTTCAAGTTCACGAATGGGTTGCTTGCCTTGCTGTGCCAGATGTATGGCAACCCTGTCTTTACTCCAAGGCTCAAATGATCACAGATAACCTGTAAACCAAATCGAGTAGAAATTATTGAAGTGCATCTTGAAGAAAAGAACGATATAAGCATATAATGAGAGCATGAAGTGCCAAGTTTTTAATAGTCATTTAACTAGGTCTAGGGGTAAACTCAGTTATCGTCATGGTTAACTTTCAGTAGGATGGCTTTCTAAACTAGAAACATATGTATATATGATGATCCAGCTAGTCAGAAATTTAGTTCAAGTACCATGATGGAATTCTCACTAGATAAAGAAAAATAAGAAAAAAAGTTAAACAATGAGGATAATTACCTTGCAGCACCAACCAGCCCACATGTCATCGTATCGGCCAATAGGCTGACCATCACCCATAAGTCCAAAGTACATGGAAGGTCCAATGAGCTCCCTGTCGAACCCAAGGTTCATTCCACACATAGGGAACAAAGTGCCTTTGGGAATAGTCATGACAGCATCCACATACCTGCTTGAACTAAACAAAATTAATACAAATTCAGGGAAGCAGCAATTTGATGAGAGTTTTGCACACCAAAACTCATCAAAATTGTAAGTTTCAGCTCTATCGATTAGGTAAATCAAGACAAGAGTACACCACTCGTTGAAAAAAAAAAAAATTCCTATAATGAAAGGCATAAACTCTCACTAAGTTTGGAAGTAAGCAATAATTGAATTCTTTTATACCCAAGTACATTGTCAAGTCTCTACTTATTCCTGTCGATGATATTATTTGTACTACCATGGGTAATGACTTCCACCTTTATATCTGATTGTGTAGAATATCTAGCATCAGGTACAATGAATTCATTTTAACACTAAAAACAGAGGATCAAGGTGACAGGTTGCCTATCAACATCCACCGACACCCCAGTGATTTTAATTCATGCAAGGTACACAGTGCAACATTACACACATAAAAAAACCATAGGAACATGGAATCAAAATAATTTTCATGAATTGGGCCACAAAATCATTAACATATTTGGGCTGTGGGCCATCATGGTGTCATTGTGCTTGTCCTACTGAAGTCAAAATGGAAACAGTTTGAACAGACAATTCAATGCAATCAAACCAACCGTACTATTTTGCACCAATAATTCTAGGTAGATAGGCCAGCCAGCCAGCCAGCCAATTTTTTGCCCTTGTTTTTTACTGTGTTTTAAAGAGAAGGGTAAAATTGTAAAAACGCCTAACTTTGGCAAAAAAAAAAAAAAAAAATGGCTGGCTTGACTACCATCCTGGCACATATGACCACGCACTGTAGATCATTACTATTAAAAAAAAAATGGAGTTTAAATGATGAGATGGATTACAAACCTGCTGTTGCGTTCACGAGGCTTCACAAGCTGGGTTGGGGCATCGTAATCGGGGATGTTAAGCCAAAGGCCATGAGAGATGGCTGTGGGCACACCTTCTCTAAAGCTAAATGGGTACCCGCGAACAAAGTCCGCACCTTCTCTGTATGGGTCATACAAGGTGTTGAAAAAGAAAGGTGTTGATGGTGTGAGCAAATTGTGAATGTGTTGAGCCAATGCATTGATCTCTTTCCCACTTGGATCCTTCGCCACCTATTTTCCCAAAATGAAAATGTTAAACAATAATTATATTAGTCTTAATGCCCAGCAGCCGATTCAAGTATATCTCAACATTAAATTTGTAGACATGTTACTACCATCAAGTGGTCAACAAAGACATGTTACTACCATAAGTACACAATACTTTACACCTGCTCTGTTTCCGCAAGTACCGCCTCCCATTTCACAACACGTGTTCCTCTCGCATGGAACAAATTCTGGGCCCGGTTTACCTCACCTGTTGGCCCACTTCTAAGATCTAGACACGGGTCATTAATGAGAAAAAAATTGAAATCGACATGACTATTGGACCGGAAATCACGGCAAAGATTTAAGATTTCATAACTCGGACGAGTTGACTCGGTGAGGCAAGTAACTGAGTTGAGTTGAAAAGAGAGAATTTGACTTACAAAGCAGTCATCATCAATGGTGAAGATGTACTTCTTCTTGGAGACCAAGAAGCCGAAGCAACGGCAAGCGGAGTCCTTAAAGGAGATGCAACTAGCCTTTGGACCCAAGATGCGATTGATGTCATTCCTATTGTACAGCTCGTAGTCGAACCCATCCGGAACGCGGATAGTCCTCGACGGATCGCCATCTTGAACAATAATCAAGTGGTATGGCTGGAAGAAGGGCCTCCACTGCTCCAAGAAATCCAGATTCCGGATTGTTGGAATCACAATGTCGAGCTCTTCTGTCAATTGGGGTTTCACTGGAGTGATTGGGTGAGCCATTGTAGATGTTTTTCTTGGTGCAGGAAATGTAGAGGAGGTGGGGTGCTTTTATAGGAGGAAGGGAGCACGGAAGAAGTGAATGTGCGTGGTGGAGAGCACAAGTGGTGTCACGTCACATGGGTTTTGCTTTGCTTGTTCTGAGTGTTTTTAAAGACCCAATAAAAGAAGAAGCGTTTCTTGTAAAGTCAGGGATTTGCTGTTACCTTTTCCCCATTCTTATTTATTCTTTTTTACTTGTTTAATGAGGAGAGTAAATTACTACTACTTTTTTTGTTTTTCAAACTCATGAAGTCTCTCGTGAAAAGGAGAGGTAATAATGAGTTCGGAGGAATATGCCATGAGTCGAGACAAAGGTTTTAAAACAGAAATTCTAAATGTCGAGGAAGTGGGTGAGGAAAACAGCGAGGGAAGGGCCGTGGAGGGTGTGGGATCGTCCATTCTCTTCGGGATGTGTGTCATCATTTTTTGCATATGCATCCCGAGGGGATGGACGGTCCCACCCCTTCCACCGCCCTCCCCTCGCTGGTTTCCTCGATAGCTAGCAAAGCTCGATTTTAAAAATAGCTAGGTGTTAGGTGAGTGGCGAGCAGAGAACTAGCGTTCGTATGATTAGGTGGTTTTTTATTTTAATTTATAAAATTAAATATAATATCATATAAATTATTTTCAATTTAATGTCAAGATAAATATGCAAAATGTATTAAAAAAAAATTAAGTCCAAATTTAAAAATTCAAAAACTCGCTAAGCCTACCTAGGCCGATTTTTAGAATGGATAAACTACAATGGTCTTTTTTGAGCTAGTAGGAGGTACAGTTTGATAAGCAACTTACACATTCTTCTTTATTGTTGTGTTGCAGATTGTGTGTGTGGATCCATCTGATACATGTCTCGAACTAGTCACAAAATGTGCAAACAACGAAATAAGATGGACTAGTTTTGTTAGAAGCAGAAGGATTTGTAAAATTAGGTGATAATCTCATCAAGATTTTAGAAACATTTACATTTGTTGCAGTAGTTGATGAAATATTTCAAAGTATCTCGATTTTTTATCCTGAAATTATAGGTATAATATATTCCATCGATAATGATATTTTGAAGATTGTGGTTAGAAGCATCAATAGTCCAACGGGGTCAAAACTATCTTGGACTCTCAGTCAATTATAGACCACTGACCAGTCATTAGTTGTCGTAAATTATTGAGTGATTAAAACGTGGTTCAACACTATGAGCAATTGTTAATGATGGGTTTACTATGGTCAACTATTCATTCACCATGGCCAAAGGTCACCAGGTTGGTTGGTTAAAGCTTTGATGGTTAAATTCCCACGTCTTGAGTTTGATGCCTACCAACGGCATGGGGTGGAGAGGGTTTTGAGGGTTTGGTTCCAACTTGGTTTGATGCTGATAATAACCAGAATTTGTTACATGAACTGTTGGGTAAACCTAACATCAGCCATTGATAGTAGTAGGGCTAGTTTATTCTATTTACTTTCCAGTTACCGCATATGATATAGGTTATTTTAAGCACATTGCCAAACAAAATACAAGAAAAAAAAAGCACAAAACAAAATAATACATTTACAAGTGTGAGTAATTACTCATTAGGTCTAATCTATGCTGGGCCTAAAGTTTTTCGATTTTACGGAACTTTGATTCACATATAATTGATATTGAATGAAAATATTTGATCGCACGCTTGCAATGAAAACATATTCCCAATTAGGATCTGTGCGAATAAAATCTCACAAAAATAGAGGATACTCAGATTAATTATCACAGTATCAATGTTGAATTATCAGCTTGATAGCTCACGGCGTGAATTGTCAAACGAATCCAAAAATACTATTTAAATATTTTTTTTAAACTTCGTTTGAACCCTCAATTTAATCAGATCGTGATTAAGTACTTTAAGTGAAGAGTAGAAGAAGTGTAAAGTTAACTTATGCCAAATAATCAGATCGTGATTAAGTACTTTAAGTGAAGAAGACAACTTCTAATTTCTGATCTCTATGAACTTTGTACACAACTTGGTGATATTATACTTCATGAATTCAATTATGTGACACAATTAAGCTTGTGATCAAAACTTAGAACTCTTAACAATGTTTCTCCTTTTTTCCTCCAAATTAACACTGATCACATCCTTGTGAGCAACAAAAAAATAAAATGAAAACCACCTTTTTCGTGTCGAATCAGCTGCAAACATATTTCTAAAAGTTTTCCTTTACCAGAATTCTTATGTTCATTTCAAAAAAAATTTGGTTGGGAGGCATTACACCAAATTAACATTTTTGTAACAATCTTCAAAACAGTATCACTTTTGAAGTGTAACAATCCATCTAACAATTTTACACATTTTCACAAACAAAATGATACAATAATTGTATCACCATGAAGAGTATGGTTATAAAGTGATACTATTCATGGTGATCCAACTTATTGTATCATTTTTTTTTGTTACTATTTTTCATTTTTTTGACTAAATTTAATTTTGACTTTAAATTATTTGGTGAATTGTAACATCTCAAAAATGATATTGTTTTGAGAGTTGTTACAAAAATGCAAATTTGGTAATTTGGTGTAGTGAGGGTTGGGAATGGAATACGTTGTTATGAAAAAGGAAATAGAAAAACTCTCATTTGACACTCCCACATGAGATGGGAGCATCATGGATACACATTTAACAAATTCTACATGAATTGAGGTCAAATTCATGGTTTGCAACTGGCTTTTACAATCTCTTACACAACTTGATATGAGTATATATATATATATATATATATATATATATATATATATGTTCAGTTGACCCTACAAATTTTAGCCATGTTCAGGGCATAACTGGCCTTGTATTTTGATGTGGACTCTGAATGTTTACTACACCCATTCAACACTATTGTATTGGTTAGTTTCATGTGCTCAAAGAAGGAAGTTGTTGAGCTAAGATAAGCTTAACAATGTAGTAGTTGGCTCTATGTTGCCCAACGGATGAGTGCCATGGACATGGGGAGACAGATAGAAAATAGAGGAAATTGATTGAAAGAGATGTCCTCCACTACAATGGTGTGAGTGATTATAGGAAACCAGGTTTTTTTTTAAAACATAGCGCAATTGAAATTAATTAAACATGATTACAATAAAGATGTCCGGCCATAGTTGTCAGCTTTGTGAGCCTCTCGATTGAGGTCCCGAGGAATAAACTTACAAAACCATTCAAAATGTATTGAAAAAAGAGTCTTAATATTACAGATTATCGGATGGTATGTAATGCTCCAGAGTCCCCTAACAAAAATTCAGCCTTCCAATGACTAGGTTAGGAATCAGGATGGGTGAGATTACTTTGGAAGATGATAATAGTGGTTTGAGATTTGGGATTTGACACAATCAACATGTTTTCTTGGGTTATTTGTTAAAGAAATAAATTCTACCTATGTTACAAAATAGGAAAGCAGTTTTTCCTAAGTGCACTGATTTTTTGCACTGGTTTTTTGCCTGGTGCAATCAGGCACCGTTGGATTGCATCGAGATAAGTAATAATACTTATCTCGATGCAATCCAACGGTGCCTGATTGCACCAGGCAAAAAACCAGTGCACTGTAGAAGCACTCATAGGAAAGTTTGTATATAATATGTTAGAAAAGTCATAGTAGAATAATAAGTTTTAGGTTTCATATCTCCACAATATTAGGTCAGAGTTAACTTTATAAGTTTGTATTCAGTCAATGAACAACAATAACAATAATATTTCAATGCAATTTTTTACATGGTATCAGAGCAACTTTCTTTGGTGATCTAAGACTTCGGGGATTGAAGTTTTTCCTCGCCTCCAATGACTACGATAAATGCAAGAGCGCGGGGAATGGATGACAGGAGCAGGAACATCCTCGACAGCAAGTTCAACCAAATTGAAGGGAAATTACACTTTACAACAACTTCATGCAGAACAGCCACACGCAACCAACTTGCAACTCAAACAAGGAAGGGATGACAACAACAATAGTATTTAATCAATCAACAATAGCAATTTAGTGGTGTTTCTAATCTTCAAACAGCAACAACTTCACGTAGCCAGATCCTCGACCTTGATGCCAATCAGCAAGGCCAATGAAAGATCACCAAAAAAATGTTGACTCGAATTGAGCAATACCAAAACTTGTGTTGTCTCGAATTGACAATACCAAAATCTGTGTCGACTCGAATTTAGTCATGATTTCTTCGTACAGGAATCATCCAAAATCTATGTTGACTCGAATTGAGCAATACCAAGATTCGAATTGAGTCGTGATTTCTTCATACATGAATCATCCAGAATCTGTATTGACTCGAATTGAGCAATACCAATACTCGAATTGAGTCATGATTTCTTCAAACATGAATCATCCAACATTTTTCAGAAATCGATAATCATGATATCTCGAGTCGAACCATTAGCAGCTTCACTCGACAGTGATGATTTCTTCACCAAATTTGACTTCAAAGTTTCCTCCAAACTGCACATTTCGTCTGCGACTACATGTCCAGCTTGTGGGTGAGTTTTAAATAAATAAAGTCTACTTATGTTACAAGGTTATGTCAGAGTTAGCTTTATAAGCTTGTATTTAGTCAATGAATAACAATAACAACAATATTTCAATACAATTCTTTAGATTATTTTGTCGTTGCCTCCGATTTTAATCTAGAAATAAGGTTAATCTCTAAATTAATTAAAAAAAACAAGGTACCCCAATTTCCAGTCCACCGTGACTCCTTGTTATCACTGTTAACTTTGGCATGCCCCCTTACATGAACTCAATCCAACTTTATCCTTGTTATCTCTCAAATCATTTCTTCTAATCTCCATTTCTGATTTCTTGAATTCTCGAATCCAGACTTCATTGTCGATCTCTCCAATTATGAACCGAATCAGAGACACAGCGAACTCGTATCTCTCCTCATACGAACCTCTCGCGCTGTTCATCACTCCTTTATTAACACTCTACATCGCTTCCAAGCTTCGATCGCTCTTCAACTTCGTGCAAGAAAAAGGACTCAAAGCAGCACTTCTAGGCTTCTTCATCAGCTCCATCAAGTTAGTAGTTTTCATTTCATCAAATATTTCTACACTTCTTCATTTGCGATCAGCTTCAATTACTATTTCTAGGTTTTCTCTAAGTAATGTTGAACTAAACAAGATTCGAATTGATCCAACAGATTGTTGATTCCGGGAGTCAGGAACAAAATAGAGGCGGAGAAACAGAAGGTCAGATTCTATTCGATTCGATTTATTTCGTTGTTCGTTTTATTAGTTTCTTGTGTTTTGCACTTGAAGCAACTGAATTGTGTATATTTGTTTAAATTTAAAGAGGAGCATTGAATGTATCTATGACAAAATGAAAACAGTTTTTAGGACTACTGCAAAGTCATTAGTTGGTGAACACATTTCTTTGTTTATGGGAGAATTTACAATTTTTTTTTTGATAAAGGATACTGTACAGCATATAAATATATTAAGTAAGATTACATAGTTGTTGTCCTGCAATCGAAGCTAACACATGTGCTTCACTATTAAGTTCTCAGGAAATAAAATTACAAACCCATTCAGAAATATTAGAAAGAAGTGACTTAATACCGTAAACAATAGATTGCCACATTCACCAAAATTATGTCTGTTGATCTCCCAAATCTGTATGCAAAATAGAATGTAAAGCACTAGAATCACTTAGAATAAACCCAGTTGGCCATTGCTTGGCCTGTACTAGCAAAAGAACGGCTTCTGCAGCAAAACATTCGGCCATAGTACTATCAAGTACTCGGCCAGGGATCATATCCGTTAGTCTAGCACGTACCCTACCACAAGCATCCACCGCAAAAACTCCAAAAGCTCCCTGCTGTGAGGAGGAAAAGAAACAAACACATAAGTCACCAAAATCATCTCAGAGGAAAGTGAAGTGGGAACAACTCTAGGCCCTCTAGGGTTCCTGGACAAGGTGTTGAGCCTATGCAATTGCCATAAGTTGTTGGTTGATTATGTGAAGTCTAGAAGATTGCGAGTTTGACATAGAATCTGAAGAAGGTCCAGGATCAAGAGTGTGGTAGATCGGGTGAGGATGGTTGTCAATTGTAGCTGTTTTTCTAGGTGATGGTGTAAAGATGAGGGGTTCATCAAATATGTGTTGGAGTTGGGACGAGTCTGGAATCATTGTTTTTTCCATGTTGACCAAGTGTGATTGGCAGACTAGTTGAACTGGTGGATTGAGAACTTATTTTTGCGGAAGATAGTGTTATTACGAGTCTGCCATATAGAGTGGATCACTGTTGTGAATTGTGAGAGCATCTCCTCACGAAAAAGAGGGTGAGCTACGGCCGAGTCCCAAAGAAAATTGAGAAAACCATGGATGGTTTGGTGAGGGATATTGGCATTACTCCAATTGATAGGGAAAGGGGAGAGCAACCAAAGTCTATGCACCATTGGGCAAAGAAGAAGAGATGCAGTACATCCTCTTTTTGGTTAAGACAGAAAACACATCAATCCTCAATGTGCATATGGATACGCGTCAGGTTGGACATAGTGGACAAGATATTTTGAGAGACTTTCAAGAATAAGTACGGCATTGGCTGGGGCTTTGATTCTCCATAGCTCTCTTAATATTTTAGGTTTAAGTTGCCCCTGAACCAGGGAGGAAGAGGAAGAGGAAGCTTCCAAGTCATCAAGGACAAAAGTTTTGGTAGCACTTTTGACCGAGAATAACCCTCTTTTATCAAACTTCCAGATCAGTGTATCTTGAGACACAGAAGGACGGATGACCAAGTCCAGGATATCTCTGGCTACAGGTTGTGAAAACAAGGAGGAGACAAGGACTGCATTCAATGTAGGATGTTGATCGATGTATAGCCAGAGGTTTCGAACTTTTTTTTAAAGAGAGGTGGAAAGAGGAGGCAAACTGTTACAATCTGTCAGAAGAAAGTTTGGTTTCACCCAACAATCATTCCATAGGTGAATCTCAATGCTCGATCAAATTTTCCAAATGAGGTGACGTCTCATTTTGGTGAGGACCGCCAGGGTCCCTCCCTAGGCAAAGGAGGCTACTGAGGGGGGTTTAGAAAGCTAGAAGACACTTTTGTTATGAAAATAAATAGCTTTGAGTTGCGCATTGCAAGGATTGAGGGGTTTAGCAATGACATTCCACCTGTGTGTAGCTTGTAAAGCAAAATTCTTGTTCCTAGCCGAGAGAATATTCTAGGGGTTGGCAAAAATCGATTTAAATTCGGTTAACTGATCGAACCGGTTTTCAAATTCGGTTCGGTAATCGAATCGAAATATGAATAGAAAGAAAATAATTTAAACCGAACCGGTTATAAATGATTCGAAATCGATTTATGGTTTTGAACCAACCAAATAATAACCAAACCGATCGATTAATTAGATATATATAAATAATTAAATAACAGGTAGGTGTCAATACCTAATTAGTGCAACAAATGCACTGTAGTGCACCCTGTTGCACTGAATCACCCCCCTTCTCTTTCAGTTTTCAATTTTGAGCTAAAAATTGGGTCTGTCAAAAAATTGGGCATGTTTTAATGAAACCCTTTCAAGTACTTGAGCCCGAAATTTCAGCCCAACCAAACCGATTCGAAATTCGGTTCAACCGAATTCATCTGTTTACAAATATAAAATCCGGTTTCGATTTGGATTTTGGGCAAATCGAATGAAATCGGGTCGAAATCAGTTCGGGGCTCAAAACCGAACTGAATCGACATTGCCCACCCCTAGAATATTCAGTCCTCCCAAATGTCGTGGAAGGGTGATTTTATCCAAGGTGCATAGGTGTTTAGCTTTTCCCTCATCAGTTTCGTTCCACAAAAAGTTCCTGGCTAGAACATCAATCTGGATAGTAATCGAGCAAGAGAGGAGAAAGGTTTGCATGGTGTAGACAGGGATGGAGTGTACCACCGCCTTAATCATCATTGTTCTCCCAGCTTGAGAAATAACCTTGGCCTTCCAGGAAGATAATTTGGAGTTAATTTTATCCACCAGAAACTGAAAGTCAGAAGCTTTTTTTTGGATAGAAGCAGGGGTGAACCAAGGTATTTATCTTTTGGATTATACAGCTTAGACCCCAGGATTTTGTAGAATTTACAATTTGAATGTGATGGAATAGTATGTCTGAAATTATGAAACAAAGATACTATATTTATACCAAAAAAAAGTGTGTCGATACTCATGGGAGTAGATGAGATCATAGACTTTTTTGAAAAATTTCAATTCTTTACAAATTTTACAAGCATATTATGGGGAGTTGGTAGTGGATGTTTTAGCAATATTGACAATGAATATGACTAATATGCCATAACTTATTGTTGGAAAAGTAAATAATAGACTAAAATTTACAGGTGTATCCCATATTGACTAGTCTTGACACGATGTATCTGTGTGTCGGATACAGATCCTTGTGTCTGTGTCATTGTTACATAGGTCTAAAACCTATTATATGTAAACAATTACGTGTATGGAGTTTTAATGCAATGAAATTTAAATGTGTTTGGTTATAATGATGACAATAGTAATAATGAAATTGAGAGGTAATTCACTAACTATAACTTGAAGATGTCATTCACTTTTTTTTTATATGTTGCTTTTGAGCAAATTCCGACTACATAGTTGAGCCAACTGGAATATGCCAACTCTGTAGTTAATTGCATTACCTAAGTAGTCTAGAGCTTTAAATTATTCTTATATATTGGTGATATATCACAATGTATGTCTTTTATTGGTGCACCTGATACCAAAATACTCCACCATGATTGATATTTTTCTCCTTTTAGCCCATTCTAGGGGTGGGCATCCCATCCCGCGATTCCGATCCCGTTCCGATCCCGTTCCGTCCCGTCTCGATTTTTTCGGGTCTTAATGGGATTGAATAATTTCATCCCGATCCCGTCCCGTCCCGATCTAGAATGGGATGGGATGAAGATTTTCAATCGCGCCAATCCCGTCCCGTCCCGAACTAATTTTTTTAATATTAATTATTAATATTTTTATTTACTTATTTATTTATTTACTAAGAAATTTCCTAAGTTATATAAAAAATGAGTACTACGTACTCATGCAGTTTAGTACCAAATAAATAGACGACGAAGCTTCAAACTGACAGTCTGAATCAGAATTCAAAACTACAACCTGAATAAAATCCTAACTTGATTCTCACTAATCCACAACCCAAACCAAAGACAAATGGACAGAATGAACAAATCTGTTAAACTAGACAGAAGGAAGCCGGTGGAATCTATGAAACTCACTTCCTTTTAAACCAAGACTTGATTGAAAGAAGGAGACCAACCCATAAAAAACAGACCACTCTAAATACCACAAGTTCCGAAACAATGATGCATACACTGATGATTATCGAGATGAAGAGAGCGAAGAAGAGAAGGCAGCGACAGGGATCTAGAGCTAGTATACAATACACCAGCTCATCCAGTCTCAGCATTGTGTGTGTCTGTTGATACTTGGTTTTAAATAATTCAAGTCCAGCAGAATGCAGTCCAGCAGAATGCAGTCCAGCAGTTCCAGGCTTCTATTTGATATGTCCAGACTCCAGATTAGCACGCTGATCCCGTCCCGTCCCGAACCCGTTTGGGATGGGACGAGGTCGGGATGGGGTTTTTCTCATCCCGTCCCGTCCCGATCCCGTATGAACGGGATGGGATAGGGATGGGTATATCTCGTCCCATCCCGTCCCGTGCCCACCCCTAGCCCATTCCAGTGTTCTTTTTTCAAAAGACATGTTACGATAATTTTCAATGTTCGGATGATATAGATACATTACTAGTGCAACCACAATTTCTTTGGATAACTATGATTTTCATCCTTGGTCTGGCAAAAAAATAACCAGTTTATTGGAAGAGTCAAAATGTTTGTTGATTTTGGGATTTGGAAGACTTCTAAAGATGTCCATTATTGAAATCTTCTACGCCTCTGCCTTCCTTGTTTTTTTTAATGAAAAGATGATATATAACTAATGGCGCACAACCGCACATTGAATTGGCCTTTCATATTACCTAGTTACTTTATCTTTTTCCTCTTACCTAACAACAATTCTAGGGAGCCTTGTTTGGTAGCCTCTTTTGTGCATCTTTGGAGTTTTTTTGACACTTCTACCTCTTCTATGGATGGTGTTTGTGGTTGTGCTTTAAAGAGAAAGGGTAAAAATGTAAAAAAAAAATCAAAGAGACCCCCAAACAAGGCTCCCTAGACTTACTCCTTTCCTAAACATGATATCATCATCATCGTCATCATCATCAAAGCCCATTCCCGATATTTTCGGGGTCGGCTACATGGATTTTGGTTCTCCAAGCAATGCGGTCTTCCCACATATCCTCGCATAATCCAAGCTCAATGATATCTTCATTCACCGCCTTCATCCAAGTTTTCAACGGTCGTCCCCTCCGTCTACACCCTCCATTAACTTGCCAATCTAGACATTTTCTAATTGGCACCGTGCTTGGTCTCCTCCGCACATGACCAAACCAAGTTAAACGTCTTTCCCTAATTTTGTCCTCTATGGGCGTTACACCCAAGTATCTCCGAATTTTTTCATTTCTAATTTTATCTTTACGAGTTTTACCACACATCCACCTTAACATACGCATTTCTGCTACTGCCATCCTATGCGTATGTTGTCCCGTAGTAGCCCAACATTCTGAACCGTATAGCATGGCTAAACATGATATCATATTGAAACATAAACATGAAACAAGTAAAAGGCGTTTAGTAGAACTCAAGTGCTAATCTTATCTGACATGATACTCTTAAACTAACCTTGTTATTTTTCTTTTGATATTTTAAACTTCTAACACAAGCATGCCATAGATATCATGGATGTTTGTGAGTTGTAATGAATCTGGGTAAATCAACCCATGATTTTTTAATAATCAATCAAATATGCTAATATCAGTTGCTTCTTTCTCTTTGATAATCCATTTACTTTATCTGTTCCTTTTTCTCATTTATCATCATATGTCTTCTTGTCTTTGCAATTCGGAGAGATGATGTGTGGGTGCTGTTCCTACGCAGGTTGTGGATAAGATGCAATCTGGTAGTAAATCTAAGAGAGATGGTTGGTGCACAGAGTTGCCAAGGGCTGGACTTGGGGGAGAAGTGATAGAGAAGTTGAAACAAGAGAAAGGGAATGATGCAGTTTGGCAAGGAAAATGCTCTGGTACAGTGTATGTTACTTTTGATGTCTTACGATGTATTTTATGCAGCATAAAAAGTTGTCAACAACCTTACCGTTGAGATTTTCCTTTTCATCAACTTTGGAACTAATATCACCAAAATTTTACATATGCAGATATATTGGTGGAAGCGAATCAGAAGGACATTTTAGTTTGATAAATGAAGCATACTCAATGTTAGTAAGTCATGGTACATTTTATTAATTGTCCATAAAGATATTTAATTGCACAGCTGTAATTCTAAGCTTCTCTCTCTCATATTTAAATTCCAGTTTGTGCTCGAAGAATCTTTGGACGAATAATTTTGTTGCATGTTATTTGCTCAAGTTGGTAAGCTTTTAATGTCAAGTATTGAACATATGTATCCAGGTTTGCACATACCAATCCATTGCATGTTGATGTATTCCAAAGCGTTGTACGATTTGAGAGTGAGGTGGTTGCAATGACAGCAGCACTGCTTGGAAGTAAAGAAAAGGCTGCAGGAGGTCAAATATGTGGCAACATGACATCGGGAGGCACGGAAAGTATATTATTAGCGGTGAAATCATCACGGGACTATATGAGAACGAAGAAAGGGATTACGAATCCTGAAATGTGAGTTATTTTCTTATAAAGTTATAATCTATCTATTTCTGTAGTTTTTTTTTTTCCCTTCTTCATGCAATTATAAAAATTGGTGATGTCTCTGTATGCATAGGATAATTCCCGAATCTGCCCACTCGGCGTATGATAAGGCTGCACAGTACTTTAAAATAAAGCTTTGGCGTGTACCTGTTAACAAAGAGTTCCAAGCCGATGTTAAAGCAATCCGGGGATATATTAACAAGAACACTGTTATGGTAACTCTAATACTCTAATATGCAATGTTCTCTTTTATTCTTTCTAATCTCCTTTAAATTTTACTAGCAAGTTGTCTCATGAAATAAGACCAGGCAAACATATCAGTATGTTAACTTTTATTTCTTTCCCAAATATCTCATTCGATCACATCATCTTCACTAATTTCCATCACAATTATTCCACTAACCCCCGTGGGTGCCCTTGCAATCTTAGTGGACCTGAAACTAATGCATTCTCAGATTGTTGGCTCTGCTCCGGGTTTTCCACATGGCATTATCGATCCAATTGAGGTATGTGAAATGGACTGCCTCTGCATATCTTGAATTTCTCAAACATTTTTTTGATTTCTTATAGAATTTTTCTTGGGTTTTTTCTTTCTTATATGAATTCGCTAATGCAGGAACTTGGTGAATTAGCATTGAGTTTTGGAATATGCTTGCATGTTGACCTCTGTCTTGGTGGATTTGTACTGCCTTTTGCTCGTAAACTTGGGTAAGACTTGCATATTATTTGATTGCTTGTATTAATTTATTTGAAACTTCGTCGCTTGTCGCCATCATTCTGCATTTTTTCACATGTTGCTTTTATCTGAGTCAAAGAATGGAGTTGAATGCAGGATTAAATTTCCAGAATTTAAATATCCTGAAAGAAGTGTTAACATTTGGTAAAATGGTGTTGGAAACCTGGAACCCTCTAATTGATATTGATGGTCATAAGAGCAAAATGCAAGGGTTTTTGAAGGGCAAGAGTTGGATCTTCAACAGTTGCAAATCAAAATGATGGGAGGGTTTATTCTGGTCATGGGAGTTACTTGGGGACCTTTGACAAAGTGTTGTTGAGCAACTTAGTTTTCAGTTGGTCCCAGTTGTTTCATTTCCAGTTGCTTTGTTATAATGTTTTGCGAGTTTCTCACTTGCTTTCCATTATTAATATGTTTGCTATCTGTTTTATCGATAAAAATAAATAAATTAAAAAAAAAAAATTGCCTGCACTATCGAGCCCTAGTCACTTTGAGACACTACTTGGTAAACTGTGTTTGTTATGGATTAATAAATTACATATTACAATAGATAACCATCCTGTCAAGCATGCCATCTTTCAGATGGGCAATGCGTCAATGACATCAATGTCTATATCTTAATCATTTGTCAGAAGAGCAATGCAACATAAGTAGATACAATGTTGATATTAGAAGGTTCATACAATATCACTTTCACTTCCCAACAACCTTAAGAGCCGCTTGTCTTAACACACCCACTGGCGGTTAGCATTACTATGTTTACCAGCTCCATTTCTATTTCGAACTTATGGAAGTAAATATTTTATGCCGGTATTAAATGTTTGATTTTTTTTTTTCTTTAGGTATCCAATACCACCATTTGATTTTTCTGTTGAAGGAGTGACATCGATATCAGCTGATGTTCATAAGTATGGGTTGGCACCCAAGGGAACAAGTATAGTCCTTTACAGGAATCATGACATCAGAAAGGTATTACTTATCGTTTATGATACTTTCCTATGAAATGTATTTGGCCAGTGGGTCTATCTTCATACGGCTCAAAATGTTAGTAACTCGTATCTTTTTTCTTATTTACTTGATCTATGGAAGAGGATTGAGATTATTGGAAATGTTTGATCAAAAGGATATGAATAAAACTTATCAAACTCATTAGCTCTACCTATATGTCTATGGACTCTAACTTGTCCCAGAAATATATTTTGTATTGATAATCCTTAGCGAACACTTACGTGATCTTGCTTGTACTTTTATATTTATCTTAGAAGTTGTTCAAGACTTGTGCTCTGTATTTTATAAAAGAAGTATGCCTGTTATATATTTTGTTACTTGGTAAGTTGTGTGCTAATTCTTTTATAATTTTCTGTTGGCCGATGGACCTCTTTTATGGCTATTGCTGAACTTCTTCAACAGCACAATTTGTGGCAGGTGAGTCTCTTACTTTTCAGTTTTCAAATATTCACTGCACTTGTCTTTTCATTGATACACCGTTTGTTGGGTCCAGGGGTGAAGAGAGTGAAAACCCTCAGAACCACTTCACAACATGCACACGAGATTGCTTCGCTCTCTTCACCCCCAGTCCCAACACCGTTCTCTATTCTGATCCTGGCACATGTTGAATAAAAGAGTTGGAAGTTGTTTTGTGAATTTTTATTTATTTAATGCATTGCTGCAAGGATGGCTTAACTTGAGGATTATGTGTTTCATTGACAGTTGACACCTCGACGTATACATACTCATATTTGACATTGTTACTTTTGAAGCTCTAATTTTGGCATGCATTCAACGACACCATATTAGTGAAACATGTGCTCCAATGATTCAACATTTAGTAAAATTGTGAGATTTGGATAACGTTGTTTTGATTATTGAAAACCAGTAGAATGTTTTCATTCAGGTACAATGTTTAGGATATGAATATCCAAATCAGATTGACATGGGCTTACAGGAAAGTTACTATGTAAAATTGTGAGATTTGGATAATGTTTTTGATTATTGAAAACCAGTAGAATGTATTGTATTCAAATACGATGTTTAGAATATAAATAACCAAATCAGATTGACATGGGCTCACGGGCAAGTTACTATAGATGGTTTGATCGCATCTATCAACTTTTACATATGATCTGTATTTTTTCTGTTTTCTTTGTGCGAATCTCTCTTACTGGTTAACTTGTACTTTGTCAGTGACAAATCTCATATCATATTAAATCCTCTTCTTTTTTGCAGTTACGGAATGGTCAGGGGGTCTTTATATTTCTCCTACCATAGCTGAAGCAGGCCTGGGGGATTAAGTGTTGGGGCTTGGGCGGCCATGATGGCTTTAGGCCAAGAAGGTTATAGATCATTGAAGGCTTTCCTTTTAATTTCCCCCCTCCTTTGCTCCTCAGTTTTCACTAAAATTATGTGGCAAAAAAACTGTGTTCTTGTAGGATACTTGGAAAACACAAGTAGGATCATGGAAGCATCTAAGAGCCTACAAAAAGGGTCAGTGACATTTTTTTCTTGGAACTTTAGTTTTGTGCTTAGATTGTAACTTAAAAGAGAGAAGAAAATCACATTTATTTGTTGAGTTTGTTCTGCAGGATAAAGAAGATACCAGAGCTATTTATCGTTGGAAGGCCAGATACGACTATTGTTGCTTTCGGTTCGAAAGATATCGACATTTTCGAAGTAAATGATATAATGTCATCGAAAGGCTGGCATTTGAATGCATTGCAGAGGCCTAACAGGTGTGCCATTTTTTAATTTTTTTTCAGTATTTGTTTTTCAGATATATAGTAGCTTTTAGAAAAGGATAAAAGAGAAAGTTCCCTAGGCCTATATAAGCACCTCTCATGTTCCAGAAATTGCAAGGATTTGGAGAACCTAATTGTTGGACTGACGAATTCCGTCATGTATATCTTTCTTCATGGTCTGTGTGCCATGTTAATTACAATTAAGTTTCAAGCTTTGCCAAATATAGCCATGAAATTAGCATAGTAAAGAGTATGAAAGGCTAAGATCGTAGAGCCAACAATGTTCTACATATGCAGTCCAACTGAGCTTAGAATTACATATCTAGTTGAATTCAGTTAAAGATAAACCCGAAACATGGTTCTAAATGAACTCGAAATAGATATGGCAGGCTCAATGTTCAGAGACCTTTGAAACTCTATAAACAGAAAGTTCTCATATGATTGTAATTGATCTGAATGGCCACTTGTGTTATCATAAGAATCTCTAAGTATCCAATTTTGCTAATAAAACTTCTTTAAAAAAAAAAAAAGGAATAAAGAGGTTTTTTCTTTTCTTTTCTGTAGCCCTATTTTGTTCAACTTAAAATTTCTATTAGCTGCAAGATTGACCTATTCGATTGTTTAAATGCATCAGCATCCATATATGTATCACGCTTCAGCATGTTCCAGTTATTGAAGACTTCCTGAGAGATTTAAAGGAATCCGTGCAAACAGTAAGTTCTTTGAATTTCAGTTCTTTGCCACCATCAATTCAACGGTAGCACCCACTTTGGGTGTGGAATAGCCCAAACCGAGTAACAAAACCTGAAATTAACTAAGTGATTAGTTGCTCCTTGGATGCTTTTTTGTTATGCCTTGTAGTGTACTCCTTAGGAACTTGTGACCCACAGATGTTGGTAGATACACAAAGACCAGCTTATGTTGTAGCCATTATTTTATTGTTCGGCGCTCTCTAGTTTTAACTTGAAAAAGTATGGTTTCAATGAAAAAGAAAAAGAAAAAAGAAGACAATCCCAATCTAGCTGATCTTATGTGGGTTAGTTATCAAGAATAGGACCAATAAGGCAATAGGTCATGCGTCAAAGGGACCCAGAAGTGTGCACACTGTCAAAATCGAGTGTGGGCCCTTGACCCAGGATATGGCAATCCAATAAAAGTAATTTATTTTTGTCATCAGAAAAAGTAAGTGATATTATGGTTAAGACCTTAAGATTTTGGATCTCAAGACCGCATTCAAGTCTTTGGATTCACTATCGGTTGTTGCATTTTTGCACAAAAAGATGGGCTCAGTGATGCTGCCAAGGTACGTGGTGCTTAGAAATGTTCTCCACTGGCGTTCCACTTATTTTTTTTTTTTTTACTATTGTTTTAGGTAACGAAAAATCCAGGTCCAATTAATGGAGGACTTGCTCCAATCTATGGTGCGGCTGGAAAGATTGCAGATCGAGGTATGGTTCAGGAGTTGTTGGTGAATCACATGGACAGTACTTGCTAGCAGAAGCTCTTTTTCCACATTTGATTGGTTTGGTGGTACACTTTGCCTTGCTTTCATACTTGCATAAACTTGTTAGCTACAAAACAAACTATGGGACAGGAACATGTACAATATGCACAATACGAGAAGTAGAAGGGAAAGATATTTGAAATACCTGACTGCTCTAACTGTACAAGTCCTTTACTATTGTGTATCATGGGAGGCCCTATCATATTATGTTAAAATGTGTTTCATGGAGGTTACACTTGTATCAGGAATTTGAAATTGTTGTAAACTGATATGCGTTTGAATCATTTAGTTATTTATTCCTTATGACATTTGTTCATAATATTTGATACTGGAAGCTTACAATTGTGTGGAATGTCAAATACGGAACAGATGATCACTAAAGCACATTCGTACACACGTATTCTGAGTCTGAAAGCTGATATCTCTGTTGAGTTTCACAGTCAGTTATTAGGTACGAGTTTACATGGGTCGTAACCTTGTAAAATAGGCTATAAAAAACAACTTCAATTCTTTGGAAAATCACAAACTCTGAAAAGATGTGCGTGATAATAGGATGGCTGATCACCAGATAATATTATGAACTTTGTTACCTAGTCTTGTGATAGAACAGATATAAGGACTCTGTATTTGGAGGTGCTGGGATAAGAACTGTTATCGCTGAATGTGATCAAGTGATTACAGAAACAAGCTAGTTGAAAGAGTGACAAGGTTAACGACATGGCAGAGACTTTGTCACAGCTAATGGATAACATAGGGTAAGGTTAAATAGACCATAACACGACTTGATTTTCGTTTTGGATTTATATTTGAAGGACATAAGCAAGTTATTGGATGGACCTTGCAGGAAGAGTATGTTTTTGTAGGACTGTTGTTTGATCTAGATGCAGTTGTGATTTCCAATTAAAGCAATGAGTGTAGATAAGATTAAAGTTACGAGGCGAAAATGTTTGATAGATAAGGTAGTTACAGTGTTTGAAATATTGGTGATATGTGATGATACCTGTCAGAAGTGATACCTGTCAGAAGTGAATGCTTGTAGGAATCTCATTAGTTTCCTTGCACAATAGACTGAATAGAGATCCACTGAGATAGTTAGACTACTTTGTTCAGGGTTTTTATAGATTTGAAGCGGTGTAGCCCAAACTTCAGAGGAGAGAGGAAGGGAAATATTTCTCTGTAGTAGCAAAAGTTTCAATAGTGCAGCCTTTATTCAGATCGTAAACTTCCTACTCATATATCGTCTAGTGATAGAACAAACACCATGACAAGATATTGGTTTTATAGCTTCCTCTGGTACATCATTGGGAAAACATAATAACCACACTTACAATAACAGTAGAGAGGATCTCAATCATATTTAACAGCAGTACCATCTAATACTGCATGAGGAAGCTGGGCTCTAGCCTTTCCATGACAGTTCTTTTGCTTCTACAGCTCTAACACCAAGTCTACAACACCAAGAAAACTAGGGGTCAGTCAAGGTAGATCTTCAGTTATAGTAAAAATTTAATTTCAAGTTATCAGACTTGAAGAACTAGACTCGATAAGTCATTTTGTGTGAGCCCGATGAATCTGGTGGTTATAATCGATGTAATGTAATGTTATGGTGCAGAGGAATACTTACAGTCTGCATCTGTCTTGATCCAGCACTCCCTATTCCCATTCGATTCACTGCCTCCAATTGCACTGGGAGGATTTGACAGGCTTTTGTGTCGTCGCATCTTTGAGATTGATCTTTTAGGAATGATTATGATGTCTTCATCCGGGAGAGTAGGATTTCCATA